>CM070063.1:29491569-30096569 GCA_036320875.1 Cotoneaster glaucophyllus
TGTTGAACTATCAAGGATATGGTTTTAGACAGTGACAAGCATGTATCCTGGATTAATGGATTCGATCAAACATGTTATTCTAAACTTTTACCAAGATCTGCCTCTTTTCAAATCTAGATATAAAGCTAGGAAGTTAATGTGTTAGTTCGAATAAGGGCATATTGTTTAAGGCAAGTACGTAGGTGTGGGATTAGAGTAAGTAATATTTATGATACAGATGGTGCTGCATTACGATATGGTAGTTGCGAGCAATCGGGTCTTAGACAAGGTCCTTCTGACTAGTTTGTACTTCCAGAATGAGAAATAGTACTTTAAATAAATGAATCCCAGTTGATTCTAGGAAATGCAACTTCATCTTCATCTTTATTTTTACATTTTAATTAGCATGCATGTACTTTGTCTTATGCTTTGCTCTTGTATCTATGCAATCAGGTTTCCATGTTCAAGAGGAATTATGACCATGTACCAAGACACATACTTTGGCATGTATAAAGAGTCAGCTCATGGTAACCCAAACTACTTTTTGACTTATGGAAATGGGAAATCAGCTGCTCGAGTCCAAGATCATCTTCGTCCTAATGGTGCACACAGATGGCACAATTATATGAAAACTCCGAAGTACAGTAATTTTATATTGGAATGAGCAGTGTTTTTGGTTCAACTTATTGCTCATAGTAATCATATATATCCTAATTCCCTTTAGCGAGGTGAAATTTGAAGAGGCTGCTGTTCTGCACTACACATATGCCAGATTTTCAGACTTAACATCTAGGCGTGATCGGTGTCGCTGCAAGCCTACAAAGGAAGATGTCAAAAGATGCTTTATGTTGGATTTTGACAGAGCTGTGAGTTCAATTCTTTCTAAACTCTTTAACTACCGCTACAAGATCATCGAGCACATAATGTATCAGTTAACTTCGTAAAGCTACCTGGTTGGTCCATGCAGAAAAAAGTTTTATAATTTGACTGTAAGGTGCTGAAGCTTTAAAGGGCCCAATATAGAAACTAAAGATACTTGTACAACTGGTGTGGAAGAAATTCCTGATGAGAAGGGTAATGTTGGAATAAGAAGAGATGATATTGCAAATGAATTGCAATCTACTAGGTTTGAAAAAGTTATGTCAGTTTAAAATGCTATTTCATTCAAAGCATTCATGGGGACTATTTTGATATATTCGGATTCAGTAGCGACTGCCATATATAGTTGTTGGTAGAAATAAAATTCTTGAAAAAAAAAAAAAAAAAAAAAAAAATATATATATATATATATGTATATATATTATATCGGTCTATTGGTAGAGAGGTTACTTGGAAATCTAAACGGGAATTAGTTTTGTTGTTTTCCAACTCCAAGTGTAAGCTTAAGGTGCTGCATATCTGGCAAAGTGGTTTTCTAACACCATTTTGCAGATTTGGCTAATATTCTACGAAATTTGTAATAGAACAGTGGAATTGTCTTTTCCCTTACATTTCCCCTTTCTTCTGGTGTAATAGCTGTCAGCTCTTGAACTTGTTTTTTCATTGCATCTCATCTCGCTAACTCTTTCATACACTGACAACATTTAGCATTGCAGGCATTCATAATTGCTTCAACTGCAACTAAGGAGGAATTGCAGAAATGGTAATGTTTTCTTTACAAGTTATTACATTTATCTTGATCCTCCCTTAACTATAAAATTTGAAACGTGATGATTCAAATGCTGTAAATTAATGAGAGAAAACCTTGGGAATTAACTTTGTTTCTCTTTCTTTTCCCCCTTTCAATCCTTTATTGTGAATTAAAGTTTGCGCTTGGCTTTTTTTCTAGGTACCATGAACACATTGTATGGGATGACAAAGACGTAAAACTAAAACTTTTGAGAAAAGGCATTTTGACTCGGATATATGCTCCCATGGTAAGCTGATCAACTCATTTAGATGATGTATTTTGTAAATGATTTTCATGAAAGTATTGACAACCTCAAAACCTAGAGTTAATTACATTTTTACTTCCGCCCGGTCAACAGATACTTTCTCCCGATCTGGATTAAACTCATTCTGTAGCATTTAATCCATCACTTATTGTCATTTCAGGCCATAATACAAGGACTAAGGGAATCAGGAGTCTTCAGCTCAGTTATTGCGTCTGCCCCAACAACTCTCTCAAAAGAAAAGCTTTTGTTGACAATTGATAGTAGTAACTCCTCAAGAGCTGCTACCTCTGAATCCCTCCCGTCGTCGAGGAAGATTGGTAGAAGCAGAGAGAGTAAGGCTACCGCCAGGAAGGCATTGGATATCGAAGCTGCTGAATTTCAAGAAGTGGCTGTTCCACCGTTGTCCCCCCCAGGAATGGACGATAACCAAGCCAGTGTGGAAGTGTAAAGTAAGGTCTCGTTTCCAAGATTGGCTCAGCTGTTCCTTCTTCTTAGTGTGACCTAGTTATATATATTCATATACCACGAGTGTAATCTAGACATGGAGTATTTGGAGCTAACGGAAGATTTTGCGCAAAACCGAGCGAAGTAGCATGCGAAGATTCATACAGCCGACTCCACCTAGTGAGATAAGGCTTTGCTGCTGCTGCTGCTGTTGTATGAGTGTAATCTATTATTTTCAATTTTGTACAGTCAAAAGTAGCATTTAATTTAGAATTTGAGATTCATATGTGTAAGCTGGTAGACAAAACCTTAACCTGCTGTAGCCGCAGGTTTGTCACAACTACAGATATTTCATGTAGACATTGAAATTCTCTACGAGGATTTGGTTCCCTATTCATTCCAACTCATAATATTTTTCAGTTTTTTATGTAAATGGGAAATTGTAGTTAAATCTTACCATGTGTCAAATTTTGATTGAGTGGTAATGCCATTAGGCGTTGTCCGTGGCACGTTGAGACCCACACAAGTTTTTGTCGGGTTTATGAAGTTCTTTACAAAAAAGGAAAGGATCTGAGTGTGGTAATTCTCATTCGTTTACAAACAAATAGATCAAACTAAGGGTTTGCCAAAGAAGGGCCATACTCCCAACCTTCAGTCACACCGGTTTTTATCCACTAGGGTACCCTTCTGCACAATAAGAACGGATGGATTAAAGGTTGAAGAAACTAATAAGTCCCCAAGAGGTCCCAGTTCGTCATAATCGCTGCAATAATCCAATAACGACCACGCCGGCGATGAGCTTTCGTATCTTCTTCCCACTAAGTACAGATCATATTCACTCTCCAGGCCCCTTACAATATTTACAGTTTCTTCCCAGCTCTTCACAATCTCCTCCACGAATTGTGTGCTGGGATTGTGCATCGACTTGAGCCTAAACTCATCCATGCACATGTCGTCGAGATGCTTCTGCATCCGATTATTTACCGCTTGATCGATGTCCCCGTCGTTGTCGTTCTGGTCATTGCATGTGAATTTGCCTGATGTTGCATTACTTGGGACCACGATAAACCGGACAACCCTTAGAATAACCCGAGGATGCCCGGCCATCCTCCATGCATACGTTAATGCCTCGCGGTCATCTGCCCCTCCAAAGAAAAACATGGCGAAGAGATGGTACCTTTGGGAGGAACCGCTGCCATTTCTGGACTCGCTAATTTGGGACACACTAAGCCCACGATCAACGAAAATACCCACTGTGCACGGCGAATTTTTTATCAAGTTGTTGTTGACCCCTTCAAATTAGGGTTGGTATCCTCCATGGTTCCGTCAATGGAAAATTGACTGTGAAATGGGGTTATAATAATGTTGATGAACTTCTCGTTGGCCAGATTGCATATGTACTCATGCATGGTGTTGTAGGAAGAAAAGGCTGTGAGTGTTTGGATAGAAACGTTTTCTCTGTTCTTCGCGTATTTTTCGAATCGATTTTCGTACATGATGTACTCGGGTTGCATCTGGTTGCCTCGGCTGGAGTTTTCTTTGCAAACTTCCTGCACGATGAGCATGGCCGAACCATGGTCTGTGATCTCCACAAGTTGAACGGCGAAGATGCATATTGGGGACTGTCTCGTAGGATTTGAAGCCTCGAGGAGGTCGATCATGCCGGAGACGCTACTTGAGGTATGGGTGCAAGTAAGGATTTTTAGCTCCGTCTCAGGTCCTACGCTTTGTATGTTCCTGAGTTTGTATTCTGCGGTGTTCTTGGTGGGCTTGAACACGAGGGCTAGAAAGGGTCCGACCGGAACCGTCATTAACCACATCGCAATCATCATTACTCCAAACGTTCGGTTGTCCAAGACCTAGACCACATTTGCACGTAAGTAACAGACTTCAGAGGTATAGCATATGGTTCTAAAACTATAAATGGAAAATGTTCCCTTAGCTGCGCATTTCCTAACATACTTTGCAAGACTGCTACCGAGGAGCTAACCTCACTTAACTTCTTTTATTTATGGAAAAAAAAAACTTTACAATACTCATTTATCTGAAGTGTTGATGATGAGTATTGTTTAATGTGCATGGTTCAGATTTATAGATTTAGATGTACGCATTTGTTTAGCAACATAATCAAATTTGATAAAAAAACAATACTCTCAGTCATTTATTGTGAATAAGTAAACAAATAAATATTTCAAGCGATGCATGCATGCAACGTAATCGTACGTACCTTTATGTCCTTGCCAGTGCCGAGTATTATGAGTCCCATTAAGCCTTTGGTGTTCATGAGTATCCCAAGAGCAAAACTATCCCCACGTGACATTTTGTACATCAAGCCGATGATATAATTACTCAAAATTTTCGGTATGTAAGCAAGAACGACAACCGCCACGACACGCCACAGGTTAGTATCCGCAAGTGTGAACTTTGGATTTTCGTTGGTTAATATATAGCTAAAATTAGTTCTTAGCCCGACGGTTAAGAAGTATAGAGGCATCAGAAGGTGACTCACGAAGGTTTGGATCCTGTCAACCAGGACCTTCCTCAGCTCTCCCCTAGGAATAATGGTTCCCAGCATAAAGGGTCCCAAAATGGAGTGCGACCCAAAATTGTCACTTACGTACCCGAAAAGCACAACCACCGACAGAATGAAGCGGACTTGCTGCTCGTTGTATCCGCTGCTATTGTTGTCGGCGGTTGTATTGCGGATGAACCACGGGATAGCCGGACGTAGTACAAAAACGCATAGTAGTATGAATATCACGGCGCTCACGGCCCCGATCGATTGGTCGGTATATGCGGAAGTCATGCCCGCAAGGAGAAGAAACCAGGATAACACGTCGGAGATAACCGCCGAGGACAAGGCGAGGCGGCCGAAATCAGAGTGGAGGAGCTTTTTGTCGGCGAGGACTTGGGCAAGGTCGCTGAAGTTGGTGGAGGCCAGGGCAATGCCCCAGAAGATGTAGCCGTTGTCGTTGACAATTTCCTCAGCCAGTGCCCTACCATAATCATTGAAGAGTACGAAGCGATATAAAAGCCAACCCCAGATCAAGGAAACGAGACTGCCAACTACGGCAACGCTAAGAGCCTTTTTTCCAGTCCGGATTACAGGTACAAACTCAAGCTCTAAACCCATGATGAACATGTGATAACCTAGCCCTAAGTTTGCCACGGTTTCTATGTTGACCACGCTGAAGAAAGGGATTACGTATTGAAGAGCAAATATGATGGTACCAACGAATGCCGGACCCCATCACGCCACCCTGTAATTAAATTATAATTTAGTCATATTCTTTTATAAACGATAATGTCATCAAGTTAAATTGTTCAATATAAGAAGGACAAGATCGGTAGTGAATTAACATGCACTTAAATGTATAACATTATTACTTTTCGTAACTATAGTAAGCATTATATGTGACAAATATATTCATATATATGCTGCTCATTTGTGACAGGTATATAATACAAGGAGTTCAAATTTTCAATTCTCATATGTATAGTAACAGTCTGGAACTCGATTGTTAAAATTTAAATCTAATCTATAATTTGCTAACAGCCTTATTAAGCTAATGTTATAATTTGCTAACAGCCTTATTGCTTCTAATTGAAGCGCTGTTACTAAAAGCACTTTTACGCAAAAGTACTTTTTAAATAAGGATTTCTAAATGGGTGGTGTATGCAGAAAGAATATTTATCTTGTTTAATAGGAATAGCAGATTAATGAATTAATTAATAGGGACATGAACCGTAGAACTCACAAGAATATCAGAGACAATACGAGGTTGGTGCAAGGGCTTGAAGAGATGATAGAGAAGGCGAGTTATGGACATGGCGGCGATCAGTTGGACAATGATCATCGGAACAGATCTGAAAAACGTACTCTGCACACGCCATATCTCTCCTGTCTTGTACACTGTCATGTTATAACATATCTCCCAAGTACCTTCCTGAAATGAAGTACCTTTTGTAATCGCTGGTGGTACCGCATGCACGCTTGGTTTTTGATTCATACTTGTCTGAGTAAAATTGATCGTTTACTGGCTAATAAATTAATACGACGCTAACAACTCACTTGTTCTTTCTCTTGCAGTATTGATCTAATTAAATAGAGCAAAAAAGAAGGAAAACTGTGACAAGATCGCTTAGTTGTAACGTAAGGTGTAGATATCAATTTATATAAGGTGTCCTCTCCAATTATTGTTATTATTTGAGGGTGTTTGTTAATCTTAATTTTTAATCTTCAGCTATAAGCGGGTAGTTGTTAGTATTAACACAATATTCATCATATTTACATGACCAACTAATTAACCATCTTAACATAACCAACCAACTAATTACCATCTTCATTATTTCGTCTTAGAAGCTGTTCTGTTTTCCTGTCTCTCTCTCTCTCTCCATATATTTCTGTCATTTGTTCTTGAACATTCTTCGTTCGGAGATGATTTATATGAAATATAACTGGTACTTGAGTTCTACACCATCTGTCAGATATCTGGAGAGTTAGATTTTATTTTTTCTCTTTCAACAGAAGATTAAAAGGACGTATGTCAACAAATTAAGTAATCAACAGCTGCATGGATTTGTTGAAATGACGACTACCTGTTTAGATGCTAAAACAAAATCTGGCAACATCTTTGTTGAGGGATAATATTGCGAGGGTAGTTTCACAGCTAGAAAGTTAAAGCCACCAGGCACCGTAAGGGAGACCTCAAATAATGTAATTGGATGCTCAAGAAATCGTTGAGTTTGTTAGCTGATCATTTAACGGAGCCTGCTACTGGTGTGAGTATGCCCCGCAGTCAGCTAGTCCGATAATTTTGGACATTCAAATTTCTTCTTACATAGGTCACAAAAAGGAGAAAGATATGACACGGGTAGACCAACAGTGAGTCAGTGACATTAGGACATGTGATATGTACTCTTTGTATAAGTAACATGATACTTCATCTGATAGTGTATCTGTATCATATAAGTTGCTCTCTACAAAAAAACATATACATTCAGCCATACCCATACATTGATACAAGGGACTATATAAATCTCCGCATCAATTTCCATGTTAAAGCTCCTGCAATGGGGAAAAGGTGATATTTACATCACGCATTTATGACTTTGTGATATGATGAGTGATATATAAACAAATGTTGTACACTCGAAAAATGGTTAACATTGTCCCCCACATTACGCGTATAGTGTTTTCTTGTTAACAAATTCTTTTTGTGTTTTGATAAGGTTGAGAGTTAATTAGGACATATCCTTTTCTTTCTAATCATGTAATGAGTGTTAACAAAAAGACATATGTATCCTCGGGACAGCCAAGTATCTCATCTCGTCTCTGAAAAAAAGTCCTCTCAGCCACTTAGCACTACGGTTTGTTAGTATTTTTTTTTTTACTTTACTTGTGAATGAGAGGTCTTAGGTTCGATTCTTACGAAAAAAGAATTTGAACGAAATTATTATGGCTAGCTCACTGTGGCTTAGCCCACTCCCTCATCCCCCTTGATGTAGATAATATTGTATGTTAAAAAAAAAAAAAAAAAAAAAAAAATCTCCCATTAGAAATATACTTTTTTTTTTCTTTTTTTTTTGTTTATCAAGTTGGAAATGCATTATCAAGCCAAACCAAAGAGTACACATGAAAGCCCACAGCGGGACTAACAGAGGAAAATTATACATGATTTTACAACTAAAGCAGTGTGCTGGAAATGCATTAGAACTTTCCAAAAAAAAAAGGATGCGGAAATGCATTAGAAATATACTTTTGCTTTGCATGTCAAGTACATGGACTCAATTAGAAACCGGAACTGATATTTACACTCCTATTTTTCCTCCTAACTCCTCAATTTAATTCTATTCCTTGATTTTGCTTTTAGTACTCAATGGTATGGCTTGGATAAAAAGTCCTCAAAGTTAAAAGAAAGTGTAAAAATCACTTTTCTTGTACATATTAGTACAAAAATGCAAAAGATAAAGAAATGTCAGAGCCTTTTTTCTTTCTTAAATACATACAAAGACGAATGTTTGACTTTTAAGGTTGAAAAGGAATTTCTCCTCAAAATATATCGTGGCTAATTTAAAAAATTTCATTTTTATTATATAATAGAATTTTTTTATATTATAATAGTATCTTTAAAAAAAAAATATATTATATTTTATAAATCGTTATGTAGAGATATCTCTAAAAAAAATCAATTAATATAAGATGGGTTAGTCAATTAACTATAACAAATGACGGTCGGCTCGCAATACATTTACTGAATCCGATCATTTGTTTTTATACAACTTGATGTTAGACGATGTCTTATCAATTAAATTTTGTAGAAACGATCTTTACAAAATGATTTATAATATGAACAGATCTAAGCACAAATTTTCGTGAATTAGTCACAGGAAAAACTTTGACCAAGAACTCCTCCTCATTGATTGTGCTAGAAGTTTACTGCACTCTACCTGCAGTAATTTTATAAAAGCAAGATGAATCGATGATAACATTATCCACTTACAAGCGGAAAGAGCTCAGCTGTTATCATGGCAAGGCGTCTCATCTCCAACACATCCTCACTCACTTTGTCTCCTCCTCCCCCACCCTCACGTGGTCCATTCGTCCCTCCGCACGTGCCCATATCACCGGCATCACGTTGTCCCGACGGCAAACCAGAGGCCTAGAGGTGGTGACACATGTGGGGCCCACCACGAGCTAGTATGTGTTCGTATTCGTTTTAACCCTTCTCTCTGATATCCATCACCGTTTTCACTTCCATTAGAGTTGCCGATAAGATCGACCGAGACTTTCTTGAAGAGGTTCGTCGAATTTTTGTGTGGGATTTTTTAAGTTTGTTTGAATGTATTTTTCATAGATTGATTGAATGTACAAAGGGGGATATAATGAGGTAGAAGGTTACAAGCAACCCTACCTTGGCAAATCATACTAACCTGGTAAACCCTAAAGCTGACACTCCTTAAATTAAGAGAGTGCAGCAAGTAGCTAGCACACAACTATCAACAAGTCATCTAGATGTCAATCTTCCTCAAATTAAGGATTAGACTTAATAGAGAATCCCATGGAAAGAGGAAACATAAAATCTGTAGCATCAGTCATCCCATATCGTCTGATAACCCTAAAATCATATGCAGCATCAGTCCTATGCAATATCAGTCACTCTTGACTTTTAATACTCCCCCTTAAGCTGGGTCCATAATGTTGATGGAACCGAGCTTGGAAGAAGAACGCTGAAACTGATTTGGAGGTAATGGTTTGGTGAAAATGTCTGCTAACTGATCAACACTCCTTGTGTAGAGTGTTTGAATCACTTGAGTTTGTACCTGAGCACGAACATAGTGGCAATCAACCTCAATGTGTTTTGTTCGTTCGTGAAACACTGGATTGGATGCTAGTGCATTGTAGCTTGATTATCACAGTACATTGACATAGGTTGCCAGGTTTGGAACACCAAGTCACTCAAAAAACCCTTAAGCCATATTAATTCACATGCAGTGGATGTCATCGATCTATACTCAGCTTCTGCACTAGATCTTGCAATTACATTTTGCCTTTTACTCTTCCATGTTACCAGATTTCCTCCCACAAACGTACAATAACCAGTGGTAGACTTTCGATCTATTTGGTTTCTTGCCCAATCAGCATCATAGTAACCAATAACTTGAGTGTTATCATTCTTCTTCATGAGAATTCCTCTTCCAATAGAACCTTTGAGATAACGAAGTATTCCCTTAACAAGGTTGAAGTGTTCTATGGTAGGTGCATGCATGAATTGACTAGCTAATCTCACTACAAACGTAATATTTGGTCTTGTGATAGTTAAATAAATTAACTTACCAACAAGTCGTTGATAGTAACCAACATTAGGCAGAGGGTTGCCTTCCAAGCTAAGCTTGAGTTTGCTATCGAAAGAAGTTTGAACTGGCTTGACATCCTTCATGTTTGATTCCGCAAGGAGATCGAGGATATATTTCCTTTGGTTAAGAAATAACCTTTATTTGATGAGGCCATTTCTATTCCCAGAAAATATTTTAACTTTCCAAGATCTTTGATGGAGAACTTTTGTTGCAGAGAGACCTTGAGGTTTGTAATTTCATATGCATTATCCCCAGTGATTATCAAGTCATCAACATAGATCAACATTACAAGTTTTCCAGCCATTCTTGTTCGAACAAACATGGATGAGTCTGCATGACTTCTTTGAAAACCAGTTTCTTCAAGAGCTGAACTGAGCTTGGCATACCAAGCTCTTGGGGATTGTTTCAATCCATAAATGGATTTGTGCAACCTACACACCATGCCAGGTCATTGTATTGAGGATGTCCAGGTGGTAGTTTCATGTAGACTTCCTTTTCAAGGTCGCCATGTAAGAATGCATTCTTTACATCCATTTGGTATAGAGACCATCATTTATTTACTGCAATAGAAAATAACACCCTCACAGTGTTCATCTTGGCAACTGGGGCGAATGTTTCCTTGTAGTCCACGGCCTAAGTTTAAGTGAATCCTCTAGCCATAAATCTAGCTTTGTGTCTTTCAATTGATCCATCTGAGTGGAATTTGATCTTGTAGATCCATTTACTACCAACTACCATTTTTCCTGGTGAAAGTTTAACTACACTCCAGGTGTTGTGATTGGTGAGAGCACTGAGCTCTTCATTCATGGAATTCCTCCACACTTTTTCGCAGTTTGCTTCTTGAAAGGTTTGAGGCTCACAATGATTGGTGATGGTGTTCAAATATGCAACATAAGATTTTGAAACTTTCTGATAAGACATGAAACCTCTGATTGGATGTCTGGCTGAATAAGTCACATAATCTTGAAGCCTTGTAGGAGGGTGCCGAGCACGCACTGGATTTCTTTTGCCTTGGACATGTTGTGTTTCTTCTGTCGAGTGTTCTGTCTCTTCATGAGGAGATTCTTCAGTGTGCATCTATTAGTCATGATTGTGATCACTGACTTGACTTTCATCAACTGTAGCAGGTGCATTAAGAGGTTGTATCTCAAAAGAGAGTTCTTCAGCCCTTAGTAAGGGAAAAAACTCAGAGAATGACTCCCCTGTGACTGATCATCAAACAACTTGCTGTAAAATAAGTTAGTTTCATCAAATCGTACATCCCTTGAAACTACAACTCTTTTTAACTCGGGACTATAGCACTTGTAACCTTTTTGAGTATATGAATAACCAAGAAACAAGCATTTGTTTGCTCTACTGTCCAATTTATCCCTATGCTGAGATTGAATATGAACATAGCATGTGCACCCAAAGACTTTAAGGTGTGACAGACTAACATCTTTTCCTTTTAACATTGCCATTGGAGATTTGAACTCCAAGACATGACTTGGTAATCTGTTTATGATGTATGCAGCTATCATGACCCTTGAGACCAAAATCTTTTTGGTACATTTATGTGCAACATTAGAGCTCTCGTTTTTTCAAGTAGGTCAAGATTCTTTCTCTCGGCTAAACCGTTTTGTTGTGGGGTACCAACACAGCTAGTTTGATGCAAAATTCCATTAATGCTTAAATATTGGTTCATGACATGTGACATATATTCTGAGCCATTATCAGATCTCAAGGTTTGGATTTGGGAATTGAAATGATTTTTGACAAGATTATGAAAGTTTGTGAATGCTTCAACGACTTCACTCTTAGATTTCAATAGGTATAACCACGTAACTCTCGAGAAATCATCTATGAAAGTTACAAAATACTTATACCCATCAAAAGATTCAAAAAATGGCCCCACACATCTGAATGTACAAGTTTAAAGACTTGTTTGGTCCTATTTGAGGATGAACCAAAAGGTAACCTAGTGGATTTACAAAAGTGGCAAGTATCACACTGGGTCACTCATTTACAAAGATTTGGAAACAAGTTTGACAAAATAAGCTCAGATGGATGAGCTAATCTTTGATGCCATAGGTTTTGGTCTTGACTCAGGTTAGACTTGACTTGAAATCCCTTGAGAAATGAAGTCTCCTTGTATAGGTAATAGAGACCATCAAAAAAAAACCTTCACCAATCTTCTTATTGGTGATACTGTCCTAAAAAATGACAGTGTAAGGAGAGAAAGTAACTGAACAGTTTAAGGTATGTGTGATTTTTCCAACTGAGAGAAGTTGAAAAGGGAATGAAGGAACGTATAAGGCTTTAGACTCTACATTGTCAGATACTAGATGTATTTTTCCCATTCCTAACATTTTAGCTCCCTCCCCATTAGCAACTGAAACATGTGAAGGTGTAATGAGTTTTTTAAAATCATGGAGCTTGTAAGATTGGTTTGTCATGTGATATGTGGCACCGTAATCTATGACCCACAAATCATGCAATTGATTTATATTTAGAGCAGTTTTGAAAGCTGTCAATATACCTTGCATGTCGTCCTGAGTGAGCTTCTTCGAGTCAGCTAGAAAACCTGCAAACTTTCCTAGCGAAGCAGTTGAGTTGCCATGTCCAGAGGTAGCAGCTTCATCACTCTCAAAGACTTCCTTCTTCATTTAAAGATACGCAGAAAACTCATTTATGAGTATGGTGGGATTGGATGTAAAATTCAGAAGACCCTCTGAGCCTCTAGCTGACTGGATGAGGCATGGTTAGCTTTGTAACTGGGGAACTGAGGCTTCTTCTGAATAAACCTTTCATTCTTCATTAAGTCTGGTTTGAGCTCAGGGTGAAGGATCCAGCAATGATCCCTTACGTGTCCAGTGGCATCACAATGTTTGCATTTGAGGTGAGGATTTCTTCCCTTGTACTTCTTATCACTGGAAAAATAAGCCCTACCTTCTGAGGCAGTCGATGTGGTACCAGCATTCATAACCTTTTTCCTTACTTCTTCCCTTTGAATTGTTGCACAAACATTGGCAAACGTGGGAAACTCTGGATTCATGAGAATATGGCTACGTAGATCCTCATATTCTGACCCCAAACTAGAGAGAAGTTGAAAGATTTTGTCTTCTTTAACCCTCTTAAGAAAGAGATTTGAGTATGTTGTATGTGGACGATATACCAACTCATTCCACATACCTTTTAGACTTCCAAGAAGCTGAACAAAAGGTTTTCCATCTTGTTGCCGCTTGTGATATCCCTTTTAAGCTGGAACACACGAGCTGCATTATTCTGATTTCCATACTCTCTTACACAGACTTCCATAGCTAGAAAGATGACTCAGAGTAGTTGAATATCTCAGCTATCTTCCGCTCCATAGAGTTGAGGAGCCAGGACATGACCAACTGATCCTTGCTAAGCCCAGATTCATAAGTGGAGGAGGAAGCATTAGGAGCTTCAATACTTCCATTTATAAACCCTAGCTTTGATCTTTCTCCTAGGGCAAGAGAAACTGCTCTCAACCATGTTAAGTAGTTGAACTCATTTAGAAGCACATAACTCAACCTTTGATTTGGATTTACATCAATCTCCGGTTGGTTTTGATGATTAGCTCCAAGAGAGCTATCAGCCTTAGACTCAAGAATAGGGTTTTCGTCAGCCATGGAAGGGTGTTTGAAGAACATAGTAACAAGTATCACAGAGACAGGTTATTCCTGCTCTGATAACATGTGGGATTTTTAAAGTTTGTTTGAATATATTTTTCATGGATTGATTGAATGTACAAGGGGGGATATATAATAAGGTAAAAGGTTACAAGCAACCCTACCTTGGTAAATCCTACTAACCGGTAAACCCTAAAGCTGACACTCCTTAAATTAAGAGAGTGCAGCAAGTAGCTAGCACACAACTATCAACAAGTCATCTAGATGTCAATCTTCCTCAAATTAAGGGATTAGACTTAATAGAGAATCCCATGGAAAGAGGAAACATAAAAGCTACAGCATCAGTCACCCCATATCGTCTGATAACCCTAAAATCATATGCAGTATCAGTATGCAACATTAGTCCTATGCAGCATCAGTCACTCTTGACTTTCAATATTCTGCAAGTCGATTTTTTTATTTGCATTCTGTTTAATGCTTTTGAATATTGTAATTCGTGTGGTGATTGAAATGAACAAGGTTGCCAATGTATATATATGTATGCGCGCGCCTGCTAAATGCTGTTATTGCATTCATATAGCATATGAATTAACTCGGAAGAGTCAAGTGCTTTCCAACAATCAAAAATGCTTCTGACTGCGTGTGTGGCAGTAGAAGCGCTTTCTAGAGCAGGTAGTGCTTTTCAAGGAACAAACGTACGAGGATTTTTCATATATATATTTTTTGATATATTTATAAGCAGAAATGCTTCCTACGCTAGCAATCCCAAAGTTATGGATTAATGGTTAGATGGCAATTAACTTAGCGATCCGGGAAACGGATGACGAAGGCGAAGCTGACAAGTCGATAGAAAAAAAGCCCGCACTTTCCCGTACTCGCAACCGGCCCAAAAGGGAAGTCTAGGCCTCATTTTCTTGCTCGGTAAAGCTTCAGTTATGTACTTAGATCAGCCTGCAGCCGTGCATTACGAATTTGTCAATGTTAGCATTTTATGGACAATTTTGTATATCAAATGGATGTTAACGTTAGGACGTTGTGTCAAGAGCTTTTGGGAACAACACCTTCTCTTCCTCAAGAATAAGAGCGAAAGGCGAGTTCAAAGGTGATCCCCGTGAATGCGTGCGTTGTGTATTTTGTGTGTAGAAAAAGAAATATGGAATGAACATACATCAGTTGTACAACAGGCAGAGAACATTTTGCTATTAGTGTTTGCAATATGAATGCCTTTTGTTTGCCAAATGGGATTGTAGAGAAATAATCCTTTCATATTCACGTAAGATAGTTGTTGGTCTATTGATACTTATCTTCTCAATATTAGATGACGGCCCTCATTCGAATCAATGCATATATGCAAGGAAATGATCGAATACATGAAATTAGCAATACAATTGCAGTCATAATTTCTCTAGACAGATTGTGAACATTATATATTTGGAATCTTCGACCGGTCATTATAAAATTCAGTGTACCTCGACTCCTGCAATCTGGAACTGCTTCTCTTCTTTAACCTCACAGATGAATTCGTATATGCTGCATCTTTAGCACCAGAAGAGTTGTTTATCTCCCACTAGGAAAGGATATTTGCGTTAGTTTACAAGCAACGACCAAACTGAACGACCAACAAACCAACATACAGAGTCTCAACCAGGGTTTCTGAGCCAAATTGCACACTGAAGACTGAACCTCCAAATCACAGTAAGGCCACGGGTGAGAAAGTTGTAGAGAAACAAAGAAAGCAGGCTAACCACATTCAGCAGACTCATACTGGTGAGAAATTCACCTGATGAGCAATCCGAATGACAATCTGCCAAACCAAAAAATCTAGCTTCCATAAGAGTTCACTAGCCTCTCCTGCTATTTAGCTGTATGCATTTCTACGATCTTGTAGCTGAAGTAGGTTAAAAAAAATATTTTCCTTTCTGTGGTTGCATAATAATTGAGTCCTAGAATTTCTGATAAAAATAATAGCAACAATAATATGATTGACAGAATAGAAAGACGCACCACCACCTATACACGGAATGAAGTTTCGAAGTAAACATAGCCCATAAAAAACTACAAGCAGGGCCCTCTGCTACTGAAATTTTTTCAACCCATCATATCCGCCATTTAGGATCTGCGTTATTGGCAATAACTTGACGTTAACCTAAACCCTTTTTTGTATTTAATCTCTAATTCCCAAAAGATTCCGAACTAAAAGCAGAACAAGCAAGAATCAGCTAACTAAAGCAAATCAACTGAAAATAAACTGTAACAGTATTGCAACAAAGGTTTAAAACAAGGCTTTACAGTACAAAACTAACCTGTTGGAATATTAATGAGACGCCCAAAAAGCAAACATCATTGACAATGACAACTAACGAAACGCCTCACAAAAAAAAAACCCGTGTATCTCCTCCATAGATGCATCTTAAATGGAGTGTTCTCACCACTCTGATACAATCCACGCATTATAAGCAAATTGAAACAGAAGGAAAGTCCGAAGTATCCAGTGATTTCGGTTCCTGCCTTTATAGTTTATAGTTTCATCCTGACAGCAGCTTACAACCCTTTGCTTTCAACTTGTTTTCTACTCCAAAAAACTTCAACCCATACACCACCAGATCTGCAGTCTTCTGTTAAAGGAGTACGAATAGCATATATCCAAGCTATAAAGGATATGTATGATGAAGTAAAGACGGCCGTAAGAACTCATTAAGGACAAACCGAGAGCTTCCCCATAATTGTAGGGTTACATCAAGGCTCATCCTTAAGTCTGTACCTCTTTGCATTGGTAATGGATGAGTTAACGGAACCTATTCAAGATGATATTCCCTGGTGTATGCTTTTCGCAGACGATATAGTGTTGATAGATGAAACTCAAGAAGGGGTAACTGCGAAACTTAACCTTTGGAGGGAAGTGTTGGAATCTAAAGGTCTTCGCCTAAGTCGATCAAAGACAAAATATATGGAATGCAAGTTCAGTGCAAATGGAGGCCCAAATGAGTTAGGAGTGAAGATCGAAGATCAGGAAGTAAAAAAGAGCGACCGCTTTCGCTACCTAGGATCTATCTTGCAAAAGAACGGAGAATTAGATGGAGACCTCAACCATAGACTACAAGCTGGATGGATGAAGTGGAAGAGTACATCCGGCGTGTTGTGTGACCGTCGTATGCCATTGAAACTCAAGGGAAAATTTTATAGGATGACAATAAGGCCGGCGATGCTGTATGGCACAGAATGTTGGGCGGTGAAGCATCAATACGTACATAAAATGGGTGTAGCGGAGATGAGGATGCTTCGTTGGATGTGTGGGCACACGAGAAAGGATAAGATTAAGAATGAGGATATCCGCGGTAAAGTAGGAGTAGCCGAAATTGAAGGAAAGATGAGAGAAAATCGGTTACGGTGGTTTGGACATGTGCAAAGAAGGCCTACTGACGCTCTGGTTAGAAGATGAGACCACGGGACAGAGGTCCAGGGCCGAAGGAGTAGAGGAAGACCTAGGAAAACGTTGGAATAGACTCTAAGAAAAGACTTAGAGTACTTAGATCTAACGGAGGACATGACACGGGATCGAGCGCAATGGCTTTCTAGGATTCATATAGCCGACCCCACTTAATGGGAAAATGCTTTGTTATTGTTGTTGTTGTTGTTCAAATTTGAAAATATTTTTCTTGCCTCCTCTATTGTGCCATGCTTACACATGCCAGAGATTATAGCTGAGTATACATCATCATCTGGAAGACAACCCTGCTGCAGCATCTCGTTTAGCACCTCAACCACCTTCTTAGCATTATTTGATTGACAGCATGGAGAATGATAAGAGAATACTTGAATCCTATGGGCCCACTTGTCATGCTGGCTCAGCAGTCACGAACTAACAGCATAACTGCATCGATCTCTCCAATTTTGCAAAGCCCTCTAGCAAGCGAACAGTAGGCAGCAATCGAAGGTACACAAGACATCTCAATTATCTTATTATAACAGGCACAAGCCTCATGGATGTCACCATCTTCAACAAAACACATTATGCCAATGCTATAAGTACAGGAGTTGGACTGCAAATCCACATCCTTCATTTCATTAAAGAGTGACAATGCTTTCTTTATTTCCCTGGATTTTTGGAGGGCCTCCATAAAGATATTGTAGATTCCTAAACTATAATAACCTTTAACTTTAAACTTTTCAAACACTTCCAAAGCCATTGTTACTCCATCAAGAATTTCGAAAGATCATCAATAACAGGAAAACCAAATTTCCCCATCTTTGCAAGCATCTCGCATAACTTATCCATTCTTCTTGTCTCAGCATAAAACACCAAAATGGGATTCACCATAGCGAATTCTAGCTGAAGACCCTCGTGAACCGTAACTCGGAAAATCTTATAAGCCTTATCAACCCTCTTCACATACATAAACCCTCGATAAGAGAATTATATATCCCCAAATCTGCCCTATACCCCGAATCCACCAAATCCTTCTACAAATCACAAGCCACCCCAACCTTCTTGTCTGCCACAAATCCCTCAACCAACACCCCATAAATCGCTCTATCAATGAAGAAATCCTTTGCCTTCATTTCCCTAAACAACTCGTACCCTTTCTCCACCCTTACAGAGCCCTGTAACCAGAGTTGCATATGCCATAGCGTCTGCCTCAACCCTATCTCTCTTCATTTCCTCCCAAACCCTCAAACACCCATCCAAGTTTCCCTCTGAAAGCAAAACCTCAATCATTGCCGTGTATGCAAACACGTCCGGTTTGCACAAATTCGCCCTCAATCTCTCCAAAAGCTGCAAGATTTCTCCAATTCTTCCCATTTTACACATACCCTTTATTAAGATCATGAAAGTAACACTCCCCTCCACCAATCCATCACCACGAAAATCTTCGTAAACCGATAACTCCAAATCCAAATAACCCATTTTTGCCAACGCATCCATGATCCTATTGTACAAGAAAACCCTAGGTTTAACCCCAAATTTCTTCATTTTTTTCATACACATAATAAACCCTAAGACCTCTATTGGCATCAGAGTGCATTCTGATGAGAATCTCAAACTGTTTCTCGCTGGGCGGTTTGCCCTGCGAGTCCATCAGCTCGGGGACTTGGTCCGCCGACCGGAACCGGTTAGATCGGTTGAGGCAATAAGCCAAGGCATTGTATGAAGCATAAGTGTGCTTGAAACCGTTTTGCTTACCTGCCCAGTGGAAGAACTTGGAGGCTGAAACGGGGTCGTCCTGGACCTGGACCTTGAGCACCTCGGCAACGAGGTTGGGTGTGACCCGGCGGAGCTTGCGGAGCACCGAGACGACTGGAGGGCCCCAGTGGTTCCGGTTCTTGCGGAAAGCATCGAGTATGAAGCGGGCGATGGGGGAGAGGAACGAGAGGAGGGTCGTGTCGTCGGGGTTGGGCGATGAAGTGGAGGGCAAGGAATGGGGCAGGTGCGGGTCCCACTTGGAGAGATCGAAGGGTTGGGATTGAGGGGCGGGGGTGCGGTGTTTGGGGACGCGGTTGGAGAAGAGGCCGCCGCGGACGGTGGGGTAGTTCTGTGTGGGCTTGGGGTGGCCGTCGAAGAAGGTGAAGTTTTGGAATTTAGGTGGTGGGGACTGAGGTGGCATTTTAAAAATTTGTTACTATTGAGGTTCCAAGTTATCTCTGCAAAGTCCAGGGATCAAGTCATTCGGACTTTTGAAATTTGATTCAACGGTCAAAAACAGAGAAGTTAGTAAAAAAATTAAAAGTTATAATAATTTTTGACTTATTATATTAACACCCCACAAATTGTTGAATAAACCTCACATACTTAATATACCCCACATTTGCTTTTTCAATTAAAAATTATCTTAATACACCTCACTTACTTTCCCATAATACCCTCACACCTCACATTCTTAATAGACACCTTACATTTTCTATATGCACCCCATATTTTCAATACACCCCACATTTCTCAAATCTTATAAAGCTTTTAATTTGGACAAATAATACCGATTAAAATTTTAACAAAAGATACCGCATGGGATTTAAAGCATTTGTGGGTTGTTTTCAATTTCATCATTAAAACCCATGTTGTTTATTTTAGGTGTTTAATTCTTCATGTAATCCCTGTTATCCCTAAAAGATGAATACAAACATAGAAGCTTGAATAACGCATCAAAAGCAAGATTAAATAATTATCGATGTCGTCAAAATTACTAAAACGATAAATAATATGAAGTCTTACCTCATGTGAAGCTTCTGAAACATCGATTTCGTGTTTCATTCGTCAAAAATAATTTTTCTTAATCAACATGTTTGTAGTTTCATTGGTTAGGGTTTTGTTCAACAATAGAGGATCGGAGGGGTTTTGATAGTTGAAGAAGATAAACAAAACATAAAAAGTGATTTGGGGTTTATATAAAATTTTTATTTATTTTAACCTAATAAGGTCAAAATTGTCATTGCATAGTAGGATAAATAAGTTATTTAATATTAAATTTTAATGTGGGGTGCATTCAACATTTTGTGGGGTGCTAATATAAAAAGCCTTATTTACCGTTTCATCAAATTTCAAATGGCCGAATCACTTGATCAGTGGATCAAATTTCTATAAAATAAAAAATATTATCGAGGAACTACTTGTATAGTACGGTAAATACTTTATTGTCTCGTATTATTTTAGGCTCTTTTTAAATTTAAGAAAGAAGATAGGTTGTCTTTGAGATTCCAATTTCTATGTGACCCGGATTCCCTAACATATGGTGTTGCCCTCGTTCAAAGCCAGAACATATGGTATCCGTTTGCGCATCAGGACGGTAAGCGGATACCATATGTTCGGTTACCACTCGCGTGATGCTATAAGCAGAATGCTGCTTTTGAACAAAGCGATTCCATACGTCTGGTTACCACTTGTGTGATGCTGTAAGCGGAAAGCTACTTTTAAACAAAGCAGAAAACTGAACAAGCATTCAAAGGCAGAAAATCAAACACACCAATATCCAATCAAAAAATTTATAAACTTTGCCAGTAAATTTAGTATTGTGACTTGTGAGCTTATCCAGCAAACACTACACGTATCTCACTTCTTTCTGGGAAAGTAGCTGCAGGGCAACGACCTGATAATATAACATTCAAAAAATTGTACAATGATACATGCTGCAAAAGTTGAGAGTAACCATCAAAATTCAAAACCCTCAACACGATAGATTCATCGGATAGATGCTGTTTACCACCCGGGAAGGTCGGAAGATCCATCGAATTGCATTCTGTGGAAGAACATAATTACCCGTTTGCTGTCGGAGAAATGACATATATACTTGTAGAACGTGCCCGCATATCTGCTTCTATTATGGCCAGCTGGTGATTCAAAACACAAGAACAAAAAGCAACGCCTTGTTGTCTATCACTCGCTACTCTTAGGCAAAACTGACCCTCTTTCTGTTATTTCCCTTACTCCAGTAGTTATCAGTTTGATAATCACTCCCTTGCAATCTTGAGCTTTTATAGCCCGATCTATACTGGTGAGGGTGTCCCCTCTTATGGCCACTGTCGTTGCTTGCTCCCCAACCGCTATTTGTTATCCCAAAATCCAAATTATTTTTCTGGTTATTATGGCTCTCCCACTGTTTCTGACCCCATTCATCTCCTCCACGATCTCTCCATGCTCTATCTTTTAGAGATTTGCTGTTTTGACTAAGACCATACTTCCACGAATTTTCACCACGACCCAAGTTCTTTGACTCCTGGT
This sequence comes from Cotoneaster glaucophyllus, assembly GCA_036320875.1. NCBI lineage: Eukaryota > Viridiplantae > Streptophyta > Magnoliopsida > Rosales > Rosaceae > Cotoneaster > Cotoneaster glaucophyllus. The sequence continues at coordinate 29,513,130 of CM070063.1, forward strand.
TGCAGCCCCAAGAATTAGATACCGGATCAGCCCATCTACTACCTTTCACAGAGGCAACATCCTGACAGCCTCCGTCCCAAGGATTGACACCATTATCCCAACTCTTTGGTGCAGTGATACCGTCCTCCATCTGGTTCCATCCCCGCGACTCATTCCTTCTATCTTCCCATGCATTCTTCTCCGTCTCCGTAGTTCCATTGCCCCGAGTAATTCCACGTTCCCAAGGGTCGTCAAGATTAGTTGTCCACTGGTTCCTGCCTGGAGCTTTATTTATCAAATGTCCACTACCCTGAATGTTGTCACATTCCCAAGAATTTATATGAGTATCAAGGACAGTGTTATGTTCATCGGGAGGAACAAAATCTGAATATTTTGCCTTCTTGTTTGTTTGCCCAATCTTGCCTTTCCCTTCTTCCTCATCAGGAGCAAAGTACTCTCGATCCACTTCCTTAATGAGTGCAGGTTCGATGTTAGGGTTCCAATCTACTGCATCAATATAAATATTTGGATCAGGCAGAGATGCGTCAAAGGGGAGACCATTGATGTCTGCCCAAAAGCGCTTTTTTGCATTTTGAAATGCCTCCTCTGCAGCTGAGTCATTCCAATTGAGTACAATACTGCTTCCATACATATAATTCTTTGCATCTACTACCTTCCACCATGGTATAGACCCAACCAAAGTGCAGTACTGCTTTTCCCAATGAGGTATACCATCCTGCCGACTCCCTATGAATGAAAAAAAAAGAGTAATAAAAATTCAAGAAATATCCAACGTCATTGGTGCTGCCGGAACTCCAACATAAGTTGAGGGCATTTCATCAAAAGGAATGACTCTTACAATGACAAAATTATTAAGACATACAGAATTAATGCACAAAATGTCCTGTGCCACATGACCAACCACAGACAGAAGGAAAAGGAAAATGGAAAGTAGAGCACACACATCTCTAACAACTTTAAACTAATGCTATGAAGCAGACGATAAGAAAAAAACTATTTGAACAATTTCAAGAATCTAAGCAGTTTTGATAGAAACCCTACAACGCACGAGACAGAACTAGTTATGTTATGGTTTCTTCTTTTCTTCACAATGAACTATTAATGGAACCGAAAAGCCTACCACAACTCGAAATAACGAAAATTTGTATCCACAGATAACAAAGATCTAGAAATGAAATAGCCGCCTTTCGAAACAGCACATAACACACATTACTACACAGAAGCCCAGTAAAATTTAGAGTATAATGTAGAATCTGCATCCAATTACCGGTCTTTAATCCAAACGAGTGTCATATAATAAGTTGTTTCTAGCATTGCCCTCCACAATGTTATCAAACCCACCATACAATTTCAATAATTTTGTCAGTTGAACAAATAAATAATCCGAAACATCAACGTTCTCATAACTCGATATTTTCTCCTCAACCAAACATAATCACTGTTTCATTACTGGGAAAAAAGGGTAAAAGTTGAAACGATAAAAACCCACCAAGAAAAACCCACAAAAACCAACAATTTAAGAAGAACCCAATTCAAAATTAATCATAAGATACACACAAAAAAAAAACAAAAAAAGAAAATTAATTTTACCAGAAGGAGGAGGAGGTTGAGGGTGAAATGGCAGAGGCGACGGGTCCGGAAGCTTTTCCTGACGGCAGAAGCTACGGCGGGGACGATGAATCCACTTGCCCATTTGCTCAATTCCAACAACACATCCACCGAGAGGCAGAGAAATTGGATTCAAATCAAGAAAATCTAGCTTTCAGAAGTACTATTGCAGGATCTTCACTTTTTTGCACACACAGAGCGAGAGAGAGAGAGAGAGAGAGAGAGAGAGAGAGATGAGAGAGAGAGGATTTTATAGTTGAAAACTGTTGAGTTCAGAGGGAGGATAATGGGCTTCAGTTGGAAGTCGGTGCTCTACTCGATCCGCTATTCAGGCCCATGTTTTAGGTCCAACGGAGTCTACTGGGTGATGACCCAATTTTAGGCCCAGCCCAAATTTTTAAGTTTAACAACTAGCACTGGGCCCGCACACTGTGTGTTTGAGAAACTAAGAGCGACAAGTTAACATGACAAACTAGTGGTGGGGGAAAGTTATCTTTCTCTACTTAAAACGTGGGGATTTTTTTTTTGTTAAAATACTTTAACGTCCCTAGTTTTTTGCTTGATATTTATTTCTTTCATTATGCATGGAAGGTATAATAGGAAAAAATCATCATGACACAAGGGAACGGGAAGCTCAATAGCAACCCATAAACTTTACAAATAGGGGCATTTCATTGATAACGATAGAAGGAGCGATTCACAGCAGCCATTAAAACCAAAATAAGAGCACTCTAACTAACACGAACAAGACCAGATCAAACATCGCTCTATTAGTTTTCTTTAGTTTTTGGTTGACAAATAAAATTTTATTAATAGATAGTGTATAGATATTTGACACAAAAAATTGAAAGTATTGTGAAAACACTTTTTGGAGGAGCACCTAGAATGCGCTGCTCCAAGAAGTACTTAGGGCCCGATTTGGAGTGCTTATGTAAGAAATACTTCTACTCATGAGCACTTTTGGCTAGAAATTTAGTTTTTCAGCCAAATATAATAAAAAACACTTTTAATTATTTAAAAACGCTTTTAACACGTCCATAAATAGTCCCAAATAAGTCATTAGATTTTTATTAATTTTTATGTGATTCTATTAGAAGTGCTTTCTAAGCAACATTTTTAATCGAGTTAGCATTTAAAAGTTAAGAAAAAACAAAAATTAAATTGTAGAAACTCACAACACTGTAACAATAGTGCTATAAAAATCAAATTTAAACAATAGTGCTATAAAAATCAAATTTAAATGTCTAATTCTTACTTAAATCAACGTGAAGTATGCCTTACAAAAGAATCTCAATGCCCATGCTTTTCTTTAAAAGAAAAATTATTAATATGAATTGCATGTATAGATTTTTAGTTAGCCTAGCTAGTCTAGTAATTCTACAGTTCTTGAGTAAAAGATGCATCCAATCTAATAATTATATAGGACCATAGGAGGAGGCTTAAGTGTAAAGTGTTCTCCTCACTAGTTAATTTGTAAAAGAGGCACGAGAAGATTGTTATGGTATATGCATTTACTTAATACATTTGTCATCTAACGGTTAAACTTGTAACTCAAAAATAAAATAATTTATATATAATCATATCTGATTGTTAATACATTGAGTAAATTCATATACCATAGCCAAACCCGAGAATGTAAATATGACAAGACGACTCCTTAGAGAGATTTTTCAGTCTGCTCGAAACACAGAGTGGTACACCATATGTTATTGTATAATTAAAGGAACACTTGAATAAAAAAAAAAATTTTTTTGCCAATTGTATAATAACATGTTATGTACTGTCTCACGTTCCGAACACACTGAAAAATCTCCCGCCTCTTTGGGCCCTTCAACAGCTGTCCTCCCTCTCTCACACATAAGTCTTGCTTTTGTTTCCCTTGTTTTTTCCCCCACATTGGCACATTCTCTCATCTCATGCAGATTTGCACATTGTGACTCCCCCACTTCCTTCAATAATTCCTCTCTCTCTCTCTCTCTCTCTCTAAAAATAGTGGTGGGGTGTGTGGATTATGGGAGCAGTCTATATCTGCCTATTATTTTTCTACGACTCTAACGCTTAGTCACAAATGTATACATGAAAGTAGTTGCGTATGGTACGTTATCTTTAAGCTTTGAGTCCCACATACTTCCACCTAATTGGTACCACACTACTGTTTTGTGAGACTGACTAAGATATTACTCATTCCACAGAAAAAGAACGAACCAAAGTTCTAGTCAACAAGGAAAAGGAAATATCCAAGCTTCCACTTCAACCAAATAAGAGAACCTCTGGCACGAGAACGTTGCTACAATTGTGTCTTGCTCTAATAATACAAGAACACGTGAAGAGAAGTTAATACTACGTATCCTTATATTATTGGAATGGAACGCTAACATGAGAGTTTATTTGCATCATAAGAGTATTTGAACAGAATGAAAATACAGATTCATCCCAAGAATTGAGAATGGTGAAGAGTTTTCGCATGTGTGTTTTAAACCTTTGTCCTCATAGTTGGTAATAATGTCACATCAACTATAGTTTGTTTATTAAGTACTTTTCGCGCTCATTTTCTCCTTCTACACCCTACATGTCATTGTTTATTTTGTTTTGAGTGATTTTCATGCTCATTTTCTCCTTTTCTTTCTCCTCTTGACTTATTATGCTTATTTTGTTTATTTTGTTTTGAGTGATTTTCATGCTCATTTTCTACATGTCATTGTTTATTTTGTTTTGAGTGATTTTCATGCTTATTTTGTTTTGAGTGATTTTCGCGCTCATTTTCTCCTTCTACACCCTACATGTCATTGTTTTAAGTGAGAGGTTTTAAGTTCGATTCTCGCCAAAGGAAAAGTTAAACCACATTATTATGGCAAGTCTATTGTAAGGCTTAGTCTACTCCCTTATCCCTTTAGTGTAGATACTATTATTTGTTAAAAATTAATACTATTGTTTGTTAAAAAAAAATTAGAACAAACATGGATGTCCAAGGAAAGAGAATGATTGTGTGAAAATCATTCCCCCTTAATTGTTTATTTCGTCAAACGATAGATTTGTTAGATTAGATGTTAGTTAAGGAGTCGACAGCGTTCGAACCCACGCCGTGGTGCAAGAGCAACACTCTTCTCTATCACTTTGGTAGATAGTCACTTGCCTAAAACAGGAACAAAAGGAAAGAAAAATAAGCGATGCCAAGATAGTTTTAGTGGTTAGCGCTTGAAAGTTGAACATGATTATCTAGTTTAACCTCTTTCTCTCTATAATCACATACAACTGTGAAAAAAAAAAAAAAAAAAAGGAGGGGGTTGAAGAAGTTTGAAATTTAAAATAAACCTGGTGTTAGATTATATATTGATTATAGTCCCTTGATGACACACCCTGACCTAAATGTCCACTAGGACTCCGAATCGAGTGGTGTCGGCCGACACAACTCGATTCGGAGTCCTAGTGGACATTCCGGGTCGGGATGTGTGTCACTTGATGTGTCCTTAATTCAAAATAATTAATGTGTATTTTATTCAATATCTCCTATTAAATATTTAAATTTATTAATATACACATTCTAATATTTTTTTTTAATTTATTAATTTTATTTAACATTCTTCAAACTTAAAAGATTCAATTAATGTACCTAAATGTTAGTACCGAAATGTATTATATTGAATTAATGTATTTAAATGTTAGTACCGAAATGTATTATATTGAATTAATGTACCTAAATGTGTGTACCGAAATGTATGCACCGAAATATATATACCGAAATGTATGTATCTAAATGTTTGTATCAGAATGTATGTACCAAAATGTGTGTACCTAAATGTACGCACCAAAATGTATTATAATGAATTTAATGTACATAAATGAAGAAGACCAAGTATATCAAAATACATTGTATAACAAAAATTAGTTTATCTAAATATTTACAAAAAAATATATTACAATGAATGAAATGAAAAATTAATACATTAAAATTAGAAAGAAAACGAGAAATAATTAAAACATCAAAATGTAATTAATAAATGAGATGATTAATGTATCAAGGAACTAAAATTAGATTTTAATCTTACTTATGATTTTAATCTAAAAGTCATCTTTACCAAGAATTAAAATGAAATTTCCTAAAAAAAGAAAAAACTCTCTCCACGTCAGCTAAAATAACTATTGCTAATGTGGCATAATCACTAGTTATTCTCGTAAAATAAAAATATTCAGTTTGAACTTTGAAGTGCAGAATTCCACATCATACATGATGGATCGCAGTTGCATGGTATCAAAACTGACTCAAGTGAATGAAGGGGATATTTCAGTAATTTGATTCCTGGCAGACATTTGAACATGTTTTGCTGCAGCAGCTGTGCAAATGGAGGGCTGGAGAAAGATGAGAAGGCCCCATCAAAAGCGTGCTTCTCATAATTCAATAAGACCCTCCCTTCCTCCCTCCATGAACACATACTTAGGTCCACTGAGTGAACAGAAGAAACTCATCATCAACAACAAGAATATATATATATATATATGTGTATGTATGTATATGTATATTATGTGAATTATAGTGATTCAACGTGAAAAATGGAGTGTCAGCTGTTGATACCTGACGCCCTCCCCCTCCGCCGTTGGATTGAAAAACAAACATACCCTCTTCAGAATTTAGATTGTCCTATCAACTTGGAAATTTAACAGGACCTTTCTTAAGAGTTTGTGATTACTCAGTTTCCAAATAATAAACAAATGTTTCTCTTCCTCCTTTCCCCAACAACTTTCCTAATGAACACCTTTTCCCGTATACTTATACTATGTATATGAAATTATGAACTTTTGAGTGCATTCTAAGTGATCTTCCCTGCACTTTATAAAAGTGGCATTCAAATTCCTAGTTGCTGATGCTGTGATTCGTGTTCGATAATCGAATCGCGCGATTTTCGGGACACAGGTGAGATTCTGTTTAGATCTCAGTTTCACAATATCTGCACATAATTTAGTAAATTTACCATTTTTGGTGACTGTTTCAAGCTATGATGTATAAATTCATTCACTTAATTTAGTATTCTTTGCTTGATTGTTTGTGCAAATGGATAATTGCTTCTGCAAAACCAGCTTCATATATTCTTCCACTCAGTGTGGCGTGATGTGATCAATCTGGTTCATCAATGGCAAAGAAGAGCTGGCTCAGTATGGTAAAGAGGTTCTTTGTTTCAGACACACAATCCAAGCAAAAAAATGTAAGCATTCTGCTTGTCTGCTTTTTTTATTTTTTTATTTGCAGTCCGGGAAGTGATTTTCGCACGCCATGTTTATTTCTCTCTGTTAAGTGTATTTATTTATTCAATCCAAAGATTAGAGAGAAACACGAGTATGCAGAGGGAAAAAAAATGGTGTATGTAAATCGCTTCCTTTAAGGTTTTGAGTTTCAGTCCTCATTAATTAATTTGCTCAATTATTTTAAGGAGAAGAGAAGGAGATGGATTTTTGGAAAGCTTAAGATCAAAAGACGACCCTCACTAACAGCACCTTCACCAACATCGCCGTCGAAAGAGAGGACACAAAACGAGGCAGATGAAGAACAGAGCAAGCGTGCAATGTCTGTGGCTATTGCCAGCGCTGCTGCTGCAGAAGCAGCTGTTGCAGCAGCTCATGCTGCTGCTGCTGAGGTTGTACGGCTCACCGGCACCCAACCATCTTCTTCTGACCAATGTTTGGAGGAGGAGGCAAAAGTGTTGTCAGTCACTACAGCTCAAAGAAAGGCAACTGAATTGGCACATCAATGTGAAAGGGTACAAGAATCTGCTGTTGTCAAAATACAAACTGCCTTCAGAGGTTACCTTGTGAGTTTAATTTCTTTCTCTTATACAAAAATTACATGATTTTTATGAGTTTTTGCTAAATGGTTTCTGAATCGTTCTACTATACGTTCATGTTTGGTATACATCGCGTTTTAAGTGACTTAGACTCGCCTATTAACTTCCCTTGAATTATTCTGTGCATATCCAGCCATTATATTCAGCAATGTATGTCATACATTGACGTCTACAATTTTTTCGGTTTGAATTGGTATTGGAAGTTCGAGAAACATAGAAATTAATGTTACATCTTTTGTGAACATTGCAGGCAAGGAAAGCTTTGAGAGCACTGAAGGGTATAGTGAAGCTACAAGCCATTATCCGAGGACGAGCTGTGAGACGCCAAGCAATGACTACGCTCAAGTGCTTGCAGTCCGTAATAAACATCCAATCGCATGCCTGCGCAAGGCGACTCCAAACCATCGAAGACGCTTACTATGGTGAAGAACACAATGAGTTTGAAAACTTGAGAGACAAGATAATAAGGGTAGGTCTCGCAAATGGATTTCAAAATGTTAGCAAAAGAAAATGTGTTCCTTTTCTCCATTTAGGGAAATCTTTGCATAATGTGACATTTGATGAAATTGTGAAATTTTTAGATGGATTCAAACAGCCAAAGAAGGTGGGATGACAGCCTTATTTCAAAGAAAGAGGCAGAGGCCATGTTTCTAAGCAAGAAAGAAGCTATGCTCAAGAGAGAACGGATAAGGGAATACTGGTATAGTCATCGGGTACGCTTCTATAATCTTCATTTTGTTTCTCTTTTAAGATGACAAGTGATTTCCGCACATTGTTTCTCCATATACCCTTGTTTATTATTGCCTTTGGATTGAATAAATCAAAAGAAAATCAAGGGACGTAAATAAATAGGGGCATGCATAAGGAGAAAAAAGACGTGTGAAAATAATTTCACTATAAGAAATAGCTTCTCCTACTAAGATGTCTACGGAAGTATTTTGCAGAAGTCGGCAGAATCAGAGAGAAACAAGGCGAACGGAAGATGGAGATACTGGTTGGACCAATGGGTAGATACACAACTTTCTAAAAGTAAAGAGCTTGAGGACTTGGACACAGTTTTTGCTTCAAACGCAAGGCGAAAAGAAGAATTTGGAGAAAAACAACTTAGGATGAGAAACTTTCAGAAACAAAAAATTCAAATCGAAGGAATGGATTCTCCGGTTTTTGTTCCAAGAAGATCTTCGTACCACAAAAAGCAGTGCTCGTTAGGGGATGAGAATTTGTTCGCAAGCTCTCCTGTTGTTCCGACTTACATGGCTGCAACAAAATCTGCCAAGGCAAAAACAAGGTCTCTAAGCTCCCCCAAGGTAAGGGCAGCGAATTTTGATACTTGCTCAGAAAGCTACTCGCCATGCAAGAAGAACATCTCTCTTGTATCTTCTGTAGTCAGTGAAATGCCGATAAGCAGTACTACTGCACGAAGAATGGGAAAGTCCGGTAGTCTCCAGCAACGATCTCCGAGCTTGAGGGGCATTGCAAGTCCTATAAAATCAAGGCAGACTCCGAAGGATCGAAGCTTCGACTCAGAGTGCTCAATCTCATATTGGGATAGACAAAGCACATGCAGATGATGATTTCAGTTTGCATTAGAGAAAGATAATTTGGTTAGTGTGTTTGGGTTGGATTGCAGAAGTGATATTTGTAAATTACAAGTGAAGCCCTCTATGAGCATTGCTTCGAGTCGTATAACATGAAGAGAAATTAGCTCAAATGATCAATTCACAAATCTCAGTTGATGAAATAATCATTTGTAGTATTTGATCAATATGTTATCAATGTTTGGTCGATACGTCATCAATGTTTGATTGATATGTCGTCAATATTTGATTTTGATCGGTTTAACAATTAAGATTTCTAAAATGATCATTTCAGTCGGTTTTCAAAATATTTTCACATTTCAGGAAAGAAAAGGCAGCTATGCACAGATTTTTTTTTTTTTTTTTTTTTAAACTTTGGTGTTTGAAACTTGCAAATCACATGTTTTAGAAGCTGTCGGCTTAATATTTATGTTCTCCAGGGCCTAAGAATGTGTTGGTGTAAAAGATGGGCTAGATACAAGCTAAAGATGATGCGACGAGAATTTCACATTAGATAAGTACAATAATAATCTAAGTTTAAAAATAGGTGGTTCACTTATATTTGCACTGATGCTTTTTGTGATAAAAACCTCATACTTAAAGTACATTGTGCACAACATCATCCGAAGTATTAGGCCTAGGTGGTTAAGTTAGAGACAATATCGATACATGGTAGCCTTAGGCCCTTAGTAGTAGACACTTATGGAGTCGGTGACACAATAGAATGCTTGTCGTCCAAAGATTTCTTAGGGGAAAGAAGGGGGGCTTTTGGTTGAAATAATCCACTTTGGATTGCTGAAGTGTTTCTTTTTTATCATCTTCTTATTATATCGTCATTGTATCATTGATAAATGGTCGATTTGTCGTCCATACTTAATTTCCTTAAAAAATGGATCAGTTTAGTTAATTGCCCGAAAGAAGGGCTAGGAGAGCCCACGCAAATCTAAAAAAGGGGTACCTGTTGGGTGTGATTTGACCACCCTAAACCCAAAGGACAGAGTACCATAACAATAAGCCCAACCTAAACACTTTTCCCAAAGGGGTCAAGGGTGTGGAAACCTAAAGAGTGATGCTGTCCTTAATACGAAAAATCCTCACCCAATTTCCATCAACTTTGACAGGCGATTCTTTGCATTTTGAGTATAATTTTCTAAAAATTATATCCATCTTCTAATTCTCCAACGCAAGCCAAAACACCCTACACATCTAGAGCAAAAATAGCCCTTGTCATTAGCCTTGGGTCGGCGGCAATTTTCTTGACAATCACTCCTGGTCTCTTTTCGTTTATATAGTCGTCATGGTAGCAGGCCCGGCCCAGGCCCAGTGCGGGCAGGGCGACCGTCCGGGGCCCAAAAAAATTGGGGGCACCAAAATTATTAGGGTGATATATTTATATATGTTTTTATAAGAGTATAAATGTATAGAATTTGGTTTAGTGACAAAGAAATTTAACTGGTTTTGTTGTTTAAAATGAATGAGGAGGTCTTAGGTTCAAAACACCATGTGTGCTTATTTACATTCCAATTTTTACAAATTTCTTTTCATAACAGTATAAATTTATAAAATTTGGGTAAATGATCAAGAAGTTTAATTAGAATGAATGGTTTTTGTTGTTTAAAATTAACGAGAGATCCTAAGTTCGAAATACTATGTGCATGTTTATTTTTTTTCAATTTTTACAAATTTTTGTTTGGTTGTTAATTTATTTACTAGCTAGTAACTATGTGGGTTGCTATTTTTAAATATCTGTTCTAATTCAAATCTAATCTTTAGCAAAGAGTAATGCGTAGACTAAACTTTTAGACCCAATTTGCAAATAATATTACATGTCGTCAAAAGGTTTAATTTAGTGTTCATTCATTACTTATACATATCCCTAAAGACTCAAAAACATTAATATTTTTTTAATCTTATATTGACGAGGTTAGTAAATAAGAAAAAATAACTCACGGTTTATACAAAAACACTTTAAAAGTTCAGATAGAAAACATAACTCATAATCTATCTACTTGTAAGCCCGAAGTTTTTTAGTTTCCTTCTCTTAATACAAAATAAATTAATTATTCCGTGTTTCTAACTTATTGAGTTTGAAGTGTTTTTCTAAATATAATTTTATCGATGTCTTGTGAAAACAAATATTTTTTTATATGAAATTAAGGCACATTTTTTGACGTCGCCCCGGACCTAAAAAATCTCTGAACTGGCCCTGCATGGTAGTCGTCGTTTTTTTTACCCACATACAAAGTAAACACAAGGTTTTAGTCCAACTATCTCTTTCGATATGAGGTTGAAGGTAGAAACCATGGAAGATTTATTGCATCGAAATCAGGTTTAGCTAGTACGACACTATGGGTTTAGCCGGTACGGTTATATGGTTGTTGGAAGTCGGGAGAATATGGAGCGACAACATGGTTTTTTCCTTTTATATTGTTTTTGTTTAGTTTCCAAGAATTGTCTTGGAGTTAGGTTTTGATTTCTCTCTCTATGAAAGTTTCTATTTTGATTTCTCTCTATAGGAGGGTTGCTTCATATCAAATTTCAATCTTCATCTCTTTTGGATCTTTGTGTGAAGAGTGGAACAGTTTGATTTGCTAGATCTACTTGGTGTTCTGAGATCGTGATGGTGATGGAGTGATGCTTGTAATCTCTGTTTCAATATATGATTTGAGATTTTTGTTCTCACATAATCTTCGTGTAACATGTAGTTTAAAGATTTTATTAATCTGTGTAATCTTGCATTTTCCGATGAGCTCAGGCAAGTACTTGATGTCTACTCATTACTTTAAGATTGGTGATGCTTTATTATAATATTTTTTAGATCAAATTTACTAAGACCCTTGGAGCAGAATTCTTCGATACATTTGTGATGCTGTTTTTTTCAATGACTAAAATATCGTCTTAAAAAAATAAAAACCTATCATCTATTTTTTTTTCTTTTTAGAAAATATCCATCTCTACTTTTTTTAATCAAGTCAATTAAATAAGTTCAGTTGTTACTTTGACCATGTCATTCAGACATAAGTATCGAAGTATGTGGAATCAAAAATATTTCGCCAGGTGGGTTAGTTAAAATGTCTATATGAAATAAATACAAGACTTACTTTTTTTTTTTTTTTTTTAGCAACTGGAACTTCATTAACCGGGCAAAGATGCCAAACGAAACCGAAAGCTTACAACGAAGCAAACAAGCAAAGTAACGCTAAAAAGGTAGTGCAAGGAGGTTACAAGAGGCCAGATGCCGCACCTTATGCTAAAGCGTCCCTCCTTACCCTACCAAAAAAAGTTAATGAGGGCACGGAAGGCCATCGTTACACAAAACATGGACAAGGGAAGATGGGGGTCTAACAACCCATACAAGATCACATACTTCCATACAATTTCACGAAGCCAAAAGGTCCGCTACAGAGTTGACCGACCTTGGAACCCAAGACCAGCGGCAATCTTGAAAAGCATTCCCCATGTTACGGCATTTCGCAATGATGGGAAAAGCTTCCCAGCTGCCCTTCCTTGAAATATCTTTCAAGCAAGAAATAGTTTCCAAAGAATCCGATTCCAAGATAACAGAATTCCACCCAAAGGAGATACCCAGCCGACACCCATACAAAACTGCCATGGCTTCAACCATTGCCACACAAGTGGCTTTAACTCTGTACCTGCTTGCCGCCAGGAACCTACCTTCGGCATCTCTAGCCACCACACCCAGGAAACCCGAGCCATTCCCAACGAGTCCGCCGCCATCAACATTAATTTTCACAAACCCCCCCCCCCCCCCCCCCCCCGCCGGAGGAGACCAAACAGGTGGGGGTAAATCAGCCAGAGGGCATGGCATAATGGGAGGAGACGGGGAGGAGGTGACATTTTTGAAAGCATCAGCCGCTTGAGCAATCGCCTCAATGATTCTAGGAGGATAGATTCTTTGATGGTTGAAAACGAACTTACATCGGGCTAACCAAATATGCCAACAAGTGAAAGAGATATAAGAGAGAAGATGGAACGTTACCTCCCTAGAGCCTCTCACAGAGTCAAACATATTCAGCAGCCAGCTATCCCAAGAAGTTACCTCTATGTTGTTCAATCTTAAGTTCAAACAGCCACCAAACCAAACTCCCCACACCCACGAACACTGAAGAAACAAATGAGTGATGGACTCGTCCTGAACTCCACAAATAGGGCAAAGATGAGATGAGGATGAACGCCGTTGAAACAAATTAGCCTTAGTTGCCAGTGCACCATTTAATGACTTCCACAAGAAACACCTGAGCTTTGGAGGGACCTTCATTTGCCAAATAATCTTCCGCAAAGGTGCAAGGATAGAGCTCGGCTGATGGGCTTGGGAAGAAGAACTATCTCTGATCCAATGGTACCCTGACTTAACAGAGTAAACCCTTTTTTTGTCATAAGGCCACACGAGCCTATCCTTCAACATCTTGTCACCTGTATGCGTCTCCAAGATCGCATTATAATCCTCAATCCTCAAAAATGGTTTCAGAAAATCAATATCCCACTCCCCACTGACCGGGCAAATAAAAGAGTTTACAGTTAAGTTCATTGATACCTGAACCGTGCCCAAGAGGGCAGGTCTACCAGCGGGAATGTTCGGGAGCCATCTATCAATCCAAACCCGAACACCCTCACCATTCATGATCTGCCAGTGGGCCCTCTTCTTTAGCAACTCTCGGCCTACTAACATACTCGACCAAGCCCAAGATGCTCTCCCTCCAAGATTCGCATCGAGAAAGGAACCATTAGGGAAATACCGGGCCTTAAGCACTCTCGCCCATAAGGAGTTTGGTTCCGAAATAAGACGCCAAGCCTGTTTAGCCAACAACGCATCATTGAAGGCCTCAAAATTCCTCAAACCCAAACCCCCATCCATCTTAGCTCGGCCCAAAAGTTCCCTAGACACCCAGTGAATACGATTCTCCCCATCTTTTTGGCCCCACCAGAATTTAGAAATCATCGCATCCATTTCCTTGCAAAGCGAAGTAGGAAACTTGAAAAGATTCATAGGAGAAGCCGAAATGGCCTGCGCCATTGCCTTAATGAGAATTTCCTTGCTGGCTTGAGAGAGAGAAAGGACTTCTTCCAACCTTTCAACTTCCCCAAAAGTCTTCCTTTAACATAAGCAAGGCCCGCCTTTTTGGACCCGCCCCAAATCGCCGGCACACCGAGGTAGACCCCAGGGTCACGGACCAACTCCATTCCCAGAATATTTCTCAATTGAACCGCAAGTGAATCCGACACATTAGCACCGAAGAAGACACTAGATTTTGCCTTGTTTACTTGTTGCCCAGAGGCTAAACAATAATCATCAATTAACTTAATAAAGTTCCTGCAGTTCTCCACCTCAGCTTTGAGGAAAATGAGAGTGTCATCTGCAAAGAGGATGTGAGAAAAAGTTGGCCAAGAAGGGCAAGTTTGAATTCCCTTTATCCTGTTCCTATCACATTCCTGTTGAATAAGCAGAGACAGAACCTCACTAACAAAGAGGAAGAGATAAGGGGAAAGGAGGTCACCTTGACGAAGCCCACGGTGTGGATGCAAATTTTCACCTCTTCGGTCTTGGACGATTTTGCACCTACAAGACAATTAACACCTTAGGTCAAGGCCAAAAACCTCACGCGCCTACGATGAATGGGGGGGGGGGGGGCTTTGGCCGAAGAACCTCCGATGCCAAAGTTAGAATAATAGAGAAAAAGTGTTTAGAGTATTTTTGCCAAATGATTGGAATTAGGTTTTGTGAGAAAATGGGGTAGTATTTATAGGAGAGGAGGGGTGGCCGGCCTATCTAGCGTTTTTGTCGGAGATCTAGGTTTGATTAGCCTATTTATTGGCTAATTAAACCAAAAGGGGTATGTATTTGTATTTATGAAAAGGAATAATAAGGAGTAATTGAATAATTGGCTTAAAAAGGAGAAAAAAGGAAGAAAAATAGGGGAAATAAAAGGGGAGTGGCCGGCCTCTCTTTGGAGAGAGAGGGCCGGCCCCTTTGAGGTATTTTCTTGGTCTTCAAGGCTCATTTAATTGACAAATCAAGGAAGAATAATCTCATTAATTTGCCAATTATCTTCATTTATTTGGGATAATTGGTAGATTTATGAGATAAATGCCTTAAATGAGGATGGATGAAATAATTCGCATTTGTTTACCTTTTATGGGCGCTTTTGACTTGACCGACGATAATTACCGGCTGCTAGCGCGTAGGAATTCTGATGCACCTTAAGGGCATTTTTGTCTCCTTAATCCGAAAGTCCACGTGTCGCCTTGTGATTATTTTTGGCTCCACAAATGCCCCCACACCTGTTGGGCTGCTTGCAGAATAGGGCAACAGGTGTAGAGACTCTCATGCTTTAGGAAACTTCAAGCTGCTTCCCGTTTTGTTGATTTTCCTCTTGTAATAGGAAGATAAATCCCTTCAGGAAAAGGGAAGTAAATTTCCCCTAAAGCTTATTTAAGTCCACCTTAAGTGGATTATTAAATCAACCTTCAGAGAAGAATTTACTTCACCTTACAAGAGAGAAAGAGAGCTTAGAGGATATTTGTTCCCCTTCCTCTAGCAGTCTTCCACATCTTGCCCGTGTAAAGGATCGGTCCTCGCTGCTTCTAGGTAAGAAAAAATTAATTTCCTTGTCTTCCTTGAGATTTTTGTTGAATGAGGACCCGAGACTTGCGACCGGAGATCCATGAGTCCATGGAAAAATACATATGAATATACATATTTTTCCTTTGCTTTCCTGGGCGCGGGGTGCTGGTGAGAAAGAAACCAGGCCGTGGGGCCTGGCTAGTTGCTGGGTCCTGCGGCAAAAATTAAAAATTTTTTTTTTTTTTTTGCAACCTCTTAACGGATCTTTCTCGTATCTTTCTTTGTAGAATCTTTTCCTCCATGTCTTCTTCGGGCCTCAAGAATGATGACAGCGTGCCGCCGTTGTATCGTCAAGGCGGGTCTTTGAGCAAGGTTGGCTACTTCAAGGCTGCTCACTTCAAGATCAATTCTGATGACTCTTTTAGGGACTTCCTTAAGACCTACTGGCATGCCATTCCATCCGGGGTGCGTGTGAGGCGAGTCAAGGATGGTAGCGGTCATGAGCCATGTGATGAGGTTCGGAGGGCTATCAAGTTCCACCCTTACTACTTTGTATTGGGGTTCACCTTTCCCTTGCCGCATTTTTTCCAAGAAGTGCTCTGCTCCATGAGATGTGCGCCTGCTCAATGCTCTCCAAATGCGGTTCGAGTGATGGTGGGGTTCCATAACTTGAGCCAATTCTTTGATTTGGGACTAACCACCAACGAGTTCTGGTACTTCTTCGACATAGGCCGTGTTGATGGAGTTGGGCAGCTGCGGACTCGTCATAGACTCTTTGACAATTCAAGCAAAGGGTGACCATGACTGGGCCAAAGAGACCTTGGAGATAAGCGGCGAGTGGGAGTCCGATCACTCCCCCGAGCTGCGGGTGTCAACAGTCTTCATATCCGGTAAGCAGGCTGTTTTAATTTTCTTCTCGGCTGCTTGATTTTGACGTTGAACTGCTATTCGATTTTCTGATTGCTCTCTGCCATATTCGTAGATTCGGAGTTTGGTTCAACTCCTAAGGTTTTTCCGGACATGAAGAAAGTGCATGTTGCTCTGGGCATTCCTTCCGAGTATCGTGAATGGCGCTGGCTGCTAAGTCCTCTTCGTAGGGAGAAAAATGGATTGCCCCCAAAGGAAGAAGTGAGACGGATCAAGGCAGCTGCATTAGCTCGTCCTATCACCGTGGTGGAGCATGTTGCCAACGAAGGTGGAAGAAAGAGGCATTCTTCATCCGCGCAAGAACCGCCTACTCAAAAGAAGCCACGGGTCGTTCGCGAGGGTTCGTCCGCTGCTCAGGAGGGGTTTGATGTGAAGAGGCCAAAGACTTCCTCCGCTGCTCCCGGGGGTCCACCAACTGCTCCCAAGCTTGTGATTGACTTGACTTCAAAAGAGACTGCTGGACATGTGCCAGTGACGTCTGCCATTCCGAAGGCTGCTAGCTCGATCGTCGATAGGATTGCTCAGCGCCGGGGTCCGTCAGTGCCGAAGTTTGTGCTGAAACGTCCGCCTGGGGTTAAGTCTGATTCTCCTTCAGAAAAGCTTGCGTCCGTGAAGAGTGGCACGACCTCCTCGTCTGCTAAGGTGGCACCAAATTTGGTTCCTCCCGCTGCTGAGGCCAAGCTGCCCGCTGAGAGGGATGAGACTGCTTGTGCCAACGGTCCTGGTAAGTCCGCCAAGTCTAATTCCAAGGAAGCTGCTGAGATTTGTGCGCTTTTGAGGCCAGACCTTCTGGAGGATGTGGACGAGTGTGCTAAATTTGTTGACGGCGTCAAAGGGATTATTGGTCCAGGCTCATTTGTGAAGCATACGCCTGAGTATAGGAGGGTTGCTCTGCTGACTATGATGCAAAATACAGCAATCTTGGCTGCCGAGTCTGTGGTTCTTGATCAAGAGGATATCAAGGCTGCCCAGAAGGTGGCGAGGTCTATGGCTGCTGAAGCTTATTCCTCGACCGAGAAAGTTAAAAATTTGGAGTCTGAGCTTGCTGCTTTGAAGGGGTCTAACGTCTCTGCCCCCACTTCTCTGCAACTTGAGACCACTCGCCACGAGATCGCGAACTTGAAGGCTAGGCTTGATGCGACTCAAGTAAAATATGAAAGTGCAGAGAAGAAGATTGAACGTTACATACCTCAGATTCAGGATCTCGAACGCTCCATCTCTGAATCTCGCTTCGCTGCTTACGCTAAAGATGAAGAACTGATCGCTGCTTACAACCAGGTGATACACCTCAAGAAAATTGTTGACAGGCTTGAGCCTCAAGTGCTGGAGCTTCAAGGTGCTTTGAAGATCAACGAAAGTCTGAAAAAAGAGGTGGAGGAAATGCAGCGGGTCCGTGCTTGTCTGCTTGAGGAAATGGAGCAGCTGAAGATTGAGAAAGCCGGGTTCGAGGCTTTGCTGACTCAGAATCAGTCCGACTTCTACAAACTTGGGATCATCTCTTTGGGCGGCCGTCTGATTTTGAGTTTTCTGAAAAAGACTTTGAGACTTTCTCTATTTCTCCAGAAGACCTGCTTGCCTTTACTTTCGAGTCCTCCATTGGTGAAATAGCTGAAGATGGGAGTATCCTCGACGGGGCAGTCGGAAGTGAAGTGCCGGATGGTACCACTGCTGGAGCTGCTGTGGCTGCCGAAGGTGTGACAATGGAGCAGTCGTCGGATGGCCAAGCTGCTGAAGAGTAGTCTTCTAGGTAGCCTTTAGGATTTGTTTTTCCTTGTTGCTTTTGTTTGAACTCCTCTAATCTTTGTCAGTTGTTTATCAATTTTGCTAGAAAATTTAATAAACTTGTCTCCTTCGTTTCTTTTGTTCATGCCTTAACCTTTAGACTTTATAGGCCAGTAGCAGGCGCGCCACTTTTTTATAAGCAGACAGGCCGTGTAGCCTACACAGTCGTAGGTGTTGGTGTAGAACTTTTCCTTGCAAAGTTGCTAGCCGTAGGGTTGGCAGCCGGACGCCTTACTTACAGAAGCAGACAAATTCGCGTAACCACTAGGCTATTAACCTTTGCCTTCTCCAATTCCGTAGGTTGCGCAGCGAGTGCCACAACACTTTAGGACTTGGTGCAAGTTACCGCAAGGTCGTTGGCCGCAGGATCGCAGCCGGATGCCTTACTCACTGTAGCAGCCACATCCGCACGATCCCTAGGCTGTTAACCTTGGTTTTTCCCAATTCCGTAGGCTGCGCAGCAAAGTGTCACAACACTTTAGGACTTGGTATAAGTCGTTGCAAAGTCGTTGGCCGCAGGATCGGCAGCCGAATGCCTTACTCACTGTAGCAGCCGCATCCGCGCGATCCCTAGGCCGTTAACCTTGGTTTTTTCCAATTCCGTAGGTTGCGCAGCAAGTGTCACAACACTTTAGGATTTTGGACAAGTGAAGCTTATCGACTACGTAGCATGTCGGTAGTGGATAAAACTTCACATATGCCTGCTAGCTTGTTTAACCTTTCACAAGAATGTGCGGTTGTATAAGTCTAGTATGGCTTCACTGCTTGAAGGGCAAGCCGTAGGCAGTCTTCCAGGATCCGTAGGCTACCTTAGTATGCTCGGTAGCAGCTTTAGGGTTTCCAGGGATAATGTGCCCCCCCTCCGTCTCTAGGGCCCGGTTCCAACGGATTAGGCCAAGAGACCCAAAATCCTTCAATTAGCTAAGCCTTGAAAAAGACCATTGTGGCTACTTTTAGGAATTCCGTCGCAAGCCATCGTGCAGCTAGTTACACTAGGGCCATCAGGCTCATCCACGTCTGCATGTTCGGAGTGAAGAGTTTATCCTCCCGCGTTGGAGAGTAGATTGGTCCCTCGGGGGCCGTTGTTCTTGCAGTGAGTCCCTAAGAAGGGCGCGAGCTTCTCTTGAAGCGCAGGAGTTGTCAATTGTCGCAATGGAATCAAGTTGTAAAAGCGTTCCTTATTGAAAAACAAGTGAACAAATAACTTAATTGTAAAGATTGCGGAACAACTGGTAATCCTCGACTTGCAAAGGTTGTGCCCGTCTGAGCTGCTTGAGCCTTCGGGTGTCGGTGGAGATCACACGTGGTATTTCCTCAAATTGTAGGCGTTTCACTGTTTTTCAATCTCCTTATCATTCATGGTGGCGAGGGTGTAGCTTCCCTTACCGCATACTTTGCTGATCTTGTAAGGTCCTTCCCAAATGGGGTCCATCTTCTTCGATCCCTCCCTTCGAGCAGTGATGAAAGCCTTCCTCAGAACTAGGTCTCCGAGTTGAAATTGCCGTATTTTGGACCTCTTGTTGTAGCTAGAGAGGATCTGCTGCTGGTAGGATGCGATGCGGGCTATGGTCTGCTCGCGCATTTCTTCCGCCAGGTCTAGGTTTGTGGCCATCTCTTCTCTGTTCTGCTCGACATCTGGCAGCAGGGTGGTGATGCTTGGCATGATGATGTTGGGAGGAATGATTGCTTCCGAACCTAAAGCCAAAGAGAAAGGGGTTTCTCCGGTTGCTTGTCTTTTGGTGGTACGGTACGCCCACAGACATCCGGGGAGCGCGTCTGGCCACTTTCTTTTCTTGTCGGCAAGGGATTTTTTGAGGCAATCGAGGATCGTCTTGTTGGAAGCTTCGGCCTGCCCATTACCTTGCGGATACCTTGGTGTAGACATATGTTGCTTTATACCGTATTTTTGGAAGAATCCCACCAAGTCTTTGCCTACGAACTGTGGGCCGTTGTCGGTGACGATAGATTGAGGGATACCAAAGCGGCAAATGATGTTCCTCCATATGAAGCGTTCTACGTCTGTTTGAGTTGTCGTCGTCATGGGTTCCGCTTCTATCCACTTGGTGAAATAATCGGTTACCACGATCATTATTCATCTGCCCCCAGCAGCGGGCGGCATGGGCCCAACCAGGTCGATCGCCCATTGCATGAACGGCTAGGGACTTGCTTGTGGATGTAGCTCGCTGGCGGGCAGGGCTGGTACAGGCTTGTAACGTTGGCAGCGGTCGCACTTTTGCACTAACTCCCGGGCATCTTGATGCATGGTTGGTCAGTAGTAGCCTGCGTTGAGAGCTTTTTGCGCCAAAGATCGTTCTCCAGAATGGTTCCCACAAACGCCTTCATGGATTGAACTTAAGACCTTCAAATCATCGGGAGGTGCCAAACATCGGAGGTGCGGTCCGGTGTAGGATCTTCGAACTAAAATGTCCCTCCACATGTAGTAGCGTGCTGCTCGGGTTTGAAGTTTCCTTGACTCCAATCTCTCCGCAGGGAGCGTGCTGTTGACCAAGTAATCTATGATAGGACTTTGCCAATTTGGAGTTGCACTAACCTGTGTCACCTCGGCCACTGGCTCGGACTCTATGCTCGGCTTATCTTGGTATTCCACCGGGATTGATCGCTTAAGCTGGTGATCAAGGGCGGAGCCCAGGCCGGCTAGCGCATCTGCATGGGCATTCTCCGATCGTGGAACCTGAGTGAGCGTGTAAGTCTGAAATGCCTTCAGCTGCTAGCGTACCTTCTCAAGATATTGCGCCATCCTTGGATGCTTCGCCCTATATTCCCCCTCGGTTTGGCTAGTAATCAGCTGAGAATCAGAATAGATCGCCAGCTTTTTCACCGCTAAGTCTTTCGCCATTCGGAGGCCTGCCAGTAGGGCTTCATACTCTGCTTCGTTGTTGGATGCCTTGAAGCCTAAAGTGATCGCCTGCTCGAGCAGTGAGCCATCTGGGGTAACAAGAACCACGCCTGCCCCCGAGCCTTTATGATTGGATGCGCCATCGACGTGCAGATGCCATTTATCGCTATTGAGGGAAACGGGCAGAGCTGGGGTCTCGGCTGCTTTTGGGACATCGTCGGGCTCGTCTGCTGCGTTGCTTGGGCCAGGTGCGAACTTTACTATGAAATCTGCCAAGGCTTGGGCCTTTATTGTCGTACGGGTTCGGAAGACTAAACCATACTGGCCTAGTTCAAGTGCCCACTTCATTACTCGTTGAGAAGCATCCGGACCATGCAGGATGGATCGTAGAGGGTATTGAGTCATGACGATGACTGTATGAGCTTGAAAGTACGGTCTGAGCTTCTGAGCTGCCACCACTAGAGCCAAAATTAATTTTTTCAATCTTCGGATATCTTGTTTCCGCATCGAGGAGAGCTTTTGAAGTGTAGAACACCGGTAGTTGGGCCCCCAGCTCTTCTCGTATGAGGGCAAAGCTCACCGCTACTTCGGAGACTGCCAAGTAGATGTACAAGTCCTCCGCAGCTTCCGGCTTGGATAGTAATGGAGGCGATGTGAGATACTTCTTCAGGTCTTGGAAGGCTTTTTCGCATTCTTCATCCCATTTGTCACGCTGCGCCCTCTTGATGGCTTTGAAGAAAGGCTTGCATCTATCGGTGGATCGCGATAGGAAACGGTTGAGGGCGGCTGCTCGTCCGGTCAAGCTTTGGATCTCCTTCAAGGTTGTGGGAGACTTCATTTCCAGAATTGCTCGGATCTGTTTGGGATGCGCCTCGATCCCTCGTTGGGTGACTAAGTACCCTAGGAATCAGCCTGAAGATACTCCGAATGTACATTTGGTAGGATTGAGCTTCATCTTGTATGCCCTAAGGATGTCAAATGTTTCCGCCAAATTGCGAATGTGGTCTGACCGCTGCTTGCCCTTCACCATGATGTCGTCGACGTAGACTTCCATGGTAACCCCGTTCTGCTTTTTGAACATCATATTCACTAACCTTTGGTAGGTTGCTCCTGTGTTCTTGAGGCCGAAAGGCATGACTTTGTAGCAGTATGTACCTCGCTCGATTACAAACGCGGTTTTCTCCTTGTCAGGTTCGTGCATGGCTATTTGGTTGTAGCCAGAATATGCGTCCAGGAAGCTGAGCAGCTGGTTTCCAGAAGTCGAGTCCACCAAGAGGTCGATTCGGGGGACCGGATAAGGATCATTCGGGCATGCTTTGTTGAGGTCGGTGTAATCTACGCAAACCCTCCATTTGCCTTTCTCCTTCTTCATGACTAGCACGACGTTGGCGAGCCATGCGGAGTATGCCACCTCTTCTATGAATCCGACCTCCAGCAGCTTGTCTATTTCGGCCTCGATGATTGCTACTCGCTCGGGCGCAAAGTGCCTTCTCTTCTGGATCACCGGTTTTGCAGCGGGGTCGACATGTAACTTGTGGCAAGCCACATTTGGGTCGATGCCGGGCATGTCTGAGGGTGACCATGCAAAGATGTCTTGGTTCTTCCTGAGGAAGGCAATGAGTTCTTCTTTCTCGGTTGGGTTTAGGCAAGAGCCAACCCTAGCGGTCCTTTCTGGCTGCTGCGGATCGAGAATGATTTCTTCAGCGTCTTCTTCGGGTTTCCAGCCTATCCCGTCTGCTTGAGCGCCGTCTTCTCGATCCTCCTGCTGTAACTGCTATTTGGCAGCTTCGTCATCTTTTTGAATCTCGGTGACCTCCGCGGGAGTGAAGGTCTTCTTCCTTGATTCTTTCAGCATTTGCACGGTGCACCGTCGGGATGCGGCTTGGTCGGACTTAATTTCTCCAACTCCTCCGCCCGGGATGCGGAAGCGGATTTTTTGGTACTTAACTGAAGTGACAGCATCTAGCTTGATCAACCAAGGCCTCCCAAGGATCCCGTTGTAAGGAGATGGGTCGTTCACAATCGTGAATGTTTGCTTCGAGACCACTGGCGATGTCTTCACGTCAAGCGTGATTTGGCCAATTGCGGTTGAGGTGTGCCCATTGAATCCATTGAGTACCTCTGCTCGTCGTGTTATCGTGCTCTCCAAGCCCATTTTCTGGATGACCGAGAATTGAAGTAGATTGACCGCGCTTCCGTTGTCCACCATCATTCGATCGATTATGGCATGAGCTATTTGGACTGACACCACTAGCGCGTCGTCATGCGGTAAGTCAACGCCTTCTGCGTCCTGCTCAGTGAAGCCGATGATGGGTCCTGGTAGTGCGCCGGCCGTCTGGACTTGTGAGATCAATAAGGCTTGCTGGATCTTCCTCTTTTTTGAGTTGTTGGTGGCCCCCAGGTGCTCAGATTCGGCAAAGATTCCATTAATCCGAATTGTCTTGGCTGGTGGCTCCTCCTCTCTTCCAGCATTCCGTCTGGGCTGCGCTGTTGGCTTGTCCAAATATCTGTCGACTTTGCCTTCCTTCACAAGCTTCTCTAGATAATTCTTCCAGGTGTAGCAGTTTTCTGTGGTGTGACCTGGACCTCGATGGAACGCGCTGTACCTGGTGTGATCCAGCTTGGAAGTATCTCCCATCGGCTGCTTCGGCGGTTTGAACCACGGCTTGTCTTTTACGTCGCGAAGGATTTGATGGATTGGGATTGAAAACTTCGAGTAATTCCTGGCCATCGAGCCGTCTCTGGTCACGGGCCTCTCCCTCTGCTTGGCCTCCTGCCCGCTCTTGTTGGGCAGCTTTCCATCTTCTTTTCTTTGAGCCATCACCAATTCTTTTTTAGGCTGCTCGGGCACCTTGTCTGCTCGTCGGGCCTCGTCCCAGAGGGCATGCTTCTCTGCTAGGGCTAAGGAATCGGTTAGAGTCAAGTCTTCCTTCATGATCATCTCTCCAAATAGGGGGTGATCTGCAGGGAGGCCTTTCTGAAAGGCTACACTGGCTATCGAGTCGTCACACCCCACGATCTTTGCCTCTTCCGCCTTAAACCTCTTCACGTAGTCGCGAAGTGATTCCCTCGGGTTCTTCTTTACGTTGAACAGGTGATCGGATTTTTTCTTGATCGAGCGGTAAGACGAGTATTCTTTGGTGAAGACCAAGGAAAGATCGTCAAAGCTCGAGACGGATCGTGGCGGCAGGGTATGGAACCAATCTTGCGCTTCGCCTTGCAAGGTGGTGGCGAATATTTTGCACATAAGGGCGTCATTACTCTGGTAGAGGACCATTGCACTTTGGTAATGCTTCAAGTGCCATCTGGATCTCCATCTCCTTTGAATGAGGTAAAGTGCGGCATGCTAAACTTGCGTGGAGGTTTCGTCCGCTCGATCTCATCCGTGAAGGGGGTTCGGCTTATCTTGGCCATCTCCCGCCGCAACGCCTCATAGGCAGTGTTGCCACGTCGGAATTCACGCAGCCGCTTGTTGAAGAGCTTCTCCACTTCTTCTTGGATTTGTCTCCGGTGGGGCAGCAGAGCCCTAAACTGTCCCAAGTCTTGGTCTATCGGTCTAGGCTGCTCCTCCGGGAGCTCCATTTGTCGTTGTCTCGGCTGCCTAGCTGGTGAGGGGTCCCTTCGTGGGCTGCCTGTGGAACTTGAAGCGGATCGAGTGGCTGCTCGCCCCCGTGCATCATGCGGCATCCTCCGAGGTGATGTGGAATATGTTCCTTGCGAGCCTAGGCGTGAATGGACGCTCTGCCTGGAAGGTTGCTCACGTGGCTCTTCAACATGTGGCCCCAACCTTGACCGTATGCTCACTCGTTAGCCTAACCGAGAGTGCACGCTCCTCCTCGCGCTAAGACGGGAGTCCACGCTGTCTCGGGGGCCCAGCCGAGATTGCACACCGCCTGACTGCTCAGTCTGATTGATCGGCTGCTTGCCAGGACGTTGCTGGAAAGGTTCCTCGTCTGCCCTTGTCCTACTTCGGGATAACTCGTCCGGAGCACGTTGGATCTCGGTGCGCTGCAAGAGTCGATTCACCAAGGTTGTCTGTTGTGCTAAGGCGCTCGTCAACTCCATGACTTGTCGGGACAAGTAT
Source organism: Cotoneaster glaucophyllus (assembly GCA_036320875.1). Taxonomy (NCBI): domain Eukaryota; kingdom Viridiplantae; phylum Streptophyta; class Magnoliopsida; order Rosales; family Rosaceae; genus Cotoneaster; species Cotoneaster glaucophyllus. Next base: position 29,538,382 of record CM070063.1, read on the forward strand.
TGCTCGCCGCTCAGATTGGATGAACTGGATAGGAAGACTCCTTCTTGAGCGGTGGACGGGTGGTTGATTCCGGGCACGACTCGGGCTGCTTGGGACACCACTGGGGTAGGCCGGGCTGCTGGGGCAGGCTTGGCTGCAGGAGCAGGCTTGGCTGCAGGAGCAGGCTTGGCTGCAGGAGCAGGCTGGGCTGCATGGGCAGGCTTGGCTGCAGGAGCAGGTTGCTCAACACGAGGTGCGCGCGAGTGCGAGGCTTGGACTGCAGCAGTGGTACCATGGACCTCGTCGCGGGTGGTCACCGCGATGATTCCCATGGTGGAGCCTCGAGGTAGTGGCGCCATCTCCCCTAGAGCCACATTCAATCTCGTAGATCGACGCGGTCCCACGTCTTGAATGTTTGAATTGTTACTCATCGAATTTTCTAGATTTCTAACCATTATGTATTTTCTTGTTTTTTATACGCTTGACCAAAGAACTTTTTACAAGTAAAAAATTCTAATAATAAAAGCGTACGAAAGAATACAAATGGACTAGAGATCGACGGAAAACCTTTGTGTGCGAGAGTCTTTTTTGAGCGTAAACTTCTTCTCTCAATGAAAGCACCAATTTGTGGATGCAAATTTTCACCTCTTCGGTCTTGGACGATTTTGCACCTACAAGACAATTAACACCTTAGGTCAAGGCCAAAAACCTCACGCGCCCACGATGAATGGGGGGGGCTTTGGCCGAAGAACCTCCGATGCCAAAGTTAGAATAATAGAGAAAAAATGTTTAGAGTATTTTTACCAAAGGATTGGAATTAGGTTTTGTGAGAAAATGGGGTAGTATTTATAGGAGAGGAGGGGTGGCCGGCCTATCTAGCGTTTTTGTCGGAGATCTAGGTTTAATTAGCCTATTTATTGGCTAATTAAACCAAAAGGGGTATGTATTTGTATTTATGAAAAGGGGTAATAAGGAGTAATTGAATATTTGGCTTAAAAAGGAGAAAAAGGGAAGAAAAATAGGGGAAATAAAAGGGGAGTGGCCGGCCTCTCTTTGGAGAGAGAGGGCCGGCCCTTTGAGGTATTTTCTTGGTCTTCAAGGCTCATTTAATTGACAAATCAAGGAAGAATAATCCCATTAATTTGCCAATTATCTTCATTTATGTGGGATAATTGGTAGATTTATGAGATAATTGCCTTAAATGAGGATGGATGAAATAATTCGAATTTGTTTACCTTTTATGGGCGCTTTTGACTTGACCGACGATAATTACCGGCTGCTCGCGCGTAGGAATTCTGATGCACCTCAAGGGCATTTTTGTCTCCTTAATCAGAAAGTCCACGTGTCGCCTTGTGATTATTTTTGGCTCCACACACGGGATGGCACAAACTTGGATCCCGGTTGGCCATTGAGAAGAATAGAAAAATTAACCGAAGAGATACACCCCATAATCAAGGTGCACCAACTGCTATCAAAGCCCAACTTATCCATCACAGCCAACAGAAAGTCCCACTCCACCCTGTCATAAGCTTTTTGCATATCCAGCTTGAGAGCTAATTCAACCTTTTTCTTGGTTTTCCTAGTTTTTAGAAAATGGAACAACTCGTGTGCAATGCCAATATTATCTTGAATTAATCTTCCAGCAACAAAAGCATTATGGGACGAAGAAATTAACTCCGGGATAAACACCTTCAGGCGGTTGGCAAGGACCTTGGAAAGCACCTTATACGAGTAGTTACATAAACTTATAGGCCGGATCCATTTTTCCTCTGTAACTCACGTTACTCTATTCCGTTAAGGATGTCCTTATTATGCTGGTGTAGTGTGGTCTGTGACATGGCATGTTAGTAGAACCCATGGGTAAAGGAGTGGGTTAAACTCAAGCAAAGTTTATTTTGTTTAGATTAAGAGAAGGGAAAAAAGGGCAACAACAGAGCGAGGCAGAGGCTTCGCGTGTCTGTACCTCTGTCTCCCTTTGTAGCTGCCTTTTTTTCTTCTCTTTATTTGAACAAAATAAACTCTTGTTTGAGTTTAACCCACCCATTTACTCGTGGGTCCCACTAACATGTCATGTCACTTGCCACACAATCAAAATAAGTGAAAAGACTAAATTATACATGCCACTCAGCATAACTAACATCATATTTAGCTTTTTTAAAGCAATAGAGTAAAGTGAGATTCGGAGAAAAAGTGCAGGTGGTAAAGTGAGACAATAAAGAGTGTAAAGGGTAAACTGAGATTTAGTGGGAGTACAACTGTCGTAGCTAAGAATAAAACTAAATAAAATATAGAGCAATCAAATATAGGAGGAATTTGAATTTGACATTGTCATATTTGGTGAATCACTCAACCTAATCATGTTAGACAAGGAAATGAAGTTGGTTTGAAATTCAAAAAGTGTTGAACACTAGTTTATGCACAAAGCAATAATATAGTGTTGAATTTACTTACATTTTGGCCTGTATACTAATTAGTATCAAAAGCTATCATGTTTATAAGAGAAAGAGATGGTCACATACATTGGACCATTGCAAGTCAATTTCACACCAGGTTAATTAAGAGTGTACACATAATACATTCATCTTCTGGAAGATCAAGAGTTTTGATTTAACCTCTTCAGATTGCTTATATGAACTACAATTTCATGCTTCAAAGGAATTATAATTGAATTGTCAACCACCATCCATGAATATACAATTAGAATTCGGAGATACAAGCTTTTTTTGACATAAATTTTAACGCATATTTTATAAGGTTTAGTTTGTAATGTATTTCAACGATCAAACTGTCTATTTTTTTTTTTGTCTTACCTCAAAGATCATATCTACCAAAAATCACTCAAATTCGAAATCATAGGGCCGTTGGATTATTTAGTGTTTCTTGTAGAACTGTATTTGTCTATTTTCTTAACTACAAATGAATGTCTTAATGCTTTTGGATTTGTCTAATTTTTTGCAAAGATGATCTAGGAATTGTGCACTAAAATATAGGCAGTTTGAATCGTTGAAATACATTATGAAGCAAGCCTTACCAAAACATGTGTCAAAATATGTGTCAAAATTGGTTTGTCCTATACTTCCAACATTGGCCATTGGAGTTAGACCTAACCAGTCTTAATTAGATGAAGCACGTGGAATTTTCCGAGAGCTATGTTTTATGCGGCCGACAAATGTTATTACTTAATCAAAGAACGCAAAATGGTTCGTGGAAGAATGAGACTTTGAAAGTCTTTTTGGTCGCAAAATTAACATAGCTGCAAGTTTTTGAAAAAAACTAGTTGCTTCTTTGGCTACAAGTTTTTGAAAAAACTAGTTGCTTATGTGGCTCCACCATTGAAATTTATAGGCTTTCATCTTATATATTTTAATATTGTCATTTAAAAGAACGTTCAAAGTTGTCATTTAGTACTACGATCTAGTAATATTATTCTTCAATTGCAAGTGATCAAATGTCTTAGGTTTAATTCTCGTCAAAGGTGGATTCAAACCATATTATTATGGCTAGCCTATTGTCAGACTTAGTCAATTCCCCACCCCTAATCAAATGATTCGGACTAAGCCAAAGTTATTGCAATAGTGAGAGGTATTGAGAATGTGAATCATACATCGGAGAATTAAGTGATGTTACATGTGCTTATAAAGAAGGAGTTGAATTATTCTTCGCATTGTCACTTAATTTTATGGCCGAACATCAACTTCTTTCAATAGGATCTGACCGGATCTAAAGATTGCACGCTGAAGATTGAATTCTTAGCATCCGATTACTGCATGACACACATCAGTTTTTATGAAAAGGGACGGAACATGAGGCTGCATTATGTGACGGAGATGGAAAGGAAGAGATCGATCTCATAACCTATATATTCATTGACTTGATGAGCACATGGCATGATCAGAAAGAAAATGATCACTCTGTGTACTAGGGGGATTCATATCCTCCTTTGTTCTCTTTTTCTTTAGAAAAATTATTGGAATTTCTTGTAGGGTTTGGCAACTAGGCGGAAATATAAAGACATGTGAATTTCATTCTCTGTTGTATTGCTTTCAAGAATCAAATCTTCTTATTTTTTTCTTTGAAGCAAAACGATAGCGTGATTCTATTGATGAACAAAAGAGCTACAAAAGGTGCTTATATGGGTACATATATTTACCAATTTATTATATGGGTACATATATTTACCAATTTATTAATCTAGAAGTAAATTTGTACAAACAATTAAATCCCTGCAATGCCAGTACATTAAAAAATGCCGCCACTAAAGTTATGTCACAATAACGATGAAAGTAACATACCTATTTTTTTTTTTCAAAAAGGAAGACAATTGGTGGCAAGCCATGGTTATACACCTTTTTCGGGGGACAGGAAGACTCACAGAGGCATTTCAGCCTTGGCGACAAGTCTGGCTTCCACACCAACAACGGATTTTGAGCCAAGACCTCCAGTTTTTAGTTTTAAAGAGACCTCGTAATCTGCCCTTTACTACTGAGCCATCAGCTCGTGGTTAAGTAACATACCTATTTCCACCTGGACATAAATCAAATCATCGCTATATAACGAGACCATATCAAGCCATTATTTAGGGTTTTGGGTTGTAGAATCCAATCGACCTGGACAACATTGATAAAAATAAAACTAAAATCTACTTGGACAGTGAGAACTAGACACACGTATGCTTGATTCCTCTGTTTATTACATACACCATTATTTTAGAATTTAGGATTCATATTAAAAAAAATATTAAACTGAAAATGGAAGTATTTAACTTAATTAATTTGATGTGACTATGCATATGCCAACACAGAAAACAAACGTAGAGAGCATCCAAACTCGAGTAGTTATACGTCCATTACTCCATCTCCCACCTTCTCTCTCTCTTTAATTTGTTTATATGAATCTCTATCCAAAATTTTGTTTCCATGTATCGTTAGAAACTTCTGCTGAATCTGGTTCTGCATTATTATTCTATGGGTCTCATTTCACGTGAGAAATTAAGAAAAGAGTTCGATTAAAAATTGGGGTGATTAGTTTGGAAAACCTTTACTATAGCAAACTAACAACATAATTTAATTACCTAAACCTAGGAAATATGCCCGCAAATTCAAAGTTGAAAAATTGAAGTTATTAATTAAGTGATGCCGGTCCCAAGCCTGGATAAAGGAGAGGGAGTGCGTTATGCAATCGACCGCTGACACTCTGTTTTTCACGTCGAATCTCTATGAATTAATTTTTCATGTCTAATCTCTATAAATTAAGTGCTAAAAAACCAAATCTAATTATTCACATACGTGTGCAAATATTCTCTATCCACGTATATACATACGCAATTTCTCGTGACTTTGATGCGGTAATGTTTTCATTATAGGGAGACAGATGAACTGAACATGAAGCTTCATTCTGTGACAGAATTGAAAAGGAGAAGATCTAGAGAATATCAATCAAGTCCTTCACAATATACTTTGACTCAATCAATGGTTACTGTAGCATCAGATGAAAAGTAGCATTGAGCACATGGGATGAATAAGGATCACACTAGGGATGCTGCTTGGCTAGGGGTCACATTCGTTTGAAGAAAAAAAAAAAACAGAAACTTTTATTTAGGGTTTGCTGTTTGGCAGCTGTATTGATATTTCATTATCTTTGCAAGTCTTTCAATTTTGTTCCTATTGTTTTCCAATATATAGGAGAAGAGTGAGCTACATATCTGTACGGCTAGTGCCTTATTACGTATATGTTCAAAATAAGAGAATGATTTATACACACATCATTTTTTTATTTGCTATTGGCCATGTCAGCAGTGCCACCTAGGCAATAGTTGATTAAGACCGAAGTCGGTGTAATTGAGATGAAGTATGAAAAAACAGCTTTCTCTCTCATCGTATTCTTTAGAAAAGGTCGGTTGTAGTGTAAGAAAACGGTTATCAAATACACAAAGCTTCTCTCTTCCTTCTTCTTTTTCAAGCTTTTGCTTTTAGGCTTTCTGAATTTTCATAGATTTGTATAGCTTAATTCACAGTGTTAATATTTGCAAGTCTTGTTCGTTTTAGTTCGTAGAAGTTCTTTACTTTATTTCAATGGTCAAGCCAGAAATTTGTTAAGAAGAGTGATTTTTTTTTCCTTTTTGGTAGAAACTATAGACTATAGAAAATAAACCTTTTTTTTCTAATACTATGGAAAGATCAACTTAAAAAACTATAAAATTAAAAGAATCGAACTCAGTGTTCAACAACAACAAAGAAATAACTCATTCATAGTACAAGTTATCGAGGAAAGCTTTGATGGTAGTACAAATGTTTTTTTAGTACAAATTAAGGGTACTATAAGTTCCTTATCTATCATGAGTTCAAATGTTTCTTTTTTAAGCTGAATAAACAATGTTTTTTTAAGCTGAATAAACCTACCCTAATCTACTTCAACCAAAAAGCCAAAACCATGTCGGTTGGTATTCAATCCACAAACTGAAGGTTGAGAAGGGTCAATGCTACAAGGAAAAAGGCAAAAAAATAGAAGAAAAGATCTGTTAAAGTGGAGATCGATGGGAGAAGGATAGGTTCAAATCTTCTTTCCTAAATTAAAGTGGTAATAAATGAGAGGAACAAAGGATTTTAGGGGAGATTGTTCATCTCCTAGTCCTTGACAATAAAGGGTTATTGTTAATGTTTTTATTAATTTTTTTTTTGTTGATTCAAGAAAAAGGTGTGTATTGATACTATGGTCCATGAATCTAAGAAATAGTGAGAATTCTAGATCTTTCTCAATATCACTCTCAATTCAAAAATCCTTTTTTTTTTTGGTCAAAGAAAATCCAGGATTTGAATTGATGTCCTTTCATTGAGTCCTCCTAAACTGCATTGATTTATCCTAAAGATTTCATTTCAATTGGAATTTGGTTATTCACCATGTATGAGGATCCTCGCTAAGCATCCATGGCTGGATGGTTAAAGCGCTCAACTCATAATTGGTGATTTCGTAGGTTCAATTCCTACTGGATGCATGCCAATAGGACCCTTCAATAAGTCTAGTGGAATTGGCTTTGTATCAATGAAATCTCGTCATCTATACATAACAAATTAGTGTGATATATTCATATCATAACATATGAACAATAAGAACTATCATTCTTATTGAGACTAGAACTTTATGGAAAAAATAATTCAATAATAACCTAAAACTGAAAGAATGATGGGAATAATATGTATAGTGAAAAAAAAATATAGAGAATAGAATGAGATGGATCACTTGGCCAAATCATTAAGCAATTGTAGTACCATACTCAGACAAGACTTTCATGCACTACTTGATACCCAAGACAAGTTCACATATATAATTAAGTTTATACAAAATTTTACGGACTCGATACTATACTAACAACACATTGAGACATTACTAACACTATGTCGACATTTATTACCTAAAAAAACTAAAAAGATCTCATTTCTTGAAAGATTACAGCTGCAGCTTTTCTTTCGCTTTTAAATGTTCTTAGTAAGATTAATTATTGAAAGTAAATGTGTGCTTCAACTCCTTGCTACAGCTCTCCTTATAATCGTGTGAGAGGTCGAGAAGAGGAAAAAGAAAAACATAGATTAAAAATCCCTTTTGATGAAGTAACACAATGAAGAACTTGGCTAACCGCCGGTGACAAAATTATCACACATAGAGATGTAATTCATATGGTCGACAGGGTATATATTATTCACTGCAATTTCTTAATAAGTTAATAGATTTGTACTTTAAATATTATGACACGGATGAAATAAAGGAAAACTCATTACCTTTTAAGCCGGACATCCTCCTCGTTTTACTGTCAGCCAGTAGTGGCTTTTCTTTGCAATACAATGATATATAACAATTTCAATGTTTCAAATAATCCACATTGATGGCTGTCATTTTTCTTAAACTACAAGATCTATTTGATAAGGATAAATGATAAGGAGATCTCTTAAAAGTGGGACTTTTCATAAACTTTACACCATCTCACAGTTAATATTAATTACCGTGTCAACATTATAAAATATTATATAAAAAATATAAGATGACAAATAGTCAATGAATAGTCCCACTTTGTAAAAGAGTTCCTTTAGCATTTCTCTTTGATAAAAACAAGTTAAATTATTTTCTTATCATCAAACAAGTTACATAATTATGCATTCACTTCTACCTTTCACTTTTTATTTACCCTAATCTTTTAGTATACGTGTGCATGAGAGACTGAGAGATGCATAAATCAAGTTATATAATTATACATTCACTTCCGCCTTTCACTTTTTATTTACCCTAATCGTTTACGTGTGCATGGGAGATTGAGAGATACATACAATTCTTTTACCTCAAAGAAGAGTTTGATGTTAACCAAAAAAAAAAGAAAACAAAAAAAAGAATAGTTTGATAGTCACGACAAATAAGCAAGCTGGGAGATTTTGGGAGATTTTACCTTTTCCATATTTTTTTTACCGCAGAGATTTTGGAAGAGACAAGAAGACATTGATTAAAGTGGAATAAAAGTGGGTTAGGGAACATGATAAGAATAATTGTTTATAATCTCAGAGGGTTTGATATCATCCCACAACAATTTTATGTGTCGTTTCCGGCTCTCTAATCACATTTTTGTTTCTTTAACTTCAATGGCATGCATGATGATGACTGATATGGAAGGCTTTAAATACCTAATTAACGTGGCAATCCCACCTATCTCCTTAAGCCTAGTGGACACATCACCCACTTGCTACTTTATGATTCGTGGATTTTCATTTCCAACTAGCCAATCGAATGCTCTAGATTGTACTTAGTTGTGTAATCATCTAACAATAATAATGTTAATACACTAACTTATTGCACCAAGATTTAAGATACCACTGATGTGCAGTGTAATTTGTTTTCTGTCTGGAGTTCTTAGTCACTATAAAAAGTTACTCTGAACTCTAAATATGTAGAAATGTAAAAAAATAAAAAAAAATAAAAAACTTGCAAAGAGCGCAAAATAACTATTTTAGATTCATTATTTTTATAGAGAATATAATTTTTGTCATTGATAAACTTGCTTAGATTGGTCCTCAATTGAATTTTGGCTGCTATGCTATTGAAACTCCTCCTGCTGGTGTAGGACGTCTGATGCAAGAAGATATGGGGGTCTTTAGACCTAGGTTTTGTGTAATTTTGAATGCTTTGTTGGATTGTAGCTCTTTCATTACAAAAATGACTTTTTTAGAATGCTAACATCGTAACTTAAAATATATATAGTAATAGATTAGTATAATTGGATTAGGTTGTACATGAAATGTGAATCAGTAGCTAGTTAAATAATTTGTGTAAGAATCACAACGTCAATGCATATGCAAAGTGGTGTGACAGTTTACAGCCCCTAAATAGGTAAATGCGTCATTAAAGACAGAGGAAATATATGGGAGAAATGCATGATTGAGAAGGGTTCGGAAAAATGGTAGAGAAATATGTATATGAAATGCTACATAAAATGAAAACTAAAACCTAAACACAATTTTAAGTTGTTTTCATTTCTAATCTTTAATTTTATTCATTGTCCATTTCTCTATCCTCCCCTCTCTCCACTCTTTTCCCTCATTTATCCCAAATATTTTTCTTCTATAGTTAACGTAAAATAAAAAGATTACCAAACGGACACCAAAATTGTTTCATAAAATAGAGATATAGTTTTCATTTCCTATGTCATGGTTAATAGTGTTTTCTTAATTATATAGAAAGTATATATCTCTATTTTTGCATACAACGGTATTTCACTTTGGGGGAAATAATATACGAGTAAGCTATAGAATGAGTCTGCTAATGTAATTAAGCAAATTTGTCATTTGTATAAATCAAATATGAGACTTCTTAATGAAAAATAAATATCACTAGATCGTAATGATAAAAAATGTATTCTCATTTTATAGAATGACGTGGTTCACCTCTTCACCTTAAGAATGTGATTTCTCTAAACAATTTTTCATGAACATAGACATGACAAATTGACCATGGAAAGTAAGTAGGGGACCCTCTTTATAGCCGCCCTTGGACCTCTAACGACACATGTGTGGTGATTGTACTCAACATTAGTTTCCACTGCTAAATTAAGTTGAAACACGTTGCAATATTCTGCTAAAAAAAGCATCGGACGGACAAGAAAACCCCACAATGGGGTCCTCATGATATGCGCATTAGGGCTATCCCCACATTACAAATCCTTCCAGAAAGCATGCAATTATAAAAGGATTAGGTTTTTCAGCACAAATCCACAAATGAGAGGACTACATCACAAAGAGTTTACACTTGGCAAGCATGCCACAAGCACTACACTTGCATTATCTTTATCAAATTATTACAGCAATCTTAATTTTTTAATCCTAACAAAGATTTGTGTTTGCTGATTAGGACACTTGCATGAGAGTGAGACCAACCTATGTGACTATGTCGTCCCAAATGTGGTTTTTTTATCGATGTTTGTGGGTGTTTAGGTCATAATTTTGTCGTTTTCATCAGTACATTACAATACCCTTTAACAGATTCTCAGCTGGTATCTGCTTCTAGCTACTAAAATGGTTTCTCTATCGATCTTTTATCCTTAAATATTTAGGGTTTGTTAAAGTTGAGGTTTGCTTTTGACAAGTTCATTGGCAGCTGCCATTTTATTGTTATTTTATTGTTAGTTTATGTATGCCATTAGTTTTCATGTTCTCTTGTGGGAGTCTGACACAAAAGAGTATGTTTCAAAAGGAAAATTGTCAATCCCTAAAGAAGACTTAGTTCTTTACGATGTCAAAATTTTGACTTAATTGTAGCAGTGGTTCTTAAAGTTTATTCTTAATTTAATTTTTGTCTATGAACTCTTATATTGGTTCTTTGTTGAACAATTAGTCATTTTCACAAACGCCATCTTTTTTTTTCTTTTCTATTAGTCATCTTCAACTTAAAACTTCAAACAAGAAAGGAAGAAGCTAAAAAACAATAAAAATTTATAAATTACTATCTAAAACTTAAAACAAAATGAAATTTGAACTATAAAAATACAAATTGAAAATGGTTAGACTTGGCAACTTGTACGTATTAGGCAATGCAACTTCAAAGTCCATGTATGGTAGCTTTAGGGTTTGGTAATTTTAATTTTGAAAGTAAAATACTCTTTTGTGTCAGACTCCCACAAGAGAATATTAAAATTAAAACTTTTAAGGAAAAAAATAATTCTAATGGCATGCGGCAAATGAACTTGTGAAAAGCATAAAAATAAAAATAAATAAATAAAAAATTTAATGATAAAAGATCGATAGAGAAACCTTATGACCTAAACGCCAACAAACGTCGATAAAAACCACATTTCGGACGACATGGTTACTTAGATTGATCTCACTTAGCGTAGATTATTGTAGAATATTGTTTTTCATAAAATAAAATTCTTCTTTAGGGTCTGGTATTTTGTTTTTGGAGAACTTTTTTATAGGCCTGATACACTATGTCAAACTCTTACAACAGTGGATGCAAGATTTTAATATCACAAACAATCAAATCTTCTTTAGAGTTTTGTATTTTGTTTTTGAAAAAATTATTCCGAGACTAGCAAACTGTCAAAATTCTCACAAGAGTAGATGAAAAATTATAGGTTTAATCGTAGCAATGGTTCATGAACTTTACATATAATTTAATTTAATCCCTGAACTCATAGTAATTTTTTTAGTTCTCGAACTTAACATTGTAGTGTACCATGGTTCTTTTCACTAACACCTTGGGGAACTTCAACCACATCACTAAAAATGTATTTAAAAATGAGAAATGAGAAAGGAAAAAAAAAACTAAAAAAAATCAGATTTTTGTTTTTTGTAAGAATAATTTTTTTAGTACATTTTGTGTAAGAATATTGAATACATAGGAATATTTTCGTAGTTCAATATGATATTTATTAGTTGTTTAAGTCTAGTCATAGTTCGATCTCCTACCACGGTTAATTTTTGTATCCCTGTGCCTTGTCGTATTTCCTTGTGATCATGCAATAATTGATTTTGTTAATTTGACATATTACCGTGTCGTCTCCCCATGTCCGTGTCCATGCATTGTAGCCCTAAAAAAGATTTGGTTCTTTGTGGTGTTAGAATTTTTCATCTGCCCTTGTGAGAGTTGTGACAGTGTACCGAACACAGAAAATAATTTTTTTCGAAAACGCTATCTGAATCTTGCATCCACTCTTGTTAGAGTTTGACATCGTGTCTTGGACCTAAAGAAGTTCTCCAAAAATAAAGTACCCTATAGAAGAATTGGTTTTTAATGTTTTTCTTTTTACTAGAAGCGATATTCTATAGTACACTAAGGGGAAGAGGAATGATTGAAACCCGAAGCGCAACGGAATTGAGAGAAATATCCTAACCACTAGGGCAATCCACCACTTGCAAAACAAGGGATAGCCCCACAAGAAGATTTGGTTGTTTGCAATGTTAGAATCTTCCAAGCCAAAGAAGTGAAACCTTGTGATTTAGCATGGATCATCATGTTCAGTGCACACAATATCTGACATTCATCTATTTCACTTGTTGATGTTAGACTCCACATTCCCAATTCATTATTAGGTTATTGAAATCACTGTTATTGTCCTCTTATGGAACAAAATCTTGATGCCACCCATAACATACAAGATCTTCTCTTATTATATATGGAGACAGGTTAAAGCTTAAAAGACTACTGATTTTGTTTAGTATGGAGAATTAGAGACAATTCCAAAAAAGAAAAAAACAAAAAAAAAAAAAATTAAGGCATAAACTTTCATGAAGGGATACAATGTAATCTATCAATCTGTACAAGTGGGACTAATATGCCCGTAAAATAGGGAAAGGGGAGATGGAATATTGCTTGCTCCCCCGTAGAGATGCAAATTTCCAATTGGTGCTCAAAAACACAAGGTGCAGAGAAAAAGCTGAAAAAGAGAAATAATTTCCACACGCGGCTTTTATCCCATTCCCATGCACACCTCTGTCTATTTTTGGCATTTGAATCGAATAAATAAAGGAGAAGCAAGGGAGAAACAAACAAGAATGTACAGAACGAGAAAAGAGATTTGCGGAAATTATTTTCTGAATAAAACATATAAACAAGAGAATCATTCAAAGTTGTCCATTTGCTGGGAGGCTTGATATTAGCAGTAGCAGTTGATGGGCAGAAGAGTAGTGTTCCTTCGCCCATTCAAAGTGAGCCAGAAGGGTCCCAATACAGACACAAATCATAGCATTTCACCCCCACAAAACGCACAAACCATTTCAACTTCGCGTGCCACATGGACCCATCACTTTCCTCCCTCTCAATCTCAAATGAACACCACCAAGGCCAGAAGGCAGGCTTCAGTCTCCGTCATCTGATATGCAACTAGATACGGCGATGTTAACATTATGATAACAATATGGATTCAACGACACAAACCCTGAATCTGATCCGATCATTCATGTGACCGACAGACATGAATATGGGGGGTACCGGAATACATACCTGTCATCCGATGCGTCCAGGTAGAGGCAATAATTTTTACTGTAAAATGCAAGAAAATCATTAACATTAAATCAAAAAAGTTAAGAGAATGGAAAAAGGTGGGATTGTGGTTGCAACTGTTACAAAAAGTGCAAAGATTTGTGAAATCTTACTTTTTCTGTGACTTTTTCTCCCTTCAACTTGGCATATGTGTTGTGTGTGATGACTACTACTCTCCTATAAACAAAAGACCCAAAAAAGAAGACCTAAAAAAGAAAAACCTAAAACTCTTCTCTCTTGCATAGAAAGACCCCAAAAAGAACTAAAAAAAAAATCCTAAAACTCTTCCACTCAAAGTAGGCAGTCTTCATACGGATTCTAACAACCGCTGAAGACGCCAGGTTGACTCAGCCACTGCCACCCAAACCCTTTTTCCCCTTTAAATTCCCTCCTCAACCATTTGTTTCCTTGGCATTTGTACACCTCTCCTTTGCCTTTTACTCTTTTCTCACTAAGAAACAACTCAAACATTAAACTCCTTTCACCTTCACCTTCCTCCATCGCTTCTAACCGGAAAAAAAAAATGAGGTATCCACCCGTTTACTTCATCAAACAAATGAACGTGTTTATCATCGAATGCATCATGGTCTTGTTCATGAGCTGTGTAACCATTAGAACTAACCTTTGTTCTCCAAACACCCCTTCGTTGAAAACACTTCCTCTAGACGGGCATTTCAACTTCCATGAAGTTCACCATGCAGCCAGAGATTTTGGCAACAGATATCAGTTCCTTCCTGTGGCAGTGCTGCATCCAAAGACGGTTTCAGACATAGCCACTATTGTTAAGCATGTCTGGGACTTGGGTCCTCGTTCGGAGCTCACAGTTGCAGCTAGAGGCCATGGTCACTCACTCCAGGGCCAGTCACAAGCCCACCAAGGAGTTGTTATCAATATGGAATCCCTCAAGGTCCCTCAAATCCAGATTCACACCGGAAGTTCTCCATACGTGGATGCCTCTGGAGGCGAATTGTGGATAAAGATCCTGCGTGAAAGTTTGAAATATGGGTTAGCGCCAAAATCATGGACAGACTACTTGCATCTAACTATCGGTGGTACTCTGTCTAATGCTGGGATAAGTGGGCAGGCATTCCGGCATGGCCCGCAGATCAGCAATGTCCACCAGCTGGAAGTTGTTACAGGTTTGTTTAAACTAGAGCGGGGGAGGGAAACTTCCATGGTGATGGTGACATATCACCATGGAAGACAAGACCAACGTCAAAGGTCTGACTTGCTCATGAAGCATGTTATTACTTTGACCTTGGTCTCATGAAAGATACCCTGGCTACAACTTATAAAAGAATATCTACGAAATTTGTTTACTGAGCACATAACATCAATTCTTACTAACAGATGAACTAAAAATGAGTGCAGGGAAAGGGGAGGTTGTAAATTGTTCAGAGGAGCAGAATGAAGACCTATTTCATAGTGTTCTTGGGGGGCTCGGTCAATTTGGCATCATAACCCGGGCAAGAATATCGCTGGAAGCAGCACCTGCAAGGGTAAAAACTATATATCATTGAGGTTAATGTGTCAAAAGTTAAGCTTCCAGGTGGAGTACAAAGTGCCAGTTGTTAACCAAAATCTATATTTTGTGTACAGGTAAAATGGATTAGAGTCCTGTATTCAGATTTCACGGCATTTACGCAAGATCAGGAGCATCTAATGTCTGCAGAAAATACATTCGACTACATTGAAGGATTCGTGATAATAAACAGGACGGGTCTGCTAAACAACTGGAGGTCATCCTTCAATTCAAAGGACCCAGTTCAGGCCAGCCAGTTTAAGTCAGATGGAAAAACTCTCTTCTGCCTAGAATTGGCCAAATATTTCAACCTGGACAAGACCAAAATAATAGACGAGGTGAGTCATGCAATGGCCCACCAGCAGCCTGTTAATTTTGAAATTCTGAATGATTTGGTCGAATTCAGTTGTACTTTGACTGCATAACTAACATCGCAGTCATATATCTCTTTCTGGCATGCAGGAGATTGAGAACTCATTGTCTCAATTAAGGTATATCCGTTCAACGCTATTCATGTCAGAAGTTGCATACATAGATTTCTTGGACAGGGTACATGTGTCCGAGATCAAATTACGCTCAAAAGATTTGTGGGACGTTCCACACCCGTGGCTCAATCTTCTTGTACCAAAAAGCAAAATTCACACATTTGCTAAAGAAGTTTTTGGCAATATCCTTACAGAAACAAGCAACGGCCCTGTCCTCATATACCCAGCTAACAGATCAAAGTATGTAGCAGTTACATCAAATACGTCGTTATCACCAAAATTCCCTACAGCTTGTCTTAACGATTAATTTCTTAAACCTATTTTCAGGTGGGACAACAGAACTTCCGTAGTTATACCGGAGGAAGATATTTTCTACTTAGTGGCATTCCTAACCTCTGCAGTTCCCTTGTCAACTGTAACTGATGGATTAGAACACATCTTAACTCAAAACCAAAGAATTTTAGAATTCTGCGAAACAGCCCAGCTTGGGGTCAAGCAATATCTACCCCATTACGCTACACAGGAAGAATGGAAGGCCCACTTCGGCCCACGCTGGGAAGACTTTGTGCAGAGAAAATCTGCTTACGACCCTTTGGCAATACTTGCTCCTGGACAAAGAATATTTCAAAAGGCAATGCCCTTCTCATGACATCTGCTATGTGTTACTGTTAATATATAAGAGAAGAGGCCCTAAAGGCATGAGAGAAAGTTCCTTAACCAAAAAGGTTCTGAGCTACTTTTATATTCACGAGCCTTATATGTGTTGCAGGGAGACTGCAAGTGTTTTAAGACAACGGTTAAAATACTTTTATACCAACTATAAGTCATAGTTGTAAAGGGACTGGAGAAATGCCAGCCCTATAGAGGATGTAAATACTAATTCTAGTAAATATGGCTGAATAATTTAGATCATGAATCCAGTTGCATAAACAAAATCTAATATCATATCTCCGATATCTTATCAACAATTTATATTTCCTCCAATGAAAAGAAATAAAATCCTCAGAACAAAGCAGGGGTAACTTGTACAGCACCGGAAAAGATCAGGATAAAGAAAAAAAAAACATAGAGATATATAAGGAGATGGGGAACCCAAAAGAAAAATTAACCTGTGGTTGCAATCTTCACCTTCTTTCCTCTGTCACCTTGCAAATATATATTATTATCATATCTTGCTACCATACATCCACTAATCTAGGACAGCACTAATTTGTACGGAATTGGGAAAGAGCTGGCAACTGCACCTTGTGGGAAGGGGCTTAGACCTACAAAGTATTCATTTAGCTTATAAAATGATCATGTACAATATAAATTGACATTAAAGCAATTCCTTTGGCTATGTTCCATTTGATAACTATTAAACACAATTACAGAATAATTCCTTTCCAGAACAGATTCCAACTTTTACATCAGCAATTGTAGGAACCTAGAAATTCAACATCATATCCATGTCTCTGTGTGTGTGTAAAATATGTATAAATATATTGCAAAATTGAATAGAAGATATGTTTCATTGTGAAGGGCATAAGCAAAAACATGGTCTCCGAAAACAAGGACTTGAACAATATTGTTAGTCAGTCATTCACTTCACTAAAATTCACAGGCAGGAAACATGACATACAGTGTGTGTGTGTGCAGTGTGTGTGTGTGCGTGTGTAGCAAAAAAGAGTGTGCGTGTGTGCAGTGTGTGTGTGTGTAGCAAAAAAGAGTGTGTGTGTGTGTGTGTTGCAAAAAAGAAACTGATAGAGGTTACTCTTAGACTAGTAATGAACCGCGATAAACCTGAAATATAACAGAATATCCTAATGACTGTATTGAAGTATTGGACACACTGAACAAATAAATTTAGTGGCATTCACCCAACTAATTTGAAACAAAGATGCTTAATCTTATCCTTTGTTTACTTTTACTGTTTTTGGTTTTCTTGTTCTTCTCTTAACTTAGAAGCTGCACAGAGTGTAGCAGGCTGGCATAGATCTCAAACTAAAATAACTTTACAAGGGACATTTTTCTCTACAAAGGGAGGTTTCCAGTTTAATGGTCTGGCTAATCATACAATACAACAACAACAACAAAGCCTTATCCCACTAAGTGGGGTCGTCTGTATGAATCGTAGAACACCACTGCGCTCGGTTTGGCTAAATAATCATATAATATCCATGATTTTTCATACCTGTTATTTCAACTATCCAATATCAAAGTTAATGAAATTCTACAATGTCATCCACTTTCATGCTCATTCAACGTCAGCAGAAGAAGGATCTATAAATAAAGTGAATTCAAAAAGGAGAAAACTTTTGCTGTTTAAGATATTCTTCCATCTTTGTCTCAGAAAGTTAGAATAGGTATTCAGTTGTCCAAACAATTCATGTACTTGTTTAATCACTGTTGACTGTACACCATAGTGATTGTAAAGTTCTTTGACACCAAGGCCACTTCATAATTACAAATGCATCGGCTCAGAATGGTTTCCTCTGTTTCACAAACCACTCAAAACACCAGTGACTTTCAGAAGACTAAAATCACCACAATATAAAGCAAAGCTTCAGCTTTACTAATGTCGTTGGACGTTAAGGACCCTTGCTTGAGAATATTCACAAGAAGGGTCCAGATAATATTTTCATGAGGTGATAGGGGTTGAGTTTTTGAAAATGAATTTAAGTACTTTCGACAATGTTAGTTTGTTAGCTAAAGAGAAGAATTCAGTTATGAACACAGGTACTCTTTCCTCTAAAGGTACTCAAATATTTACAATATCATTGAATCCACTTTTCAGTTAGTACAAACCACAGAATAACAAGAACAATATGGCTAAGTGCGTCACTTACCTAAATAGAATATGGATGTCTCACTTAAAAACATTGATAACTCTAATGTTGCTTCTCCAGTGACTACAGAGAAAGCTGTTGGAAAATCTGACACAACAAAAAGGTCCATTTTCTGTCAAAAGCACAAATTTCAAGGATTTCATCAGTGCCAGTTGACCAGATATACCAGTAAGTGTAAAAACAATTAGTTATGAAAAGAATCTAACATATAAAAGAAACACTTACATATGCATTTCAGAGCCAACAGTTTGGGTCAAGGAGCAATTATTGCCCCATGAAGGGCACATAATAAGTCAATGGAATGTGAGTGGGTAGGTTGCCCAGTGCACCAAATAGTAGTTGTACTACACAAGGTTCTGTCCTGATTTACATGATGGTTGGATTGGAGATACCTTGATATAAATCAACATACGTAACAGTGCTGAGGTACAGTTCAGTATTGTTGTGCTTGAAAAAAAAAATTTGTTCCTGCTGTGTTGTGGAATACACAACTACGTGTTTGGTAAAGTATTATAATAACGCTTTGAGAAAAACAAGGTGTTTGGTAAATTTTTTTGTAAAAGTGTCGTAACTGTATTCAGTAACCAAAAAGGACATGTTGGAAAATGCTAGTTATTTGTCTGTTTGCCGAAAAGAGCTAAGCTTTGACCGAAAAAGAACAAGTTATTGTGAACAAATTACTGTAATGCTAAATATGTTTCACAGATGCCTACAATACCATCAGCCAAATAATTGCTCCAACAAGAACATCAGTAACATGAAATTATACAACACATTAGGTCCTCGTATCAAACCAATTCACAAGAAGGACTCAAATAGCATAACAAGATCAGTTCACAAATATGACTTGTGTGTACACTTTAACTACTCATGTTTGAGTTTACAAAATCAACACAAGCATTTGGGACCTCTAAAGTCTTCCTTTGCTGCTTCTGAATGATTAGAGATTTATGTTGCTGCTTCCGAATGAGAGGCCTACAAGCAATTGGGACCTCCAAAGTCTTTCTTACCACTTTTAGTGACAGAACTTTAATACTTTTGGAATGGATTATTTACACCTCTGTACTGCAAGATTTCTTCTTCCATTATTTCCATAGGTTGTGGCTTTTTATATCTAGGATTGTTATGATCACTGACCTCTTTAAATGTAACAAATTGGGACGCTGCGATGATCTGTGGTTCATGATCCCCCCCTTGCACATGTTCAGCTATCTGCATCCCCAAAGAAAAGGACTGAAAACACAATACTTGTAAGCAGAGAAAATTCAGCGAGTTCATGACCATATATGTATATTTACGATGCCTAGATAGAGAAACATGTCAAGAAAAACAAATCAATTAATGACATTGTTAACCAATATATCGTGATGTCAAGAACGAGACATGGCAACTCCAATGGTTGACACAAATGTTGAGTTGAGCTGCATTGGTTCGAACTCAAAGCTCGCCAAGAACAACCTCAAAAACACCAGCGCTGGCTATATATCGACATACAATGATACAATCTAAAATTTGAAAGATCAAGATGCAACTGATTGAACAATAATAGCTCATCATCACACACAAGGAATAAAAATTAATATGCCAAGGAGTGAATCATTTATTGCAAATTAGATCAATTTCAAGGCCTGCAGTTAGGGAAAAGCATTTAGAGCAGTGCAATTCAACAAACATAATCATACGCATATATTCAATTGGCAACAAAGAAACCAATGTCCAAATCCACTGCACCCAAATTAAATTAACCAAACAATAAAATCACAAAAACTAAACTGAAATATATATATATATATATATATTATATATATATATATATATATATAGAGAGAGAGAGAGAGAGAGGAAGTTACCTTGTTCCCAAGCACAACTGGAGTGAGAGAGCAACGGGAGGAGATGGGAGAGACGACCGACGGAACGAGAGCAAGGATAAACGCTGTCATTTTCTAAAATATCTGGGGGTACTATTGGTATTTCGAATGATTCAGTTCCTAAATATAACTAGGCATCCTAAAGGGTAGGGGACGTAAACCACGGGCCACGGTAAGTGATCCGGTGGAAATAGGGTGGAATTTTAAGTTAGGTTTGCCTTTTTGTTTTGGCTTCGAGGCACCAAGTTGGTAAAAATACGGGTGGTTTTCTCGTTGAAGGCTTTGCAAAGATGTGTGTTATTTAAATGAAATGTCTTTAGTTTTTATGAATCCCACTGGAGATTAGTCATATTCTTTAGGGGGCACCAAGTTGGTAAAAATACGAGTGGCTCTCTGGTTGAAGGATTTGCGAAGACATGTGTTATTTAAATGAAATGTCTTTAGCTTTTTTAAATGGGATCCTTTGATATAGGCACCTTAGTTTTGAATTTTTTAGATGAAATGTTCATGCCTTTTAGTGATTTGATTAAACTTTTTTTTGTCATAATTTTGGTGCTATATGCACATTATATTGTAACAAATTTCCTATAATCTAGCCTTTTGATTACTCTCCTTCGTTAGAAATAATTGTAAAAAAAAAAAAGTTGGTTAGATTCAATTTATTTTCACAATAATGCTACAATTTAGCAATAATTACCTACGATTTAAGATATTTTCTTTCCAAAATGGTTTAAAATATTTTTAAGTCCTACAAAATCAAACGTACCGAAATAAGTTTTTTTTTTAGTACGTTAAGAGAAAATAGGATTGAGAATAATATAAACGTATCAATACATAATGTGTAGAAAATAAAACGTATCAAAATAAAAAGGGTTTATATTACAAATGGTCCCTGAAATTGATCTCATCAATCATGATGGTCCCTGAAATTGAAAATCGATCAATGTAGTCCCTGAATTTTAACTCGCGAATCAATGTGGTCCTTCTGTTAGTGTTCCGTCCAAATTAACTTTAAAAAAAGGTTAGAGAACCAATTTTTCATGGTAAAATGATCAAAAATAACCCTGTTACTTATAATTTTACTTACTACCTCTCTTTTCTTTTTTCCATCTTCACTTTTCTCTCCATTTTTTCATGGATTTGGTGCTAAAACTAAAATAAAAACAAAAAAAAGTGGTTCTCTAACCTTTTTTTGGTCATTTTACCATGAAAAATTGGTTCTCTAACCTTTTTTTAGTGTTAACTTGGACGGAACACTAACAGAATGACCACATTGATTCGCGAGTTAAAATTCAGGGACTACATTGATCGATTTTCAATTTCAGGGACCATCATGATTGATGGGGTCAATTTCAGGGACCATTTGTGATATAAACCCAAATAAAAATAATGTACAAATATTAACAGTATGTATCAAATATTGCGAATAAACATGTTAATTAATGATTTTTGTAAATTCAAACGTACCCGCATATAATATATAAGTAATGTATTGTACCTAATAATAATTTGTCAACAACTATAGTTAAAAAAAACGGCAAAAAAAATATAATTTCACAAAAAAAAATGAAAAAATTACACGCAGCTTTTATGTTGATCACCAACTATGTGAAAAAAAAAAAACCATTTGGAAAAAGAAATAATATTAAATGTTTGCATAACAAAAAAAAAAACTGTGATCGAAAAAACATATCTGGAAGAAGAGAAAATATAGTTTAATTGCTAATATCTTCATTAAATAAAGAAAAATGCATCATGCACATAAAAGGATAAATTCAAAGCACTTTAATCAAATTTTAAAAAGGTATAGATGTTTAATCTAAATGATATAGAAAAACGGTAGGGGATTCTAATTTTCCCTTTTTGGATTCTGCTGGAGATTAGTCCTATTCTTTTGGGGCGTGAGATGTCACATCCCGGCCCGGGCCCCCACCACATCCCGGGCTTGACTCTGTCGTAGCACGATATTGTCCGCTTTGGGCCCCGACCACGCCCTCACAGTTTTGTTCTTAGGAACTCACACGAGCAGAACTTCCTAGTGGGTCACCCATCATGGGATTGCTCTCGTGCGAACTCTTCCGAGTTCCGATGGAATCCGAAGCCAATGAGCTCCCAAAAGGCCTCGTGCTAGGTAGAGATGGGAATATACGTATAAGGCTTACATGATCCACACCCCTGGGCGATGTGGGATCTTACAATCCACCCCGCTTAGGGGCCCGACGTCCTCGTCGGCACACTTCCGGCCAGGGATTGGTTCTGATACCAAATTGTCACATCCCGACCAGGACCCCACCACATCCCGGGCTCGACTCTGCCGTAGCACGATATTGTCCGCTTTGGGCCCCGACAACGCCCTCACAGTTTTGTTGTTGGGAACTCACGCGAGCAGAACTTCCCAATGGGTCACCCATCATGGGATTGCTCTCGCGCGAACTTGCTTAACTTCGGAGTTCCGATGGAATTCGAAGCCAATGAGCTCTTAAAAGGCCTCGTGCTAGGTCAAGATGGGAATATACATATAAGGCTTACAGGATCCACACCCTGAGCGATGTGGAATCTTACATGTGATACATCAAGCTTTTTTTTTTTTTAAAAAAAAAGGAAAACTAATGAAAAGGGCTTGAAAACTTTGAGTTTTAATGAAAATGACAAAATAAAGGGTAAAGTTAGTAGTATCATGATTGACTTTTTAGTGTAAAAATGTGGTTTTTCGTTAAAATGAACCGTATCAGAAACTTTTCGTTAAAGTTTCCTTAAAAAAAGGTGGGAGACGTACCCTGCATTTGCTGTTTTTGGTCACGAGGATATATAGTCCAGTATTCGTCACAGCTTAATTATATTTTCGGTGAACTCACTTTATATTTTAGGAGCTCAAACTATGTAATTGAATAAATCCTCCCCTTCTCATATGAAATTTTTTTGAACGTACGCGAAACGTAAGTCAAGACTTAAACTGAATAGGAACAATGCCCTTTGTATGCCCACCTAAACCTTTCATCATATGTGCCCCAAGCTGCCCATCAGCCCATGCATGATTACTGGATTAAAATGTTTATAATTCTCCAGAAGTTCTCTCTAAAAATTGCATCTGATGACAGAGAAAAAAAAAAAGAAGCTTCACACAGGCATGAGAGTTTCAAACTCGAAATATAGTGATGAAGTCAAAAATTGTCCGAAAAAGGGATGAAATTTAAAGGTCCAACTCATTGTACTCAACATTTTATAACTATGGCATGGCGGGTCTACAATTTAGAATGGAAAATGCTAGGGAGATCAGTTATGTGTCACACACATAAAGTAAACTCATTAAACAAGCACTTAATAATCCATTGATCCATGTCATGTGGTTTATAAAATATTATTTAAATAAATGAGAGATCATCGGGCACTCGAAAAAATAAATTTCTCCTTATTTATATTATGATACTTAACGGACCGAGCTGTTTTAAAAAAAAAATCTCTCCTTAGCACACCTGTAGCCCCAATACAATCAAATTAAAAAGCCCTACATCAAAGCAACTCAGGAGATAGTGTTGAATCATGCACTGATTTGTCGAATGTCTTCAATCACAATCTTTGGCCTCCACGCAACAGAGCAATTCACGAGAATTAACCTTAAGATCTCTTTCAACTGAATGAGAATCGTCTTCGGATTCTTTTTGTGAGGATCTCGGAGATCCTCACATTGTGTCCGTTCATCGTATATCGTACGGTCATAAATCATTTTAAATATTTTTATTTAAAATTAAACATAAATAATACCGGACGAAAATTGACTGCACGATATACGATGAACGAACACGATGTGAGGATCCTCAAGATCCTCAGAATCCTCATTCCTTTCAACTAAATTGGAGACAACTATCACTGGACCAAATGCAATATGGTGCTCTAGGCAATTTTCAAAATTGATTTCTTCTCTTATAAAAAAATAATAATAGTATTTAGTTACAGTATAATATAGTATTTCGTCAAAAGGTTGTGTAACTAATTAATGTGCAAATGAAATTGCTTGCCGCAATATAATAAATCAAAAGTTAAAAAAGCCGACAAATGGAATTGAAATAATGCGTAATTGATTCTATTTTCTTTTCAAACAACAGCTAATTGAGGATTTTTTTTCCAGTATGCCACAAACACAGCCGATTGCATTATAATTGGTTGAAAATTTGAAAATAAAAGTTCAACCAATTATATTGGTGTATCAAGCCTCGTTCCCGACACATTGAATAATCTCTCCTAATTGATATATGCATTTTCTGAATTTGGCATGTAGAATTTATTTTCTGATTACCTTAATTAACCAAAAAATCAGGAATTAATTATGATTGAGTTTTTTAAATTGTGCAGTAAACGGCAAGGCAAGCCATCCCTCTTCCATAATCCATATATAGATGAAGGAAAGAATAGGGTTAGATCTCACAAAAAGGAGGTTTAAGAAGCCATTTTCTGTTCTCCAAACGGCAAAAACTTGTTGGAAGCCATCAAAGGTACGTACTGTTCAATTACTGTATCGATCATCTTCTGTTTATTCATGGCTGTTTCATACGTTTCATTTTTCACCTCTAAATTTGAATATGCCTTTAAATTGGTTTTTTCCTATGTGGGAATAAAACGCCTTAATTTCTTACTGCTATAGCAGAAGCCATTTTTATTGTGAACTGGTAGATTGATTACTTCAGAAAGTATATGTGAAATATTGTTGTATGAGACGTCTATGCATGCATTTTGTACAATTACATTTTCTCTTCTAATTACTTTCCTCCTCTTCTTTTCATGTTTCGATCGGCTGATTTTCATTGAGTTTGTTTCTATGGTTGGATTGAAAGTGCTTTTGAAATGATTAAAAGTGTTTTTAGAGAAAATGTTTTGTGTTTCAAAAGCACGTGGCAGTCCTTCCTGCTAGAAGCACAAGATAAATGCTTCTTACTAAGCACTTCAAGTGGATTACAAGGATTCACTTCTATTTTTACTAAAAATTAGCTCTAAATTTTTTTCATCAAAAACTCTTTCAACTATTTTAAAAACATTCACAAATGAGCCCTTAAATGATTTTTTTTTTCTTTGTAAATACCTACGTTTTTGTTAATTAATATCCCGTTTGGTTATCAATTTGTTCTCTTTATGTGTTTCCCCAGATCTTGTGTAGTACCTGGTTTATTTTGTTTTATATTTTATTTTTATTAATTATTAATAGGAAATTTTTCATTCATATCACGACATATATTCTGCTAATTTACTTTCGTCAATCTCAAAGCATTGAGAAATTTTATTGGTTTTGGGTTCGTGATATTGCGTGTAAATTGATTAAAAATTGGAGTTCACTGTGTGTGACTGGGATGGTAATTAGGTTTTCTTTTTCTTTTTCTCCTTCATATTTGCAAGCAAACCCTTTAAAGAAAAATGAAAAATATGCATAAATAGACACTAAATTGTTGATCATATAACGATTATTATCTATTGGGTGCTTTGGCAATTTTATTTTTGGTTAAACGTTTGTAACCGCTTTTTTTTGTGCCTATTTTCTAAGAAAAAAAATATTGAGTACCAGTCAAACAAAAGCTTACTAATGAAAAATTCAAATTCTCTTCAAAAGAATGTAAGTTTCTTTTTTCTTGGAGCAGTAGAAGAAAATGGGTCGCGGGAGGCTGAATATGGAACTCATAACGAACGAAAGAGCTCGAAAAGCAACGTTTCAGAAGAGAACGAAGGGAATTCTGAAGAAGGCCGGCGAGATTTCCACTCTTTGTGACCTAGATGTGTGCATGATCATCTATGGCCCGAAACAATCTGGTCGTAGTCCCGAACTCCACACGTGGCCAAGAAACCCGAGTGAGGTCAATCGCATAATCAACAAGTACAAGGCAAGCACCACGAGCAAACCAGCCAAGAAAACCTTCAATTTGTCCGACCTGTTGATGGATCGAAAGACAAAGGTACATGTCGATACCTACAGAGCGCGCAAGGAGATGTACGAGGCCAAGTACCCAACATGGGATGAACGTATTGAAAAATTCTCCGAAAATGAACTGGAGCTGCTTCTGAATGCATTGGATGCTAAGCTCGAGGCTGGCAAGAGAACATTACTTCATAAGAGGAACCAGCCTGCTGAACACCGGTATATTTGTTCATCAACCCAAAAGCAGCCTTGTAATTATTACAAACCGGATCAAAATTATAACAACGTGGAGGACAAAAATCCTATGACGAGCTGCTCTTGGAATCGTAGTAATATGGATATGGTGGAGATCCTCCAGCCCTTTCCAGTCTCATCATTTGACCATCATCAGCAGCAGCAGCACCCTTCCGATCAAATGCTTCGATTCGATAATTCAAATGAGTATGTGAATAGCGTTTTGGCTCCTAACAATAATCCGGGTCCGCTGGCGACGTGGATGCTGATGGAGAGCAAATACAACTATAGTAGTCTCCAGTTAACCGGAGGGGCTTCCGGCAGTAATTCTCAATTACCATTTGAAGGGCGGCATCACAGTAACTTCAATAACCCGATGATTCAGTCGACGGTGGAGAATATGAATAGGAATATGAACATGAATATGATGAAGCAGGAGTACTATTCAGCTCGACTCATGCCGCAGCCAGCTGTGCCCTACTTGCAGTATCCAGTGCTGCCGGCTAGCGTTTCATCATCTCATCAAGTTCATCAAGTGCAGGCTTCTCATCAGGTAGTGAGAGACGATGATCAGTACGAAGATTTCAGCCAGTATCTAGTCATGAATAACAAGATGGCTTAACTTAATTATATCTTGTTGGGAGTTTAAAATAATTAGTTAGTTAATTAGTGATGCTTTTAATTCTATATAACTGATTTAATTCTATATATTTTAGGTTTAATTTAGTCTCGTATTGGGATTTTACAGTGGGCTTTGATAATTTACACGCCGTGATCACCTGCATGCATCCCAGAATTTTAGGATCCAAGGTACTAGTTGTTTTCTGGTTCTTATCTGGTTGAGTATCGATCGATCTGTTTAAGTTTTTGTTACAGTTAATTAGATGAATTTAGGTGCGTGCTAGAAAGATGAACGTATTGCTGGAAATATGGGTTAGCTACTGCAGAGCTCTTGTATTTGATACTTCATGTTATTTCTTATAAAAAAAAAAAAAAACAAGTAACAAAATACAAATGACATACGAATTCTTACAGCAAGTTCATATAGCTAATAAAAAACCACAAATCCAAAATTTTGAAATTTAAATCAAACAATTTGCAATGGAGTTCAATATCTATGTGGTGCGAGTACTTAATAATATCTATTTACAAGTCTCTGCTAACAGCGTCAAGGCCTGCAATGCAATCTATACCATTTCAAGGGATCACTTAGCTTCTCGGTGTACTTAAGTGTAATAAATATCTAACCTTAAATATTCCAACTCTCCGGGACACTCAAAGTTCTTAGGTAATTAAAACAAAGGCAAATAAAATTAATTGGATGACAAATAAAAAGTACTATTTTTAGTACAAAACTTATAAGTTATAAAACGCAGTTTTAGAAACATAAACCGTCTCAGTTGATTGAAATCAATTATATATCACATCAAAGTTGTAAATTTAAACCTCAACATCGTTATCTTTCTGAAAAGTATCATAAATCCAAATCAAAACTCGGATACCAAATCTGAAAATTCTTGTTACGTTTACGTTACCGAGAATCACTAGGGATATATTACAAGGGTCGCGTGACACGTAACGAGTGAATCTGTTCTTATGCTTAACAGAAAAGGAGCACAATTAGTCAAAAGATAAACAGAGTAAGTTGCTCTCTGTGGGAGGTGTGACAAAATCTGACCAACAGCAACAGCCAAAGGCCTCCATTTCTGGACAACGTGAACGCCTAAGCTGCTGCCGCGTAGAAGGCAATCACGAGCTCTGCACACTTGTTCTTCTTCCACACAAAACGTAACCATTAAAGCAGAAGAGTAGAGAGAGAGGAGGCCAAACAATTTCATTTCCAGCCACTTTCCCATTTCACACTCCAAAACCCACATCACCAAACAAGTTTTCGACCTCAAAGTTCCTCTTTTGATCTCCGCTGACGACAACCCTTTTGCGTTCGTCAGCAAAAGGTGTCAAATTTGACAGCTTTTTTGGCTACACATTTTGATTTGCAGGCTTGCAGCGTATGAATTAGAAGAAGACGAAGTTAAGTCGGTCGGTCGATATCACCGCGTCGGCAAACGCAAAGTAGAGTTTGTTACTTCCTTTTTCTTCCCTTTAAAGCTTTACATTTGCTTTGTTTGCGTTGACTGGTTTTGGTGGGTGGATAGGCGAACCTTGTGGTTGAGAGTTTTAAATGTTTTTGCTTTGCGTGTTGGAATGCAAATCTTGTGTGGGGGTGATCTATAACCCAATGATATAAAACCCTCTTGGGTATTTGTTGAAATTTTGTAGAATCTGAAGTGTCTTAGGGGAAAAAGGTAGCTGGAAGTTTGACAAAGGGGTTGTTTAGATTTTGGTGAAAACCCCACCAAGAAAATCTAAAGTTTTTTTCCGAATCGATTTTGTTTTGGTGATTTGTTGATCTGAGCTGTGCAGTTGAGGGTGGTGTGAATCTATGATACCAAATCAGATGTGAGTTGTTTCAAACTTTGTATGTTTGTTTGAATTTAGGAATTAGGAAGTTAGGTTTTGCAGCTTCAAAGAGCGAAGAGATCTTCTTGCGATTGATCATTGCCAGTTTGATTGTGATTTCGCTTCTCAGTGAGTATAATATTGGAAACATTTGTAGTGTCTGTGAGCATTTGTTGTTGTAATTGGCTGTGCTAATCTTAAGTTGCTTGGAGACGAGTTTAATTGGACGAAGAAAAAGAAGAAGAAAATGGTTGGGAATACTGATGGAGTGACCGATAAGGTCTACTCAAATGGGTTGCTTCACCACTCAAGTGATTCTGTTGAGCAGAAGCTTGATGAGCTTCAGCGTTTAATGGGCAAAGCAGAAGGTGATCCGCTTAGGATAGTTGGTGTCGGTGCAGGTGCTTGGGGAAGTGTCTTTGTTGCTATGTTGCAAGATAGTTATGGTCATTTAAGAGATAAGGTCCTAATAAGAATATGGAGAAGACCAGGAAGATCGGTTGATAGAGCAACAGCAGAACATTTATTTGAAGTGATCAATTCAAGGGAGGATGTGCTGAGGAGACTGATTAGGCGGTGTGCGTATTTAAAGTATGTTGAGGCAAGATTAGGTGATCGGACGCTTTTTGCAGATGAGTTACTGAAAGATGGGTTTTGTGTGAATATGATTGATACCCCTCTTTGCCCTATGAAGGTTGTCACAAATTTGCAGGAGGCTGTTTGGGATGCTGATATTGTGGTGAATGGGCTGCCATCAACAGAAACTCATGTGGTCTTTGAAGAAATTAGTAGGTACTGGAAAGAGAGAGTAACAATGCCAGTCATTATCTCTCTTTCAAAAGGTGTTGAGGCTGAATTGGAGCCTGAACCACGCATAATTACGCCCACTCAAATTATCAATCGAGCGAGTAAGATTGATTCCATACTTTTCATGGATTGTTAACAATGTTTTTAGGGTCAATGCACTGGTAGCTAAGGTTCTGATATCTATTTTTCTCCTTGAGCATTTCTTCTTGGTTGTTTTCTGCTATCTATTTCATCATTTCGGGTGCTCTTTGATGCTGAGTCATTTACTTAGTGTGTTTTATAATTGTTTGATAATCCCTCCATTGAGTTGACGACCTTGAGATTCTTAGTGGGGTTTTCTTTCTGATTATAAAAGTAATCTTTAGTTATTTTTTTTATGCTATTAGAGTGGTTCATACTTCATAAAATGGTTGTATGGTTATGATAGATATTCAGTCAATTAATTACCTCGTATGTTTTTTACCCTGGCTATTCTGTTCTCTTGTACTCTTTTTTTTCAGCTGGTGTTCCCAATGAGAACATTCTCTACCTTGGAGGACCCAATATTGCCTCTGAGATTTACAACAACGAATATGCCAATGCTCGGATATGCGGAGCTGACAAGTGGAGAAAGCCCTTGGCTAAGTTTTTAAGGCAACCCCACTTTATAGTATGGGACAATGGGGACCTTGTTACTCATGAAGTTATGGGTGGCTTAAAGAACGTCTATGCCATTGGAGCTGGTAAGATTCTGTTCATTACATATAAACGTTAAGAGATTCAGAACTGTTTTTGAATTTAACCCTAAATGGTCAGACTGCACTGCAAATTAACACATACTAGAGTGACTAAAGAGTCTTAGGTGGTGTAGTTTCATGAACTAAAAACATAAATGAGTGAGTGAGAGAGAGAGACGACTTGTGAGCAAGGAATTGCAAGATTATGCCTTATCATATTTTACTTTGGTTTTTGGCAAAGCTGAAATATGAGTAGGCTTCGATAATTAACCAAAAGATGCTGCATTTGTGTGGATAATTGTTTCATTCCACAAAATGATACGCTTGCAAAACATATATATTGTTGGGATTTTGAATTATCTACTTCGTCAACTGAAGTAGATAACTGAGGCATGCTTAAGACTCCAAAATTTCATTGAAGACCTCACTTGTACTTGGAAACATGGTTTATGGTGATTCAATGTCTATAGACCTAAGTATGCATGTTAGATAAGGAATTGCTAATGGACCTCAAATATCAGTCTCATTTCCATAATGTCATTAAATGAATTTGGAAAGCTATTTGGCCATACCTCTTAAATTTATACAGTTTTGCTACAAGCCTACAACAAACCTTACATTCTCTTAAACTTGAGCATTATTAATTTAGGATCTCTCCCATATTCCATTCGAAGGATACCGGACACTCAAACATAATTCTATTTAGTGAACTGTTCTGGTTACAGTCTGGCAACAGAAGTTCCCTATATGTGTGTGGGCACGTGTGTGCGTTACAATTGAAGTTGTCTAAAGAAAGATTCATGCGTTGCAATCCTGTCTTTGGGTGACTGACTGAATTTTCTTGCAAAACATCCATTGCAGCATTTGGATTTCCATGTCAATAACCTTTATTAGATCTCGTGTCAATTGGAGGTTGATATATATGTTTTTTGCCTTATACTGGCCTGATATATATGTTATCTTGGAATTTGCTTTGTTGTACAAGTGCTATCCTTAAACGCAGTGGCAATTATAATCGATCAATTTAAGCTCATTTCTAAGAATATGTATTTGAAGGCTTTAATCAATACATTCAACTTTGAATCATGACCCAACAGGAATGGTAGCAGCATTAACCAATGAGAGCGCTACAAGCAAATCAGTATACTTCGCACATTGTACATCAGAGATGATTTTTATCACTCATCTGTTGGCAGAAGAACCAGAGAAGCTGGCAGGGCCTTTGTTGGCTGACACGTATGTTACCCTGTTGAAAGGTCGTAATGCATGGTATGGACAAAAGCTGGCGAAAGGGGAGTTAAACCTTGAAATGGGTGATAGCATAAAGGGCAAGGGTATGATTCAGGTACAGATCTCAATCGACTTCATATTCATCAAGTAACAAGCAGAGCTTTGCCTTGCATCATTATTATTGTTTAATGAAATCTGGGCTTTGACCTGACGACTTAGATTTGACTAATAAGTTCAATGGGAAACCTTCCGGATCTTTGCAATGATTAAAAAGACAAGTGCTTGCAATCACGAATCATAAAATTTATAATCGCATTCCAAATAGTTATTTCAAAATCAATATTCTGGTGGCTGCTTGTAGCTTTCTTGTCTAAATATTCACATGTCATGAACATACTGGACCTTGCTGATTCTGTACTTCAATGCCACATACAGTTGTAGAAAGAAGGATCATATCGAATATAAGATTTTATGATGCTTGTATCTCATATTTTGGTTCTAAATATACCAAGTCCTCTGCTAATACGCTTTAAAAATAGGCTTTTTAGCCAAAATGGTCCCTGAGATTTGCATAACACATCACTTTGGTTCCTGAGATTTTAAATCAATAGAAGTGGTCCCTGAGATTGCCCACCATCAATCATTTTGGTCCTTCTGTGCAAAATTATGTTAAGTAAGGATGAAAATGACAAATATACCCTCAATTTAATAAATAATGGGTCAAAATGATTTGACAAAAAATGAGGGTATTTTGGTCATTCTATTCTTATTTAATGAAGATTTTTCAAGGAAGGACCAAAATGATTGATGGTGGACAAACTCAGGGACCAATTATATTGATTTCAAATCTCAGGGACCAAAGTGAGGAGTTATGCAAATCTCAGGGACCATTTTGGCTAAAAAAAGCCTTTAAAATATTTTGTTTCGAGTTATCCATAATTACCTCTTATATTCTACTTCATTATGGTGGAAAACTATAGCACTTGCAGTTTCACTTTGGTGTTTGATTTCATTGGCTGTTTAAATTGGATGCATTACGGCTTGTTCTGCACGAGCGATGCATGCATGTATTACTCTTGGAGTAAGGATCTGTATGTTTGTTCTGTCATGTGACTGCTTTCTGTTGCTGTAAAAATTGTGTGGATTATCTTGTCTCAATAAAATGAGATTGGTTCCTTGAAAGAGTGCAAGAGACGGCGCTTTCATTCATTGGAACTCTATAATGATGAGATCCTTTGTATCTTGCAGGGGGTCTCCGCTGTGAAAGCATTTTTTGAGCTGCTAAGTCAGCCCTCTTTAAGTATCCTGCATCCCGATGAGAAGAAGCCCGTTGCTCCCGTTGAGCTTTGCCCTATCTTGAAGATGCTATATAGAATACTCATAACTAGGTATTACTTTTCTGTTTTTTCCAAATGGAACTAAGCCAATATCATTTTGATCAAGCTAGTTCAAATTAATGTGAATCATACTAGAAGTGAATTTGATGTCATCTCGTTATGTGAATCTTTAGGGAGTTTCCGTCGCAGGCTATTCTTCAAGCGTTGCGGGACGAGACCATGAACGATCCTCGGGACCGTATTGCAATCGCACAAACCCATGCATTTTACAGGCCATCCCTTCTTGGTCAGCAGCTTTGATGTGGAACCTCTCTCTTTTGCATGTAATTTTATCAGTTCTAAACTATGTCGTGAGAAGCACTGTTGTCGTAGTTTCGTATAGCATTCTGCCGGGGGATAATGTATCGGGAGAACGCTTGGTTATCGGATTGTTTTTCCGATGGTGAATTTTTAGGTGGAGAACCCGGAATTGCACTTGTTTAAAATTCCGGCGGTTTTCAAATTGATGAGATTGCATAACATTAGTCTTATTGCAATTGCTTGTAAATCATACCCAAAATGTCAGAGTAGCTTACATGGTTAAGAGTTTTTATTTGTTTGAATTTTTCTCTTTCAATGTGGCTTGTAAAAAGAATATGACCGTCTATATTTCGAAATCATCGAGAACGAGAATTAAAGCTAAAGTCACTTGACTTTATCATAATAATTTGATATCAAACTCGTCTGAATTGAAGACTTTTTACTAACTCTCGTCTGAATTGAAGACTTTTTACTAACTATAGTATTAAGTAGCGTTCTAAATTGAGATTCAGTTACAATGTTAAGTCTTACTCAGGCTAGAACATCCGGATTTAAAACTTTGTATACCCTTTTCGTAATTTAAAACTTAAAATTAGATTAGAACATCAGGATCTGGCACAATGTTCTAATCTAAGTAAGATATATATTTTATCCATATAATTTTTATATACAAGATCTACCACTACAGTGATACATACCATAAAAGAAAAATTAAAGGAAAACTAATAAAAAAAGTTTGAAAATTTTGAGTTTTACTGATAAAAAAACAAAATAAAGAGTAAAGTGAATAGTACAAGAATTAACCTTTTAATGTAAAAATATGATTTTTCGTTAAAATAAACAGCATCGAGAATTTTTCGTTAAAATAAATAATATCGGAAGTTTTTCATTAAAATTTTCAAAAATTAAAGAATATTGCTCGAGTCAGTCCCAAATTTAATTCCAAGAAATAATTAAAAAAAAAGAGTTACAAAGGAGGAGCGTTTTACTTTTATTCCTGGGCTTGCGCAGACCGAAGAAACAGCGGAGACGGCAGCGCAAAAAGTGAAGAGTGAAGTAGAAAAGCCGAAATATGTCGTTGGTGGACTACCCATCTTCAGACGACGACGTATCGGAGGAGGAGGTTAGGGAAAACAAGGAAAACGAGCCACAGCAACAATCACCCAGCGACGATCCACGTCCTCACACCCAGTAATTCACGCCCCCCTCAGTTTATTCAATTTCATCGATAAAGTTGAAATCTTTTACTTCTTTCGAATTTATCATTATTTTTGTTATGGTTTTTTAATTTATGATAGTCTGAGTAATTTCTATTATTTTTGTTTTGTTTAATTTGTAGAAAAATGCGTGTTGGGATGCTGTTAATTTTTGCATATGTGGGTTGTAAATAAGAAAGGAAAATTCAAGGACTTTTAGGAAGAAGCATATTGTAATTAGCTTAATTAGAATGAGGGTTATTTCCCTTTTTTAGGAAAGTTATAAACTTGTTTTTGATATGAGCGATATTCTACACTACATTCCTTCAGTGCAGAAGGGGCTAACTTGGCTAAGCTCACGTCTGACGGAAATTAAAACTTAGAGAAAGGCATAGTATTAAAGAAAATTCCATTTTATTTTCTGTCTTGTTTTATTTTATTATTTTAAATATTTATAGGGTTTCATATTATTTCACATGATAGTGTTACATAATGTTGTACTAAAAGAGGGTTTTTTTTTAGTTTGGAAAAGTAGTTACAGTGTCCTGTATAAGTTTACCCTTACTTCGGTTGTATTTTAATTTGGTTTTGTTTGTTTTCTGTGTAATAGATTGGTTGTTTCATCATACCAGCAGCCGGAAAGTTCTGCCCCTTCATCAGCTCCTTCAGTACAGCAACTTCCTGATGCTTCGATGCTCTTGAATTCTCCTGTTTCCTCATACAATATGTTGAGTGGCGGCGACCACTCTTCTCGTGTTGCAGCTGCAATGGTGGAGAGTTCATCACGCAAGAGGGAGAATGCATTTGCTTCCTCTGTTCCTCGCAATAAAGTTCCTAGAGGTAACTTGCCTCATTCCAAGAATGTTCCAGATACAGTTGGTGGTCTGCTGGTTCCGCCTCAGCTTCGTGGAAGGTCAGTTTCAATATGTATGTTTTTCCATTTCCCACAGCTTATTTGGCGTTTAAAATTTTTCCTTTAGATTCTGGTTTTGTTTAACTGTTTAGCGATATAGAGATTTAGAGAGACATTTTTCCATGCATATTTCTGCTCATGACTTTCACTATTAGAGATACGCATCAGAGTTCGTATGGTTGTGATTTGAGATTTAAATACTAACTGCCAATTTGTTTTTGGAATTTTAACTAAACTCACATTACAGGTAGATCATGCTATTATGACAACAAAAAAGATTAATAGATTTGTGTATGCGATGAGTTGTAGTGAAAATTATACCATTACAGTGGGTGGATTTTCTGACTTTGGCCTTCACACTAAAAGGATTAAAAATTACCAGTCCAATTAAATTATGAGTTGAATAGGGGTTAAAGTGAAAGTTTAACCAAAAGAAATTATCCCTTAAAACCATCCCCTATTCTTCGCAATTCGTTGTAGAATTTACACATGAGAGAGAACCATATTCTGTACGGCATGTTGCAGATACAAAATGTTTATCAATTTTAATGGGATGGACTCTCCTAAGTGGGGGAAAAGTTGCACTCATGGAGTGTGTAATATTGGCCTGTTTAACCGTCGTGATGACTTCATAGGGTTCCTGAATACTTATAATGGTTCATCCTTTCGCCTTTGCTTTTACATGACACGATGGATTTGGGTAGTTTACTACTGCGTCATATTTGATTCTATGATTGGACTTCATGGGATAGGATACTCATCGGAAAACTTTTGTCAAGTCTGTCTTCTACTCTACAGGGTCAGGTTTGTGTATTTCTAGGTCACTGCATGAATCTTGCTAAAACTAAGGCTATAGGCAAAAAATTTAGGAATAGAACAAATACAATTTTTTTGTGTTTGGTGAAGTTTTAGAAATCGACTCATTGGGAATGAATTCTAAACTGATGGTCCTTTTTTCTTCCGGATGGTGGCAATCCCTGAACTTGGCATATTGTATCTGTTGAGCAACATTAAATATGCCAACTTTGTTCTACGTTGAGAGTATTTCAATCTCACATCATTATTTTCATTTCTGGGTCCAGGAGCAACATTGTTACAGAAGATGTAGGAAAGCTATTTGTCAAAAAGCAGGCTGACCCTTCACCAAAGTAGACGATAATGTCTTTCATAATCACATCAACTACTGAGGATTTTGGTTGTGTAAAATGTAAAGAATGTTAGAGAAGCCATGTATTGTATTTTTGTTCTAGTTATCCTAAGTTGTGTCACAACAGTTAACTAGGTCTGGACGAAGTTTCCCAAAGGTAAGTTTTTTCTGCTTCTGATGGGTTTTGTTGCATTTATGAGTTGAAGTTAGCTGTAATGCATTCGCGTTGGTAGCTCGTGTGTTTTCTTGGACACTGACTCAAAATCTAAAGTGAGTCACTTGTCATTGAACTCTTTTGACCATTGTCGGAAGCTGTTGAAGAATGCCGAAAAGTGGTTGGATGAAATGCGGAAGCTCAAGATAAAACCATCAAATAGAGGAAAAGGTACAAGTCTCGCTCCTGAATTCTCTTCTCCTTCTACTTCAGAGAGTTTGATAGATCTTGTAGAGGACTTTTTCTCTTCAATTGTTCCTCGAAAGAGTGCACCGTCTGTCTCTGATGCAAATTCAGAAAACGAGATAACAGATGTCCCAAAATACTGAATCTGGGAAACACAGAGAGGAAGAATGTCCCAAATACTGAATTTGGGAAAGAGGAGAGACTGCCAATAAGGAAGGATGCCCCATATACTGATTCTGGGAACACGGAGAGACTACCTATTGGGAATGATGTCCGGAATAGGGATTTTTGGAACACGGAGACACCATCGAAGAGGACGAACATCTCAAATACTGGTGATGGGGACTTGTCTCAAAACCGAGCGCGGTAATGAGGCTTTGTTGTTGTTGTTGATAGTCAAAACTAGCGTTATATATTTAGCCTCAAACGTTCATCTCGCTCACTACTCATTGCAACCCAATCTTGTTTACCTAGGAAAATTTGCAATTGACCCAACTCGACCCAGCACGCACACTCACTGCCTTCTCTACAGCATATACCACCGTAGCTCACCGTTCAACTCGACTTACAACCACCGAAGCCCTGCCAATCAACTCTACTGCAACACCCGAACGCAAGCAAATTGAATTTGAGTTCGTATAAATACCACCGAAATGGCGAAAAGAAGACTGATTTCTAGCTGACCTCGATGAACACTGAAATGTACAACCAAAAACGACGAGAAATGGTGTCAAAAAATGTTGTGCAAACATATAACTAAAAAACCGAAGAGATTCCTCCAAAGTTCTGCACAAAAATCTTTCACGAACAAGCAGTTTCGATCTTTCATGCAAGGTCAGGGCCACGGAGGAGAGGTTCGTAGACATCCTCGTGATGCCCGGAAACTTCCTGTTTCCTGACTGAAACAGGAATGAACTTGAGGACGACGGCGACGAGCAAACTTACAGCGCCGATCAAGACGCTTGTTAACCACAACTCCCAGCTCAGTGGCACAGTTTGTGCAAACTTGCCCAAGAATTCAACTATGATGATCTGGAAAACAACGGTGGAGATCATCACCATCATGAAGGTATAACTGCTGAACATGCCGCTGAACACATTGATCTTCTCCATATCACGGCTGTTTATCTCGTTGAATACCTGAAAGACATGCAAAATTATATCACCTTTGAACAAAGAAACTAAAATATCAGGTCTAAACAAAAACTTGTGTCGATTTCCCCATTAACTTTTATTTTGATCAGTTTCTCCCGCCTTTAAACTATTGTAAATGACCAATTTACCCACTGCGTTCATGTTACCCACATTTTATAGAGATGTCACATTTCTAGAAAAGAAAATTAACA
The DNA here is from genome assembly GCA_036320875.1 of Cotoneaster glaucophyllus. Classification (NCBI taxonomy): domain Eukaryota; kingdom Viridiplantae; phylum Streptophyta; class Magnoliopsida; order Rosales; family Rosaceae; genus Cotoneaster; species Cotoneaster glaucophyllus. Next base: position 29,576,561 of record CM070063.1, read on the forward strand.
AATATCATTTAACGAGCAGCATGTGACGTTTTTAGACGAAAATTTGAATGGAATTTAAGTAAATATGACATTATGAGCTAAATTTGCCATTTCTGGGTGTAAAATTGACCAAAATAAATGTTTAGACAGATATGAACAAAGAGAAAACAATGTATCAGAAGATAGTACCTGGCAGAACACAAAAGAGTTGAATATAACGGTATTGAGAACGGAATTTGCATCTGAACCTGTGAGCTTCAAAAGCCGGATTCCACAAAACTTGAGAGCCAAAAGGACAGCAATCTGGTAAGATACTCTGGCCAATAATGTTCCTCCACATGATCCCGGTGATGAACTTGAAGTTCCTTCCGACCCGTGGTCTTCTCATTAGACCCTCGTTTGGTGGCTCTGTAGCCAGCGCCAAAGCACCAAGAGTGTCCATGATCAAGTTCACCCAAAGCATCTGCACAGCCGTGAGAGGAGCAGTTCCTGAAAGTTATTTCGCACATTCATTAGCGCCCGCAATGCATTTGGTAAATATGTATGTCGAAAGGTTTTGAAGTAGTTCCGCTGATGAACAAACCTGAGACGCATGCTGAAATGAAACTGAGCATCAGAGCGACGATGTTAACTGTTAGCTGGAACTGTACAAACTTCTGAATGTTGACATAAACCGCCCGACCCCATCTTGCAACATTCACTATGCTTGTGAAGTTGTCATCCATTATTATAACATCAGCACTTTCTTTCGCAACCTGGAGACAGGCAGATGTTTACCCGACTATTAGATTTAAGAAGAAATAAAACAGTGATACAATAAAAATTGTGTAGGACGGAGGTCTGTAAGTAACAAACCTCCGTTCCTGCACTACCCATAGCAAGTCCGATGTCTGCCTCGTGCAGTGCAGGAGCGTCGTTTGCCCCATCACCAGTTACTGCCACAACTTGTCTAAGCTCATTCCTAAACTGTTTCACCAAGGTGTGCTTGTCCAAAGGCAACGATCGAGCCATTACCTGTGCAAAGATTTTTTTCACTAAATTCCCGACAGAAAATTGATCCAGAAACTACTTCCCGTCAACACAAATGAGCATTTATACTAGAAGTTATTAAAGCAATAGAAAAACTAAAACCTGCAGTTTCGGAATTATTTCTGCCATCTCCTGTGAGCTCTTATTTTGGAAATCTGGCCCTTCTATAGCCAAACCATCTTCTGTCAAAATGCCACACTCTTTAGCTATGGCTTTAGCCGTATTAATATTATCACCAGTGACCATCCTTACAGTAATCCCAGCATCTAGACAGGTCTTCACGGCTTCCCTTACCCCCGGACGCACAGGATCCTTGATTCCAACGACAGCGATTAACGTATATTTATCGTCAGGAATACTGTCTTCACTAGAGGAGTCATATACATTCTTGAAAGCTAAGCATAGAGTTCTTAAAGCTTCACAAGCAAAACCATTTATGACATCTGAGATATTTGTTCTTTGCTCGTCCGATAGAGGCACAGCTTCACCATGAGTGGCAACAACATTATCACACATTTTTAAGATAATTTCTGATGCTCCTTTGCAGAATGCTCGTTTCTTTCCTCCATCAGGCAGAGCCACTAGCACCGACATCTTTTTTCTGACTGAATTGAATGGTTCAACAATCAGTATCTTATAATCCTCACTGTAAGATTTAAAGTCACCTCCCAGAAGCATTCCGAGTTCAATTACCGCTGTCTCTGTTGGAGTCCCCATAATGCTATTCTTTCTATCTTCCCCCTTGACTACCTCCGCGCTTGTATTCAGAAAGATGGACTGTAAAAGGAGGTCATGTACTCCTTCAGAAGCCGACTTCAACACGTCAGTGTTATCTTTACTCGTTATGGTCTCGGTTTCGTTACAGACCCAGATCTTATTCACAACCATATGATTTGTTGTCAAAGTTCCAGTTTTATCTGTGCAAATACAGTAGCAGAACCCATTGTCTCACATGCAGAGAGATGCCTCACGAGTGCTTTATCAAACATGAGTTTTTTCATTGCAAAAGCAAGACTTAGTGTCACTGCCAGAGGTAGCCCTTCCGGAACTGCAACAACAATTATAATGACGGCAGTCGAGAAGTAATTCAAAAGCTTTAATCCATCTTTGGAAGACCAGTCTGTCATGTGATGGTGAACCGCCTTGTTTATTAAAAACCTTGAAGTCAGAACTATAAATGTTAGCACTGCGAAAGCCAAACCAATTTTTCCGATAATGGTTGCAACTCCATTAAGTTTTACCTGCAGCGGTGTCTCATTGTTTCCCCCTTCACTCAGAGTAACCATCAGTTGTCCCCATTCGGTCCTCATACCAACTGATGTCACCAATATTTTACCAGAACCATCTTGCACTTTGGTTCCTGCAAGAAGAAAGGGTCTCTCTTGATTTATGTCCGCTGGCTCACTCTCACCTGACAAGCTTGATTCGTCAACTTGTAAGTTGTGGCCTGATATGAAAATACCATCAGCTGGAACTTGATCGCCGATGAAAAGATGAACAATGTCTCCAACCACCAAATCGTAGATAGAGACCTTCTGTCGGCATCCGTCTCTGGTCACCTGAACAATTATGTTTTTCTTCTCTTTGTCCAGTTCTCTAAATTGCAACGACTGCCTGTAGTCACTAATTGCAGTCACCAACACTACTAGCAATATGCTAAGTATTATTCCCAAGCCATCATACATACCTTTCGGCATTCCTTCAGTTGCGATTCCAACACCTATAGAGACTGCAGCAGCAACCATGAGGACGATTAGAGTTAAATCTTGTAAGGCTTCCCAGAGAAACATCCCAAAACCTTTAGAAGGTTTCTCTGCATATCGGTTGAAGCCATATATATCCTGCCTAATAGGTATCTTGCTTGAAACAACACCATCTTCCAGCGATACAGAAACCTCTCCTGCTAATCCTGATACTCCTCCATGTCCTTCCAACCCTTTGGTATCGTGAGATCGAGCAAAGGATGCAATTTTCTCAGGATCAATGCCAAAACCAGCATCTTTAACTTCTTTGGGAAGATTATAATCCCGGCGATTACCAGCTGAATTGTATAAAAAATTAACATGAGGAATCACAAGTTTAAAAGGAGATGTTACCATAATAAGAAGAATATAATACCGTCGATGAATTGCAATGCTGCTTTTTGTACGTATATAGAAACACGTATCTTCTCCCGACAAGAATCAACAGAAGCATAGCGAAAATGTTAGAATAAGAAAATATTTAAACCAGCATTTGGGAGTTAATTAAACAGGCTTTTCATGCTTAGCAGATGTCTAATACCATCAAACCTGATGCAAAACACTCATGATGCAGAGAAAATCATATATTAGATATTTAATTAACATTAACAAGCCTTAATTTCCTGGCATCGAAACCTAGTTCGATTGAAATACTGGTCAGATGTGCTGACAATGCACGCCATCCTCACACAAGCTTATAAAATTTTCCTTTTCAAATGCAACATCCTGACTACCAGGAAACCTTCATTCCTTTGTTTTTCATCATTTTTATCACACTACGAAATCGCAACGCTTTAAAATGGAGGTAATACAAAAGCAACGAAACCGACACCAGGAAACGCCATTTTCTGGACATCTAAACAATTTGCAGCTTCATAGCATCAATGGTAAGTTTTTACCTCAATGCACATGGTGGGAATTTGAGTCTCGTCCTCCCGATTTCTCCCCAGGCCTTAGACCTCCATTGAACTATTTACTTGTCGTTGGTATATTCTACTACATCAAACCCTCTTCTACATGTACCACTTCCATATACTTTTTTTGGGTGAAACAACGGGGCTAAACAGCACAAAACAAAAGCACATAAAGAACTTAGCCCTGAGAGTCTATATAAATGACTCTAAATCTCGAAACCCCACAAAGATCATCTATAAATACGCGAGGCGATAACTTTCGTAGAGAAAAATATATATTTCCTTAGTGGTTTAATTGTTTAATTAAGCTGAGATTAGTAACCCCCGTGAACTTGAAAAACAATAGCTACAATTCAGTAATTAAGTTTAATGCACAGTAATAAAGAGATTCAACACCCTGAAGCGAAGACATTTAGAAATAATTAAGTTTATGAAGATAAAACATAACTGCTAAATTAAATGCATCAAACTGTAGCGACACTACTTATTCCACTGCTTAATGCAACCTACTGTTTCAAGTTCAAACTCAATATTTGAGAAATCAAGACATTTAACTGCTAAAACGCTCGTAGTTACGTAGCATTGAAGCCATACGTAGTTTGTGGAGTAATCATCCACCTCAATATTTTACAAATCATGAAACTTGATCAATCATGAATATCTAAGTCACTGCTCCCTCACAAGTATAATTATCTAACAATTGGCAAAGGCCTGTTTGGTTTCCAAGGAAATCTTAGGCTCTAACGGGAAAACAAACAAAAAAAAATAGAAAAATAACACATGCATCTCATTTATTCCTCTGATTTCTCCAAAAAATTTCAAAGCCAAAACAGAACGTGACATGAAATTTAAAGTAACGAGCTATCGTTCATTCGTTTGAATGTGACAAACACAATGGCGAGAATCGCAACACTTAATTGAAGAAATTATAAGAACGACGACGATCGAGAGGTTGAAAGGAACCTGGAGGTTCTTGCGCTTCCGCTTGTCCTCAGCGCGCTTGGCGAGATCAGCAACCATGCGGAACCTTCGGGTAGGGTTCTTGACGACGGAGACGGCGGATCTCCACCGCTTCAGGGCCTCCTCGGACGGGCGTTTAGGTTCGACGTCGAAGTTCCTCCGCAAGTACTCCTCCATTTTCTCTATCACGAATTCTCTCTATTCTTCTGAATATGATGACTGTGATCAGTCTGACTGACTCGCTATGTACAGCGACTCAGTTCGTTTGGAACTGTGAATTAATTCGCAGTGTTTGGATTGAATGATTGAGAGAGAAAAGGAGATGGAGTTTCATTTCGTGTTATGGAAATGTTCAAAACCAAGCCGAGAATGGCGGGAATGTTTTTGTGTGTATTAAAAGGGAAGAAGAGTTGATTTTACACAAAATCTAGAGGGGATATATTATATACATATCTGCTTACTAACTAATTGCAACTTATACTACAGCCATATTCCTCTTTACTTGTAAGTGAGAGGTTTTATGTTTGATTCTCGTCAAAAGCAAATTTGAACCACATTATTGTTAGTTCATTGTGAGGCTAAGCCAACTCCCTCTCCTTACGGTAGATAATATCATTTGTTACATCTTCTCATATTTTGTAGTCATATGCATGCCGAACCAGAATATAAATGTTGTATCTTATTAAGTTGCCTTTTTAGCCAAAATGATCCATGAGATTTGTATAACGCATCACTTTAGTTCTTGAGATTTGAAATCAATAGAAGTGGTCCCTGAATTTGTCCACCATCAATCATTTTGGTCATTCCATAAAAAATTATATTAAAGAAGGACCAAAATGATAAAAATACCCTCAATTTAATAAACAATGGGCCAAATGATTTCACAAAAAATTGAGGATATTTTTATCATTTTAGCCTTTTTAATGGAGATTTTTCAAGAAATGACTAAAATGATTGATAGTAGACAAATTCAAGGACTACTTTTATTGATTTCAAATCTTAGAAACCAAAATGAGGAGTTATGCAAATCTCAGAGACAATTTTAACTAAAAAGCCTATTCAGTTTATTATATATAATTTTTGTCTTCTGGAAGTCTCTTATTCGAATCTCCTAAATAAAAAAACAAAGTTTGCTATTTATAACCTAAAGAAGAAACGCACCATAAATTAGTATTTCTGGTGCTCTCGAGTCTTCAAGAAGGTAAATATGGAATGCTCTAACTTTTATTAGGAAGAAAAATCACAATGGTTTGAATTCACCATTGGCTGCCCTTCTTATAATATTCTCTTGCTTCTTCCCCAAAATTCAATCGTTTTATTGATACATTCCGTTTTGTTGTCAGAGTGATATTTTCCTTGGTTTTCAGAATAAATTGAGATCTTTTATGAAATTTTGTGTCCGAAACTCAAGGGTTAAGAGATTTGAATTACTCATTTTAAATCATGCGGATCTTATTAGCTTATCCTATTAGGCCACCTCACACAAAATAAGGATTCGAACTTTCTCTCTTCAACAATCTAGATATCCTAATCCTTAGACTCCAGACATAGGAATTTAGAGAGGATCTCGATTCTTTATGGATTTCTTTCCTCATTGAAGCTAGGAAATGGCCATCCAAATATGTTTAGGAATAGTATTCGCTTTTCTTTCCTCATTACATATTTGCGCTTTTTAAGAAATTAATTGGCCTAGATTAAACATGTTTGCCTAGAGAAATGGTAATTAAACTTCAAAAATGGGAAATATTAACGAAACAAACTCTAACTACTATGCGATGATGTCAATGGTAGATTGCCCTCCTGATTAGGATTTTCTTTTTATTCACTGCGTTCTAAGTTTAACAATTTGTTTTTCTAAGTCAAACTAGCAGAGAGCACACACTTTGTGTGTGTGAATAATTTCTCTTAATAAGTGCATTTTTTTCTATACTATTATTATTATATTTATATTATATTAAGAGAAGCCTCCTTGTCAACTTTTTTTCCCCTTTTTTTTCCTATTTTGTCCTCCTTATGTAAATATTCTGTATCAAAAGTGAAGGTAAAATTGGATAAATAAGTATATGATTGTTATTTTCTAAAAAAAAGGTAAAATAGGAAAAAATAGGGATATGATTGTCATTTTGTCAAAAGATACAAAATTACTATTTTGTCATCCTTTTTGTCAACATTGTGTATCAAAAGTGAAGGCAAAAATGAAAAAAAATGGGGCAAAGAGTTGACAAGCCCTCTTCTCTTAATAGAATAGATGAGTAAAAAAATTCTTGTATGATTGTGTGTCGGTGATTACAACGTTTAATGACGACAACTCTATGCCAAAAACAAAAGTAATAAGGATAAAAAAGATAAAAGACCAAGAAGAATTGTCGTCGACCCTAAAGCGAATGGCCGGGAGACAAAAGATTGTCTTTGTTTCTCTCTAATTTCTTTCAACAGTTACTTTAGGCCTGTTTAAGGAAAGCCCAATCAAACAACCACTTCGGGCTTCAAATTTTCTTTGACTCCAGATTCCTACGGTACTCCTCGTTTAGGTTACCAGCTAGGGATGGGCAACAGTTATGGATGGATGGGTAATCGCAGTTATTTATCCATAACCGTTTATTCTCATACACGCATAACCATTTACCCGTTGGGTAATTGCTTAAACGGTTATACCCATACCCATAACCATTTATAAACGGTTAACCATACCCATAACCGCGTACCTATTTAACTGTAACCGTTTAATACCCGTTTAGCCATTTATCCTTTTTTAACCCGTTAATCCTTTCTTCTTTTTTTACCATTTACTCCTTTTTCACCCGTCTACGTGTTTTTTTTAACAACTTGAAAATTAAAAAAGAAAAATTTGTCATAATTTTCTTTTTCTAACAATTAAACACCGTTATAGGTACATTCATCATACATTTCCATATTTTAATTTTTTAAGTCCTTATACCATTCCAATAATTGAAATAATAGTTTACGGACGATATTTTTAACTGTTAACAATGAAGGTAATATAAAATTGGCTAGGTATTCTTGGGTTACGCAAACTGTTAAAAGACAGTATTCTTTGGTTATTTAACTCGGAATGTAAAGTATTAACATAATATATATATATATATATATATATATATATATAATGGACCATGAAATCATGCACTATAGTCAATAACATTGATCTAAGTTTTGTCCGATAGGGAATATGGTTTGTGTTAATTTTACATATATAAAATAAATGGGTAAACGGTTACCCGTTTATAACCGCGGTTAATACCCATAACCGCCCATTTAAATTTCACGGGTAAACGGTTATACCCATAACCGTTTATTTATCTAAACGGTTACCCATAACCGTAACCGTTTAATTTAAACGGACGGGTAATCGCGGTTACCCATAACCAATGAGTATTTGCGCATCCCTATTACTAGCTTAAACCCAAATAATATTCATGTTTTTCTAGACAAACTCAAAATTCTTAGCAATTTATTTGGGAAATGATGGATATGTTAGTATGAGCATAAGTATAAGTATATTTTAGCCGGATGTTTGAGTTCAAATTGGTTTAGAATATTTTTATTGGAAGGGGTTTGAATGTCTTAGTTTATATAGTATTGAAACTGAGAGCTTATCATAAATTACTTACTCATATTAACATTGGGAGAAAATATTGGTTTCCTTCAAGGATTCTAATAGGAGTATTGTAAGGATTGTTTATGTATATAAATAGTGGTAATTGCTCTCACAAAAAAACAATCCGGCTCATATGTAAACTTAGACCTATTATAAGCCGAACATATTATTTCTGCAAGAGCAAAAGTCTCAAACCTAGTAAATGAACCCTAGCTCCAAAATGAAAATATTATTAAAAACACAACATAACTTTCAAGCGAAAAAGTCTCAAACCTAGTACTAAAGAAACATAGCACCTATATCAGTTTATGGAAAACAAGGCTTGACGCAAAATCTTCGTCAAATTTTTTACTCTTAATTTACGCTTGTCGAGCTACAAAAGTCTAAAATATCAACTTTCGATAAATACCACAAACAATAACATATAGACTTGTGAGTTATCAGATCTCCATTCATTTTTCTTGACTAAACGTCGTTTTCTTATTTCAATTTTACCACAACTAAAATAGCATAAATCTCGTTCTACATCAGGATATAGTAGCATCAATCCAAAAGACAAATGATTACGGTATGCTAGGATCCCACAATCCTCAATAATCTTGATAGATTTTTCAATGTACTCGAAACACGAATACATATGTCATGTATCATTATGCAAGAATTTAAATGAGAAAGTTGTGTGTAGTTGAAAACTAAATAGTTATCAAATAAGTGTGCTGAGTGTTTGGAACATTTAAGCTAATACATTTATGATTATTGGATATAGATGGGTGAAATAGTAGGAGCGACTCTATGGCAGCCGAAAGGGTAGAATTATGCAGGTATGATGACACGTTCGACTTCAAATCGGTGATCCTTGCTTCCTCTGTCTTTGTCATCATTCTCTACACTCGAGTTCCCCACGTTTAGTATAAAATCCAGGCCACTTGCCTCTTATAATTTTCACATGAGAAAAAGGATGCACAAATGAAAACGCAAGCTGCGCACTCACAATTTGACCACCCCTGTCCACCTATGCATGTACATGCATACATATATATATATATATATGGATCAAGATTGAGGGACATATATTTTAACATCCTTGCTTGTGGTTTACATTTTGTAACTTTATTCACAGATCTAAATTGTTAATATTTATTTATCATTTGTAGATAATTTCTGTTAAAAAGTAGATAAATTCAACATCAATAAGTCATTCTTTTGTAGTGAAAAAGAAAATAGACGAATACAATTTTTACAAAGAAATACTAAAACAACTACTATTTAATCTAACAATTATATGATTTTGGATTTGAGTAATTTTCCGTAGAGGTGATCTTTGAGGAAAGATCTAAAATATAAAAATTGGGTCGCTGAAACACATTATGAAGTGAGCCTAAAAATATAAGGGGTATCTACATACCTATTTTTACATCTCACACAAGGATCGAATAAATAAAGAAAATCAAAAAACAAAAATTAATAAAGATGTAAAACAAAATATATGAATAACACTCAGAGTATATAACAGAAAAATGTATGTTCTCTGATCCTGACAACATATACATAAACACACACATGGAGCCTTTTTTTTTTTTTTTTTTTTTCAATTATCACACATGGAGCCTTGGACCTTCCCTCTTTAATTTGACATGTGCAACAAGAAACATATGCATCTTAGTATTATGAGCTAGCTAGGGCTACGTGGCAAGTGGGGTCATCCTAACATATTCTAATGAAAAAATTGAAAAAGAGAGCCGAAAGAGAAAACCTTGGATCCTCTTGTGGCCTAATCATGTTCGTTTGATATGTACATGCATGAAATGAAAGAATGAAAGAATGAAATAATGATAGAGCAAAGCACCTTTTCTTATTTTCCTTTCTGCATTTTCTCATTTGACATTATTGATATTCATACAATCAATCATATCCCAAGCTTTACACCCAAAATTTGGGCCAACATTTGCCTTTTCTCTTGTAACACTGTATTGTGGGGAAATGATGCCACATATTTCCTTTTGCTCTTTAAACATATTTATCTTTAATTTTTATCATTACTTTGAATAAATCAAACATATATAACAGACATGGTTAACAAAGAGTTTATAGGAGAGAAAAAAGATACGTGACTATCATTTTTCATATTGTAAGATTGTTAGAGCATCTTTAACGCAATACTCAAATTTTGGACCTATTCTTATATTTGAATTCAAATATAAGGCAGATACAAGAAGAGAAATGTTAAAGGGTCTCTCTCTTAAAAGTGGGACTTTCTCAAAAGTGAGACTCTCCATGGACTCTCTGTCACTTCACAATTTAACGTCAATTATCGTGCTAATAATATAAAACATTGTACCACAAACATGAGGAGAGAGTTCATAAATAGTCCGAGTCCTTTTACCATTTCTCATGTAAGAATATATGTCTAATATTTAAGCATTGGCATTGGTGATGTTCTTAGTATGAAACTCAATTATTGCTAGAACAAAAAAAACAAAACATAAAGTAGTAGTAAGCTGTTGTCTTATTTATGATTTAGACAAATCCGTACTTTAATATGTAAATTCATATTTGAAAAACATCATAACACTTTGATTAAGACATTACCCGCAATTACACACTTATAGAGATGTATAGTTAAATGCAACCAATCAAAAAAATCTTACTAGGAGAAAGTCTTTTCTGTGTGTTAGTAGCAAACTATTTTTCTTTTAAATAATTGTGACACTGTCACATGATGTTATTAAATCTTTTACATCGTGACACATGTATTTATCTACAAATATTAGGTATTAAGTTTAGCAACGCAATTAATATTAGCACTACATGCTAACACCATATTGTAATGTGACAGTCATTAAAAATATTTCATAAATAAAAACTAGTACCAGTGAATCTAGGCAAAATGCACCTTTTTTTTTTTTTTTTAACAATAACAACTTATATGACACAAACATACTGCCATATAACGTCTCGTATCAATAAATAAAGACATGTGAATAAATATAACATCTCGTATCAATGAAATAAACATATGTGAACACAAATTTACACATCTTTATTTAGAGCATCTCTGGAAAAAACTACAAAACTATATTATCTACATTAAGGGGGGGAGGGAGGATGAGGCTTAGCCTCACAATGAACTAGCAATAATGTGGTCCAAATTCAGTTTTAGCAAGAATCGAACTTAAGGCCTCTCACTTACAAGTGAAGATGAATACCACTAGATTATGATATAAAATAACGGTAAACAATTGCTTTTTAATTTTATAGTCACTATTCATATTGTAAATGTTAAAAAAATAATAAAACTCAATAGTGAACCCGTGAACCAAGAAAGAAAGAGAGATAAAGTGATTTTAGAAAATGAGTGGATTAAAATTTTTTTCTTTTTGAGCGATCGATAATAAAATATTAAAATTTATTAAAATAAAAAGTGTTGTTAGAAATAAAAAAAATTAAAGAGACTAGCTAAATAATTTTTTGATACTACTAACTCGCCTACGCAGCAAGAATTAGCAAAACTATTAAAGATACTCTTCTTATACAAAACATGTCGTATCCGTGTCACATAAATCATTTTCATTTTAATCCAATTATCATATACTTGCTTTAACTCCTTTTACTCCAGTCACTGTCAATTTCTACAAACGTAACTCAACTTAGTCCACCGGAGTTTAAACAACGGAGGCAGATTTTCGCCCTCCTTTTATCATATCTTTCTCATCTCTTTCTGTATTGTGCGATCACGATTAAGTTACGTCAACATTTTATATTAATTTTTTTATAGAGATAATAAGATAAAAAAATAATAAGAATATAAAATGTTGACGTGTTTTAACCGTGATCGCACGAATAAAAAAGAATATGAAGGATATGCTATTGGGAGGGCAGAGAATCTGCCTTCTTAAACAACGAACCCAAAAAACGTCTTAGTCAAAAGGACCAAAGGCTTTTTAACACATTAATTACTCATCCCTTCGCTCCAAAAACCCTAATCATAAATTCCCAAGAAACCAATTGGGAAAAAGCGTAAGGATATGGTAAAATAGTAACTTTGCAGTTACCGAAACATTTTGCCCAGCTGTTTCTAACTTGAGAAATGTTAAAAAAATTCTTAAAAAATTTCCACAAATTCTTTATCATTTTATAATTTAACATTAATTTTTCATATTAATATCTTAAAACACTGTAAAAAAACTATAAAATGGTAAAGAATCCAATAAGAATTTCACTTTTAAAATAATCTCGTTAGCATATCTTTTCTCACTATATACATCCAAGGTAATGTTAAACAAATCAAATTTTTAAACTAAATAATATGTTATCAACAAAAAATAAATACATTAATCACATAATAATAATTCAATATCAATAAAATAGGAGGTAGAACTAATAAAGATTTCTTTTTCGATTCATCCCGGAGTTGAATACCTCATTCAAGAATTTTTGATTTACAAATTTATTTTAAAAAATTTAGTTTTTCTAACATTAACTATTCATCTAAGATTTTTTTCACTGGTCAAGTACGTTGGCTACAAACTCCGAGGGAGGCAGTAAAATATTATCTCTCACACAGTTACTGCCAATTTAGTCACGCATTCACAGGAAAGGCCACGGAGCCCAAAAGATTCGAGTATCCGTGCACTTTTGTCATACGTGTGGGCATTACATCTGTGCATATCCTCTCTCTTTCTCCTGTCATTACAAAGAGAAAGAAAGTAGAGAGAGAGTCTCATGGCATAGATCACTCACATGGGTGGGGTTTTTGGTTTGTGTAGGGACCCATCCCCAATCTGGCATTAGATAAATGAGTAGGACCCGCTTGCAACATTGTGCATTGCGGTCCCCACTCAACTTGAGCCTTGACCCCCTCCGCCAATGAATTGAAAAATTAAAACAGACGGTATCCCACCACTTGCAAAAAGGAAGAAAAAAATGGAAAAATTACAGAATAAACTTTACATGCAACGGGGGAGAGCAATTTACGTAGCATACCGTTCTAATAATCTTAAGGAAACTAATGAAAAGTTCAAAAAAACTTCTTTTTTAACGAAAAACTTTTTTTAAAAGTATAATGAATAGTATCAGGTAAAGATAAAAATATGATTTTTCGTTAAAAGTATACAGTACCGGAAGTGTTTTATTAAAACTCCCACAATCTTATTTTAAGTAGAACTTATGAGAATATTTAACCGGCATACCACACTCCCATCAATGAACATGTTTCATATAAATCGTTATCAGAGATAGGCAATGAGACTAAAATAGAGTAAAAGGTAAAATCTTGACTTTGTTCCTAAACTTTTCTTACTGTTTGAAAACAACTACAAGTAGCAGGAACACATGATCGATAATGGTAAAACAAAAAAGCTTCCCAATATCTAACTGGAGCTCAGCTGACTAATCTTCTTCTTCCCAAGCTTTTCCCTTCAATCAGTGAATCAGCCATGTAGTTACAAATTTACTTTTTCCCTCTTTTCTTTCCTCAGCTAGCTTCTTCTGGGTTACGCTGCTTCTGCTGTACAAGGACTTTGATTACACTAGAAAAAAACACAAAACTAATAGTAACACTCGCCTAACACTAGATTTTTGGGCAATTGTTTTCACTTCGAAGGGTGAAAATTAAAATTACAGTGCCAAAAGTTGCAACATATTTTTTGACCCTGTGTGTCTCTCCTTTCGATTTAACCTGTGGTACTTTAATTTCTTCCAACTTGATGAAGCTACTACATAAAATGGGGGAGTAGATGTGACTGATCAAAATAGTACAAACAACAAACAAAGAAAGAAAATGTAATGGGATGGGGACCCAATTCTTTCCTTTCACTGCCTTTTTACGTATGCATTTTGTATGGTAGTAAGTAGTATTGTTGGTATTTGGAGATGATATGATGGTGCTGCTGCTGCCGCTGCCGGTGATGATGGTGGTGGGGGAAGATTTGATTTCTTTTGATTCTCTACGGATATTTTATGGTGGTTTTTGTTTTGTTATACTTAAACTTAAACATGTTGATACTCCTGCAAAGAAAAAAAAGACAAATTATCATATAGATTACGTTATCTATATGTTTAAACAAAACAAAACAAAACATATACAAATTTTAGATATGAAAGTAAGTTTTACCTAATTAAGCTTGATTAGGAAGTTCCAACCGGGCATTTTGGCCCAGCACCTGTGCCGGCGTACATCCCTATGGCTCCGTGACCGGAGTTCAACCTGAAACTCAATAAAAAAAAAACCTTCCAAGTTTAAATATATTTCACTTTACACAGTGATCAAATGAACAACTTTACAGCAGGGAATTAGGGTTACCTTGGAATTTGGCAGTTAAAAGACTTGAAGGATGCCATGTCCAGGGATGTAGATGCTGGAAGTAGGGAAGTCGCCAAGTTAATGTTAGCGGCTGCAAATGAGGCATCCGAGCCATTGGCCTCGCTAGTCACGTTGGGGAAGGCGGAGGACTTGTACTCTCCGGCAGCCTTTGTTGGAGACGCAAAAGGACTATCAGGAAGATTGTGCTCCAAACTGCATGAACTCAATTATAAGGATCCATTAGCTTCAACACATTGTCCAATGTCCATAAAATCTCTCAGTATGGGCATATATCAACAAAGAATTTGCAAAACCCGGCTTACCCTTTGAGCAAATCACCGATATCGTCATGGGGGCTCTCCTTACCACTACCATTGCTACTTCGGCTACCACTACCACTCTCATCGTTGTTGGCCATCATATCTTTACCTAAAACAGCGGCAGCAGCTTCTTTAAGCAGCTGATCAGCATCCACTGCTGGAGTCATGTGCGGCATCGGAGAAGAACAGTTATCTGCAATCAAGAACATATAAACATTAGTAAGTAACTGCATTGAACCATGAAATCGTTTTGTGATCACTGTATGAGTGACAACACGAGTACCGTGGGGAACTTCTTGGCCGTTGTGAACCGAAGGAAGCACTAGGTTTCGACTGAACATGTTGGGAGACTGGGTAGGGGAGTGAATCGGACTGCTGGCAGAAAGCGTGTGGTGGTGATGCTTCTTGACATCAAGTAGCTGCAGGCCCATCAGTCTTCGACTTTGAATTTCAAGTGCTTGCAACTCAGCTTGCTCCTCCAGCTTCCTCCTCCACAGCATGTCTTGAGAATTGTAAAACATCTTTGCTCCTATAATTTAACTAATTTAATATGTGATTGAAGTAATTCATATCTTCCATGCTAATTTAACATGTGACTGAATTGTAAAACATCTTTGCTCCTATAATTCAAAATACCATAATGTAAATAACCTAGCTAATTTGGTTTAATTAGCTAACCTAGCTGGAGATCGTAAGGGTCTCTACCATCCAGCCCAGTAGGTGTACCACAGGGAGACAAATCTCCTCTTTCCACTTGTTGCTGTTGTTTCCTGGAAAATTAATAACATGCAAACACCATTATTAGCTTATTATCCGCTAAATTATAATTAATTTTAGGTAATGATATAATAACTAGTGGAATAATTAAAACAAGATCAAATGAGAATGTGAGAGAGTTCTTGTACTTTTCATGAGCTTTGCCCTTCTCCTTGTAAGGCTTGACAAGCACTCTAGCATCACAAACAAAATGAGGGTTCCCTTTGGCCAAAATCAGCTTCACCGTCTCCGGGTACAAGAATGTAACGAATCCAAACATCCTCTTCTGCTGGTATGGGATTCTCACGTCTTGAACCGGCCCGTAAATGCTTCAATTTTTTGCAATCAACAACAGCAAACTAAGTCAGCAATACAAAAACAACCTGTTTCCCCATGACCTTCAAATGACACTAATATAGGTACACAAAATCTGGTAAAAATATAACCTGAAATAGTTTGAGACATCTTCCTCTCTGAAAGTGCTATCGGCCGGGAAAGTCAGATATATCTGCCTTGAAGCCGGGTTCACGCCATTCATCGAAAAATCGGATCTTTCGAGGCGGGATCGGCTGAACTTGTGCATATCATCACCCATCATCAAGGCAGCTGCCGCAGCCCTACAAATACAAAGAACAAAAATGATCAACTTACTAATTATTCAACACAAATGATTAAAGATAGGAGCTTTAATTAATTTCCAAAAATGATAAGAACTTCAGTAAATCATGCACCTTTGGGAATCAGTTTGTTGCTGCTGAAGTAGGAAGTTCATGCACTTGGAGGAGTAAGGGAAGGAAGTGGCTGACGCTGCCATAAGCTGAGAAGCAGCAGCAAGCCTCTGCTGCTGAGCAGTTTTAGATCTGAGAAGCGCTTCATGGTCCATCATCTCCAGCTTGCTCGGCGACCCAACAACCACCTGTCCACCGCCGTCGACGACGGGGTCTCCAAGCCCGCCGCTGTGCAAGAACCTGCAGCTGGCTCCGTTCTTGCAGTAGCCTCTGGCGAAATACAGGCAGGGTTTCCACCCAAACCCTGAGTTGGGGTCCTCCAAGCACACGTCGCTGACTGAGCAACTTCGTCGGTGGAGCGGCCCACCACCGCCACCGCCTCCACCACCCCAATTAGCAGAGCCGTGCAAGGAGGAGAAAAGGTTCGGATCAGAAGCGGTGGTAGGATTGGAAGACAAGTTGGACTGTGGGTAGAAAAAATCAGGCGACTTGGGTCCCACCATTGGTGGTGGACAGCCATCGTTGAGGAAGGAGAGCTGCTCCTGGAGCTGAAACTCATCGATCACATCAGCTGGAACTCCTCCATTACTACCTCCATAGAAGCCGTTGATTTCTTCTTGGTTTCTGAGCTCGGAGATAGCAGCCCAGGAAGCGGAGGAAGAAGAAGGGTTGGGGATAGTGAGAGAGAGCCTCGAGGCGGAAGAGCAAGAGTTCTGCCTGGAGATAGCGATGGGGTTTGTGAAGGGGGAAGGAGAAGAAGGAGTGGATGGAGTGGAAGGAGAGTTTGATGATAGGGGCACTCCCAGCTCCTTCCTTGACTTGAGAATGACCGAGTGGAGAAAAGCTTCAGGTCCAAAAGCTAGCCTTATCATTTCCTTCTCGCCATGATCCTGTATCAGAAGCAGACCCATGATTTTTGAAGCATTTTCTGGGTCCAAATTTTGGATCCTCGAGAACACAATTCTTGTAGCTTCATAGGAGTCCATGGCGTGTAGAGAAGTTGGGTTGGTGTGCGTGTGTGTGTGTTGGAACTGGAACTTCACTCCCACCACCAACCCTAAAAAAATTGTGTTTCTTGAGAGGAACAAGTGAAAGTTTCTTTTTCCCAACCCTTTCACCCACCAACTTGTTTTTGTGATGAGTTGGGGGGAGAGCACAACAGAGAGAGAGAGAAAGAGTAGTGTTCTCTATCTTCCTTCTTTCTTTCTATCTTAATGTTCCTGCAAAACCCAAGAAAAGAAGAATTAATTAACCAAAGGTATATAGAGAAAAAGAAATACATATATATATAAAGAAAAGTTGGAGTGTGAAAAGTAGTATTCTCGTGTGGTTGGATTGATTAAAAGGAAGGAACAAGCAACCTAGCTGAAGCTGGAAAGAGAGGGAGAGAGAGTTATCCTTTAATTGTTGAAAGGAAAACAGAAAAAATAAAGAAGCTTTGGGGTGCGTGGGGCTGAAATTTTTACCAAAAAGCAATTAAAGTGGAGGAAAGTTGGGAGGACTCGGTAAGCATAAAGAAATAGCAATAAAACTGAAAGTCTGAACCCAACTGAAATGAAAATCCCCAACAAATAATCGGTCACTAAAAATAATTTGAAACTGAAACCAAAATCTGTGACTAAAAGTAATGCTTACCCACTAAGTACGAAAGGAGTAAGAGTGTTCTGGTTTCTCTGCGTCTTCCTGCAGCTCAACTACTTGAAACATATTATTTGCTATAAATTGTATAAAATCCCAAAGCTTATAGCTATGGAAATCCCAGTCAAACTTTTACTACAAAAGCCAAACCACCGCCTTTTCTTGTAGTTTCTAGCCCCTCTTCTGCTGCAGCAGAAGAACCATCAATCGATTCGCTGCTGCCACTGTTTCTGCTGCTGGTGCACTGCTGAGTTTTTGGGTTCTGAGCTTACTTTCTCTCTCTAGCTTTGGTTCGGCTTGGATTTTCTTCTCCCTCCTCCTCCTTGTATCTCTTTATTTCTCTGTTGGGTTTCTCTGGCCCTTGAAGTTTACAGAGGACAAAAACCGACTGATGAGAGAAAGAGAGAGACTGTGTATTGGGGGTGTCCGAGTCGGGTGTAGTGAGTGGGATCCCGATCTGTGTGCTTGCTTCAAATACTGCACGTTCTCTTGCCCTAACATCTGACACCCTCTTAAACTCTATCTCTCTCTAGTTTCTCTCTCTAATTTCTCATTCTAATTTTATTTTTATTTTTATTTCCCAACCCAGAAACAGGTTTGACTCCACGCCATCGTATGGGGAGGTCAAGACACGCGCCAATGGTGATCTCATGGGACTCAACGGCACCATGGTGTGACAGAGGGAGCATCTGGTGATTGCAGTGTGTGGTTTGCACGCTCTTGGGGTTTGGTTTCATGGACGGATTCCATCTGTGTTTTGTAGATGAGTCAATGTCTCTACAAAAGTTTGAAAGTGAAATTAAAAAAAATTAATAAACTATTGAGCTTTGTTAGGGTGATTGATCTGCAAATGGGATTTTCTGGGTGTCTTGTTTGGAATTGGGTTAAAATAATTAAAAGCAATTTTGGATTACCAAAAAACATTTGTTATCATAACTATTTGAAAACACTTTTAAATTAATCAAAAGCATTTTCAGAGTACCAAATTTGCTTCTGAATATGTTTGGCAGAAACACTTTTACCAAAAATGATTTTAAGCGAGCGTCTTTCAAAGAAATAATTCTAAACGATCTCTTAAAGTGAGTTTTCAAAAAATTACATGTTATGTAAAACAATTGCTTTCAAACCAGCTATAAAAGTCAAAAAAATTTTGCCAACATCAAGCACATCATTAAGGGTCACTGGTGGTCATGTCCCACTCTCTTTAAAATAATTGACACATTGATGGTGGTTTATGATACTATAATGCCTAAATATGTAAAAAGATAAAAGATTTTTCAGTGTATTTGGATTACAATCTTATACAACAAGTGTTATAATATAAGTGGTTAATTTTTTTCTAGTATTCAACAATTTTTTTTATGATACTTAATGCATAGGATTGTATTTCCGGCACACTAAAAATTTTCTCCAAAAAGAGAGAATGGATTTTGAACTACAAAAGGTATGGGGATTTGTATAGGATAGGGAGGCATGGTTCTAGCTTTTTAAATTTTGAACAAGATGCCCCACAAACAAATAAATGATGACTGAATCCATCCTCTATCTCCTCTCCTTTTTCTCACTCTCCAAACACCAACTCATACCACATTATAATTTTAAGAGGCAATGAGCCCCAATCACTTTTCTCCCCATCCTTTTTTATGTTTATTGCTCAGTTATATGCACAAAGAAAGATAAAGGAGGGAGTACATGCCTCTTGGTTGTGAGTAGCGAAAGTAGTTGGGACTTGAAAAGTATTAGCTTTCATTAGAGAAAGATAGGGAACCATGGAACCTCCACATGGGGTGTGTGACCACTGTCATAATTCTACTTTCAAGCAAATATTCATCTTGTGTGGTTATGGTAAGTTATAGATATTGTCAAATCGTCAATTAAATTTGTTTGGTTTATTGGCCGAAACAATCAGTTATACATGTTTATTGTTGAAACGGTTACTTTTCAATACTTGGTTCCTATATCGTCTGGATTGATATGGAATGTGTATTTGATTTTGACCAGTCCAGCAGTTAAGATTTATAAATGGACCGTTTCAGTCAAGTTCTCAAATTATTATTATTTACGTAATTAGTATGAGACTTACAATTTGATGACATAATATATCAAACTATTAAAGAAAATGATTACCAATGAGGAAAGATAATGTGATATTTAAGAATTAAACTAAGTTCAGAATACAATTTCACGTCGATGTAACTTGAAAAAATATTACACAATCGAATAAGAGATCATTTCCAAACATGCACACATTACCAATACCAAAATGGTGATGATCCTACATGGAGTACTTTATGCTCCATGACCTTGTCTTTATTTAATCTCCCAAAATTCAAAACAAAACGATTGCATGTTTTTATCTCTCTAATCGCAAGATTCTTTGCTTGTCTATTCCGCGCGTGACATTTTGAAGCTTATTACAAGCGCGTGGGAACTCATAAATACACTTTGTTTGTATAATCTAGTGTATGATTGGCCACTGGTCCATGAATATATTTTTAAAATTTAATGTGCTTTGGTGGTGGGGTCATATATATATATCAATTATTAAAACTGTTCTCTATCATTCCCAGGTGCT
Source organism: Cotoneaster glaucophyllus (assembly GCA_036320875.1). Classification (NCBI taxonomy): domain Eukaryota; kingdom Viridiplantae; phylum Streptophyta; class Magnoliopsida; order Rosales; family Rosaceae; genus Cotoneaster; species Cotoneaster glaucophyllus. The sequence goes on from CM070063.1 coordinate 29,597,119, forward strand.
GACATAAAATATAAGAGCTTATTTGAAATTATTAAGAGCAAGTCCACCTGTTGCTCTTGCTCGGGGGACAGTGGAGACCAAGGGGCCTGAGGGCCGGTGGAGGACAGCCCAGCCGTGTGGAGCCCAAGCAGAGGTGGGAGCCCGAGCAGGGAGGGGGTGGGGAGCTGACGGGCCTGTTGCCCGAGGCCTTTGCAATATTTTTTTTTTTTTTTTGTGTCAGAGAGACAGAGACAGAGACAGAGAGCGAGAGCGAGAGCGAGGGAGAAAGGGAGAGAGAAAGGGAGAGAGGGAGCGGGAGCGAGAGCGAGGGACCGGAGGGAGCTGGGTGGGTCGTCGTCGCGGCCGGGGGGGGGGGTTTGGGGGGGTGTCGTCCCGGCGGGGGGGGTGTATTCTGGTTTTTGGGATGATGGATCTGGGTTCGGGAGGGAGCGGGAGCGAGAGAGAGAGAGAGAGAGAGAGAGAGTTAAAATTATTAAAGAAAAATATTAATATTTTATAATTGGGTGAGAAAAAAATATTAATATTTTAATTGCTTATTGCCTGGGGAAGGGCTCCATGGGTGGAGATGCAAATGGTAATTACTGTTCATTTATGGCAGTTACTATTCATTTAAGGCAGTTACTGTTCATTAGGGTGGATTGCATAGTGAGTTGCCTGGGGGGAAGGCTCCATGGGTGGAGTTGCTCTAAGGAGAAATGGTAAGAGATTCTATCAAAAATTTGATAAGACTTTTTACAAATTATTTGTAATCTTATATTTTTTTAGATAATTTTTTATGAGTAATGATATGGAGATTAAATTTTTAAATTAAATTTTGTAAATCAAATGACGTTGATGTTGATGATTAGATTATTACTTAAGTTGTTGATTAACGTGCTTATTTTTTATTAGTGAAACTTTATTTGATTTGGAAATTTGATTTTGGTTTGAAAATTAGATTAAAATTTTGGTCTCGTGAGTGTTATCCATATTTTATAATATTGCACGGAAATTAATGTTAAACTGTGAAGTGGCTGAGAGTCCATAGAAAGTCCTACTTTAAGAGAGTCTCATTATCAATTCTCATTACTAAGTTGCATTATAAAAGTAGAAAATTGTTATTAGCTCTCCAATAATCTCATTTTGAACTCTAAACTTTCTATAATTAGAAAGAAAAATACACTTGTGAGTAGTAGTTCCCTAGCCATTTTTTTTTTGGTCAATTAGTTCCCTAGCCACTTAATACTACGGTATAGTAGTATTCATATTTACTTGCATCGTTTGTTGAAAAAATAGCAGTTCTCTAAAAGTACATTGTAAATGTATATTTGCATATTGTCATTTTAAGCTCTTTTAAAGTATTTTATTTTAAAACAAGTGGTGGAGTATTTTGGTGTTTTAATTATTAATTCATTGTGTTTAAGAAATTCAAATTGTCTTCTTTATCGAAGTGCAAGTTAAAATAATAATATTGCTTGTACTAAAACAAATATTTTCTTTTTAAATGCCTTCAAGTGACTAAGTTTACTGAGTCATCTAACTTTTAGTCGGAAAACTAAATCTATTTTATTAAGGGAACCTCTTTGTCAACTTTTTGCCATTTTTTTATAATTTTGTTCTCACTTTTGATACACATTATTGACAAAAAAAAAGAGGGCAAAATAGTAATTTGATTTTTTTTTGAGAAAATGACAATCATATCCCCATTTTCCTATTTTACCCTCACTTTTGATACAAAATATTTACATAAAGAGGGCAAAATGGTAATTATGTAATATTAAGAAAAATATGCCCTTATTAAGGGATCTCATCATCATTGTCTCATACTCTTTTTTAAAAAATTTAAAAACTAATCACACTCCTTAATAAAAAACAAAAGGAAAATGAAATTGTTCACACACAAAGTGTGTGCTCATCTTCTAGTATTTTATAATTTAACCCTTCTACAATTTGTGGACCAAAATGATATTAGTTCAATTCTTTGTTCGACCTTATAAACTTACATGTCAGTTTCATTAGTCGATTTTTTATTTATAGGAAATTGTTATTAGTATTGACACGCCCCGATCTCAATATCTTCAAAGACACGTGCTGGTCGACACCTGAGAGTGACGAAGCCATTTTAAACATGCATACAATCAAAATATCTAATTAGAAAGAAATACACCAATGCAGAACTATGTTCAGAGCATACAACTAATCAAGAATTATGTGAGAGAATTATTATAAAAAGATACGAACAAAGGAAAGTTGAATATCAAAGTGCGCGATAACCAAGACTACAAAATAATAGAAATATTATTAAACAAATTAGAATGCCGAAACAACTACAAAATCCCAAGAGACTACATCGTGACTAACTTACACTACAAGAAAACAGCTCATTTACCACATCAATTTTACCACAGACATTATGTGCCCGTTATAAAAAGTGATCATTTACCACGGACTTAGTCAACATGTTGTGGATAACAATGTTTTACAACAGGCAAGTAATGGCCCGTTATAATAAAATATTTTACTACCACGGTCTTAATCAGCATGTTGTGAAAATATTAAACCACCACAGATATTAACCGTGGTCAATATTGTTAGTAATCACACCAAAAATTTTTATTTACCACGGACATTAATTGTGATGCAATTATGCACACTATTTAAAAAATAAATAAATATTAGAAGGCGGGATTAGAAAATTTTCCCAAAATTTGAAATCTTTCAAATTTAACACTACTAAAAAACAGATGCGAGGAGTTACTTTCCCTCGCGGCAAATAAACAGATCAACAACCTCCTTCTGAGCGGTCGAGATTAGAGATCCTGCCAGACGTCAACGGCTGTGGTTGGGGACCTTCGACACGGCAGAGGAAGCCGCCATGGTGTACGATAATGCCGCCATTAAGCTCTGCGGTCCTGATGCTTTGACTAATTTCGTGGCTCCGCCGCCGAAGGAAGAGGAAAAGCCAGAGCCACCGGTTATTGAGTCTATCGAGGTGGAGACTAACGGAACGACGTTGACTTCCGGGTCGGAGTCTCACAATCTGGCGTCTCCAACCTCCATCCTCCACTTCAGAAGCCAACCCAGCATTGAAGAAGCTGACAAGCCCCAAATATTTCAGGTGTTCGATCGAGTCGATGAGTACGAAGACGAAACCGAAACATTTTATCCGACGATTTGTCATATTTAATTCATGTTTAATTGTCATCTTTAATTCATGTTTCTGATGCATAAATCCATCAGTTTTTCCAGTAATTCTCTTTCCGAGCCCCAACAGACGACTGAACTCTCTCTAAGCCCTAGAAAACAGACGACTGAACTCTCTCTTCTTCTTCTTCTTCTACGGTCTTTCATCTCGGAATCGCCAATTGCTTCAGGTACTGATTGAATTTCTGATATTCGAATTGGGTCTGTAAATTCGAGCTTGTTCTTGTTACTTTTGCATCTGAACTCGATTTTCATCTTGTTTATCTTAATGGGCATTTCCGAAGTGTTCAATTAATTTTCATTTCCGGCATCTTTTAATTTTTGGGTTTTCTTCTGCTCGATGATTTGTTTATGAAAGCAATAATCTTGGTCTGAAAATTGGGTGAAATTATTCTGATTGGTGCCGTTTGCTCATAAGAGTTCTTAATTTCTAGTTTTTGTTGAAGTTGGGAGACTGATAGCTAATACTACACGTAGTAAGAAATTACCTTTTACTGTTAGAAAAGAAAGAAAAATTCCAAGGTTATACAAGTATGGTAAGAATTACTTCCAGTTGGGTAGCCATGGAAGAATCGAAAAATCCTCAAAACGCGGGCATGTAGTCTTTTCGGTGCTTTAGTGAGCAAGAACATGACTTTTGAACATGATTCCGTTTCTGTTCTTTGTATTGTATAGCTGTTGTTAGAGTTAGGTAATAAGATTTCTGTGCCAAGATATTTAAGCAACATGTCATTCCGGTGGCGAATTCTCTTTCAATTTGCTCCTGTCTTTTGGTTGTATTTTTTGGAAATGGAAGGCTCCGATTAATCATTGCAAATTTTCATAGGGTTCACTAGCAATATCGACGTTCATGTTTGTGTTATTAAGTAGTATCTGTGATTACTAGTGGCTGTTATTAGTTACCTTTATTTTTACACATAATAAGCTTCTTCTGATGTGTATTATCCTCCAGAGGTTCCAACCTTTACTTCTTCACAAAGTTTGATATTTTGCAGAAATGAAAATTGTTCGGTTTGCTTTACGTTCCTTCAATGACTCTGTATCACGCCGATTTCATCAGCCACATTTGAAAACTCTTTCTACTAACAGGACATCAGGTACTTTTTCATACAATCCCTTTTTGTAATTCTCTATGCTGGTACCATTTCCGTGTGCGTTTGATAATTTATTTGTTGAAATTTTGCTTGAGGTAGTACGACAATAGATTTTACTCTGGTCTTTGGAGGTTATACTTAGGGCATGGTTTGTTTTCACTTATATTAAAGCTTATTTTTCAGGTATTATTCAATCTGGAATCTGGAAAACATTCATTGTTATTGTAACTACTTATCCTTCTGTTATCGCTTCAATAATAATAATGCAGGACAACTATCAGGTATTCCACAAACGATGCCTGGAGTGGTTCAAAATTCATTACCTTTTGGAGCATTGCATGTACGTTTCACCAGTATAAGCTTCTATGGGATCTTGAGTTTGATTTTTCTTTTGTGTTCTTTGTGAACAACTTCATATGCTTTTGCTTGTTACAGATGGCTCTTCCATTGATGCCAGCTCAAGCCATGACTCAGCAGGTAAATTTATTGTATTTATGTTCATATATATAAATTTGCACAATTTATTTTTCTCATAAATACATGAACGGCGTCTTTTTTATTGGCCGATGAGCAGTATATATATATTTCTCTCTTGCAGGCTACAAGGCATGCACGTCGGGTATACGTTGGTGGGCTTCCTCCCTTGGCTATGAGCAAGTTATAGTTCTGGATTTTGTTTTGGATTCTTTCCCAAGTAATAGCAAGTGTTTTGACTCTATACTGGAGTGGAGATGAACAAGGAATCTAGGCTAAAGTTTGATGCCATTTGTGTCATCACTCTAGAATCTGGGGATTTACTTTGTATATAAGGAAGCTTATAAGGTAGTTTTGTGTAGGTTGTTACAGGGCCAACTGCATTGGGTTACAAATAAGCCAAAATTTTGATTAAATGTTTTTCAATTTTTTATGTAGTTATTATATTGTAGTAAATATGGAATTTTGTTGGTTATTCTGTACGAAAATATATAAATACAGATATATATATATTTGTTAAATAGTTTTATTATTTTTTTTAATTTTAGAAAATAATTTATAACGGGCATTAGTTATGGTCAATTAGTAATCGACAACGGTCATAGCACGTGGTGTTAGATTCCAATTTACCACGGGTATAATCCGTGGTTATATTGCATTTGACAACGGGCATAGTTCGTGGTAGAAACTGAGACTTTTTATCACATCCAGAATACTAACGGGCACAGTGTCCGTGGTGGATTGCAATTTACCACGGGTATCAACCGTGGTAGATGGGCTTTTTTCTACTAGTGTTATTCTCAAATGATTAACAAACATGCTATTTATAATAAACTAACCCTAACCCTAAAAGGTAAGAAACCAAAACCCTAATGCTAACGGGCTAAGCACAGAACACCAAACATTAAAGTAAACTTAAATACTGATATCTTCCAACACCCCCCGTCAAACTCATGGCGGTATACGACATGAGTTTGCAAACAAGCAGATGCAGACTGGCAAGCATGCAAACTTGACTTGACTTAACTTGACTGGTATTGACTTGACTTGACTGGCGAACTGGACTTGATTGGATTAACAAACTGATTCTAGCGGCAAACTGATTTTGATTCAAACTGGCTAGTGTTGAGAGTATAGAAAGAACCCGTCACTAAACGAACGAGATTTCCATATCTCAATTGTAGCAACGAACGAACAAACACAAACACTATCACTTAATTGGTCACAGTTACAAGCACTCAAGTGACGGTCACAAAACAATCTCAAACAAGACAACACCGATAACAAAAGATTTCAACAACAGGCCACATTGCCCATGTGGGCTTCTCAGAAACTCAAAAAACTAACAATTTTTCTCCTTGCCCGTGTGAGCCTATCTCACTTTTTCTCTTTTTTTCTTTTCATTTTCTTTTCTTCATTCTTTCTCTTTTTTTTTTCTTTTTTTTTAATCTCTTCTCTTCAAACATCACTTATTCTTTCTTTTTCTTTTTTCATGTATCATTCTTTCATTCTCTTCTATGCAACTGCAAACTAGTGCAGCAATCATCGAACTGCATTGAAACTCCAGTGCAATCGTCGGACCAACAAAAAACAGCAAGAATAAGGTTTTCAAACTAGCAGTGGTAGGGTTGCAGTGGTTCAACAGATCCAACTCATGAGAGTTGATTGAGGGTATGAGACTAGTTGGTGCGAGTACGAGACTACGACAAAGTGCAGCAGCGGAGCCTGCGGGTCGTGGTGCAGACGGCGGTGGACAGTGGCAATCGATTCAAGTAGTGGAGTTGTGATTGCGGGGTGGCGAAGGGTGCGACGGCTGCGCTGTAGTGATCTAATGCGGGATAGGAACTGGGTGCGGCGAAGCACGACAAAGCTTCAACAATCTTTATATTTTATTTTTAAATATCAAACTAAATGATCAGACGAAACTGATAAGAACAAAGCAGATTAAATCCCAAAGGATTAAACCTGTTCTGATACCAAGTTGAATATCAGAGTGCGCAATAACCAAGACTACAAAATAATAGGAATATTATTAAACAAACAAGAATGCCAAAACGACTACAAAATCCCGAGAGGCTACATCGTGACTAATTTATTCTCAAATGAATAACAAACATGCTATTTATAATAAACTAACCCTAACCCTAAAAGGTAAGAAACCGAAACCCTAATGCTAACAGGCTAAGCCAGAACACCAAACATTAAAGTAAACTTAAATACTAATATTTTCCAACAAGGAATGGGTCATAAACAGAGAAAACTCGAAGATACCTATGCGGAAGTGCCATGAAGCCGAGATCAGATTTCTTCTAACTCCCGAAAGGGTGCACAAAACAAAGGGTGAATGAACCAAAATTTATAATACTAATACTATAATAATAAGAAAACCATTTTATTTCTGAACATACTAACCCCCTGTTTTGAAAAGACATATAGTACTACATAGTAGGTTTGCTGAAAACTCTAGCATGCCATGGAAAACGTTCATAAAACAAGTACGTGTAAAACAGGGCTCAGTAATGGGCCCGAAGGCAAAACCCAAGAATCTCATAAATCGAAACAATGGTATGGTCAACTAGAGGTATCATAGTCGCCCAAAGGAAATACCTGTCCATCACCCGAATGTGAAACTATATAACTTGTCCATCACTTGAAGGTGAAACTGTATAAAATATAACATCACACACCAACATTAGCCGTTGCTAGTGAAGCTATCCGACATTGGTTTCGCCAGTGAAGTTGGGGGTATGTCATAAATATCTTCAACTGTGTCTTATGGCCATAGATGTCTACATACCCGTGTTGTGTGGATGTGTTGTATGATAATCCACTAGATAAACACCGAAAACATATTTCAAAAACTCGTATTAAAATGTCGGAGCTCAAAAGCTCAAAACCTCATTTCATAAACCATAATAAATCATATTCGTAAATCCATAGAATTTCATTTACGAAAATCGAATAATTCGTAACCTTTAATAAAACGTAACTTCGATAAATCATAAATATTTCGTAAAAGCAATTTAATTAAATAAATCATAAATCCTCCGTAAACCATAATTATAGAAATCCATAAAACATATTCATATCATGAAATATGAAATGCATGCAAGCCTAATATTTTATAAAAACATGCAATTTGAGAAGGGATCTACTCACAGATATTCTATTGCCCGGGAGCCGCACGAACTAGAGAGGATGATGTTACTTCCCACCGATGCACCTAAATATAAATAGAGGCCATTTAATAAAACTTTACTAAAACGACAGAATTTGGGAAAACGGACAATGGATTCGGGTCGGATCTGGCTCTGGGTTGCTGGGTTAGGCTGATTGTTGGATTGGGTCTGGGTTGCTGGGTTGGATCTGGGTTAGGGTTAATGGGTTGGGCCGGTTTAGATTGCGAGTGGGGGTTGACCCGTTTGAACTCACGGGTTGCAAGACCCAATGAAGGAAAACACCAGTTTCTAGGGATTTTGGCTGGGAAACTTCCCCGGCTCCGGTTGGCTTCAAATCTCAACTAAATTTAGCAACACAATATATCAAATTGAAGCCTAAGAGATAAGGAATCGAAATATACCTTTGGTTTCCTCGGCTGCAGCCAGAGTTAGCCAAAAAATGGCTCGAAAGCCGTCACCGGCAGAAAATCTGGAAAACGTTTCCCCAAGTTGTTTTCTGCATTAACTTACCCAAAGCTCGTATGTAAGCTCGAAATTGAGCTAGAAATCGAAACTAGAACTAAATGGAATGACGTGAGACCTTACCGAGGCCGAAAAATAAGAAGGTATCGTTGGTTCTCGTCGACGATGGTAGGTGGTTTCTGCTTTTTTATGCAACGTGCACAAACAAGAATGAGATATGAGGGAAATCAGAGAGAGATAGGGGCTAGAGGTGGCTGAGTTGGTGGCAATGGTGGTGGGTGTAGTGGTCGAAGAGAGGGAGAGAATGGTGAGAGGGATAGCGTTTCCCAGGGAGAGAATGGAAATAAGAGAGGGAAAAAGCGATAGAGTTCTAGAGAGAGAGAATCGGGGAGGGATGACACATGGCAGAAGGAGAAGTGGGGTGTGGGCCCCACGACTCTCAAAACAACACACTCAAAAATATCTTCAGAGATGTAAAATTACTATAATGCCCCTACGATTCAAATTTCATAAAACGTTCATCGTATCTCCAATTTCAATTTTGTTTGCACCCACGCGTCCGCAACGTCGAGTACTATAAAGATACGCCAAGAAAACGAATCTTTCGTGACACGACAAGGCGGTCAACAAAAGTCAACATTTTTGCCTCGAAGGCATTTTCGTAAATTCACGCATTAAAATTATAAAAACTGAAATATTTGGAGACGGGTCGCTAGAAGTATTCTAAAAATTTCATTTTAAATTTCAAATTTTTTATAATTAAAAGAAAAATACATTTGTGAGAAAATAGAATAAAATTTTTAGAGTGCTAATAACAATTCTAGAATATGCTCCTTAGAGCTAGAATTGTAGAGTGTTCAAATTTTAAGTAAAAAAACTATATGACTAATTTTAATGCCAATTTTTTTTTCGTTTGCTCGAAATAGTAATGCGAGTCCTTGTTAGGAGTTGGAAAAATAAATTAAAATGCCTATAAATCAGTTTCATTATGAAAAGAGAGAGAAGAAATCCTTCTCCTCCAAGGAATACAAGTCCTAATAAGGAAGAATAACTAGAATCAAATCTAATCTAGGATTTACACAATCACACTTAACACAAGAAGTTTATAACACTCCCCCTTGAGTGTGTAAATACTCAAGTTGATTCGGCATCCTGTGGAGGTTGAGGAAGTCGACTTGTCGACACTGATTCTGGGAACACGTTATTCTCAATAAGGTAGGAACTTGCATAAGGAACTAAGTCTCACAAAAAACCCTATGGCTATGGTAAAACCCCGAGTAGGGACAAAACCCATAGTCGAAGGAAAAATGCATGAGTAATGCAAAGTCAAATGAAACGTCTACGGGACGTCATCAGGGATATGATCAACCAAATGTGGGTGCCTCATCAAAACCTCATTAGGTAACAAAAACCCAGTGGAAAAAAGCTCCTAATCGTAGGAAAAAAAGAACATTAAGATCAAACAAGTATACTTCAGGATACTCCACCTGAATTTTACATAATTCCAAAGAGAATTAACAATGTTACAGCTCAGAAAGTTTACGCATACCAATTCCTTGAACAAGCTTTTGAAACGTCGCATTCGGTAGCGATTTAGTGAAGAGGCCGGCCAGATTGACTTGTGAACGGATTTGCGTGACTTCAATCGTCTGATGCTTTTTTTGTTGATGTGAGAAGAAGAACTTCGGTACAATGTGCTTGGTGTTGTCTTTTTTGATGTAACCTTTCTTGAGCTGTTCAATGCATGCTGCGTTGTCTTCATAGATCGTCATCGAGACATCAACGATAGGGTGAAGATCACAGGAGCTTCGAATATGGCCCACAACTACTCTCAACCAAAAGCATTCCCGAGTTGCTTCATGTAAGGCGAGAATTTCAGCAAGGTTAGACGAAGTGGCTACTAAGGTTTGTTTAGTTGACCTCCAAGAGATTGCGGTTCCTCCAATGGTAAAGACATAACCTATTTGAGAGCGCGCCTTGTGAGGATCAGATAAGTATCATGCGTCGGCATAACCAACAAGGAGAGAATTGACTTGAGATAAGGGGTGCGGCATCACTAGAGGATCCGTAGGGATAAAACAAGCCCAGATCCGTAGTACCCTTAAGGTAGCGGAATATGTCTTTAATACCAGTCCAGTGTCTGCAAGTTGGTGCAATACTGTATCTTGCCAAAAGATTAACAACGAAGGAGATGTCAGGTATAGTGCATTGAGTTAAGTACAATAAAGCGCCTATCACCCTTAGATAAGAAACTTTAGGCTCTAAAATCTTTTCATCATCCTTATTTGGAAGGAAAGGATCTCATTTTGCATCTAACGATCGAACGATCATAGGAGTTTTCGAAGGCTTCCCTTTATTCTCGTTAAAGCGGCACAACACCTTCTGGGTGTAGTTTGTTTGATGTACTAAGATTCCATCTGAACGATGCTATATCTCGAGACTGAGATAGTATCAAGTTTTTCCTAGATCTTTCATCTCAAATTCTGACTTCATGTGCGTGGAAGTTCTCATGAGCTATTCTGGAGTTCCGATGAGATTCATGCCATCGACATATACTGCATCAATCGCAAAACCAGAATGTCACTTCTGAATGAACACACAAAGACTCACTCAGACGGTTATACTACATTATTCTGCATTACTTCAAATCGTAGAGTGAATGCCTCAGCCGAATTGAGAGCGTGTTTCAGGGTTTGGAAATATTTGATCCAGTCAATGTAAGTCATTCAGGAACTTTCATATAAATTTTCATATCAAGATCCCCTTAGAGATACGCAGTTACTACGTCCATCAGCTACATACTCAGTTTTTCGAAAACTACCAAACTGATAAGGTAGCGAAAAGTAATCACATCTATAACAGGTGAATAAGTTTCGTCATAGTCAATCCCGGGGTGTTGTGAGAAGCCTTACGCAACAAGACGAGCTTTGTAACGGACAATTTCGTTCTTCTCATTACGCTTCTGAATGAAAACCCACTTGTAGCCAACTGGTTTAACATGTGGATGAGTAGGAGTTATAGGTCCAAACACTTTATGTTTCGCAAGCGAATCGAGTTCGACTTGGATTGCTTGTTTCCAGTTTGATCAATCAGTTCTACATTGACATTCATCAACGAAACGGAGTTCAATGTCATCATTCAACATGATTTCAGTAGCTACTGCATATGCTAATGTATCGTCGACGATCATCTTATTTCTACACCAAACATCATCCAAGCTGGCATAATGGACCGAAGTCTCACGATTCTTGGGAGGTGGATTCATCTCTTCAAGGACACTTCAGTAATCGAGAATTTCCTCAAGAGTTGGATAGAATGAGTAACCTACAGTCGGATTCATGGTAGGCTTTTCAGGTGTCTATGCCGTGGTTTTCCTCTTCCAGGGGTGTGAATCCTTTGAACCAAGTGGTTTGCCACGCTTTTGTGTATGTGGATCAGCCTTCGGGAGAGAAGTCCGGCGTAAATTTGGTACATCCATCTTTGCAGGTACATTCACAGCTGGAATATGTGATTTTGTTACTCGCGCTAAATCGGTGAAAGCATCTGGCATGTTTTCAGCTATGCTCTGGAGATCTAATATGCGTTGCACTTCATCCACGATAATTCGCGTCATTCTTCAGGAAAATTGATGTTCTTATCTCTCCCTAACGATAGGAAGACTGTCTCATATAAGTGACAATCTGCGAAACAAGCAGTAAACAAATTGTGTGTCAAATGTTCAAAGTAACAAATGATCGAAGAAGAATCAAATCCGACATAGATTTCCATCATTCGCTGAGGCCCCATTTTTGTACGTAAAGGCGGCAAAATTGGCACATAGACCGCACAACAAAAAACGCGCATATACGATATGTTGAGTTCGTATCCGGTAACCAATTGAAGGGCATTATATGGTTGGGTCGCAATAGGCCTCAAACAGACCAATATGGCTACGTGCAATATTGCATGGCCCCAAGTAGCGATTGAGAGCTTGGTACGTATAACCAACGATTGAGCAATCATTTATAAGTGCTTAATGAATGCCTCTGCCAGGCTATTCTGGGTGTGAACATGAGGTACTGGATGTTCAACTTCAATCCCAATCGACATGCAATAGTCATCAAAAGTATTAGATGTGAATTTTGTAGCATTATCCAATTGAATAGATTTGATCAGATAATCATGGTGCTGAGCCCTGAGCTTAATAACCTGACCCAACAGTTTAGAGAATGCAGCGTTCCTTGTGGACAACAAGCACACGTGTGACCAACGTGTGAAAACGTCAATCAGTACCATAAAGTATCTAAATGGTCCACATGGAGGTTGAATTGGTCCACAAATGTCCCCCTAAATCATTTATAGAAAAATAAGAGGATTCGAACGAATCTTGTCATAAGAAGGCTTAATGATAAGCTTTCCCATGGAGCAAGTTTGACATGTGATTCCTTGAATCAAACCTAAACTTCGAGTTAGTGGATGCTTGTGTGATGATTTGAGGATACGACACATCAATGTTTGTCCAGGATGTCCCAAACGATGATGCCAAAGTATAATTTTGTGCACGGTCCCAGAGGTAGGGTCGGCCACATAGTGGCTTTCTATAGGGCATATAGTCGTAGTATACAGACAACTCGGGATACGCTCTATCTTCTCTAGAATACACTTATGGCCATATTCGTAAGAAGTTATGCATAGAAATTCAACACCATTTTCTACATAGGTTTCAGCATGGTAATTATTATCTCTAATGTCCTTGAGAATAAAGTGCATCATCAATGGTTAAAATTGTACCATTGGATAACATTATACGTGCCTTACCGTATCTTTCGATTAGGTTGGATGAGCCCGAGAAGGTTGTTAGAGGTGCATTCTTAGGTATGAAGTTAGTGAAATATATGCGTTCACGCAAAACGGTGTGCGTGGTTGCGTTATCTGCCAGACAACTAACTTTCCCACTAGTCATACCTAGAATAAAAATTATTTTGAATCGGTTGCATGCATAAAAGTTCTAAAAAAACAAATATCCATTCAAAGTAATTTAAGTATTCAAGGATGGTAATTAATAAACTTAATATCCAAAAACAAATCACCAACAAATAATCCAAACATAAAGGAAATTGTTCAAAATTAAACCAAAAAACAAGGAGGGGTTCGGCCACTAGGTGGAATTCCGCATTATTGTCTAAATTTCAACTAGAAAAATAGTTTATGTCTATGATTCTAATATTCCATAGGGGTAATAGCCTCTTAAAAGTCAAAAACTTTCATCTTGGTACTCTCTATTTCATCCACTTGCACATAGTTTGATTTAAACTTCTTACAACGAGAATCATGTTCAGCTACATCCTTCTGGGGAGCTTGGCAAACACGGGACCAATGGTCTTTGGAACCACAACGATAGCACATGTCCGCATCCATGGTTTCAAGTGCTTTGCCCTTATTCTTGAAGTTTGGGGTGGGGCATTGGGAACGAGGTTAGGGCGCTTCTGGGCTCAGTTTCCACCCTTAGATGGGTCTTGGCTCTGTTGACCTTGACGCGGTGGCTTCTGGCCATCCCTACCACTCCTATTTTGGTGTTTAGGTGTTTTTTTGTGCTATAATGTGCTTCAGGCACAACAGTCACCCTAGTAGGTCAAGCTTGATGATTTTTCATCAACAACTGATTCTGCTTTTCAGCAAGAAGTAAAATAGAGATCAAATCTGAAAACTTAGTGAACTTATGAGCCATATATTGTTGCTGTAGGACAATATTAGTAGTAGAAAAAGTCGAATAGGTATTTTCCATGAGATCCTCTTCGGTCAAGGTTTCATTATAGAACTTGAGAAGTGATCGGATTCAAAATTATATTCATTCATAGACTTAAAGTCTTGGAAGCGCAAATGCTGCCAGTCATGTCTTGCTTAAGGTAAGAAGATGTCCTTTTGGTGATTAAAGAGATCAGCCGAAGCGACCCAGAGTTCTTGTGAATCCTCCTAAGCAAGGTACTCGGTTTGCAGGGCGTCATGTATATGTCTTCAGATGAAGATCATGGCAGTGGCTTTCTCAGCTTTACCATCCAGGTTGTCCGTCTCATCTTCAATAGCGAGACGTAAATTCTTTGCATTGAGGTGAAGCTTCACATCTTGGACCCATTTGAGGTAGTTTCTTCCAGAGATCTCCAAAGCAGTAAAGTCGAGTTTGTTCAAATTTGACATGTTCCTATCACAAAATAATGGACAAGATGTGGTTAGTGTAATTGAGAAAACTCAATCCATTCATATATGAGTAAAACATTCAAGTTCTAATAGACATGTATTGGCTTAAATTTGCATGAAAAAAAAAACTTTGGGTTTTTCATGGGTGATGTTTTTAAGGAAAACTTTAGGTTTCCAAACAAGGCATGTTTCTAGAAACTTCAGGTTTCAAAATAATTATGAACTTCAGGTTCATATGTTCTTGTAGACAAATGCAAATATATATATATATATACATACATATGCAACAATAAAATATTCAAATAGAACTTCAGGTCTATAATTATAATTGAATTAATTATTTAGACTTCGAGACAAATTTAAAGTGTGGGTGAAAAACTATAAAACCTAAATTGTCTAAAAATAATAGACAATTAATACTCGAGGTCCAAAAACATGGACCAAAGCCCACAAGTAGGCTGAACAAATTTGTACCGTGGTCTAGGTTCAAAAACTGGGCTTAGATAGACACGGGGTAATCAAGCCCCAAACAACTGGGTCCAAAAGACAAAGGCCCAGATGGGCACTGATCAGATGTAGCGCGGTGCAGGTGCACCGATGCACCAGCTGCAGGGTGGGATCACGTGTATGTGGAACATGGATGCACCAGCACGGGGTTGGGATCTGGTGCATTGTGGGCATATGGGACACCATAGCCCTCGGGCTGGTGTCACGTGTTGGGTCGAGCCATGGTGTTAGGCCACTTTAGGCGAGCGCAGTTAAAAGAAATTTTTTTTTCATCCCGAGTCAATGTCAGGCCCAAAAACTAGGTCGGGCTTGGACCAAGATGACTCAACCTGACCCGAAATGTCCACTAGGACTCCGAATCAAGTTGTGTTGGCCGACTTCTAGAAGGTGACGAAGCCATAAAGTATAGCGATGTGGAAAATGTGAATAAATTTAAACCTAAAGTGCCTTAAAAAAAAGTGCGCGGTGAGCGGGAATGGACCAATTTCAAGCGTGACGTCAGAGCATAAGTAAAGTACAGTAGTGTGTGTAAAGATCATACCCTCAGAGGTAGCCACCTGTACTAAGATTCGCCAAGAATCCTCATCGATACAAACCTTTCAACTTAAACCTGGAGGGGCGAAAAACATAAAATGTGAGTGGGCACAAACAAAGTTTTTGAAAACATCTTTCTTTATAAAATGTAATAACCCCTCATCGTAAAACCCGTATAATTTTCCAGAAAATAATAATACATACGTAGATAGAAATCATACCCGAGAGTAGTGAAAACCAAATATATGCCTTGTCAAGTATCTTAGAAATGAAATAAGTAAGCCAGGTGAAAAAAAATCAATGAAAAATGATATGTCAGCCGGAGTCACCTAACGTGACCTGTATGGCTGAGCCTATAACTCATATACCAATTCCTACACACGAGTCGGAACCACCTAATGTGGTCTGTACGACAGACTGAGTGTAAATAGATACGCTCAAGTGCTACGATCAAGTGAAGGATGTGCGAAGTATCGCAAGTCACCTACGAGTCGGAACCACCTAGTGTGGTCTGTACGACAAGCTGGCACCTGCCTTGGATCCAAGGTGAGCGTATGGTGCGAGAGGTGAATGATCAAGTGAAGACTAGGCCCTGGCCTGGGGCGGAGCACTAACACCGGGGTGCAGGATAATGAGCACTAAATGCATCTATTCATAATCAACTACCATGCAACCATACCATCAATATGTACTCACCTGAACTCACCTGGGCGTCCGCAACATCATGTAATATTATGCAAAGTTATACTAATGCATATGCTAAAATATAAAGCAAATATGACATGGCATTTAAAAACGTAAATCCATTTAAAATAATTTCTGGGAAAACGTAAAGCTTATATACGTGTATATATATATATATATATAACCAAAAGCCCACTCACCTGGAGTCCGAGCTACAATTTCCTAACACGAATATAGAGGCGTCAGGCGCCTAGAAAAATTATCAAATCACATCTCAGAACTCTTATCAATAGAACATGTAACTCACATAAAACACATCCTTAAGGACATTCTAGAATGATTTGAGACCCATTGACCAAAAGTCAACGGTAGGGTCCATAACCCTACATAACTCAATCTGGAAGATCCAAATCTCAGATTTCCGACCCATAATTTTCAAATATCCACATTATGCTTCTAGAATAACATACTTAAGTTTCGTTACGATCCAACGGTTGGATCTCCGCCAATTGCCAAAACCAAGTGGTAGTTAACGTATTATTTTATGAACTTACAAATCCAATTCGGAAAGATCCATACTTCGGATTCCTGATCCGTAAGTTTCTAATGTCCTTAAATATTGTGTATTATAATGTATCAAAGTTTGGTGACGATCTAACGGTCGGATCATCGATTCATATATTGACCAAGCCACGTATCGTAATGAAATTAGGTTCAAACGATCAACCTTCTTCATTCAAATATAAAAAATGAATTCAGGACATCTAACTTAGTCTAAAAATAGCATTGATGACCTGCTGGCCATGCACCACCGTGGGTGGCGGTTGGCCGCCCCGACTCGCCAGAAAATTCAACTATTTCTAAAAATTACCAAAATTTACAGGAATGAAGATCTCAATGAAAGGAATAACTTTCATACCTGTAACTAAGTCCAATTTGGCCGGGAAACACCTCAAACTTGCCATAAACCGTCAGAAACCCTTGTTTTTGGGTGTCTTAGATCTGACTCCAAAACAATTCCGCCGTCCCCAAACCTGTTTGGGCTTTGCTCCAGGCCTTAAGAGGTAGCTATAGATGGTGGTGATTGAAGGAATTTATTTCAAATTTGCTCGATCGAAGGCAAGGAACTCCCGCACCCAGGTGTGCGGGTTTCACAATTTCAAAGCCAATGTCATCAATTTTTGGGGTGGAATTGATAGAGGGATCGATTGGCCTCGAGGTAAGGATCATTTTGACACCAACCTCGCCATCCATGGTGGCCGGAGTTGAGAGATAGAACCGGGTCGGGTCATGGGTCAAAACGGGTCAAGAGGGATTCAGCTGATCCCCTCCATTTCTCTCTTCTCTCATTTCCCTCACTTTAAACGTTAATATCTCCTTCGTTATAACTTCAAATCGCGCTTCGTTTGTGCCCACGCGTTCGTAGCGACGAGTACTACGAGGATATTCCAAGAAAATGAGTCTTACATGACACGACACGACACGGCAGTCAACAATGGTCAATGCATTTGCCTCGAAGGGCATTTTAGTAAATTCACTTATAAAAATTATAATTTTTTGGGGGCGGGTCGTCACAAAGAAGTCCTAGCAAAGCTAGTTTTCGTCGGAGAAGATGACCGGCGCCGCCACTACCAAATCTTGAACGGGGAGACTCGAGGGTACCTTTTTGGGTGTTTTCGACCATGGTTACGAATGGAGATTTGGAAATCTCAACGAATCAACAAAAAACCCCAGAAATTAAAATAGGGATTTTGAAAAATCTGATGAGATTCGAAGGAATCTCAGCCAATTGACATCGGTGGACGATCTTCAGATCGTCGGGGAGGGAGCCATGGTGGCTGGGCATGGCTGCAGGGCCATGCGTCATGACGGTTCAAAGGGCGACGCCATCTAGGCATCGGGTTTTAGGGTTTGGGCCTGGAGCCGTGGCTCCAGGTTTGAGTTCTCTGCTTGGGGAAGGAAGCCCTCGACATGGATGAGTTTTCAACAAAACCCTAAAAATTCTTTATAATTGTTTTTTTTTAATTCCAGATTAATTCAATGCATATTCATATGAAGAATTTAATGCATGGATATATAATTTGATGCAATTCAATGCATATTCTTGTAATATATGACGAATTTCTGGGCGCCACCATAAATTCCGTCACATATTCCCTGTTTTCTTGTAGTGATAATTCAACAATTATGGATATAATGCATACACAATTTATGTAGAATCTAATATTCGAAAAACGTAAAGTTGGGTTATGCATTATGGTGAGTGTTCAAGCTATCAGGGCTGCAAAAATATCGAGATGAAAGCCATTGTTTTGGAATAACCTAATTGCATGATGATTTTGGTGAACTGGTTTGATGCAGAAAGTTTCCACGTCAGGTTCCTAAGCGCAGTGGTATGAGCGTGCTAATAACGTGTTGTGGCCTATATTTAACTGATAGGAAAGGGGGCCCGCGACACACATAGAGAATAGATAGAGATGTGTTTGTAGGATTGCGTAAGATGTTATTATTATCCTATGTAGTGCCTTTAGTTATAGTAATAAGAGAGAATAAATCATTCTCCTCTAAGGAATACAAGTCTTAATGAGGAAGAATAACTAAAATCAAATCTAATTTAGGATTTACAGAAACTTAAACAAGAAGTTTATAACAATAATTTAGATTTTAAAGATTATATTGTATATGTATACGCAAAGAAAGAAAGTACAATAAAATAAAAATTATTCTAAAGTGATGAAATAATAGTATTCCCATATACAAACTTCTGGGGTGTCTTTGTCACACTAAAAGTCACATCCTAACGGCATTAAGAAATACTTGTTCAATCAAAATTGTTCGGAATTACAAGTAATTAACAAACGACTTGAAAACATTACCTTTGAATTAACTTCATAATCAGCCTCTTATGAATGAACTTATTAATTGGTGTATTGGGGTATAATTGAGTTTAAATATTCTTCTCCTGCGCTTATGTATTTATTAATATTTTCTAAACCCTTTAAATTTCCACAGCTAGCCTCCTAAATTAGAAGTTATACATATATAATATTGCAGTATAGCAGTTGGTAGCCTCCCGATTAGTAAGTGGGGCATCGATTCTCTGCAAAGAGAGATGAGTAACTTGGGAAATATTCTATCTAAAAAATTTAGGAAATATTCATGGAAATTTAATTAAAAAAATAAAAACATGGTTTTATTGTAGAAAGGAAGATACTGCCTTTTTTTCTTTAACTAATCCATATATCACATTTCCAATTTGACAAAAAAAAAAAATATATATATATATATATATATATCTCACATTACCAAAGTAGCTAAACACGTCCTCAATTGCATGGTTACTATTTGTCTCCCGCCAATTGGGCATGGCACAAAGGCACAGTTCCAAGGCCTTAAAAAGTGATGAGAATTAGGGTTCACGGACGCTCCTCAGTTCTCACGTGAACCATCGTCAGCTTTCTCTATTTGCTTTATTCTTCTCACATTTGTTTTCGTTTCTAGAGGGGGCCAAAACCCATGCGGTTTGTTTCCATTAGCAACAGCATCTCCAAAAAAAGTAACTACCAAAATAGTGATGGCAACAGTGTGGGAGGTAAGTCAGCTTTGCACTCTCCATCTCCACCTCATCGATCATCAGTCGGTGATCTATGGCCTTGCTTTGCTCTAATACCCTCAGCTGAAGCAGATGGTTGAGCTCATACAAAATTCCAAATGCATACGATGTCAAAACCAAAGTGAAAAAACATACATGAAACCCAATATACTTCAAGTTGCAATGTTGTAAAATGCAGCTAGTCATTAGTCGGTGATTTTTTATGGCCATGCCCAGATGGTTGAGCTCATAGAAAGATCTAAATAGATACGACATCAAAGCTGAAGCGAGAAAAAATAATTGACTTCAGGTTACGAGATTGTAAAATATAGTCAGTCATCAATCGGTGATCTATGACATTGCCTTAGTACCCTCAGTTGAAGCAAATGGTTCAACTCATAGAATGAGTTAAATCCATACAACATCAAAACCGAAGCGAGAAAACGTAACTGAAACACAATACTTCAAGTTGCGAATTTGTAAAATGCAGTTAGTCATCAGCTCGTGATCTATGGCCGTGCCCAGATAGTGATTGAGCTCATAGAAAATATAAATAAATACAATATCAAAACCGAAGCGAGAAAAATAATTGACTTCAAGTTGCGAAGTTGTAAAATGTACTTAGTCATTAGTCAGTGATCTTTCACCTTGCCCTAGCACCCTCAGTTGAAGCATATGGTTCAACTCATAGAAAGAGTTAAATCGATACAACGTCAAAATCGAAGCGACAAAATGTAACTTAAACCCGATACTTCAAGTTGCGAGGTTGAAAAATGCAGTTAGTCATCAGTCGGTGATCTATGGCCTTGCCAAGATGGTTGAGCTCATAGAAAGATCTAAATAGACATGACATCAAAACCGAAGCGAGAAAATATAATTGACTTCAAGTTGCAAGATTGTAAAATGTAGTTGGTCATCAGTCGGTGATCTATGACCGTGCCCAGCTAGTACCTCCGTTGAAGCAAATGGTTCAACTCATAGAATGAGTTAAATCCATACGACGTCAAAACCGAAGCGAGAAAACGTAATTGTATTTAGTTTCACAATTTTCTCATTCCGTTACAAGGTATATGTAGTATGATTGTATGTCTGTAAAGATCCTACATCGTTGTAATTCCAACTTGTTCTAAAATATATATATATATATATATATATATATATATATATATATATATATATATATATATATTTGATTGAATTTTTGTTAGAGTGATTTTTGAAATGATATTAATTATCGTGATATTAATCGTAGGTGGGCTTGGTATTCGTAATTTAGTTGTTTTGAACTTGACAGCTTTGCTTAGTTTGTTGGGATGCTTTGCTATTCTCTTCTTTGTGGGGTTCTTTCGCTCGTCAACATACTATTATGTAGTCTTCTATGTGGCATGGTTTGAAGCGTGCTTTGCCTATTTTGAATAATAATGGTCGTTGGATTATTCATGATAGGAGGTCAGTTTCCTTTTGGTTCGAAAAATAGTTGGATGACTCGATTATTAGCCCTTTATTATCTTTGGTCATTTCACTACTTCTTTCTCGGCTTCAAATAATATTGAAGCTCAAAGTTGGTCTTTGCCATATTATTTTATAGATTTATTCTCTTTTTGTGGTGCAATATATTCTACATTTAGCTAAATTGATCTGGGAGCCCTAATCTACTGGAAACTATTCATTTTCTTCTGATTATCATCTTATTCGAAGAAAACATAGCCATTGTGCTTGAGCTAAGTTATTGGACGACATTTTATTTTGCCTTGACTATTTGTTTTGGCTTGGCGGCTTTTTCACGATAAACTTTTTACCGAAGGTGCACTACAAGGACGTGGTATTTCTTTGGCATCCATTTGTTGTTTATTCTATAATTCTGAGGAATCTATTGTTCATCCTTTCTTCTGTTGTTGGATATTTAGACAGCTTTGGAGGTGGTTAGCATGTCAATTTGGTACCTCTTTGTCTTTTTCAAATTCTCTGGTTGCTTTTTTTTTTTTTTTAATGTCCAAGTACGTAAGCCCTTTTCCCAATAGTTATAAAATGTTCGAATTTTTGCATGTCGTTCTACTATTTCCACTATTTGGAAACCTCGAAATAAGTTTATTTTTAGGATCACCCTATCTATTTTTATCGCCTTTGCATGTCTATCAATTATAGGATCGTTCATGGTGGGAAGTTTATTCCTAATTACTCTAAGGGTTTTAGCACTCGTATCACTTCTTTTTTGGGGATCCAACATATTCCTCGCAAGGCGCCAAGTT
Organism: Cotoneaster glaucophyllus; assembly: GCA_036320875.1. Lineage (NCBI taxonomy): Eukaryota > Viridiplantae > Streptophyta > Magnoliopsida > Rosales > Rosaceae > Cotoneaster > Cotoneaster glaucophyllus. Next base: position 29,619,251 of record CM070063.1, read on the forward strand.
TTCTTCCTGTGCTTTGGTCTTCTCCTCGGTTTCCTTGGATTAAACTTAATACAAATGATTTTTGTAAAGGAAATCCTAGTCCTACTACTTGTGGATGAGTTTTCAGGGATTGTCAAGGTCAGTTTCTTAGTGGTTTCTTCCAAGGGATTGGTTATCGCAACTCTTTTTCGCAAAATTATTAGCAATTATTATTGGCGTAGAGTTTGCATATTAGCAGGGTTGACAGAATCTTTGGTTGGAAAGTGACTATTCTAGTATTGTTTAAGCTCTCCAATCTACTGATTTTAATTCTCCTTGACCTCTTCATATGCAACGGTCTATTTGTTTGGACCGCATTTGGAAGATAACTTTGTACGCCTCTCACATATATCATGAATGAAATATTGTTCCGACAATTTTGCTAACATGGGCTTGTCTTTTCCAACTTTAGTATGGCTTGATTCTCCTGTTGGCCACTCGTGCCGCTTTGTTTTCAGACTATATTAGCTTTCCTAGCTTCTGCTTCTCAAATTAATGTGCCTCTCGGCATATAGGTTTGTCTCACTTTCTTGTTTTTTTCTTAACCTTGTGACGTTGTTCAATTTGTTTTGCAGGTTTAGACCTTTAGGTTTGACTTTAGAGGGTAAGGTTTCATGTTCTCCCTCTTTTCCTTGTACATTTATTGTTTTCGTTTCTAGAGGGGTAAGGTTTATGTCTCCTCCTTCTTTTTCGTGTATTTTTTTAATCTTTTTTTCTTGTATTATGAGGCATTATGTTTATGTTCCTTTTGATTTTTTAGTGATTTTCCTTCTAATTAAGTATATATATTTTTTTTGTTATCAATAAAATTATTCTTGTTCCATCGATGTTTTATAAAGAAAAGATATATTAATGGAAAAAAAAAAGATGAAAAGGAAAGGTCGGAAGATGAAGTTATAAATTACAGAAAGGGTACAAAGTTAGAAAGCAAGAGAGTAGGGAAACCATGTGCCCTTTTCATTAGTTTTATTTTTTATTTTTGGTGAACTGGAAGTTCTCATTACCAGGGCAAAGATGCCAAAAGTACAAACGAAAGCCTATTGTGAGGCAAGCAAAATAACGAGGATGAAAACTAAGCAGTGTAAAGGGGTGAAAGAGAACTCGACGCCGCTACCAAAGCTAAGACGTCACCCCTTACACTGATAATACATAAATGTAAAGGGGGGGGCAAGGTAACCCATCATTGTTTAGGACATAAACAAGAGAAGTCGATCGACCCAAGTAAAGTCACACATCTCCAAACATCTTCGCGATGGCAGGTGATCTGCCGCCATATTGGCTGATCTTGGGATCCAAGACCAGCGACAGTCTTGAAAGGATTCTCCCAGTTTCTTGCTCTTTACCAGAGTGGGAAAAGCATCCCAATTGCCATTTGTTAGCATATCCCTAAGGCATGAAATTAACTTCGATGAATCAGATTCAATGATAACTGAGTTTAGACCCAAGGAAACACCCAACTCGCACCCATGAAGAATGGCCAGTACCTCAGCCGCCGCAATGCATGGAGTAGAGAGACGATACCTACGAGCTGCAACGAAGCTACCATCTGAAAAGCTAGATGTTGCTTTCTTTTCCAACAACAATCGATTAACCCGAAACAAGTGATTGCGGCCATTTCCACCAACACCAGTGCGTTTATGGAAGCTTCTTGTGTTCCCGCTCTGAATTTGGTGTCAAGCAACCACGTCACTCCGACGACAGCCCAATGGTTTCCAACGGGCCCCTAGTTTGTCAAAATTAATGTTGATGCCAATTGGTAGGCTGCTTCGCATGCGGGGTTTGCTGGGGTTGTTGCCATGTGCCCTTCTGTTGTCCAAGAAATGTCTCACACGAGGTTTATGAGGGAAATAGTTGTCATCGCTAAACTACAATATTATGGGGCAAAATGTTGCATGAACAATTCATATGGGTCCTCCGCAATATCAGTGAGATCTTGAAGATAGTGAGATGTAGCAATTTCGTGGATGTAGGTGAGTGACTATGGGCTGCTTCACTTTCTTCTTTAGGAGCGATTTGATATTTATTTATTTTAAAATTTTAATTTTAAATTTTGCTTCAAGTTTTTATAAAAAATTGAAAATAATTATTAAGAAATATTTTTGTTTTCGAAAAAGTGAAAATAAAAAATGCAAGAAAACAATTTTTGCCTCTTAACTAAGTGAAGAGGCATGGGTTCGAACCCCGTCGATGGCTAATCTAACATTTAACTTACTAACGCTATCGTTTCACTAAAAAAAAAGGCTTTTTATATTAACACCCCACAAAATGTTGAATGCACCCCACATTAAAATTTAATATTAAATGACTTATTTACTCCACTATGCAATGACAATTTTGACCTTATTAGGTTTAAAAAAAAAAAATTAGAAATACACCCTAAATCACTTTTAGCGTATTATTTATCTTCTCAACTATCAAAACTCTCTCATCCTCCATTGTTGAACAAAACCTATAACCAATGAAACTACAAACATGTTGATTAAGAAAAATTATTTTTCACGAATGGAACATGAAATCGATGTTTCGGAAGCTTCACATGAGGTAAGACTTCATATTCTTCATTGTTTTAATGATTTCGATGACATCGATAATTATTTAATTTTGCGTTAGCTGCATTATTTAAATTTCTATATTCATATTCATCTTTTAAGGTTCATATTAATCTTGAGTACCCAGTAACATGAGTCATATTAGTGCTAGAATCATATACTACTTTTACAAATTGAGGATAGCCATTCTCCACATGAACTCCTACTCTCAATCATTTGCCGTTTGATTGACGTTACGTTTCTCATCGCGAGTTTTTCTTTCTTTTTTTTCTTCTTTTTTTCTTGTCACTGGGAGATGATCAGTGAAAAATGAGGAGAGACATGGCCTATATTTAAAGAAATCTGAGACCGATTCCGTTTTGATTTATTAATTAACTTCTACACCTGGATCATTAGTGGAGAGGGGGTCTTTATTTATTTTGTTCAAGACTTAGTCTAAAGACTTGTGAAATAAATTTGAGACCGATTCAGTTTTGATTTGAAATCTTTCGGCAAACTAAACGTTCAAATGGTTAGATTCAATCCCTGAAAATTAAAAATGAGTGTAATAAGATTTGAAAAATGTGGAGTGTATGTACAAAATACAATATGTATATTGAGAATGTGGGGTATGGGGGTATTATGGGAAAGTAAGTGGAGTGTATTAAGATAATTTTTAAATGAAAAAGCAAATGTGGAGTGTATTAAGTATGTGAGATTTATTCAACAATTTGTGGGGTGTTAATATAATTAGCCAAAAAAAAAAGTAAAGAGAATAAAAGACTCCTTTTTTAGGTTAAAAAAAATGAAATTTCATTTAATGACAAAGGTTAATACTTTCTCTTCAAACTAGCCCAATAAAGTGGGGATAGTCAAAGTCTATCCAGCAAAAAGGCTGAAAATAAAAATGAAATCATAATCCTTAATCCGCAAACGCCGATCGTCATCACTGTTTCCACCACCTCGTCAGCGATCACAAAGATAGCCACCTTGAAAAAACTAACTTCGTGTTTAGTTTGACGGAAGCATCACAGCGCAAAACAATTCAACCCTCTTACCCCATATAACTTTTTATCTTTTTATTACTTGTAAACAATGGATATTTTTTAAATTATTTGAATTTTTAACCATAAATTTTTTTGCCTTAATAAGATATAAGAAGATAAATACAAATGGAATCTGACAAAATGAATAATTGACCTTTGTTAAAGATGTCCCCTTTCTCTCCATCATTATATGCAAGTGAGAGAGTGGCTGATGCATATGTCCACAAACACAAGTATTAATTTTCTCCATTACTGTTGAGCAATTGCAGAGCTGATTTCGCTTCACGGGGAAAGAGAAACCAAGCACAATTGCAAGCTATCTTTTACGACAAAGAAAGAGGTAACTACACACTAAGGTTTGGAGTCACCTTCTTCAAATTAGAACCCCTAGACAACTACCTAGGATCATGCCTTCGAAATAGAAGCCCTAGACAAATAACCTACTGAAGGTCAAATATGGTCGTCATTACATTACATCTGACAACAGGGCCGGTCTAGAGTTTTTTGAGGCCCGGGGCGATGCCACAAAATGTGCCCTCATTTTATATAAGAAAAATATTTGTTTTCACACGTAAGACATCGATAAAATTATACTTAGAAAAACACTTCAAACTTAATAATTTAGAAACACGGAACAGCTAATTTATTTTGTATCGTGAGAAGGAAACAAAAAAAAACTCTGGGTTTACAAGGAGATGGATATGAGTTTTGTTTTCCATCTGAACTTTTAAAGTGTTTTTGTATGAATCGTGATGTGTTTTTTTTTTATTTACTAACCTTGTCAATATGGGACTAAAAAAATAATTATGTTTTTGAGTCTTTAGTTGATATGTATAAGTAATAAATGGGTACTAAATTAAATTTTTTTATGACACGTCATATGATTTGTAAATTTGGTTTAAAAATTTGGTTAACACATTACTCTTTGATGAAGATTAGACTTGAATTGGAACAAATGTTTTAAAAATAACAACTCACATAGCTACTAGCTACTAATTAAAAATAAATTAACAACCAAACAAAAATTTGAAAAAATTGAAAAGTAAATAAGCACACATGGTGTTTTGATCCCAAGACCTCCTCATTAATTTTAAATGACATAACCACCAGTTCTAGTTAAATTTCTTTATCATTGAACCAAATTTTATAAATTTATACTCTTATGAAAACATATATAAATATACCACCCTAATAATTTTGGTGCCCCCAATTATTTTGGGCCCTGGACGGTCGCCCTGCCCGCACTGGGCCTGGGCCGGCCCTGTCTGACAATTAATCAGTGATTGTACTAAGTACTTAGATGTAGTACTAGTTTAGTACTAAGGTGTTTTTATAAAAAGTGGATACAAAAAAAAAGCTGAGCTCAAAAAAGTATTTGGTAAACACTTAAAAACATCTTATTTTCATAGTTTTGGATGAAAAAAACTGAAAACGTGAATCAACAAAAATGAGATTATTCTCAAAACACATCAATACCAAACCAGCCTGTATTGTAACCAAGTTCCAAAGTCACAATGTGTCAAATATTCAGAGAGACATGTCATTTTCCACTCCTAACCATATTGATGTTGTCCCAACTTAACCACCTACCTATTGTTAGGTGTTAGATTTTAACCCAAAAAACCTTGATGCTATTAAGAGTGGAACCATACATTTATATATTGTGTTTTATATTCCCAATTTCCCGTTGTGGGACTTATATTCAATACAATGAACTTTACAATTTAGCCTCTTTGATCCTCCCCGTTCTTTGAAATTCCTCAACCTTCTCCTCACATAGTCGAAGGACAACTAACAAAATTGGAAACAGGAAAAAATAATAAACACAGGAAGAATCATGTGCAAAGGTTGACTAACAAGGACAAGGATCCTCTCCGGATCCTCTTTGTGGGGATCCAGGAATTAATCAATCGTATCCGTTCATCGTACATCATGCGGCCAGTTTTCGTTAGATACTATTTATATTTAATTTTAAATTAAAAATTAAAAATTATTTCTAACTGCACGATGTACGATGAACGGACACGATTAATTGATCCTTGAGATCCCCACAAAGAGGATTCGGAGAGGATCCTATTCTGACTAACAAAACTATCAGTTGTATAAGAAGTGATGGATTGCCCTAGTGGTTAGGTCTTCCTCTTTAATCCATTGCATTTCGAATTCAAACTCTTCTGTCTCTTCCTTGGTGTATATTAGTGTAGGTTGATTTCAACCTTGATGGTTAGAATCTATCCTTTTCAACTTACTGCATTTCAGTTCAAATCAATACTATATATAGTAGGGTTGTGACTAACCATAGAATGAAAAAAGAGAGACATTAGTTTAACCAAAAGCACTATGTGATAAGCATCTATTCGACCAATGTTATACTTTTTGAATACATGGCAAACATTTATTAAATGTGTGATTCCAATAAGATTTTGTCTTAATTGCAAAAGAGAATTTCTCTACGGAAAAGGCACCAGAAGATCGAGTTCAATGTCATATGTTCTTTTTTGGGGTAAATTATTGAAAATGGGCTTTATACGCTACGGAGTGTAATAATGTGGCACCCTCACCACCCTTCATTTGTGAAAACTTGGCTTTCTAACATGAGGTCTGCTCATAGCCCAAGGGTTTAACAATTCCAGGGAAGCAATTCAGACAACCAGAGACTGAAACGATGAAAACGGAATCGTGAAAAGTTGACTGAGAGAGAAGAAAGATAGGAAGAGAAAACTTAGCATCTTCATCTTGTTGTCTAACATCATATAGATTAAGTTACTGAGGGAAAGGAATTCATTTCTGATTAAACTCTTCCATCCACAAAAGTTTTATAACTATGCATCAAGAAACAAGAGAGCAAGAAAGTCTTGTTAAGAGTTGTCCCATATCGATGAGGAACAATGTTTGCTATGTGGTTATATGGTATTGGGCTACTCCCCATATTACCAATTGGTTTTATGGTGGAATACCAATTTCATCATGCTATCAGAGCGGGTTGTCCTCGTGTGAAGCAAAACGGCCACACTCGCTCCACGTCACCCAGTTATTGTCCACGTGTAGGCTTGAAAATCCGCCACACGTGCAGAGGTGTGTTGAGAGTTGTCCCACATCGATGAGGGACAATGTTTGTTATGTGCTTATATGGTCTTGGGCTACTCCCCATATTGCCAATTGGTTTTATGATGGAATCCCAATTTCATCATTGTATACGTGATATATATGAACATGAAACTACATGTCTTGTACACTGTATTAAACTTCACCCTAAATATGCTAGAACATGTTTACTTCGTTTTCGGGAATGAGAATCATGCGTAAAATATAAAGAATGATACCCAAACCGTTCAGTTATAGGATAAACCCCTTGTTACGAGTCCCTTGTTAATAATACCTTGCTGAAATCGGGAATCAAACACATATTTACAACAAGAGGCCCAATTTTCTTTTCATTCCTAGTGTTTTAGACAACGAAGGATATGTATGATAGGAATGGGAATGATACCCATACCTTTTATTCTCGTTCTTAAAAAGTAAACATGCCCTTATAGGCTTATAGTAAAGTAATAACTAGGACTAGCATACGGATAATTACCCGGTATATACAAGAAACTAACATGCTAATGCTATAGTTGCTTCAGTAAGTTACTTAGCTTGGGTTGACGCCTCATTTGTGTTTGCTCGGCAATCAATTACTGCCGGCTGACAATTTCCTCCTGATGGCACCATTGTTTCCCCCCTTGCACCGATACTAGCCTGAACGGATGACCCAACAGGCGGACAGAAGCATGGTAAATCGGTTTGACAACGAAGTCCCATGGCCCCAACACTAGACTGCAGATTACACTGGCTGTCCTCGAAATAAGTATTACTGTTACATTGTTTTTGGAAGGGGAAAGCACCCAACTCAGTATCAATCTTTCCTCTAAGTTCCAGCAAAAGGCCTCTCAGCCTTGAACGCTCTGCTTCGAGAATTGCCTGCCCCTGTAATTTCCTAACAAGTTGCTGGTTCAACACCTGCAATTTCTTGACTTCCTCTTCCAAATAAGCTGTATGTGCCTTCTTTTTCTCCCTGTACTTCCGAACTGCTTCTCTATTTCCCGAAGGCCTCCTTCTTCGTGGTCTCGGGATGGAATGCTCTTTATTCTTTGTACCATCATCATCTTCCGATGGAAGAACTTGGGTGTGTGTGTGGTAGCAAGTGTGTGTATGTGCGGCATCAGGGCCAGGTGGATTGCAAGTGTGAGTGTGAGTGCATGTCCGCGCGGTCTTCAAAAATTCATCGAAAAATGTATCTTCATCAGTTGAACCATGAAAATTGCTAGAGGAATTGGGATTTGGAAGCAAAGCATGGTCTGAAGTAACCACCTCCCCATCATCCATGTTTTCTTTGATTACTTGAAACAAGAACTATTTGAAGCTAAACACACAAGAAATGTTATCTGCAAAATACAGAATTGGGTCAATTCACATTTAATTGGTACACAAATTTAATAACTTGATGCATAATTAAACCAAACTTAGTTCTTACTCAAAAGTACGAGGGCTTGACTGCAGGTCCGGGATTCAAAATTGAAGTGAGATGAACTTTGAAGACAAATTTCATTAGCGAAAGGACTTTATCGAAATTTCTGCGGAGTCCCCTTTGACTGCATCCAAATCAAATCTAAATCAAGAACATATACAAGCAGCAGATCCCTCTGAAAAAAAAATAATTCATTAACTTATTTGAACATATAAGCAGAAAATCAACCATGAGCTGAACTCAGAAATAGAGGGCTTGAAATGGAAACAAGTTTTTTTGCAGAAATATATATCAAAGAAGATATAAATTCAACCACAGAAGTAGAGGGTAATTGATAAATTTGATTCCACTGCTGAAGAGAATAAAAACTTTTAAGTGGGGCAATAATATATATGATGGAACAGAAGAGAATATAGAAAGCAGACTTTTGTTGCAGAATATAGAAAAGCAAGAAGATGATAGCTTGATCAAATTGTGAGCCATAAAATTGTGGAATTCTTTGTGAAAGCAGTGTGATTTATTAGTTACCTGATATTTGCGTAAGATTCTGTGAACATGATCTATCTGCCACCCTCAGACGTCAAACACCACTACTTCTCGGAAATCCTTTTCCTAGTAGTGATGCTAGATATCTCGCAATCGTGTCTGTTTATCGTACATCGTGTAGTTATAAATTATTTAAAATTTAAAATTTAAAATTCAAATATAAATAGTACCTAACAAAAACTGATCGCACGATGTATGATCAACGAATACAATTGCAAAATCCCTAGAAAAAAGGATCCGGCCTATTTCTCTAGCACTTTTGTTGGAGGATAAAATGTCAAACACTCATTAGTAGGATAAAATGTCAAACACTCATCAGTACCAACAGTTGCAGTTTTATCAACAGGATCCTCTTCGGATTCATTTGGTGAGAATCATGGAGATCCGTAAATCGTGTTCGTTCATCGTACATTATGCAATCAGTTTTTGTCAGGTACTTTTTGTGTTTAATTTTAAATAAAAATATTTAAAATGATTTCTGACTATACGATATACGATGAACGAACACGATTCACAAATCCTTAGGATTCTCACAAAAAGGATCGAGCAAGGATCCATATTCGCAGTTTTATTCCCAGCCTTCAGATAATACACATGGCATATTTTGTATTTTTATATGTGCTAGTGTGACAGGGCCTGTAACGTGCTTTTCAGTTTTGGAGCTAATTTTCACACCCATTATTTTAACTTCTTACACATCTATTTTTACATATAATTAAATATAGGAGAAATTAGGTTTTCATCATTCTTTTTGCTATTTCATTGATTAAAATCATATTCCTTTTCAATTTTTGATCAAGGTCCTTGAGTATTAATAACATCATAAATTATTTCAATAATATTTTTTTTTTTAATTTTTAAATATATTCATTTAATGTTAAAAATGTTACAATTAGTATATTTATATTTATGAATAAATTTTTTATCATATATTTTTAGTTTTAGTTTGTACCCATTTTTAATTTGTAATTCTTTTTTTAATTTGTACCAATTTTCTTTTCAATTTTTTTTTTGTACCCACATATTAATTTCTTTTTATGCCCATATTTTTTAAAGTTTATTTGTATTTTTACCCATATATTTTTTTTATTTGTACTTTTTATTTTGCTAAATGTACCCATGCTAATTATATGTACCCATTCATGTAAAACTTTTTAATCTTAAAATGTACTCATTCTTAAATATACCAATTTGTTATATGTAAAATGTACCCTTTTTTTATATAAAAACTATTCAATTTTTTTTTAATCCATTTTTAAACTTATATGGGTACATTCTTTTTTCTTTGGTTTTAAAATGTATCCATGTCAAATTTAATCGAAGAAATTTACTAATGTTATTAGGCCTAATATCTTTTTTTTTTTTTTTTTTTTTTGTGATTTTGAAGAATGTACCCATGTTTTGATACGATAATTTTTTTGGTTAAATGTACCCATGTTTATATATACACACACACAATAATATATTTATATTTTAATATTTTTAATCCCACAAATTATGGGTTTTTTTAATTTAAAATCTCATTTATATAAACAACTAAAATTTCTAATTTTTAATTTAAAAAATATAGTAACGTACATAGATATAAATTATCACATTAATTCCAGGGACCTAGATAAAAAATTAAAAACCAACAAGGTTTCAATCAAAGAACACTCATGGTCAAGGACCGCATCCAAAGTCTCCCTTAAATATAAGTGTGTAAAAGATTAAAAATAAGGGTAAATTACATTTTATCCCTTCAGGTTTGGAGTCGATTTCAATTCCTTACAACATCTTTAAAACATTTCACTTTCATACCTCACCTACTATTTTATTTCAATATGGTACCTCCGTTACATTTTCCATCAATTGATCTGTTAAGAGCTTACGTGGTTGCCAAATGTGTGCCACATGGCAAAAAAAAAAAATTTTTTAATTTTTTTTTTAAAAACCTAAATCTTAAATAAATAAATAAAAACCTATCTTCTTCCCAAGCCTTTCCCTTTCCCTGCAACCCTAACACCTCGTCCCCCCACCCCCATATCCTCCCCTCGCAACCCCCCACCCCACCCAAAACCCACCCGTCTCCTACCTCACCACCCCACCCCCTTTCTCCCTTCTCTCATCTACAACCCCACCTACCCTTCTCTCATCTACCCCTCGCACCCACCCTCCCTTAGGATTTTAATCTCGTCGCCACCCCGGTCCATCACGTCGCCGATCTGGACCACGATGGTGGACCCTCAGACCCATTTACCAGACTCCGGGTTTGGGGTAAGAGGAAGAGGCTTCCGCTAACGGAGAAGTCAACGAAGGTACACTACTACAAAAAGGCCTTATAGTGACAGTGGGTGATGTCGGTTTAATATAATTTAGTGGTGGACAAGACATTTGATACACCTACTGAACATGATGTCGGATTTACTGTTGCTTGTAAGCGTCATAAACTGTCTATGTCACTTTTAACCGACGTAAACATTTAATATCGCCTATAACCGACATACATTTTAATAATTTTTAAATAGTGGTGTCGCTTAAAAAAACAGTGTCGCTTTTAAGCGACATAATGTATGAGTGTCACTTCTAGCCGACACTAATTATTGTTTTTAAATATTTTAAAGTCTGAGTCGGTTCTGAGCGACATAGATTTTAGTTTTTTAAATATTTTGAAATAAAACCCGATGTCAGTTGTAAGCGATAAATTGATGGCATTTTGGGCGGGAATTTTCCCTTTTTTTTGCATGCTCAAAGATTTCTTATTTCGACGCCACGTCCAATCACTGATTCACTGACATGTCTCTCATACATACGTCGGTTTGAACCGACGCAAAATTTCCCTATTTTGATGCCACCTGCAATGATTGTGAAGTCTATCAGGCTCACGTCGGTTTGAACCGACGTAAACTTTCCCTATTTCGAGGCCACCTGCAATGACTGGCAAGTCCGTCAGGCACACGTCGGTTTCAACTGACGCAAACATTTCTTATTTTGACGCCACTTAAATTTGTCTGGCTAACGTCGGTTTTATCCGACGCAATATTTTCCTATTTCGACGCCACTTGCAGCAATTGTCGTCTTAATCGACGCTAACTTTTTATCCATATTTAAACACCCTTCTTTCCCATTACTTCCGTGCTTTCATTTCCCTCTATCTCGTTTACTTCTTCAGTTTTGCTCCGTGTGTCCTTACTCCTTCTCCTTCTCCCATTTCAGCCTTACTTTTTCCCCCATTTCAGCCTTACTCCTTCTCCTTCCACTAACTTTTGTTATGGATCATCAAAGTGAAGATCAACGTTCTGAGGAACTTCATTTGGAAGAGGAAGAGTTCGAAGCTGATTCTTTTTTAAATTATTATTAATTTCAGTTTTTGTTTTGTGTTTAAACTAGTATTATGCTTAAACTGAAAATTTACATTTGTTTCTTGATTTTTAATCCTTTTTTTTGTATTAATAAGGAACATCTCAATGGATGTGCAGACCCTCAATTCCCAAATGGACAAAATAGCTTTGTTCGTTTGATTCCTCCGGAAAATGCATTAGTGATAATTCTAGTGTTTTTTTTAAAAATATGTAGCAGCGGAGGTTAGAGATCACATAAATCTCCCGTTGACGAGATATTGGCGTAAGATTAAGGTAGAAGATAATGAAGTTTTGTGGAATAGAATAAAGGTATAGATATATATATATATATATATATATATATATATATATATATACAGGCCCCTTACCAAGAGAGATCCCCATTTTTTTAATAAAATGGGGACACCCTCTTGACCTTTAGATTGGCTTTAATGAAATTGTGTGGTTGAGATTAAAACACAGGCCACACAATCTCAACCACACAATTTCATTAAAGTCAAATCCAACGGTCAAGAGAGTGTCCCCATTTTTTTAGAAAAATGGGGATCCCTCTTGTGAAAGGATTCCTATATATATATTTACTTGAAAATAGAATAATAAGTCAATGATTGTAATAATAATTAGTTGGCTTGATTTTTTTTTTTTTTTTATGGATGTAGGGAATATTTTTTTTTGAAGATGCATATATAATAAAAATGCCTATGATCCGCCATATGGCGCTTCAGGTTGCAGAGCATGTGCACAAAGAGTATAGAAATAAGTTAAAAAAAAGTATTATACTAAAAGAGCAGCCAAGGTGCGCAGCCACCCTCCTCCTGATGTGAATCCTGCACCGTGGGTTGAGTTGGTGGCATACTGGAATAGAGAAAAAACAAGGGTAATCGTTATATGATTTATTTCATTGTAACTTTAAATTTGTCTGATAAATTCCTTTATTTTTCAGGAGGTTGCTGAAAAAAATAAGACTAATCAGTTGTTGAAAACAATGAACCATATAACTGGTTCAAAATCTTTTGCAATAGTGCGACAAGAATTTGTATGGATTGTACATTTGGGCGCTATTTTTCTTGTTAATTATTTTTTATTAATGTTTGTTTTGGCCTATACATGAAATTTATTATTATGTTTATATAATTTTTTTTAGTTACAATTAATTGAAAACGAATGTAGAGACAGATCTTTACGTATTTATATTATTATTAACAAAGGTGGTGTCGGTTAAGACCGTTACTAGTTTACATATTTTATTTATTTAATTGTTATCTGACGTCGGTTAAGGGATATTTTATTTGTTTAATTTTATAACGATGTCGGTTAAAACCGACAGTGGTTTGGATATTTTATAGTTTAATTGCTAGTACATGTCGCTTAAAACCGACATCATGTAGAAGTACACGTCGTTTTAAACCGACGTCAAGATCGGTGTCGCTTTTAACCGACGCTGCTTCGTGGCAGATTAAGCGGACAAACCGACATTGAAGCCATTTCATGACGCTAGCATTGGTGTCGCTATTCTAATCAGACATTACATTGTTTTATGTCAAATTTTTGCCAAATTTCCGACGAAAATTGGATTTGTTGTCCGTTTTTGCTTCGCCGGTGATAGCCTATATTGTAGTAATGGTATCGATGAAAGAGGAGAGAAGATTGGGATGGCGGCTAGTGGCTGTTTGGTGAAGAGATAGGGTGGGTTTTTGGATGGATTGGGAGGTGAAGAGAGTGGAGGGGAGAGAGGTGGTTGGGAGGCTCGGGAAGGAAAAGTAGGGTAGGGATTGGTTGCGGGGGAGGTGGGTGTGGGTTCTGCAAGTTTTTTTTTTTTTTTTTTTGATTTTTTATATTTTAAGATTCAGGTTTTTTTAAAAAAAAAAAAATTATTTTTTTGCCATGTGGCACACATTTGGCAGCCACGTGGCACAAATGTGGCAACCACGTCAGCTCTTAACGAATCAATGATGGAAAATGTAACGGAGGTATTATATTGAAATAAAATAGTAGGTGAGGTATGAATGTTAGATCCCACATCGCCCAGGGGAGTGGATCCTCTATGCCTTATATGTACATGCCCACTTCCTTTAGCACGAGGCCTTTTGGGAGCTCACTAGCTTCGGGTTCCATAGGAACTCCGAAGTTAAGCGAGATTGGGCCAGAGCATTCCTAGGATGGGTGACCAACTGGGAAGTTCTGCTAACGTGAGCTCCCAGAAAAAAAACCGTGAGGGTGTGGTCGGGGCCCAAAGCGGACAATATCGTGCTACGATGAAGTCAAGCCCGAGTCGTGGTGGAGCCCGGGTCGGGATGTGACAATGAAAGTGAAATGTTTTAAAGATGTTGTAAGGAATTGAAATCGACCCCAAACCTGAGGGGGGTAAAATGTAATTTACCCTAAAAATAATGTGTATTTATTATTTCTCTTTCCGCTTCTTCCTTTAAATTGGGTTTATTATCATAATTTGTGCCATAAAATGGAGAATTGTTGTGGTTTGGCAATCGAACCACGTGTCCATGCAAACAAAGACGAAGCCAGAGATTTGTATGGGCAGGGGCATCCTCGAACAACAAAGTCACAATTAAAAATCTCAAGAATTTATTGAACAAAACACTAATATATTAATCATTAAAGTTTTTCATACAACATATTACATTATTCCTCGAATCGTTTTCATGTTTTGAAAGCGTTGCGTAACAATATCATTACCAATACCATTAAATATCTCTTTATATAAAAATAATCATATTATCATTCATCCATTGATCTCTAAATTAGAAAGCTAAATTCTAAATTGAAATGCCGAAAACAAACTAATGAAGTAAAGTCGTATAAAATACCTTGTGTTGAATTTTGATAATTGATTACTTGAACTCCAACTATCTATGACACTCCAAATTCAATTGAGTTTTGGTTGCATGAAAGGGGAGGAAAAATCTGGAGAAATTGGAATTGCTTTACCGTACGTGGTGGAATGAGTTTTGTGTGGATTAACGACCTAGGGTTAGAAAAACGGGGAGACACAATTAAATTAATTGTTAATTAAATTGTCATCAGGTAGGGTATTTGGGATCCAAAATGGTAGACTAGTTTAGTTGCCTACCAATTTTTTTAATTGTAGTTTAATTAGGGTTGGTTATTGAGAATTGGAACGCAACCATACATTTTTTTTAAATGAGTGGGGGGCATCCGCCCCCTAGGCCTACACTAGCTCCGTCCTTGCATGCGGACAGTACACCATACTTTGATTTGTCATGCTAACCTGACACACATATTGGTCTTACCCCCTCACACAAACTCTCTAATTTGTTTACCTCCAGAAAATGGGTAACCGTTTTTAATTTTCAAACTAAAAGAAAACTGAAAGTTGTATAAAAATAGTTTGGTAATTGCCTGAGGCTAAGTCCACCCCCTCTTTCTTAGTGTAAATAATATCATTTGTTAAAAAAAATAAATAAAAAAAAAGCCTGAGTTTGCCTTTATATCTAAAATCTGTAAATGAATTTCTTTTTGAGGTCATAAAAAGAAGGGTTTTTTTTTTTTTATCACAAATGGTCCCTTGAATTGACCCACACCATGATGATAGTCCCTGAAATTGAAAACAATCAATGTAATCCCTGAAAATAAGTGTCGCAAATCAATGTGAACCTTCCATCATAATTTTGTCAAAAAATTTCTGTTATATGCTAATGTGGCACATAAATGGATGTAATGTGGCACATAAATGGATGTCATAAGATTTACGGGCTTTTATCACAGTTGGTCTCTAAAATTGACCCACACCATATAGATTGTCCCTGAAATTGAAAATCAATCAATATAGTCCTTGAAAATAGATGTCACAAATCAATATGATCCATTCATCACAATTCTATCAAAAATTTTGTTATACACAATGAGATTATCTCAAGGCAGAGCTCGTCGTTCTTCGCATCACCAGGATCACCGAGGGAGCGCTTAACAAGCTCTCCAAGATTAAGGTTGTAAGGATGTTGATCACCCAAATGTCAACGGTGATGTCATAGAAGTCGTTGCCAATCCAAGTTGTCGCCAAAGATGGTCTCGATCTTGGTCAATTTCGGTGAAGGGTGTCGAAGGATGAAAATGAGTGTCTTGAGAAATTTTTTTTTTATTTATTTTTTTTATTTTTTATTTTTTTAAGAAAAAAGATGGCGAAAGCTACCATGGATGGAGGTAGAAGAGTGGGTTGAGATTGGAGGTAATTGCGGGACCGAGTTTATGGGAAAACAAACTTTTTAATTAATTATTAAATTATTGAACTTATTTCTAATTTATTTTTAATTTAATTAAATTTGTAAGATCTATTTATGTATCGCATCAACAAAGAACATTTCGGACCTGGGAGATAACACAAAACATTCCCACTCGGAAGAGAAAGGAGATTTTCGAGCGTGCTGCCCAGATGGATGTCATTGTTACCACCAAACTTGCCAGGTTGCGGCCGAGGCCAGGAGGGTGAGTAAACCATGGAGTTTACAAGTTTTGGTAGTGTTCGATCCAAGACCATTTACAAATCTTGTCATGTTAGTTGACATGAAGTTATCCGTGTTTCATATTGTAATTCGGAAACGTGATTTATACCATATGGTTCATAGAAATTCTTTCGTTGTTAACTTGTCGAAACTTGTATTTATATAGTTATAACTCTGAAATAAACATAAAAGAAACAATAAATCAGAAAACAATGTCATACTCTAGTTGAAATTATGAAAAAAATCGTAACATACTGCAAAACACTATAAATAACAAATACGAAAAATACCCTAACTTAAAAAAGTAAATCAAATTGCAAAACTTAATTAGCTAACTTTTCCAAACTATACGATCACTTCGGAGGAGGTCCTTCTAGTCGGATATAGTCGTACATGATACCTGAGAAAGGGCCATTTGCACTTCTGGACTGAGTAAGATAAATAGTGTTGTTTCCTTCTCGTAATCGAAAGCTTGGCACAACAACACTGAACAGCCGGTACAAACCATGAATTCCATGCCTTGCAATAGCATTGTCCTTCCCTATTAGCCTAGTTGTAAAATGATGTGGGTCGTTGGGGCTCTGGTCGTTCAATCGAACCTGCAGTTCTGCACTGTTTGTTGAGGCCAATGCCAACTGGAGTGTATAATGTCCGTTGTTCGTTACATTTTGAAGTTGAAATAAAATTTTCCATGTGGTTCCCGTATACATATCATTTCCAATGTTCCTTGTCACATGAGCGAAAAACCAATCATCACGGTGATTGTCAGTACCAACGATGTAGATGAGATCATGGTCAGGGTACAAATCAGCATACCGATCCCACAAGCCGTATTGTCTAAACTTGTTTGAGTGGCTGTTGTTGAACAGATGGTTTGCCAGTGATGGATATGGATCCGGTATGTAGAACTTGGTTGCAGATCGATCAGGGATGCCAATTTCCCACAGGGTTGGACCACTTCTCGGAGGTTCGAAGGTGAGACTACCTAAATTTATTTCACTTGATGGTTCTATTGTAACGATAGCCTCATATTTGTAGTCCCCAATAATTCCAGGAACAGTCGCATACAGGCTATAGTTCCCGGGTCGAACATTTTTAATGAGGAAATTACCTTGATTGTCGGCTCGAGTCCAGAACTGATAGCCCTTGCATTCCCTTTGCTATTATCTCACGTCTCCAGGTGCAGCCAATCCCACATAAGCAGATCTAGCCCCAAATACGCCCTCGTTAATGTATGAATCCCGTATTAGTAGTTGAACGGCAACTGATCCACGTCCATCGGAGCTAGGAAAGTCTTCGGACTCAATGAAATTGTATGGCCAACTATTTACTTCTTTAAGCATCTGCTCTTTAGCATTATTCCACAGCGAGAGGGACATACTCGACTGATTCGAGCCTAGAACGTCTGAGTTAAGATGCACATAGACTGGCCCAGAAACCTTCTGGCTCCCCTTCTGCAAAGCTCATCCCAACTTCGCTCCCAACGTAGTGACCACTGTGAAACTCAGAGAGGGCAGTTGGGCCGACATGAGATGTAAGTACCTGCTTGAATGGCCCCGCTGTGAGAAACTCATCACTGGGTGTGATGTTCCAAAACCCTATAGCTTGGTCAGTGCAAATCCAACCATGAAATGTCTTTGTTCTCCCTTGAGTACTGGTACTTGTCATCCACCTCTCCTCTAAACTCAGGATTGCTTGGATTCGTTAAAAGAACAGCTTCTTTATAGGCAAGTTGCCGACCTTTACCACGGTCTTCTTCTGTCGGCATGAACCTTTGTATGTCGTCTGATACAACCATGAACTTAAATTTATCTTGTCTAAGCTTGGAAGCGATTCTAATCTGATCGATATGCAATATTGTGGCCACCCTTCTAGACGCTCAAATATGGCGTACGTTTAAAACCCAGTGAGACCACACTGCATTATGTACCTCTTGTCAACATTCAAGGGAAGTGTCACGTTACCGAGGGAAACATCATAAGTTTTAGTAAAAGATATCTCTATATAGTCTGGCGTCGCTGTAATAATCTTAAATTTTGTTCCATATAGAGTGTAATAACCATAGTTCCCGGCGTTAAGATCCCAGTAACCTCCTTGTGGGTTAGTTTTGACTTCAAGCAAGTTGCCAATTCCCTTGTACTGGATTCCAACCACGTCTCATTCGGGAAAAGAAAAAGTGAGTCGAACAACGCCATTATTGAGCTCCACCAAGTTATGAGTCCGTTGTAGCATCTGAATTCCAAAAATGTCTCCTCCAATACTACCATGTCTGCTCCTTAGAGATCTCCTTACAGAAATCTTCTTCTCAAAATCACCATTATTAGGAAGGAACAAGAGCAAAGCAAGCACCGCCACTGCTGATGCCCCAAGGATGCAACTGCTCCATTGTCGTACCTTCTCCATGAAAACTCTATTATCCGGAACAGTGTTGTGTTGTTGCAAAAACCAGATTGATCGAAATGAGAAAATGTATGAAAATTCAGCAGTATGATCGTAAACTCAAGTCCATGAAACATTCGAGTGAGATGGACGTCTATTTAATATACCACAATCACAACAGATATGCTACGATAGCTGTTCGGGCAAGAATTTTGCTGGGAAGGGTCCCTGGCTCGAGCACACAGCTCCTTGAGGAGTTGGCACTTTAGTTGGTTTTCGAGCTTCCGCTTGTTGTGAGTCTGTGAGAGGAGTACAGAGTTAGTTCTGAAAGGTGCCTTTGTGGGGCCTTAGGTGTAGGCCTTGAGGCTCGCAATCAAAACTAGCTCAGTGCTAAGGCGTGCCACTGCGATCTCAGTATGACAGATGTAGAACAAGTTTGTTTAAGCCGATTACTTGCGCCCCCAAGTTATTCTAACTTCTTGTTATCAAAGGATTGTCATGGATGGGTTAAGTCCACATTAAGTTATTTTCTATGCCTTGAGATCAAGGACTTTTAGTTCATTATCTTGTATGCTTAAAGGGTGAAGGTCCAGATCTGATTAAATCATCAGTTTAATTCCCACTTAATCTTCTTGTGGCAGTAAAGCCACTAAGTGAACCAGATCAGAGCATTGATGGAACTTTGAATCATCAATAGACTGGAAATGACTTGAATATATATTGGGGAATACATTATAACACTAGATCTACTAATTGAAATACAAGACAAAGAGAGTCGGGCAAGATTTCACCTTGTTGGGCAAGGTTAAACGTCTTGCGATCTCTTCTCTTTGTAGTTACAGAGGTTTGTGTGCTAAAAAGGGGTGAATGGTAAACGAGTTTACACAAGGGAATCGATACTACAACATTTAGAAAGAGTAGCAGAGCTTTTACACTAGACAAAATATGTCATTTTTCAGGGAATCTATGGCTAAAAGGGGGTACAGAGTCTGGACAAAGCGCAGCTTTCTGGGTATTTGCTTGACTGAGAGGCAAGTTGTATGTTTGTTTGTTTGATTGGTTAAGTGTCCTTGTCTCTGGGGCCTCTTCCTCCTTTTAGAGGCGAATTAACCCGACTGCCTGTAGCTTTGTTCTTGCTCGAAAGCAACTGGAGGGTAGTGACTCATCAATATTTTACTTGCATTGCCACTGAAAAGTACTTTTGGCTATTTATGAGTTAGTCTTCATCACTTGTCTCATTCAATTATCGGCACATAGCTTATGCTTTAATGAGAAGCCGCCACATTGTCTTGAGATGGTTGGTCTGGGCTTGGCGCTGGGCCTTGGGCGAGTCTCTTCACTTTAATCATTTGGGCCTTCCTTCCTTTAGGCCCAAAGTTGAAATATTAACCCAAACAATAGCTTTACATGATAGATACAAATAGTAGAAAAAAATATAAATACTATACTAATACTATGTAAATGGATACAATACTAGAAACATATATTATAATAGATACAAACACTAGAAACATTAAATATCGCGAATAAAAATACAAGTACAAACATTTTTTTTGTTCGACTATTATAATGTTTCTGTTATCAAATGTATTAATATAACTAGTAAAACATGTTTCTAGTATTTGTATTCATTTAGGCGAGTCGAACAAAAAAAATACAAATACTAATATCACGTCCTTGATAACATTTTGTTAGCTAGTGTAAATAAGCAATTTCTAGTAAAATGCTTGTCTTTGTAATTTATTTAGACTTGTGTATATTTTGTATGTAACCGTTGAGTTTAAGTTTGTCTCTCATAGTTCAAGAATGTCAAGAAATTTCAAAAACATTTGCACAGGGCCGTTCTTGACATTTTTTAGGCTCGGGGCAACCTTAAAAATGTGCTTTAACTTCATATAAGAAAAATATTTGCTTTCACATGCAAGACTTTGATAAAATAATACTTATAAAAGCATTTCAAACTCAATAATTTAGAAATACGGAAAAACTAATTTATTTTGTATTGAGAGAAGGGAACAAAAAAAACTCGGGCTTACAAGTAGATAGATGATGAGTTTTGTTTATCTTCTCTGTGAACATTTAAAGTATTTTTATATAACTCGTGAGGTATTTTTTCTTATTAATTAACTAACCTTGTCGATATGAGACTAAAAAGATAATCATATTTTCGAGTCTTTAATTGATATGTATAAGTAATGAATGAACACTAAATTAAACATAGTATTGGTATGACATACATACATTAATTTCTTGAAGGCTAATGCTAGGATACCAAATTTTTAAATCAAATTGTGTAAACCCTATGATGTGATTGTTGATAATTGACTTATTAATTTAAGTGTTGATTAACATGCTTATTTCCTATTTATGACACTTCATATGGTTTGAAATTTGTTCTAAAAATTTGGTCTACACATTATTCTTTGTTGAAGGTTAGACTTGAATTGGAATGAATGTCTAAAAACTGGAATCCACATAACAATGTAATAACCTGTCCTTAATTTTACGATTTTATAAATTTTAGAAATGTGGATTTAAAAAAATGCCCCTTGAGGTGAGGATTGTTGACTTTTGTTGACCGTCGTTTAAAGGGATGTACGACCCATTCTTTTAACATATTTGTGTAGTACTGGACGAGACGAACGTGTGGGCACAAGTGGAATCAGATTTGGAGCTACGGTGAAGATTTTACGGAGTTACGAATGTGAAGGGCAATTTGGTAATTTCATGTTGAGAGATATGTTGTGTGTCTCCTTCTCTTCCGTGTTTCCCACCTTCTCGGCCCGCCTCCCATTTGTCACTCATTATCTCTTTTTCTCAGCCTTTTCTCATTCTGCAAGTGTAGAGAGCCCATGCTACACCATACCACCCTTGCCGGAACGGCGAGCACCGACCCACCACCACCAGCCACTTACAATGGTGGCCACTCTAACAAGCGTCAAAAATCCAGATCACCACCTCATCCTATTCCCTGCACTCTCAAACTCTCTCATCTCAAAGTCTTCTATCTTTATCTGCTTGCACCGAGAGGGTGCAACAGTAACACCGCCACACCACCTCGTCACTCTGGCGGCCTCTCTGACCACTGAACCACCACTACAGTACCAGTTACCAACCTCCATTCGAGAACTGAGCTCTCTGGGCGTTTACTGACCAACACCGACCACGATTGGGCTTCCAATAAGTATGGATCGATTCCCTGCATTTCTAACTTCAATTTGATTTTTGGTGGTGAATTGAGCTAGATATTAGCTCTGGAAATTGGCCCATAAATTAGGTTGAACTTGTACTTCGCGAATAAGGCGAGTACGTTTGTACTTGCAGGCTTGTGGGCGCGCGTGGGCGCATGAGAGTGGTTGGCACGTGGCGGCGCGAGCGGTGGCGTGTGGAGGAACCCGAGGTCCATCCTTAGGTTTCTCAACGTGCCAAACCTGATTCTGCCATCCGTTTTCTGAAATTCAACTGTTTTAAAATAGTTTCTTTATTAGCCGTACTTTATACGAAAACATGTATATACATTAGTACATTATATATTTATGTAAATGGTTTCATTTCTAGGTGAAACGCATCACAAGGATCTTCAATAGCCACGAGACGAGTTTGACCTGGCGACATGATTTGTGAGTGGGTCTTTTCTTTTATATAGCATATAAATATTGGATTAGTTTTCACATATATATTTAATAATGAATTTTCTATGTGATTGCCATAATTAAATTAACGTTTATAAGAAAAGTTGTAATGTTGAGAATTATGAAATTATTCAGAATCCTGCGGGATGCACATTTATGCGTACTATTATGGGATACCTTAATTATATTTGCAGCCATGAATAATATATGTTGACTAGAATTATTGAATCACTATGGCATAACTATATTTATGTTATCTGCTCATCGTGTGCTGCACCGGTGTTAGTACTCGCCCGGGGCCAAGGCCAGGGCTAGTCTTTTATGTGTATGTTCACATCGCACCATACGCTCACTTTGGATCCATTGTAGATGCCAGTCATGTCCTAGATTTCTACGAGCAATTAGGGCTCGTATGTGATGTGCGTATAGCGCAAGTCTTCAAGTGATTGTAGTAATAGAGCGTAAATAATTATTACACCAAGTCATGTTCATATTAGAATACCTCTGCATGAACTCATGTGTCAGCATATGTCGATGAGCATCCGATATTATATGTTCGTTCATTCGAGTTATTGTGATTACCGGTTTATATGTTGAATATCGTGAATTGTTGCATTCTGGTGATATTACTGTTTACAATAAACGTTTCATACAATATGTAGTATATTATATGTGGAAACTATACTTGTTTAACGACAAGGGGTTATAACATTTTTAAAAAGGTTTTACAAATATTCATTTCTTTTAGGCCGACTCACCCTTGTTTTAATGGCAGAGCTTTTGTGTCGACGAGGATTTTTGGCAAAACATTGTTATGGGAATACTCCCGATGATATAATTCTTCTTTTACTTCTATTGTACTTACTTATGCTCTGACATCACGTGTGAAAATGGTTCATTCCCGCTCACATGCGCACTCTTCCATTTAGACACTTCTAGGTTTAAATTTATTCACATATTCCACATCATTACACTTTATGGCTTCGTCACCTTCCAGTGTCAGCCATCACAACTCGATTCGGAGTCCAGGTGGATCTTCTGGGTCGGGGTGTGTCAACAACTAGCTAGTAATTAAAAGAAATTAAAACCAAACATAAATTCATAAAAAATGGAAAAATAAAAATAAAAAAGTACATAGCATTTTGAACTCAAGATATTTTGTTAATTTTAAACAACATAACCATTGCTTCTGATTAAACTTTGAAAAGATATTCGTACAAACTAGAAAGTGAAAAAACGCACATAGCATTTTGAACCTACAATCTCCTCGTTAATTTTAAACAACATAAACCACCACTTCTAGTTAACCTTCTTGACCATTTGACCAAATTTTATAAAGGTATACTCTTATGAAAGAAATTCGTAAAAAAAGTTGGAAACTAAATAAATAAACAGTGTTTCTTGTTAATTTTAAAGAACCAAAACCACTAGTTCTAGTTAAACTTATTTGTAATTTAACCAAATTTTAAAAATTTATACTTTTATGAAAATATATACTAATATACCATCCAAATAATTTTGATGTCTCCAATTTTTTTGGATCCCAAACGGTCACCTAACCCGTACTAGGCTGAACCAGCCCTGCATGTACACGTGTAAGTTCGCTGCCATGCATATGCATTAATGTAGTATAAAATGAGCTATTTAGTTGTGGGTTCATTTGTATGATTAACTTAACTAGGTTTTTTTTTTAATTTTTTTTGTTTTTTTAGTTAAAGCCCATATGATTCTGAGTCTCCACAAAGCCCTAGATGACTAGTTTTATGTTTTTGTGCATATTTAACATGCAAGATAATTAGTAGTGGTTTTTGGTTTTATCCCTTCACATACTTATCTCTTCATAAACTCTATCAGACTATGTGATTAGGGTTTACCTGACTAGGTTGATAAGGTTCTATCTAAGTGTTGGATGTTAACCTATATAGTATGAAGATCTTGCATTGTGTAATGAGGAAGAACAGTTTTTGTACAAAGAGAAGAAGATGAGAGAAAATATGTATCTTTGTACATATATTTCTTAATGAGCAAGTAATACATGAAAGTTCTTATTTATACAAAATAATCTCAACTAGTTAACTAAAAGAACTTCTAATCTTATGACAAGTGACACAATCTCACTCATCAATTCATATACTTTATCATCCCCTCAAACTCATGCTTTGAAGATCCAAGCATTAGATTGTTATTGTGAAATCCTGTTCCTGGATTTCACTGTTATGATCTACATATTTGTATTATTGAGATTTTATATTATTTTTCGAGAATGTATATTAATGTATTTGAATTTAGATTTTAATTAAACTAGTTACGAAGTTTGAAGTTTGGAAATTAATTATTTAAAATTTGTAGACCTTTCGAGGTCACAATTTAAATTTTTGAATAGAGCTCGATCTCACGAACGCGTGGGCGCAAACCGTTCGTGTAATAGACTTATAACGAAAGAGTTATTAACGTTTAAAGTTAGAGATATTTTTGTAATTTTGGCTTGATCTAGAAGGCTCCAGATTGCTGAAGCCATTATCTGTGATGACACGTGGACAACTGAGATTAAAAGAAAATAAGAGAAAGGAGGGAAATGATGGAGGAGGAGGACTAATCAGCACCAGAAGAAAAGAGGGGAAATGAGAGAGGGGAGAAGGAACGGAAAACCGGACCCCCCCCCTTTGACTCGGTTCCACTTCCCGACTTGACCCGGTCCTCTCCATCTTCTTCGATGGTTTTTCATCGGTTTTTCCGACGAACCACGTTATCTAACCCCTGGAAAATGTTCCACAACCTTCCCTCTACCCATTACAACCCAAAATTGTAGAAATTTAGCAATGAAATTGTGAAAACCGCACTGGTAGGTGCGGGAATCCCTTGTCGTCGACTCTCCCATTTTTGAAACGATTTTCTTCAATTATCCCCATCATTAGACTCTCCTTGAACCCAGTAACAAAACCCAAATAACCTTGGAGGCGGCGGAGCACCGGAGATGACGGATTGAAGTCACCCAAATCAAGGATTTCCGACGGTTCGTGGGTAATTTGAGGTGTTTTCTGACCAAATTGGACTTGACCACATGTATGAAAATTGCTCCCCTCACTTAGACTCATACTCATATTCAGGCCTTCCTAGATCTTAAATTCGATCATGACCCCGATGGCATCAATGACCTTGACAATTTTAGCACATACCAAGATGACCCCAACGTCTCTGATGATTTTGATGACCTAGAAGATGATTCCGTCAGTACCTACTTCGACATTACCAAAGATGACTTCGACGATACCCCGCAACGTCTTTATTGCCACACTGGCGAGCAAATGTGGTTATCTTTCAGTTTTTTCGGCCAGTGTTTTTTATCTTGTATAGAAAATTAACTTTAGAACAATATATTATATGATGTTTGACCTGAAAATAGTCTCCAAGCCTTCTGTGAGGATGTGAAAGTAAAAGAGTTTCATATCGGTAAAAAAGTGTAGTGAATGCTAACCGTGTAACTTTGCAGTGACTTAAGTTACTCCTTATATTGTCGATTTTATGGTGAAGCCCCAACTTTTTTCATGGTACTTGAGCAGTTGAGCACGTTTGAGGCCCAACGGCCACACGCATTCCACGTCACCCAGTGGTATTCTCCACGCATTTGGCTTGAAAAGCCCAACAGCGACATGTGTCCCATGTCATCCAATTCGTGTTGTACACGCCTTGACTTGAGATGTGTTGAGGATGTACATGTAAAATAGTCACATCAGTGAAAGGAAAAACCTTCTAAGGGCTTGTAAAATATTAGACTACACCCTATATTACCAATTGATTTTATAATGAAACCTCAACTTTCTTTATCTTTAATACTTAGCCTTCTACAATACTCAACCATGACATTACATGCAAGCCTTGGATGTGGTCCGAGGCCAAAGATAATTGACGAATCTAAGTTGTTGTTATTTCCATTGCTTGTGGTTGATTAAGATATTCATCGTGTATACAAAAGACATTATTTCCGCGATCATAAATAACATTTGGAAATACGATTGCAGTCTTCTTTACTAGTTTAAACTAAAACAATACTTGGCTGCTGAATTTCTCCTGTTTTAATTCAATTAGATTTGGAAATGTGTCCAAATAATTCAAATTACAAACACAAACACAAACTAGATACATATTTAAAACTAATTGAGTGAAAGCAAGAATGGCTACCGAAACTATTGTTCTCCAAACTAAACTGAAAACAACGTTGAACAGAACACCATTTCAAACTTAATCGTGTCAAGCAACACCAACCTTGAATCCCCCCTTTGCGTAACGATAAAGCTAGCTCGCTTCGGGTAGAGCTCTGCTGCGAATGCAAATATTCATACGCGTTACAGTGGGACACATGTCATCACCGTATCAAAACACGTTAGCACACTTGAAGCCAGTGCCGTGTTTGGCCCCACTGAACAGTCACTGATTGGAGATGGCAGCCGAGTGTAGTTGTTGAAACCAATTTCGGTCGCAGAGAAGCATAACTCTTAAGAATCTAGTTGAATCAATGAGATTGATGTTAGGTATTCAGTTCCATGCAGTGGGGACAGCGATTAGGAAAGGACGAAGAAGTTCGGAGAGTTTCTACACACTCTTGTCTTCTTTACATTTTCTTCTTGCTTCCCTTGTGTTTTTTTTTGTTTTTTTTTTTTTTTTTTTTTTCAACAAACGATTTTTTCCACCTTAAAATTTTTTCTACCTTAAAAGAGAGGGAATATAATTAGCCTCATAATGGTCTAGTAATAATGTGGTTCAAATTTGCCTTTAGAAAGAATCGAATCTAAGACCTCTCACTTGCAAGTGAAAAGAAATAACACTAAATCATAGTAGTAAATGATCCCTTGTTTCTTGTTTCACGTTTTCTTCTCAACATTTTTCAAACATGTTTTAATATTTTTCCTCAATGCTAATTAATTTAATTTTTCACTTTTCTTTTTTATAAGGTGTCAATTTCAATTTTTTTCCTTGGTATAATGTAAATGTCAGTTTGAACTCGTCCAAAGATCATGCATGAGATTTAAACTCCTAATTTTATTCAACAAAATAGCACTTAGATTAAATGTCAATTGGTACTCTAGAAAGTGGAGAAAGCGATCCTCAATCCTAATTGGAACTCTCATATATACATTATTTGGAGCCACATGCTCTTCTTTAGCACACTGGTTGACCCCCACCTCATTTAGATACCGAAAATGAATAGATGGGGTTTAGTTGGTCGTCCAGTAGTTGAGAATGAATTCCAAGTTCGTATTCTATAAGGCACGTTCGGAGTTTGATTCCTAATGCTGGTGAATCGCACAATGGTCACCAGGGGATGCTGAAATGTTTCTGTGAGTTTTTCCGGCTCTCGAAAGAGTAGATTGTCGTGGTGAAGCCACCAGCTGATCCCTTTTCTAAAAATAAAAAAAAGGATTTAGTCACAAAATTAAATAATCAAGAGTATAATTAATTAAAAAAAGTGTCATTGTGTCAGAAAACAACGTTTGTTTTGAGCCGGCTCAATTTTGGAGAAAATATAAATTTTTTTTAATAATACTTGCATTTACTGGGAATGCTTTTGCGAATAACATATATTTCCAGTATAAACTCTATAATTGGAACCATTCAATTTTTTAATTTTCATTTGAAGATCATTTCTACAAAACATTATTCGAATTAAATGTCGTTTAGTCATCTATATGTGACAAATAAATGGACGATTTATCATGAATATGTTACTTGGTACTCACACCGTCGATTTATTTCATATATTTAGATGACTAAACGATCTCTAAAATAAATAATATTTTTATAGAAACAATCTTCAAATAAAAATTTAAAAATTACACAATTTTGACTATAAAACTTGTACGAAAAACATACGTTAATAGGGGTTTTTTTAGGAAAACTAATGAAAAGTCCAAAAAAACTTCCTTTTTAACGAAAAATCATTTTTAAAGGTGTAGTGAATAGTGTCAGATAAAAGTAAAAATGTAGTTTTTCATTAAAAATGAATAGTACCGGAAATGTTTGGTTAAAACTCCTTTTTTTTTTTTTTTTTTTTGGTAAGTGAGCTTTCCTATATCCGGGGGATGAATATAGTATATAGGACAACAATTTTAAAAGCTCGTATTTTACTTGGCTTCAAAAGGAAGAAGAAGCGTTTAAGCAACCGCGCTCTCTTTGTCTCTCCCTCGCTAGATTTTGGCCGAATCTCCTAATAGTTGGAGAAGACAGAGCATATTTCGCATCGCAACTCTAATGACACTTCTCTGCTCACTTTGAAGGTAACCCGAAATAAAAAAAATATGAAATTTTTTGTTCTTTACGATTTCTCTTTACCAAGGAAAGCTAATTTTGCTTGATCTTTTAGTTAGCTGTTTTGGGGTGTTAATTTTTGTTTAGGATTGGTAAATTAGCAGTGAGTTTTGTTCATATTAATTGTTTTCCCTGTGCTATTATTCAGTTAAATGAAAAGGGGTCTCTTTTGTTTGAAATTGTAATATACGGATTTTATGTTGTTCAATTTCTTGTAGTTGCACAAGATATACATCATGATTTATTGCTTTTTGTTTCTTAATTTTGCAAATTGTTTTATAACTTATTCGTTTATATTTTCTCTATTTATCTTATGTGGAATAGAGGGTAAAATTATGCCGTTTCTGAATCGTTGATTTGGTTGATGTTTGCAGAATACATTTTCTGGTTATGGAAATGCTCTCCTACAGTTCTGCACCATGCTGTGATGCTGTAAGTTTAAGGGCAAAATTAGTCGAGAAAAGCTCAAATTTACATCGATCCGGGTTCCCAGATTTTAGGAAAAGAAGAGTTTATGGTGTTCGATTTGATTCCAGAAGTAGGTTGTTGAACTGTCATAGTTTAGATCAGTCTTTCTTGAAGCAGCTAAATCGCCACGGAGGTTTTAGGTTACCCAACACCAGTGAAAACTTCAAGCATGTTGGTCCGACTTTATGTAGTGGAGGCTCGGATGGCTATGTAATTGGCACGGCTGAGGATGCAAATGTTTCAGAAACGGGGGAATCCGTTACTAAGGTTTTGATTCCTGGTCTACCTGACGAATCCAAAGGTGAATTTGGTGCCCCAATAAGTAGTTGCTTTTGGGAATGGAAGCCCAAATTCAATGTGCATTATGAGAAAGCCGGATGCGATAACTTGGGATCCCCTCCAGTATTGTTTCTTCCTGGTTTTGGGGTTGGCT
This sequence comes from Cotoneaster glaucophyllus, assembly GCA_036320875.1. Taxonomy (NCBI): domain Eukaryota; kingdom Viridiplantae; phylum Streptophyta; class Magnoliopsida; order Rosales; family Rosaceae; genus Cotoneaster; species Cotoneaster glaucophyllus. Next base: position 29,648,933 of record CM070063.1, read on the forward strand.
CTTTTCACTATGAGAAGCAACTGAAAGATTTGGGGCGTGATTTTAGAGTATGGGCAATTGATTTTCTTGGGCAGGGTAGGTCATTGCCATTTGAAGACCCTGCCCCTCGTATTAACGAAGAAGGTATGTCCGACAGGCAAGATTTAGCATGGGGTTTTGGAGAAAAAACCGAACCATGGGCAAGCGAGCTTGTCTACTCTATTGATTTATGGCAGGATCAAGTTCGTTACTTCATAGAAGAGGTAAACTATAGCATTAAATCTATTTCCTTGTTCCATTATTTGATGGATACAAAGAATCATATTTATAGGTTCTTTTTAGTAGATAATAACGATATTGTAGCTCATGGATCCTCAGTTTGAAAGTTTGGGAAGCATTTTTGATAACTTGGTATATTTCCTTTCTTCTCTTTCCATTAGTATTCATGCTAATTTGAGCATTTTACGTGGTTCATTTGCTTGAGTTTGCTATGACTTCTACTTTTTTGCCAGGGAAATATCATCTAATTTTAGTTTTTTTCTTTATGAGAAGTAGCTCTCTTAATCACTTCCTTGACTGTCTACTCATGAGCAATATAAATGGAACCATTTTTCTTGCAGGTAATTGGTGAACCTGTCTATATTGCTGGGAACTCGCTAGGAGGATTTGTTGCTTTGTATTTTGCTGCATGTAACCCTCATTTGGTGAAAGGCGTTACATTGCTGAATGCAACTCCTTTCTGGGGTTTTCTGCCTAATCCCATAAGATCTCCAAGACTAGCAAAAATATTCCCATCGGCTGGATCATTTCCGTTACCTGCCAGTGTGAGAAAGCTCACAGAAATACTGTAAGTTCTTATAGCTGGCATAATTCTTTAAGATATGTTTTACAATTCAGGTTGTAATTTAGTATGTTTTAGATCAGTAAATGATAGGTTGTAAAACATCTTTGACATCGGAGCTTTGCATATGGATGCTGCAATTTATTTTTCCATATTTACAATCTAGTTAAAACTGTTTGAGTTTGCTTCATTGGTTTCAGTTGGCAAAAAATTAGTGATCCTCAGAGTATAGCGGAGGTACTCAAACAAGTTTATGCAGATCATTCAACAAACGTTGACAAAGTATTTTCCTGTATACTTGAGACATCAGAGCATCCAGCCGCTGCTGCATCATTGGCTTCAATTATGCTTGCTCCTCAAGGAAAATTATCCTTTAAGGAGGCTTTGTCCAGGTAGACAATACAAAGGGTTATACCGTATATGCATGAAGACAATTTTGTATGTGCTTTCGTTTTTCTGGTCCAAGTTAAGTGAGAAGCACCAGTACATTTTTTCTGTAGATGTCAAATGAACAACACACCGATTTGCCTTATGTATGGAAAAGAAGATCCATGGGTGAAACCTATTTGGGGCCTTCAGGTGAAGCAGCAAGTGCCTGAAGCTCCATATTACGAGATCAGTCCAGCTGGTCACTGCCCTCATGATGAAGTTCCTGAGGTAAGCAGCATTTCACTAATTAGCACAGAACTATCCTTTTACGCACGTTGAATATTTGCTATTGCAGGAATAGTTGGCATATATTATCGCTGTTATCTATGCTTTAATTTGGGTACACATTAAAAGTTTGTGTATTTTAGGTCAGTAAAGTAGGAAAGTAAATCTTGTGTATTTTTTGTGATTTTGTGTAAAAGTTTCTTACACAGCAAGAGTAACTCTTGTTAATTATTTGTAAATTTGTCTTGTACTGGAATCATGAAAATAGATACATAGATATTTCATTCATCTAAGTTGATGAGAGATTCAGCAAAGTCGATTGGTTTGATATTTCGAAGAAGAGAAAGCATGTATAAACCATATTCGCTATCAGCACTTTCGATTGGATTTTTGGATTTCCTGTTTGATGATTCCTATCTTGTTCTATCTTGTTTTTCGTTCTTAGAAGACTCATTGTCATCGTAATGCAGGTTGTGAATTACTTATTACACGGGTGGATCAAAAACCTAGAGACTCAGGGTATAGTTGCATTGCCTTTGATTGATGTCCCAGAAGGTATGCAGAACAACATTGCCAGGGACTTGGAATTTGTGAGAGATGGATCGAAAAAGTCAGTAAACGTTCGGTTCTTTGCATCCAAGTTCTCACTTTGGGACATGATCATTTCTTATATCAGATCCCGCTTTGGGAAGTTATAGCTCAAATCATAAAGTAGCATCAGATTCAAAGAAAAATCATGAACATGAAACGAATAGAATGTAGATGTTGAAATGTATCATATATATACGACGTATATAAAGTTATATGTTTTACTTCTGTCATTGTAAGTCACTTTGTCTCGCTGAATATTTACTTATAGCAAGAGTGACGATATTGTCACTTCCAATCTACCCGCTCCATCCAACTACCATTCATGCTTCCCACCCTTTACAGAGCATCTGGGTAAAAGTAGCTTCCTAAAACTGATTTGTAATGAACAAAAATTCTCTCCAGCGCACGCGGGGTGAGGGTATGGGTTGCGCACGTATGACCCGTATTGACAGTGTATTGACAAGGTATGCCATCATATTGATTAATATAGATTTTGTATTCTTATTAAGGAAAACTAATGAAAAGTCCAACAAAAACTTTCCTTTTAACGAAAAACCTTTTTTAAAAGTATGATGGGATGCATTGTCTTTCTCTTTTTGAGAAACGGTGCTCAAAAGCTCTTCAGCCACTAAAAATTACTTGTCAATGCGGGTAATTTGGTCATAACATTTCACCACGCTTTCGCACTCGACCTCCTCTTCGGCCCGCTCCATTGACCCTGGCCCTACAATAGCCCCTGAGAGCATTTCTAGTGTTAGAAGGCCCCAGAGGCAACTACCTATGGAATCCCCTTCAGTGAATAGTAATTACCTTTAATGAACATTAATTGTCTTTTGCATCTCCATCTCTAAACTGAATAGTCATGGCAATATGCAATAAAATATTAGTATTTTTTATTTTATAAAATAATAAAAAATAATTTTAGTTGTAATTTCAGATAAGATTTTTAATCGGTCTCGTTGCGCTGTCATTAAATAAGAAATTACAACCCAAAGTGATTGAGAGTATTTGAGAAAATATGAAATTGTGGTGTAAGGTGGAAGATAATGATAAGGTATTTTTTAAATCTTTTTTTTTTTTAATTTCTTTCAGAATTTTTATTAATTTTTTAATTTCTGTTGTTGGATTAAAGAAAATTTGAAATCCAACCCTCCAGATTATGCCACGTAGCACAACGGTAACATATTTGATTCTTTTTCCCTTTTTTTTAATTTTTAAAAGCGAATAACGTGGACCGTTGATCTGGAATCCAACAGCTGAGATTGTGCTATGTCATATAGTCGTTGGGGGAGGCTTGAATTTTTTTTTACCATTGAAAATCCAATGGTCCAGAAAAAGTATTCGTTGAAATCCAACGGCCATGAGGGTGCCACGTGGTACCCATAACAGCAAAGTTTCAGAATTCAAACCGCGGGCCCCACCAACTGAAATATGGTTGGTGACGCGCCCCCACGCGCGCGTGTGATGCACGCGCCTGATGTAAAATTTTTTATAACGTTAGCAAGCCCTCAGGCGCTCTGGCCTTAGACTCCTGCCTCCCCTCTCACACAGGCCCCCCTTAGCCCAATCGCCCGCATGGGCTGGAGCAAGGAAGGGAGGGGATTGGGTTGAATTGGTTCCCTGTCCACAGGGCTATCAGCTCTGGTGGAGCTGCTCTAAGCCACCAGCAGACTAATTGTTAAAAGGAAATGGTTCCCATAAACACTTAAAACAATATAAGATTTGTTAATTTTCTGATGTGAGACAATTGAATCTGAAACTTTTCGAAAAATCAACTGTTAGATCTAATCTTATTTAATGGTTAGATATGGCATAAAAACTCGTATCAATGGTCAAGGTTCTAAAAAACGCTAGACGCTATTCAGGCGGCGGGTAAGGGCTTAGCGCCTAGGTTGATTTATGTAAATTTATTGTATATCTTGTAAATAAGTACCTATTTACACTTTAAAAATATTTAAAAACCTAAAAAAAATTAAAAAAAAACTATACTTTTATTGATAATAAAAGAATGATAAATCCATCCAACAAGTTCAATATTTAAAAACAGTAAGCATATAATCATAATGTGGAGTATTCTTGTATGATTGACTAAATTCTTCTTGTTCATAATTCTTCCATTGGATTTGACATAAACTAAATTATTTAACTTTGTTATATATAAGCGGCCGCCTAACTCCAGACTAATTTTTCAAAACGATTTGCACTAAATTACGACGAGCATGCCCTGTGCCTAGATGGCTGCCTAGTCCGATTTTTAGAACACAGCCACCCACCAAATCTAAATCATAGCATCAACGGTATTTTCAGGTGTATGCATATTTAAATGGAACAGTTCAAAACTTGCAAACTTTTAGGCTGATCGAGCAGAGAATTGAGCTGCTCACCTGAAATTATGCGACGGCTCTCCAGCACATTCCCTTCCGTCAAGCTCCGGAACCCTAACCCTAACCCCCCAAAATTATCATCACCCTCCTCGCTATCCCTGTCGATCAAATCAGAAGCATCCTCGAGCTCTCCGTCCAAATCAAAATCAAAACCAAAATCTTGGTCTGTGTATCTAATTCTGTCCACCAATTCCCCAATCAAAACCTACGTCGGCGTCACCACCGATTTCTCTCGCCGGTACGTTTGATTTCGTTTCAAGTTTTACCCTTTTCATCTAATATGATGCATTTATGAATAAATTCTTATCTGGGTCTTTCAGAGAATCAAATTTGATCCTTTCTCTTAGCTGTTTGATAAATTTGTGAACAAATTATTTTCTGGGTCTTTCAAATTTATGATTTCCCGTAGAGATTGATTAAATTTGTTCACACATTCTTATCTGGGTCTATATCATTCTGGGATAATTTGGTAGTTCTTTAGTAAAATGCGAAAGAATTGGTGGCTCTGTGCTCACCGCACGGTTCCGTGATAATTAGGTTAGTTCTGATTCTAGCTAGCCCCTGAGTTTCACAAAGGAGTATACTTTTTGTATCTTAGATTCCTGTAATGTTTCTTTTCGGCTTTTGAACGAATTAAGGGAATGAAACAATGATCAGTGTTATGCACATACATTGGATTCGATTACAAATTATGAACAAGAAAAAAACCGCCAGTTTGTAAGGAATGAATAGTATGCAAGGTGAATTGTTCGTGATCACTTTAGGTTTTGTGGGTGGGGAGCAAAGATGTTAAAAAAAATTTCCCTATGGTGGATTTGCCTTCTTTGCTAGCTATATAATTGTTGTAGGAATTTAGAGGAACTTTGTTTTAGCTTTCAGTTTCTTGTTTTGCCGCTGGAGTTAAGAGCAACTTTGTTATAGCTTTTTGCGTATTTACTTATGCTGTACTTGGTGATGATGTCCCTCTAATTATTCTCCTGAAAATAAATGCTTATGTGTTCTTATGATCTGGTTTTTTGTTTGCGGACTCAGTGATTTCTGGTAATCTTTTGGTCAAGAGTAACTATAGTCTATTGTTATATAACTCTTATGCAGTTTGAAACAACATAATGGCGAGCTCAAAGGTGGTGCAAAAGCATCTCGTGCTGGAAGACCATGGATTTGTGCATGCCTAATACATGGTTTTAAGGGCCAAAGTGAAGGTATTTTATTTGGAATTGGAAAACAAAGATTGTGTTTTAACATAATTAATCCTTTCATTCGGTCAATTTATGGGCTCAATTTATATTGCTCCAGCTGTTAAAATGTTGCTGCCTACAATGGCACCCATTATTTTGAAGTGCCAATATAATTTTACATTCGTCCACCACAGGGATGATTGATCAGGAGCTCCTTCCATGATGTTTATTTGGATGTGAAAAAAATGTCTAGTTAGCTGTTAACTTAAGGGGATATGTTAGGATCGGGAGCTCCTTTAGTGGATGAATTTTCAGAGAGTTTTTAAAGAACTAGAGTGGGAGGGATGAGCATTTTGTCGCCCGGTTTTTATGTGGTGGGATTAGCTCTAGTGTGGAGTCTTTTTATGTAGCTCTAAGGGGTTTCGTCCACTTATGATTAGTGACTCATTTTCCATGCAAATTTTGTATATGATCCTAATGAAACTTGATATCATATTTTATGATTTACTAAACTGTACGCAAAAGGAATGGTTAATCAGATTTAGCTTTTTTCTCTGCAATTATAATCTTTTTATGTAAGCTAAGCTCCACATCTTGAACGCAAACAAACCAAGTAACTCTTTGTTTTCTGTTGTAGCTTGCGAGTTCGAATCAAAATGGAAAACTTTATCAAGGCGTTTGCCTCGGAAAAGAAAGAAACACGACGAGGAGGAGCAAGCAAATGATTTGTCACTTCCATTGCTACAACACAGGCAAGCAGCTGTGGATAGAGTTAAAGGTATACTTGATTGCACCCACTTAGAAATTGACTGGAAACTGGATCCTTTGTGATTTATAAGTCGCTTGGTCTATGTTTCAGAACAATTTTTCATTGTAAATGTATAATGTTTAAGTAACAAAAAATGTTGTAAAACTCAGGAAGATGAGTCATATTTATATAGGATAACAATTGCTAGTCGAGAATGGTTGTCTACTTGTACGATAACACTGTATCATGAGATTGGTCAGTCCGATGGATGGTCGCATGTCTTAGTGTATGTTTTTTCTCTCAAGGAACGAAATAATGAATGAGAAAGGAAGGGGCATTTGTTTTATGTTTGCTTTTGTTATTGTCATCTCATAGAACACACCGAATACAACGTCTTCGCTTCATACTCGCATTTTTTCAAACAATGTATTGTTTTATCAGCCATGAAAATGAAAATGCAGTGCCATGCCACCTCCAAGATGTATGGGGGGAAGTTCGGTTGTACCTCTTTTATGCTTTATTGTTTATGTTCTTAATGTTGACCTGTAAGTGATGGTGAACAAGCAGGAGATGGTAGACTGACATGATCATGGACCAACAACAACAACAAAGCCTTTTCCCACTAAGTGAGATCGGCTATATGAATCCTAGAACGCCATTGCGCTCGACATTACATAGCTAGACTGACATGTCACTTCCCTGTTGTCATGTAGTGTCTGATGAGTCCCTTGAAGATAATCAGAGTATATTGTGAGTAAAAATGTTGCGTTCTTCTCATGGTGCAAGAAAATTGTGATTATTCACCGTACGATCTCAATACAGCAGAAGTGGTCATTTAACTTTTGTTATAATACGTTCTATTTCAAACTTGAATTAAAATCGAACAGTTGATGACCATAATTTTCTTGAACTATGAGGTTTAGGGGGGCGCACCAAAACAAACCTTTCATATATTATCGGAAACTTGGAATGACGTTCTTCAAGAAGGCGGCAAACTCGCCGTACTCTTGAAGCATTCTAACGTCAGCCTTGCACCGAGTAAACTGCGGAAAGAACAGCCAATAGGAGGTCACCACCATAAACCCAAGGGTCAACGGCACGGAGATCACCTTCGGCAACCGCCACCTGCCCTTCAACGCCTTCTTCAAAACGATCTCAACCAGCAAGCACACCCCGTGCAAAACGAAGAACCACGTGACCTCCCACGTGGGTCTCACCCGCCCCATGCAGTAGTAGATGTGCTCGTGCATGAGCCCCGACACCAGAAAGCTTCCGAAGACAGCCGGCAGATGGGCCGACTCGCGGCCAATGACGCCTGCAGAGTAACCGCGGGTGGGTTCGTACACGGCGGAGCGCAGGATGCTGTGGGCCACGAGGTTCCATCTACGGCCCCAGAAGTTTTGAAGCGACGTGGAGAAGTATGGGTCGTTGAAGTGGGGCTTGAGGTCCAAACCCGACAGAGATCGAGTCAATATTGTTACAAAGGCCAGTAAATTTTCCAGAGTAAGGTAAATGTACAAGCAATGAAGGACCAATACGAGATTTTGGTGGAAGTGCTCACTATACTTAAGGACACCGATCAGAATGACAAAAAGCATGCCCTTTATTACTTGATTTAGGGAAACATTTTGGGCGTTTTGGGGAGATGGGTTGTTTTCGATTTTAGAAGTTTGGGATTTTTGAGGTGGGTTTTCTCTGTTTTGACGATTTGGATTGGATTTTGAGGAAGATGGGTAGGTTTCAATTTTAGGGTTTTGAGATTTTGGAGGTGGGTTTTGTGTAATTTGGCCATTTGGGTGGGATTTTGAGGGAGATGGGTAGGTTTCAAATTTGGGGTTTGGGGAATTTGGAGGTGGGTTTTCTTGGAACTCAATTGGAAGGCAACCGCTGGCCAAGAAACGTCCAATGGAGATTGGTGGATGTGAAGCCAAAGGGCCTTTGCCAAAAGCAAAGAGTAGGAGCTTGAAGCTGCCGAGCCAAGAAATGAAAAAGGCAGTGCCACCTTCAAGATGCACGGAGGAGAAGTTGAGAGGAAGATAAAGGAAGAGGAAGACAACTGGGAGGACACAGAAAAGTCTGGTTGTTCCTTTTGGGACTATTTTCCCAATTGAATGGCTGTAGAAGAAACATGCAAAGACTGAAGACCATACCTTAATGAAGTTGTAGAGTTCACCCTCCATTAATTGTTGTATGATCTTGCTTTCTGCTTTGTTGTTTACGTCCTTGATGTTGAACTGTTGATAATCGATGAGGAACAAACAGGAGATGGTAGAATGGTAGATATATAATTATTATGTAATTGTATATTGGATTAAAGTCAGAATATCTTAAACTGTACACTCTAGTTTTTTTTTTTTTTTTTTTTTTTTTTTTTTAAATGAGATAACTGGTAGCAAGTTACGATTATCAATCTCTTTTGAGGCCGGGAAGACTCACAGAGGCATTTCAGCTTTCACTGGCCACAAGTCTGATTTCCACACCAACAGCAGGTTTCGAGCCCGAGACTTTCAGTTTTTAGCTTTAAAAAAACTTCGTAACCTATTATTTACCACTAGATCACTGGCTCGTAGTTAACTGTAAACTATAGCTAGGGTGACTAGTGTGGTCCTATCGTGCAGTATACATGTTTGATATGAATCCGGTGTGGCGCTACAGAAATTGGCATTTTGACTTTCCTCCATCTCGAAAGGGGCGTGAGATATATATTTTCCCCACGAGATTAGCATGTAATTTGGGAAAGGATCCCCTCCTGAGCATTGGAGGCGGAGCCTTCTGACCAGCCTATCTGGATCATCGAAATTTAATCCAACGGTTACAAACAAGGAGACCCTCTAAAAGTTATAATTATTGCAGCCGTTGAATTAAATTTCGATGGCCCAGATGGGCTAGTCAGGAAGCTCCGCCTCTAATGCTCAGGAGGGGATCCTTGTCCTGTAATTTGGTGCAATATTTAAAGACCCCAACATGCCAAACAAGAATATATACGTATTTGGTATGTCTCGTACTTGCTCGTTTAAGAGAATAGGCATTCGTTTTTTATTGTCTATATTTTTTAATAGTGGTATTATTGTATTGTAAGTAGAGATTCTTGCTGAACCATACAATAATCCTATTATAATAATTAGGTATCGATATCATCATTTATGTAAGTCGATTATAAGACATTTTACTAATAAGTAAGAAGAGATATCACTAAAAACTGATGTGACTTTTAAGTATGTTGTTTACTTAGACAAGTCTCAAAACTATTATTATGAGATTTTTCTTTTAATACTATTGAATCTTCCTCTTCAATATATATACGTTGTTTTAAAATTGGTTAAAAAGAAATCGGAATGTTTGCAGAAAGTAGTTTCCATCAGCGGATGTCGACCCCAAGGACTTGGTGATGCCTCCAAACTCTGCTTTACCAATACATCACATGCTCATCGTTGCAAAAGTCAATAGGCAATCAAATTAAGTTAAGTTTTCAGGATGGGCCCTGGACTATCATCGACTCCATGTGGCTCTGCCATTGCGTGAGAAAGCATGTTGAGAGTATTAATCATACATCAGTAATGTTTTTTTAGAAAGAAAAACTAAAGAAAAGAGTTTCAAATCTTTACATTTTAATCAAAAACCATCCACTAACTTTATTTAATGATAAGGACAAAAGAATAAAAAAAATAAAAATAAAACATAAAGAACCCAATTTGCGCTGGGTGCATCCTCCATATAAACTGATACAACAAATCCTTCATCCAAGCATCCCAAAAACAAGAGAGAGAGAATGGATGCATTACCAACACCAGCTGACTTCAAACTCGACGGCATTTTGCTGGAATTTGTCGTCGGGGCTGGGGTTCATATGCGTAGAAGTAGCAAAGGTTGAAACCCTCGAGTTTCAACGCAAAATTAGCATCACAGAGTGCAACATAGTTAGATTAAAACCCAGAAATTCAAAAGTAAGTAGAGACCTCACCTGGGTTTGAGTTTGAGAGCTTCAAGCTCTCGGGCATTAATGGTGCCGAGGTCCACACTGCACCGATCCCACATGTAAGACCACCACTGTGATCTTTGCATCCCACAGACTTCGAATATGCTAAGTTTGGGGTTGATTTGTGAAGGTAAGTTGGAGAGTGAGAGCTTTATTCTCTCGGTGCTAGAGAGATTGAGTTCGAGAGAGAAAGAGAGTTTTAGAGAAAGTTCAAAAAATAACGCCATATAAGTGCATTACTGTATCTTGCCAAAATATTAACAGCGAAGGAGATGTCGGGTCTAGTGCATTGAGCTAAGTATAATAAAGTGCATATCGCACTTAGATAAGGAACTTCATCTCCAAAATCTCTTCATCATCCTCATTTGGACGAAAAAGATCTTGTTTTGCATCTAGCGATCGAATGACCATAAGAGTACTCGAAGGCTTCGCTTTATCCTCATTAAAGTGGATCAACACCTTCTAGGTGTAGTTCGATTGATGTAGTAGGATTCCATTCGAACAATGCTCTATCTCGAGACCGAGACAATATCAAGTCTTACCTAGATCTTTCATCTCAAATTTCAATTTTAGGCGTGCGGCAGTTCTCGCGAGCACTTCAGGAGTTCCGATAAGATTCATGCCATCGACACATACTGCAATAATCGCAAATCTGGAATGTGACTTCTTAATGAACACACAATGACATAGTTCGTTGTTCACATATCCCTGACTAGTCAAATACTCACTCAGACGGTTATACCACATTTTTCCGGATTGTTTCAAACCATAGAGTGAACGCCTTAGCCGAATTGATAGCATGTTCTGGGGTTCGGAAATATTTGAACCAGTCAATGTAAGTCATTAGGGAACTTTGATATAGATTTATGTATCAAAATCCCTATAAAGGTACGCGATTACTACGTCCATCAGCTGCATATCCAGTTTTTTAAAAACTACCAAACTGATAAGGTAGCGAAAAGTAATCACATCCATAACGGGTGAATAAGTTTCGTCATACTCAATCCTCGGGCGTTGTGAGAAGCCTTATGCAACAAGACGAGCTTTGTAATGCACAATTTCGCTCTTCTCATTACGCTTCCAAATGAAAACCCACTTGTAGCTAACGGGCTTCGTATGTGGAGGAGTAGGAGCTACAGGTCCAAACACCTTACGTTTCACAAGCGAATCGAGTTCGACTTGGATTGCTTGTTTCTAGTTTGACCAATCAGTTCTACATCGACATTCATCAACAGAACGCGGTTCAATGTCATTGCTCAAAATGATCTCAGTAGCTACTGCAAATGCTAATGCATCGTTGACAATCATCTTATTTCTACACCACACATCATCTAAGCTAGCATAATAGACCGAAATCTTACGATTCTCGGGAGGATGATTCGTCTCTTCAAGGGTGCTTCCATAATCTAGAATTTCCTCATGAGTTGGATAGAATGAGTAAGCGATAGTCGGATTCACGGTAGGCTTTCGGGACCTTGTGTCGTGGGTTTCCTCTTTCAGAGGTGTGAATTCTTTGAAACAATAGGTCTGCCACACTTTTCAGTAGGGGCAAATGATTGGCTACCGCTAATGTACATAGATCACCAGTATTAGCGTCATGGGCCTCCAGAAGGGAAGTTCGTCGTACATTTGGTACATCCATCTTTGCAGGCGTATTCGTAACTGGAATATGTGTGCGCTAGATTGATGAAAGCATCTGGCATGCTCTGAGCTTTGCTCTGGAGGTTCAATATGCGTTGCACTTCAGTTTCAGACTGAGCGGTGCGAGGATCTAAATAAGACAAAGTGGGAGTCGTCCACGATAATTTGCGTCGTTCTTCAGGAACGTTGACGTTCTTATCTCCCCCTAACGACAGGAAGATTGTCTCATAGAAGTGATAATCCACAAAACAAGTGGTAAACAGATCGTCTATCAAAGGTTCTAAGTAACGAATAATCGAAGGAGAATCATATCCGACATAGATTCACATCCTTCGTTGAGGCCCCATTTTTGTACGTAAGGGCGGCGAGATCGGCACATATACCGCACAACCAAAAATACGCAGATGCGATATGTAGGGTTCGTATCCGATAACCAACTGAAGGGCACTAAATGATTGTGTTGCAACAGGCCTCAGGAGGACCAACTTTGTTGCGTGCAATATAGCATGGCCCCAAGCAGCGATCGGGAACTTGGTATGTATGACCAACAATCGAGCAATCATTTGTAAGCGCTTAATGAAAGCCTCTGCCAGGCTGTTCTGGGTGTGAACATGGGGTACATGATGTTCAACTTTAACCCCAATCGACATGCAATAGTCATCAAAAGTTTTAGATGTGAATTCTTTAGCATCATCCAATTAAATAAATTTGATCGGATAATCAGGGTGGTGAGCCCTGAGCTTGATAACCTGAGCCAACAGTTTGGAGAATGCAGCGTTCCTTGTGGACAACAACTACACGTGTGACCAACGTGTGGAAGTGTCAACCAAAACCATAAGTATCTAAATGGTTCGCAGGGATGGTGAATCGGTCCACATATGTCCCCCTGAATCCGTTGTAGAAAAATGAGAGGATTCGAATGAATTTTGTCATAAGAAGGCTTAGTAATAAGCTTTCCCATTGAACATCTTTGACATGCGATTCCTTGGATCGAACCTAAACTTCGGGTTAGTGGATGCCCGTGTGAAGATTTGAGGATACGGCGCATCGCTATCCGTCCAAGATGTCCCAAACGATCATGCCAAAGTGTAATTTCATGCGTGGTCCTAATAGTAGGGTCGGCCACATAGTGGCATTTTATGGGGCGTATGGTCGTAGTATATAGACCACTAGGGATATGCTTCTGGCCATATTCGTAGGAAGTTATGCACAAAAATTCAACTTTGTTTTCTACGTGGGTTTCAGCATGGTAATTGTTATCTCTAATGTCCTTGAAACTTAACAACATTCTTCCATAACGTGAAGAATAGAGTGCCTTAGAAATGGTCAAAATTGTACAATTGGACAACATTATACATGCCTTACCGTATCCTTCAACCAGGTTGGATGGGCCTGAGAGGGCTGTCAGAGGTACATTCTTAGGTATGAAGTTAGTGACCACTATATGCCAAACAACTAACTTTCCCACTAGTCATACCTAGAATGAAAAATTAATTCGAATTGGTCACATGCATAAAAGTTCTAAAAACAAATATCAATTCAAAATAATTTTATTTATTCAAGGATAGTAATTAATTAAAACTTAATATCCAAAAACAAATCACCAACAAATAATCCAAACATAAAGGAAAATTGTTCAAAAATCAACCAAAAACAAAGGAGGGGTTTGGCCACTAGGTGGAATTCGACCCCATTGTCTTATTTCAACTAAAAAAATAAGTCTATGTCTAAGATTCTAATCTTCCATAGGGGTGGTATCCTCTTGAAAGTCAGAAACCTTCATCTTTGTAGTCTCCGGTTCGTCCACTTGTACGCAGTTTGATTCAAACTTCTTACAACGAGAATGATATGCATTTACAACCTTCTTGGGAGCTCCGTAAACATGGGACCAATGGTCCTTTGAACCACAACGATAGCACATATCCGCGTCCATGGTTTCAGGTGTTTTGCCTTTGTTCTTGAAGTTCGGGCCTTGGGAGCGAGGTTTGGGCGCTTCTGGGCTTTGTTTCCTCCATTGGATGGGCCTTGACTCTGTTGACCTTTGTGGGATGGCTTATGGCCGCCCCTACCACACATCTTTTGGCGTTTTGGGTGTTGGTTTGTGCTATAATTTACTTCAGGCACAACAGTCGCCCCAGTAGGTCAAGCTTGATGAGTCTTTATCAACAGCTGATTCTGCTTTTCAATAAGAAGTAAAACAGATATCAAATCCGAGAACTTAGTGAACTTCTAAGCTCTATATTGTTGTTGCAGGACAATATTAGAAGCAGAGAAGGTCGAATAGGTCTTCTCCAGAAGATTATCTTCGGTCAAAGCTTCATTGCAAAACTTGAGAAGTGATCGGATTCGACAAACTTCAGAATTATATTCATTCACAGTAGTGTCTTGCTTCAGGCAAGAATATGTCATTTTGGTGATCAAAACGATCAGCCAAAGTGACCCATAGTGCACGTGGATCCTCCTTAGCAAGATATTAGTTTACAGAGCATCATGGATATGTCTTCGGATGAAGATCATAGCGGTGGCTTTGTCAGCTTCGCCAACAGGGTTGTCCGTCTCTTCTTCAATAGCGGGACACAAGTTCTTGGCAGTGAGGTGGAGCTTCACATCTTGGACCTCCTTGAGGTAGTTCCTTCAAGAGACTTCAAAGCGGTGAAGTCAAGTTTGTTCAAATTCGACATGTTCCTATCACAAAATAGATGGACAAGATGTGGTAAGTGTAATGGAGAAGAATCAATCCATTCACATAGAAGTAGAACATACAGGTTCTAATAGACATTTATTGGTTTAATTTTGCATGAAAAGCCTAAAGGGCTATGTTGTTGACCCAAAAAACAATTAGTTTTTTATTTTTTTATTTTTTTTATTTTTAGTTTTAGATTGGTCCGAGACCAATCAAAGCCTAAAGGGCTATGTTGTTGACCCAAAAGCGCAGCCCAGGGCATGCTGGGTATGCATTGCCGGGGAAGGACACTGGGTTTGGTCGATGGCGCCGCGTCAGACGGTCGGCTTTGGAACAACGATGCTTGGGGAGAGTCCGTGGGTCGTCAAAGACCTCAAATATGAACGGAGATTGAAAAAAAATCTTGACATTCATTGTAAAACCTTAGAATTTTGAATCGGGTTTTCAAAAAAAAAAAACCGATGAGATTCAGTCAAATCTCGGTCAATTGATGTTGGGGAAGAGCATCAGGCCGTCAAACATGGTGACCCGAGGTGTGAGGATGGGCTGTAGGCCATCCTGCGATGGTGGAGACACCGTGAAGGGCGTCGGGTTTCAACCTGGAGCCCGCAACTCCGTCTTTGGGACTCGGTGTGGCAATCCAAGCTTCATGCTTGATTGAAGGCACAAGGTCATGGGTTCGAAGATAATTTAATATAATTCAAATATAATTCAATTATATGCATATTCAAAATAATGATATGTTGATTTAATTCAATGTGATGCATATACAAATATATTTGATTCAATTCATAGCAAATATCAAATTCACATAATTTAATAATTATGAATATAATGCATACATAGTTTATAATCCAAAATTCGAAGAACGTAAAGTTGGGTCATGCATTATAGTGAATGTTCATGTGATCAGGGCTACAAAAATATCGAGATAAAAACCGTTGTTTTGAAAGAACCTGATTGCGTGATGATATGGATAAACTGGTTTGATGCAAAAAAATTCTTCAACGTCAGATTCCTAAGCACAACGATAGGAGCGTGCTGATAACGTGTTGTAGCCTATTTTGTCTGACAAGGTTAGGGTGGACGGCAGCAAGGAGAAGAGAGATTGAGAGAGATGTGTTTGTAGAATTTTAGGGGAATATGTGTTGTTATCCCTCCTACATTGCGCCTTTATTTATAGTAGCAAAAGAGAGAAGATATTCCTTCTTCCCCAAGTAATACAAGTTGTAATAGGAAAGGATAACTAGAATCAAATCTAATCTAGGATTTACACAATCACACTTTGTTGATGCACAGAATCGGCGGGGACTCTGGGACAACGGAAAGTTTTAAGTCTATGACCTTCGCTAGATTGCTCAGGTCACTGGGGTGTATGAGTATGTAAATGGACAGTGACAGGGAAGCAAACACAAGATGTACGTGGTTCACCCAAGATTGGCTACGTCCACGGAGCAGAGGAGTTCGTATTAGTAATGAAGGGTCTTCACAAGTACACAGGCTCAAGCTCTCGATTTTGTGAGTTCTAGTGAGTTGCTTAACACAAATGACATTAGGAAATATTGTGGGGGAATGACCCCTATTTATAGGAAAACTTGTAGCTTTGTCACATTGACACGTGTCATGTTGTGATTGGTCCTTGATGTTGACACGTGTCGCGCTCTGATTGGCTCCTGATCTTGACACGTGTCGCATAGCGATTGGCCTCCTGGTTGGAGGGAAACTCTTCTGGGTCCTTGACGATATAATGTTGACCGGTGCTCGGTAGTTTCGGGATTGGTCAAGTATGGTACAAACAGTGCTCCCCTAAGTTCCCGAGTGAGAGAAGCTTCTCGGTTGGGGACTTGCAAACTCCAAGTCACTGAGTAATCACAAAACTCCTAAGTACCGAAATATGGTATCATCTTCATTAGTCTTATCCTTCCCATAGGTAGAAGCAGTATTCTCTCTAGTTTTTTCTACAAGCAGACTTTTATCTGATGTTAATGCACAAGGTAATGTATCAATTTTGCTTGAAGCTTACTTGTAGTCTCGGGCAATCAGTCTTAGATTAGAAGTTTTGACCTCGGGCTCCGGTTGATTGTTCTCCTTCTACTTGTCTCTCATTCAGCAATGAGGACAAAGAAAAGGAGAGGGAGGATAGATGATATGAGATACTCTTGCTTTCAACGGAGTGGCCAACGAATCGACACGTGCTTTGTTGTGCTTGTTGACTTTCCACAGGTTTATTCTTGAACTGGGTTGGAGGGTTTTCTAGTTCCTCCAAAGGAGCGAGTTGACGCAAGAATTTGAGGGTTAAAACAAGCCCGTCAAATCCGGAGTACGCTCGACCCTGATGATATGGGATACTTTTACTATTGACAAAGTAGTGGATGCCGAGCTTGGGTTTGACCCAGATTCCTCCGTCTGGATTGTGCGGTTCTGCAGGAAGGGCATCGTGCTATAGTGATCTGTTCCAGCTCGTTGTTGAACCTTCCGCTTCAATCTTTTGTAGGGCAGAAGTGGTGCGCAACCTTTGCATTTAAATGTTCCATCAGAGCACTTGCTTCTCCGCGACTCACCTACGCTTGGCAGCTTCAGTGTAAAGAGCCAATGTCATGCCAGCTGTTCTGAGGTATTCGCCGAAGGAATTCGTGACCTTGAGAACAGTTGAGGATGAGTACTTGAGAGCAATGCTTTGTGAACAGCTATGCAAAGGTTCCTAGCAATCAGTTCCTGATCGGATGTTTGATTTCAGGTTCCGACTGATTGCGTTCTTTCTCCTTGTCTTGCAGGTAAGAGCAAAGGCAAAGGGAAAGATAAGGGAAAAGCATGATATGGGATACTCTTGCTTTTAACCCTGATGATATGCGATACTCTTGCTTTAGTGTAGCTTGTTTGCCGAGGTACTATCAGGAGGAAGGGAGCCAAGCATTTTGAGAAAGCTTTGTTGGGAGTGTTTCCTTGGATGTGAAGAAAAGTCGGGCATTTTTGCAGGTATGCTCGTCTGTGGAGGATGAAGGTCGACATATATAGAACTTTTCCCATCAACAAGTAGTAATGCTGTTCCTTTACCTTTCTCGGTCATAGCAATGTAGTGGGAGTTGCAGGGTTCACGTGTTTTAACTCTGTCAGAGGCTTTTGACAAAGTGGTCCGTGATATCTGGAAAGCTGATGTTGAATCCGACTCTCGAGGTTTGAAGAGCAGTGTGCCTCCTCGATTTTTGAGGAATCGTTGTGCTGGTGGTCTGGTTCTCGAGATTAGGAGAGCGGTGCCTCTTCGATTCTTGAGAAAGCAACAGTGCTGACGGTCTAGCTCTCGAGATTAGGAGAGCGGTGCCTCTTCGATTCTTGAGAAAGCAATCCTGCTGGTGATACTTTCTCGGATGTGAGGAAAGGTTGAGCCTTTTTGTAAGTTTACTTTGCCACGGGGCATGGGGGTTGACACACATGGAGCTTTCCCAGTCATCAAACAGTGGTGCTGCTCCTTTACCCTTATGGGTAATAGTAGGGTAGCTGGATCCAGGGAAGATCTATTTCTCGAGGTCTGGAAAGTGGTGTCTCTTCGATTTTTTAATAACGGCCGTGTTATCCTTAGGGGCACCAATTGTGTTTAAGAAGTACGCTCAGGGAGTTACTGTCCTGTGCTTCTGAGATTTGCTGGAACTCATTTTTCTTTATCACTTCTGAAAAAATGTCTGGCCCGTCTGACCATCGTCTTGACCTGAATGTTGGTGAAGAGGCATCTGCGTCTCCTCAAGACAATATATGGCGTCCATCTTTTTTATCCCCCACTGGTCATCTTACCATTGGGGACTCTGTAATGAAGAATGATATGACTGCTGCGGTGGTAGCTAGGAATATGGTCACTCCCAGAGATAACAGATTGCTTGCCAGACGATCCGATGAGTTGGCTGTTAAAGATTCTCTGGCTTTCAGTGTCCAGTGTGCGGCTTCTGTGTCTAATATGGCCCAGCGCCTATTTGCTCGAACCCGCCAAGTTGAATCGTTGGAGGCTGAAGTGATAGGTCTCAAACAGGAGATCAGAGGGCTCAAGCACGAGAATAAACAGTTGCATAGGCTTGCACATAACTATGCTACAAACATGAAGAGAAAGCTTGACCAGCTGCAGGACTCCGATGGTCAGATTTTAAGTGATCATCAGAGGTTTGTGGGTTTGTTCCAAAGGCATTTAAGGCCTTCGTCCTCCGGGGCTGTACCACGTACTGAAGCTCCGAACGATCAACCTCCCGTGCCTCCTGTTTCTGGTGTTGTGCCTAGTACTGAGGCTGCTGATGAGCAACCACTGTGAATGCTCCCTCCTGTTTGTTTGGTTTAATGCATGTATATGTACATATATGTAACTTTGTCGAGATATCAATAAATAAGTTTTGCTTCATTTCAGCGTATTGTGTTAAATACACCAAGGCGCACTTCACTGAGCCTTTTGAAATTTTTGTTGTAGTTTACATGTTGAAACTTCGTGGGTGGATCATGTAGGTTGAAATAGTGCTCCCCTAAGTTCCCGAGTGAGGGAAGCTTCTTGGTTGGGGACTTGAAAACGTCCGAGTCATTGAGCAGTGAAAATTCCAAGTACTGAGGTGTAGTAGCATATGGTAGGAGTCCCCCAAGTCTCCAAGTGAGGAGAATTGCCGAGGGAGGTGTCTTGCTAGGCGCCAAGTTGTCAAAATAACGAAGTCTTGTGTTGAGGGCATCTAGTTTGAACTTCACATAGGCCCAACATTGTCTTTTTTAATGTTAGAAGTCCAAAGCCTTCGAAGATTAGGCCCGAAGCGTTGCACTTTAAGTGTCCCTCTAGCCCATATATATATATATATATATATATGGGCTAGGCCAGGAGAGGGGAGAGGAAGCCCACGGCCTTCGGAGAATCCTCCGGGCCGAAGGACAACGGTCCGTAACCTTTGGTGAGGATAGCCCGAGGACCAGTGAGTGGTGAAGGTGCTGCCCATTAAGATTTGTAGGCGGGCCTGTTTAGAAGCCTGGCCCTGTTTCGAACCGGCCCGAGGCCCTGGTGAAGTCCAGTTGCGTTTGGTTGGGGAGGTGTTGCCGAAACTCCAAGATTAGCGGCCCACTGTTTGGTTGATGTCTGACTCAAAAAGCATTGGCCCATGCATTCTCTGCATCGTGTGCTGCCCCATGCATTCTCTGTTCTGATGTTCTGTTCAGAGCATTTCACTGCTTTTAAGTTGGCAGCTTGGGTTTCAATGATCACACCATGTTGGCGTGCCCAGTTGTGGCAGGTTGATAACTGCTGTTTATGTGTGTAATGATCACACATATTGTAGAAAGACGGACCCAAGGTGGCGTGCCAAGCTGTGGCAGATTATGTGTGTACCTACAGAACTATACTTTCCGTAAAGTTCCCACAAACATATTATAAAATAGATCTATGCTGCCGTGCCAAACTGCGGTGGAATTGTAGCTGGCAGGGTATGCACGAGGCATCCGCATGCTGCTTAGACAAAACCCAAGCTGCGGCACAGACAAGACCATGTGCAGTTGGCAGCCTTTGTTGCTTTTGAAGGAATGTTTATATATATATATAGATATATATGTGGGGCTGGCACACGGCAGAGACCTAAAATAAAAGTGTGAAGCCACATAATGATGGCACATGGCATGGCACCATCTTTCTTGGTGCACGGCACCATCTTTCTTTTTTTTATATTATTTTTTGTATAGCAAGTGTGGCTCTGTCAACCACTTGCATCGCAGAAAAGCACTGTGGCAAACCCACAACCGGGTTTCTTATCTGGAAGAGGCACACCTTGTATGCGGGTTGGTTGGCCTTGCGGTTTGCAATCATCACATATATGATGTATAAAACCATTCCTGTTCATATGGGTGCTCTAGTTCTTATGCAATCTCTGTTAGAGAAGGTTTCATGTCACTGTAAAGGGCAAGGCATCGAAATGCAAGCGCAGCCACTTTGTTAACAGAAGAAAGAGTGCATGCATCCCTAATTGGCTCCAGAAAAGGATCAAAACGGTATGGTCCATGGAAGTCCATTTTCTTTAACCTTCATTCCTTTTCTTCGTTGTACATCTCTCATGTAGCGATATTTCCCTCTGTGGCCATTTTGAGCTATATAAAGAGGATAAGTTTCCGCTCCTTACATTGCTTTCGATTGCTTATGTTGCAGTGATTTTTTGAAGACAGAGTGCTCCTTGGTCGAGAAGGATTCCGGCATTGCGTTGCACCATCCTCAGGTTGAGAGTCTTCTCCACTATATTGAAAGCTTTCATTCTTGTAGAATTGTTGGAGGGTGCATATACTTGGTTAAGAACATGATGAACTGGTTGAGCTTTTTCTCATTCCCTAGGAAATTTCGCATGTTTCGATCTTTCATGGAGTGATAGGGCTTTTTGTTTTGTGTTTATTGTAGATGTCAGAGCCTGGAAGTCCGGGTGAGGGAAGCTCCGCTAGTTCTAGTTCTAGCTCTAGGTCTGAGCCTGTATGTTCTTCTGAATTCACAGCGGACCATTTAGAGAGAAACTTATGGGAAAGTGAAGAGCAGCTTGAGGTCCTTAGGCAGTCCTGTAGCATACCTCGTAGTGTAGGAATGCGCTTGGCGAGTGATGAAGAATTGCCCACTAAGCCGCCAAAAGGTCATGTTATGTTCTATACCCATATACTACGGACCTTAGGGGTGAAGTTGCCTTTGCATCCGTGGTTGCAACGAATGCTTTCTTTCATTGGATACGCGCCTGGGCAGCTCAACCCTGGTTTTTGGGATACCTTGATCGGGTTTTATATCATTTGGATGGAGTGTGGCTTAGGTGAACCTTCATTCCATCAATGGCGCTACTGCTATAAGATGCGCTCGTTGAGGTCATGCACTGGTTACGTTGAGTGTGTATGTCGGAGTGAGAGAGAGCGTGTTGTCTGTGGTAAGAAAAGGGCATCATGCGCTTGGAAAAAGCGTTGGTGCTTTGTGTATAATGAGTGGGAGCATGCTAGGGGTGTTACACCTGAGCGGCGTGTGTTTACTCACTTCCAGTCTGTAGGTTGTAATGTATCCCTGATTCACATTATTTGCGCTTTGGTGTGATGTCTTCTAGTTGATGACATTTTTTCTTCATGCAGTGACGCGAGGCACCATAAAACTGTCTGGAGGGGAGCTAGCTGATGTAGAGAAGGTGCTGAGGGTGCCTAAAGAGAATAGACATTTGAGCAAGCTACGACCTTTATTTCAAAAGTACGGTTTCCAGTCCCTGATTTCTGAGTGTCCAAGACGAGCGAGTAAGTTGTATTTGTGGCTTGACTTTCGCTTTCTCCCTTCTCCCATGTTTGTCTTTTGTTTTTTGAAAGTTGTATTTCTGACGCTGACTTTCCTTGTTCAGTGAAGAGGGTGAGTAAGGGAAGTGAGACGAGCACGAAGAAGAGGAAAGCACCCATGTTAGTTCACGCGGAAGACATTCTGTCTCACAAGGAAGCTCGTAAGCATGGGGTGAAACCAGTTGTTAGACCTAAGTCTCAAGGAGAGGTCCTTAAGATTGCTGCCTCAAGGAAAGCCGAAGCTGAGGCCATTGGGTGTGCTGCTACTGTAGTTGCAGAGAGGAAGGGTCAGGGAAGTGACCCTAGTACCAGCCGTAAGGTGGAGCAGAAGCAAAAGGCTAGCAGTGTCCCGTGGAAGGAGTTGAATGTTGTTGTGCGGCCAAAAAGTGTTGGGTATATTGACAACTGTCTGGCCGGGCGTCGAAGCACTTTTGATGAACTTGGAAAGTCATTAGCGAAGGATGAATCAGATCGCGAGCGGATGCTGAAGCTGTCTTCTTATGTAAGTGTCACTTTGTCATTCCCTTACCTTCTCCTCAGTTTTATGTGTTCCTTTTGTAATAAGGATTCTCATGTTAATGCAGGTCATGACGCAGTATGATGACAGGTTGCATGAAGCGGAGCGAGCTAAGGCGAAATTGTTGGAAAATAAGCAACTTGTGGATGACGCCAGGAGGTATAAGGGACTTTTGACGGATGCCCTCCGACTCAAGGACCAAACCATGGGGAGTTTAGCGAGGCGGAATGGTGAAAATCTAAAGCTCAAGAAACAGTTTGAGGCGACCAAGACAGAGTTGAAGACGGCTACCCTTGAGGCATCCAAGGTTAGGGAGGCGTTGGATGGTGCCTTGGCTGAGGTTTTGGAGCTGAAGAGAAGTATTCCTGTCGAAAGGAAGGCTGCCGTGCAGGAGTACTTAGGTTCCCAGGCCTTTCATCTTGCCATGAAACCTTATTGTACTCGGGAGGTTCTCTTTGAAAAAAGGAAATGGATGGCAGTCCTTGATCGGTATGACGATGGAAGCATCATTCGAAAATACCGTAAGGAGATGGATGAACATTGCCAGAGGGGTGAAACATTCATCCTTGCAGTTGAGCCGAGTAGTGAAGAGGAGTCTGAAGATGAAGCTAGCGGTGATGAGCAGACTCAGCAAGGTGAGGAGGATCTTGGAGATGCAGAGAATGATGGTGGAACGCATAGTGATATCGTCAGGGACTCAGCCTTGGATGAGGATGACCAGTGATGCCTTCCCTTTCTGTATATGCTTTGGATATACTAGTTTGCCGTCTGTATGGCATGTGCCATGTTATAAGCTTGAGAGCTTCTGTTTTGTTCATGGATGTTTATTGGCCTTGCGCCGTGCGGACTTAATGTGAATTGGCAAATGTTTGTGCTATCCCTTATGAATGTTTGCCCGTGTTTCAATATGGCTATTGTATGGATATAAACCAGGACTTGGTTGTTCCTTGGTATGCATGGTCTTGTTGACACATACTGAAATTTTATTTCATGTTGGAAACGTTCGTGTTGAAGTTTCGACACTTGAGTGTTTCATTGTTAGGAGCGTGAAAGAGTTAAGGCCGAGTTGGCAAAATCATCTCTTTGTTGAATTCCATGTAAAATGGTTCTCATTACATGGGGTGCCAAATGGCTATAGCTTAACACTTGTACATTTGAGTTTATTTGTAATAGTACTTCAAGTGATCAGCATTCCAAGGGTGGCCAAGGGTCTTGCCATCGGAGTTTCGGAGTCTGTAAGAGCCGGGGCGACTGATGCCAATGACTTCGAACGGTCCGTCCCAGTTTGGACTGAGTGTGCCTTCGCTCGGGACTCTGTCACATAGTAGTCTTTTCTTCAATACCCAGTCCCCTATTTTGAAAGAGCGAGGCTTGACCCTGGAGTCATAATAGTTGGAAATGCGTTGCTTATAAGCGACATTTCTCAAGTGGGCCTGATCTCTGTGTTCCTCAATTAGGTCCAAGTTGAGGGTTAGCTGTTTTTCATTCTCACTTTGCAGGTAGTTCTGGACTCGGTACGTTGCTTGCTCAAGCTCAACCGGGACAACTGCCTCCGTACCAAAGGCAAGTGAGAATGGAGTTTCTCCCGTCGAAGTCCGATATGAAGTGCGGTATGACCAAAGAACTTGGGGTATAAATTCTGGCCAACAGCCCTTAGCCTTGTCCAAGCTGGTTTTCAAAGTGTGCTTGATTATTTTGTTGATGGCCTCAACTTGTCCGTTAGACTGGGGATGAGCTGGGGACGCAAAGCACAAGTTGATGTTGAACTTAGAGCAAAATATCCTGAACTTCTTATTGTCGAACTGTCGCCCATTGTCAGTGACTATAGCGTTGGGAATGCCGAATCTGCAAATGATGTTCTTCCATACAAAGTCTTCGATCTTTGCCTCAGTGATGGTTGCCAAGGGTTCTACTTCGGCCCATTTTGTGAAGTAGTCAACTGCAACGACTGCATAACAGACCTTGCCCTTCCCTGCCGGCATTGGGCCGATCAAATCAAGTCCCCACTGGGCGAAGGGCCAAGGGCTGATCATGGGAGTGAGAGGTTCAGGAGGGGAGTGAGGAGTAGTCGCATAGCGTTGACACTTGTCACATGAACGGGATACTTTGATGGCATCTTGGTGGAGTGTTGGCCAGTAATATCCTTGACGAAAAGCCTTGTGTGCTAGAGATCGGGATCCAGCATGATCTCCACAGACTCCCTCATGTATCTCTTGAAGGACGATTCCTGCCTCGGCAGGTGCAAGACACCGTAAGTATGGCAAGCTAAAACCTCGCTTGTATAGTTGATCACTGATGATCGAGTAACGGGCAGATTTGTACCGAATTTGCTTGGCCTGGACTTTATCACTTGGTAGGGTGCCATGGGCAAGGAAGTTATATATTGGGGTGATCCAGCTATCCCCTTGTTGTAAGTTGCACACTTCTGCGGCCATAGTGCTTGGTGCGGCCAACAGCTCGACATGAATCTTTCTTCCGATCTTGTCTTCCACTGCTGAGGCGAGGCGAGCCAAAGCGTCTGCATGACTGTTGGCAGCACGAGGAATTTGGGTGATGTTGTAGTGGAAGTTCTTGAGCAAAAGTTGTGTTTGCGCAAGATATGCCGCCATGGAACTATCTTTGGCCTCAAAGTTGTTGATGACCTGATTAACCACCAGTTGGGAGTCACTGAAGATATCAATTTGTTTAACCCCAAGGTGTTTGGCCAAACGTAAGCCTGCTAGAAGGGCTTCATATTCGGCCTCGTTGTTCGAAGCCTTGAACTTGAAGCGAAGAGCGTACTCCATCGCCACTTTGTCAGGGGTAGTAAGGACTAGACTTGCTCCACTGCCCTGTCGGTTGGATGAACCGTCAACATACAAGCTCCATGTCGGGGCTGTTGGTTCTATCCTCTGAGTTTCTGAGGGTGACGAAGTCATTGCTTTAGGTGTAGGAACAGTGTTAACAGGATATGTGAAGTCGGCGATGAAGTCTGCCACTGCTTGGCCCTTCTCAGCCGGCTTTGGTTGGTAGGAGATGTCAAACTCACCCAATGCTATCGCCCATTTAATCATTCGCCCCGAAGTGTCAGGACTCTGGAGTATTTATCGTAGAGGATGGTTGGTAAGCACGATGATGGAGTGTGCTTGAAAGTAAGGGCGAAGTTTTCGAGCAGTCATGACCAATGCTAGAGCCAGTTTCTCTATGTTGGAATATCGTGTCTCCGCATCTTGTAAGGCTTTGCTAGTGTAGTAGACTGGTCGTTCGACGTTACCATCATTTCGAATGAGAACAGAACTCACTGCTAAAGCCGACACTGATAGATAGATGATGACAGTGTCACCAACCTCAGGTTTGGAGAGTAGTGGGGCTTTGCTCATGTACTCTTTGAGGCTCTTGAATGCCTCAGCGCATTCATCAGTCCAGGTAATGTACTTCTTACTTCCTTTAAGTGCTTTGAAGAAAGGAGCACATTTGTCTGTGGCTTTAGAGATGAACCTGGTTAAGGCTGCTATCCTGCCAGTGAGGCTCTGGATGTCTTTTGAAGTTATTGGCTCCTTCATGTCGAGGATTGCTTTGATTTTCTCAGGGTTAGCTTCAATGCCTCGTTGGCTAATCATGAAACCCAAGAATTTTCCAGAGCCTACCCCGAAAGCACATTTGTTGGGGTTCAGCCTCATTTGATATCTCTTTAGAATGGTGAAAGTCTCAGAAAGGTTGGTGACGTGTTGGTCCGCATGTTTGCTCTTGACTAGCATGTCGTCGACATAAACTTCCATGCTTTTCCCAATTTGTTCGGCGAACATTGAATTGACTAGTCTTTGGTAAGTCGCCCCTGCATTCTTTAGGCCGAATGGCATAACTTTATAGCAATATAGTCCCCTATCAGTAGTGAAGGCTGTGTGTTCTTGATCCGGAGGGTTCATGAGGATCTGGTTGTATCCTGAGTAAGCATCCATGAAGCTCAAGAGTTCACACCCTGCCGTAGAGTCTATAAGCCTGTCAATGAGAGGAAGGGGGAAGCTGTCCTTTGGGCATGCCTTGTTTAGGTCAGTGTAGTCGACACACATTCTCCACAAGACTTTTTGGAGCAAGAGACTTTCCTTGGTCGGATTCTTCTTAACCAGGACAACATTTGCTACCCATGTCGGGTAATTGACTTCTCGGACGAAGCCTATATCCTTGAGTTTTTCAACTTCTGCTTTCATTGCTTTATATCGTTCGGCGTCATAAGATCTTCGCTTCTGTCTCATTGGCTTGGTCTTGGGGTCAATACTCAAGCGGTGACAGATGATATCGGGAGAGATGCCTGGCATGTCCTTGTAAGACCAAGCGAAGACTTCAGCGTTCTCTTGCAAAATAGAGATTAGTGCCAACCGAATGGGTGGTGACATAGTGGTGCCAATTTTTACCACGCGATCAGGATAGTCTTTGGAGATAGAGATCTCTTCCAACTCTTCAGCGGGTTGTGCTTGCTGGGTGAATGAGTCGTCTCGAGGATCGTCGGGTTGGTTGTCGCCATCATGAAGGTCCGAGTTGGCTCCGTCTGGGTTGGTCTTTATGACTTGATCATGTATAGAGAGGGTCTCCTTGGGCATAGCCAAGCGTTGTTGCTTAACCGAAGTGTTGTAACATGATCGTGCACTAAGTTGATCTCCCCTGATGTAACCATTGCCGGAAGGTGTTGGAAACTTCATCAACAGCATGTGCGTGGATACCATGGCCTTAAGATCATTGATGCCTGTACGCCCAAAGATGACATTGTATGCCGTTGGGCAATCGACCACCAGGAAGTTAGTTGTAATGGTAGCTGTGTAGGGGCCTGTACCAATGGTGACAGGCAAGTGTATGCTACCTAAAGGTTGCACAATATCACCGGAGAAGCTTATCAGAGGAGAAATTGAGCGATCAAGCAAATGTTCAGCTACATTAAGTGCCTTGAACGCTTCGGCGAACATGATATTGACTGAAGCACCTGTGTCTACCAGGATCCGTCGCACATCGAAGTTGGCTATATGGGCCTCCACGATCAGTGGGTCGTTGTGAGGGTAAATGATACCTCTTTCTTCCTCAGGGTAGAAGCATATTGGATCCCAATCAGGTTTTTGATGTTTACCTCCTCTGATGTCTTCCACGTGAAACACTTGATGGCCAGGCTTTAAGGTTCGTTCATTGTTTTTCCTGGCCCTGTTAGAACATCCAGATAGGGGTGTGCCACCGCTTATGGAATATATCACGTTCACGTGCCGCTGGTTACGGTCATCCCTTTGAGGATGAAGGAGGAATTGATCAATTTTCCCTTCGCGTGCCAGAGCTTCGATATGATCCTTAAGGATGATACATTTCTCGCTGTCATGGCTATTACACTCGTGGTAGCAACAAAACATGCCAGTGTTCTTCGTGGACTTATAACCTGGCTGCCTTGGTATTGGCTTTGGTATCAGGTGGGCTATGCTTGGATAAATAGCCGCGCATGTGGTATTCAAAGGTGTGTATGCCTCGTACCTTGGGGTAGGGACTCTCTTAATCCGTGCTTGCCCCATTGCATTCACTGCATGAGGGCGGGCATTATCGTGGCGGTACCCCTGGTTATCGCGATAGTGTCCCTTACTCTTCTTGTTGAAACGAGACTGTTGAGGATGGAAATCCTTTCTCTTGCCCTGAGATTGGTGTGCATGTTGCCCTGGCGAAGCGTTGGGTAAGGCATGGGGAGATGTCACAACTGTTTGGAAGGTTGAGGCCCGACCACTTGGTTGGATTTGGCTCCCACTCCCCACGTGTTGATAAGGAGTACTCGTAGGGGGTTTCCCTTGGTATGTCCTTGCTTCAGCGGATGCATGATTGTAGGCTTGTGCCATCACCTCAGAGTAGGTTTTCCAAGTGTTGGCA
The DNA here is from genome assembly GCA_036320875.1 of Cotoneaster glaucophyllus. Classification (NCBI taxonomy): domain Eukaryota; kingdom Viridiplantae; phylum Streptophyta; class Magnoliopsida; order Rosales; family Rosaceae; genus Cotoneaster; species Cotoneaster glaucophyllus. The sequence continues at coordinate 29,677,274 of CM070063.1, forward strand.
TTGATCATGTACTTGAAGAAACAGTCACGCAGGCCCGCTGTGAAAGCTTTGAGGGCGGTCTTGTCATCTGCCTCCGCGCATCGAGAATATTCATGGCTGAAACGACCGGCATATTTCCGTAGTGACTCGTCCGGCTTCTGGTAAATAGTGTATAAGTCATCTGCAGAATGCAAACGGTCGGTTTGAAAGATGTGCTGAGAGACAAACAGTTTCCTTAATTCCTCAAACGAGTCTACCGTCTCGGGTTGAAGACGGCAATACCAGTTTAGAGCTCCACCAGAAAGGGTGGAAGAGAAGAGAAGACATCGCTCTTCGTCGGTGTGCATCCGATATGCCATGGTGGACTCAAAGAGGTTGAGGTGTTCAATCGGGTCCTCCCTTCCAGTATAGAGTTGTAAGCTGAGCTTCTGTTTCGTCTTGGCTTGGAGGGGGGTGTCGAGGATCCTCCTTGTAAGAGGGCCGGGCCTAGGTTGGTTCCAGTCAGGTATTTCGGCCTGACGTTCGGCCTTCAACTTGTTCACTTCCTCGAGGAGCTACAGGACAAGGGGGTCCTGAATGGAGTCATATACCACTGGAGCTTTCTTCCGTAAATCTTTATCTCCTCTTGGAGTTAGGGAAGTTTGGTCGTGGATGTGTAGTCTTTCCCTGGACTCGACATATTGGCTCTTAAGGCAAGCTTGTCGGAACACCTCCGAGTCCCCTATACCTTCATATTTCTCGGGGACCTGTAGCTCGTTCCCTGGCTCGATAGTTGGCTTGGGTCGTGGCAGGGGACCGAGTCTTTCAAAGACCCTTGGATCATCGATCTTTGAGCCTATGTGGATGGGTTTCTCACGACGTTGCTTCAGGAAGTCTCTGCAGTCGCGATAAACAGCTTTCGATCCTTCCACTCCTTCTGTGAGGAGGTGCTTCCCTCCACTTCTCCTGCTTCGGGTTGAAGCAGCTGGGTCGAGAGAAGTCTCATGTTGATTGACATTTTGATGAGCATCATGTTCTGGGTCAGGGACACCTATGTTACGGACTGGCGACCCTCTGGGTTGGGTGGTATCCAGATGATGGTTGGCTTTCACATGGACAATGGGCTCAAGTGTCCGAGCATGCCTAGCCTCGTGGAGCATTTCGAAAATCTTCTCATACTGCTCTTGGAGGACTTCATTCCTCATTGTTGTCTTGTTGTTCTGAGCCTCTAGCTCTTCGATTTGAAGAGCAAGTCTTTTTCGTTCATCCCTCATCTGCTTCGCGCTAGGCGCGAGAGGGGTGTCGTTCTGCGTGCTGTGGCTTCTTTCGCTTCCCATGTTGGAGAGGGATGCCTGGTCAAATGAGAGTGCACGAATGATGGAAACCAGCTTAGCAAAGCTGAAGAGAGTAGGAATAAGTGTCGGTTTCCCACAGACGGCGCCAAATGTTGATGCACAGAATCGGCGGGGACTCTGGGACAACGGAAAGTTTTAAGTCTATGACCTTCGCTAGATTGCTCAGGTCACTGGGGTGTATGAGTATGTAAATGGACAGTGACAGGGAAGCAAACACAAGATGTACGTGGTTCACCCAAGATTGGCTACGTCCACGGAGCAGAGGAGTTCGTATTAGTAATGAAGGGTCTTCACAAGTACACAGGCTCAAGCTCTCGATTTTGTGAGTTCTAGTGAGTTGCTTAACACAAATGACATTAGGAAATATTGTGGGGGAATGACCCCTATTTATAGGAAAACTTGTAGCTTTGTCACATTGACACGTGTCATGTTGTGATTGGTCCTTGATGTTGACACGTGTCGCGCTCTGATTGGCTCCTGATCTTGACACGTGTCGCATAGCGATTGGCCTCCTGGTTGGAGGGAAACTCTTCTGGGTCCTTGACGATATAATGTTGACCGGTGCTCGGTAGTTTCGGGATTGGTCAAGTATGGTACAAACACACTTAAACTAGAAAAGTTTACAACAAGTCCAAACCCTTTTCATGAAATTCCCATTTTAGAATGAAAAAAAAAATCACTACGTTAACCTCCTAGGCCTCCCACAGACATTCCTAGAATCCTATAAACATAAGTAATGCTTTTATTTCGTCACAATTCATTGGAAATATATTTTTCCTGAAATATTCAATTCCGCTTGGTATTTTATCTTAAAACAGATGCCCAATTTGGTATTTTGTGGCTTATTATATTAACACTCTACAAATTATTGAATAAACCTCATCTACTTAATACACCCCACATGTGCTTTTTCAATTAAAAATTATCTTAATACATCCCATGTACTTCCCCATAATACCCTCATACCCCCACATTCTCAATATACACTTTACATTTTCTACATGCACCTCATATTTTTTCTACTCCCCACATTTCTCAAATCTTATAAAGCTTTTGATTTGGACAAAAAATGCGGATTGGAATTTTGACAAAAGATGTCGCCTGAGATTTAAAGCATATGTGGGTTGTTTTCAATTCCACCATTAAAACCCATGTCGTTTGTTTTTAATATTTGGTGATAGTTTTAGGTGTTTAATTCTTCATGTAATCACTGTAATTGTGAGATCCCACATCGCCCAGGGGAGTGATCCTTATATGTATATTCCCATCCCTACCTAGCGCGAGGCCTTTTGGGAGCTCACTGGCTTCGGGTTCCATGGGAACTCCGAAGTTAAGCGAGTAGCGCGCGAGAGCACTCCCATGATGGGTGACCCACTGGGAAGTTCTCGTGTGAGTTCCCAGAAACAAAACCGTGAGGACGTAGTCGGGGCCCAAAGCGGACAATATCGTGCTACGGTGGTGGAGCGGGCCCGGGATGTGGTGGACCCCGGGTCGGGATGTGACAGTAATCCCTAAAAGATAAATATGAACATAGAAGCTTGAATAACGCAGCAAAAACAAGATTAAATAATTATCGATGTTGTCAAAATCACTAAAACAATAAATAATATGAAGTCTTACCTCATGTGAAGCTTCCAAAACATCGGTTTCGTGTTTCATTCATCAAAAATAATTTTTCTCAATCAACATGTTTGTAGTTTCATTAGTTAGGGTTTTGTTTAACAATGGAGGGTCGGATGAGTTTTGATAGTTGAAGAAAATAAATAATACATTAAAAGTGATTTGGGGTGTATTTAGAATTTTTTTTTTTTTCTTTTTTTAAAACCTAATAAGGTCAAAATTGTCATTGCATAGTAGGGTAAATAAGTCATGTAATATTAAATTTTAATATGAGGTGCATTCAACATTTTGTGGGGTGCTAATATAAAAAGCCTTATAATATGAATTACCTGAGGTTATCTTTCAAAAAATTGAAATAAAAAATGTCATTCTTTCAAAGACCAACAATCCAGTAATCATGTAATCTTGAAAGTTAGTACTATAATTTAGTGAAATTTTTATTTATTTGGGTTTGAGTTATCTCACCCGATTGTTTTACGGGAAAACTAATGAAAAATGTTTGAAAACTTTGAGTTTTAACAATAAGGTACATCCTTAACAATTATTTTTGTTAATAAAAAAAATCAGATATTCAAATTTGATATCTCTTCCATTTAGATATTAAAAAAATTAATAGCTGCTTGGGTACATCCCTAACCACAAACATTATACAAACAAATGTATTTTTATGTTCATTGATCCAATTCTCACAACCAGTGTTCCGGGCTTCCGAGGGTGGTCCCGGGACCACGCAGGTCCCTTAATAGATTCACCCTTGACTACAAGCATGAGTGCTACGCGAAGTTACCAATAAAAAAAAGGAGAAAAATCAAACTTTGTTGTAAAACAGGAGGAGGAGACACTTTTGATGACTTTTCATGCATTGATAGAAACTGATCAGGAGACACAGTGTGAGGACACACGTTGCAGCAATCATATGAGTGGATGTAAGTCTTCCTTTTTTAATTTGGATGAAAGCTTTCGCACATGGTAAGTTTTGGTGATAAATCAACCGTGAAAGTGATGGGTAAAGGAGATATTCAAACTAGGACCAAAAATTATTTGTTGAAACTGTTTCGAACATTTTTTTTGTATCCATGATTTGAAGACAAATTTTTTGAGTGCTGGAAAGTTACGAGATAAAGGATACAGAATTAGAATCCTTAAAGGAGAGTGTGAAGCATACGATCCAAAAAGAGGCTCCACCACCTAATTCGTTTAAAATTTGCCTATGAAATTATCAATTTGTGTTACACTTTTCCCTCCACCATCAAATCTATCTAAAATCTATTAAATTTCATGATGTAGCACATGTGATGTTGACTTTACGAGAGATACAAATTCATACCACTATGCTTGTCTAGAGATGTTCCAAATACCAATTTTCTCCTTAAAAGTCATTTTGAAACGAGTGATTTCTTAAAATTTAATTCTTGTATCTCATCCCGGTTGTTTTACATCCTTAATAGTTGTTTTGTTAATGGAAAATCAGATATTCGAACTTGATATCTCTTCCGATGAGATATTAGAAAAATTAAAAGCTACTTGGGTACATCCCTAACCACAAACATTATGGAAACAAATGTATTTTCTTGTTCAATGATACAATTCTCGTAAAAAAATGCCACGTGTCCAAACCTAGCCTACCAGAGAAACAAATGGGCTAATCAGATTCCTAAAAAATTCACCTACAGCAGCATACTCCTCCAACGCTTTAATCTCAGCCCCAAACCGAAAGAACTGCGGAAGAAACAGCCAAAAGGAGGTCACCATCACGAATCCGACGCTCAAACCTCCAGATACCAACCTCGGCAACCGCCACCTGCCGGTCGACATCTCCCTCTTCAAACCGATCTCAACCGTCAAACACACCCCGTGCAGTAGAAAGAAGCACGTGAGTCCCCACGTGGGCGGCATCCTCCCCATGTGATAAACAACGATCTCGTGCATCAAACCCGACACCACAAAGGTCGCGAGGACCGCGGGCAGCGGGGCCCACCTGCGGCCCACGACGCGTCGTGAGAAGCCAAGGATGGGTTCGTACACGGTGGGTCGTAGGATGCCAGTGACCATGAGGTTCCACCGCCGGCCCCAGAAGTCTTGGAGCGAGGTGGAGAGATAAGGCTCGTTGAACTGCGGCTCGAGCTCGGTGGCCAGGAGGGTTCGAGCCAGGGCTGCGACCACGGCTAGAACGAGTTCGAGGAACAAGTACATGTGCAGCGAATAGAGAACCCACACGGCGTATGGAGGGATTCGGTCACTGTAATCATAGGCACGTAGCAAAATTCCAAAAAGCAGAGCCTTTATGACATGATTTAGAGGGATTTTATGGCCTACTTTGGGATCTTGGGGAATAGGGTTCTCTTTGTTTTGGTGATCTGCAGGTGGGTTTTCTTTGGATTGGCCATTTTGTTTTTGCAGGGATTGAATTGCTTCATTTTTCGTAGATTTTTTGTGTTTGGCTGATGGATCTGCGGGTGGGTTCTTATTTTGCTGGAGCTTGATTGGGAGGCCAGCAAGAGGAACAAAACGAGCGAGAGAGATTGATGGGTCAGAAGCCAGAGGTCCTTTACCAAAAGCAAAGAGCAAGAGCTTGAAGTTTGCGAGCCAAGAAACGAAGAAAGATGTGTAGCCGGCAAGATGTATGGAGGAGATGAAGAGAGGAAGGTAGAGAAAGAGGCAGACAATTGGAAGGAAACAAATGAGTCTTGTGAAACCTTTGGGGACGAACTTGGCAGTGGCATAGCAGTAACATAGACACAGACAGACTGAGAGCCATACCTTCAACAAGTTAATCATATCTCCATCCATTTGCTCCTTCTCCCTCTCTCTCTCTCTCTCTCTCTCTCTCTCTGATCTTCTGTGTTTTTCTTGTATCCTTTTTGGAAGAAGGTTTGACAATTAGGTTTTATGACTTATCAAAAGTATGATTTGCGAACAATTAAAACAAATCTAAAAAACAAACCAGTTATTATATTCTTGAAATTATATGACACCCATATACTATTCACGCGTACTATCCTCATGTTTAGTGGTTTTCAACATTTAGTACATCAAATTTTTTTCGTCCCAAAGTCATACCTAAAGTGTTAATTTTAGGACAGTCTCATACATCTGTTAGTCAAACTGTTAAGTCTGCCGTTAACTGATAACGTGGCACCTACATGGACAATGACTGGGCACCACGTGGATTTTTTTTTTTTTTGGAGAAGGGGTTCCAAAAAAAAAAAAAAAAAAAAAAAAACCACGAGTCTTCTTCCTCCCCCAAACCCTCGCACCCTTTCCCTCCCTTCTCTCTTATGCAACCCGCACCCATTCCCTCCCTTCTCACTTCTACAACCTACACCCTCCCTGCTCTCCTCCTTCCTCCCTTATCCCTCCATTCTCTCATCTGCACCAACCCACCAAACCCTCTACCAATTTCGAATGCTCAACTACCTTATCTTCTTCACCACCACTAACACCATTTTCCTTGGCCACTTCACCCAAATTTTCACTTTTCCCCAACCCAGTATCCCCCAAAACGACACCTTTAGGACCCCCACCCTCTAAAATTTTCGAATCCATAAACACTTCCTCCCCGACATCCTCATCGCCGTCAGGCCTCAGACTACCCGTACTCGTCGGATAGAAGAATTCTGACGGGTTAACAAACTTCACACCGAAGTCCTCTTGCACCCCTCCAACCACCACGGTATCTCCGCCTCTCATAAACACCCTATCGGAATCAAAATCCTCATCCCCGCTTACAAACCCCTCATCTGTCTCAGATCTACCACCGTCACTACCGTCATCAACCCCGCTAAATTTCTCGTCATTATCAATTTTGGAAACAAGGGTTTATGATGAATCATCGATATCAGAATACTGAGAAGAAAGAAATGAAGAACCTGGTGCGTTTGAGAGGTGTTGCGCCTCCTCCTCTGAAGCAAAAGGCTTGGACTCCATTGGAGGCTGCTGGGTGTGAGGTGAAAATTGAAGGGTTTTTCTGCACCCTCTGGAGAGAGAGTGGTTTTCGGGATTTGGGTTTTGTTTGAGGGATTGTGGGACTGCGTCGAGGGGAGGAGATAAGGTTTTAGGAGAGATGGGAGGAAACGGTGTCACGGGTTCTCCAAGTTTCTTGTTTGTGGAGAGATGACAGGTCGTTCATTGGAAAAATGACCCCCCGCAGCCGTCGTCTTCTTCAAATCAAGTTATGAAACATCTTCCTTTTTCTGAAAATTACAGAAACCCTTTGTTCTTTATATTGATTTTTGAAGTTTTCATGTAGTTATTTTGGAAATTTGTCTGAAAAACCCAAAATTTATTTTTTATTGGAATTGAATTTTTGGTTTATTAGGGTATTTGTTTGAGGGGCATTTGACAATGGATCAGGAGAAGATGAGGGTTTGATGGGTTGGTGCAGAGAAGAGAATGAAGGGATAAGGGAGGACGGAGGAGAGAAAGGAGGGTGGGGGGGGGGGGGGGGGGGGGGGGGGGGGGGGGGGGGGGTTGGGGGAGGTAGAAGACTGGTGGTTTTTTTTTTTTTTTTTTTTTAACCCCTTCTCCAAAAAAAAAAAATCCACGTGGATCCCTTAATGCCACGTGACGCTCAGTCATTGTCCACGTAGCCGCCACGTCATTAGTTAATGGCAGACTTAACAGTTTAACTAACAAATGTATGAGACTGTCCCAGAATTAACACAGACGGTCCCAGAATTAATAATTTAGGTATGACTCTGGGACGAAAAAAACTTGATGTACTAAATGTTGAAAACCACGAAACATGAGGGCAGTAAACTGAGATTTATCCTAAAATTAAAATATAAATTTGATTTGATTTGGATTCAATCCGAACCCAATGTGATTAATAAGATCCGAATTCATTAATCTGATTATAAGTAGATCTCGTCCAACTAATATTAGCATGTTGATTAAGTTTTATATTAAAAGGAATTGAGAGATGTTATTTTACAAATATTATATTCTATTGTGTAACATTAAGCAAGTTTTTTATGCAATCAAAATACACTTGCTATTTTCTCATTATTTAATTTGGACATTACTATTTAATAAAATAAAGAAGCTACTTGTGATATTTTAATTGTTTTTAGGTCCAAAATTAGATTTAATAATGATCTGATTTAATCTAAATTCAATGCTTGGATATAATTCTCAATTCAATTATCCGAAAAACGATCTAAATTGATAATCTGATTATAAATGAATTTGGATATAGATGAAGGTTGATTTGATCCATTCACATGTCTATATATATATATATATATATATATATATATATATATATATATTAATACAATGATATTCTACATCTAAGGGGAACATGATAATCTACTCTAAGCGATGGGTGAATTAGGTTAAGTCACACAATGCGTCAGCCACTTTACTAAATATCGAACTCAACACAAATATATTAGGCCATTGTCATTTATGTGACAAAAAACTCTCACTTAAAAGTGATGAGGAGTACAATTAGACCATATGAATTGTTGGTATGTTTGTTGAAGGAAGGGATAAGTTGAAATGGAAAAGTAGGAATAAAAATGACAATTAACCAATCACAAGGTTATTTTTTATTTTATGAGTTTTAGGATAGTGTTATTCATACATCTCTTTTACCTATTACACTTTTTTATTAATTTTGGTTCATTAGTCTTCTTCAACTTATCCAATCCCAAAGCTGAAATTGAAAAGAGTGTGTAAAAGGTAAAAATACTGTATGGATATCATCACCCTTACTTAAAACATTGTTCGAGATTTCTTAATTTCTTATCCAAGTTGACACCTAGAGTTATTAATATAGATGTTATATACATAGAGCTTCCCTTACGCTAACATCTACAACTCTAATTTCCTTTTCATGCTTACGAAACAAACCACATCAATGAGGGCAATGGGGTTTGTTGACCCCTCATCATAACTATGCTTCTTTGTTTTAATGAAATATCCAATGTGATCCAACGTTTGTCAAGGGACATAAAATAATCAAGTCTACCGTATTAGCTATCTGCCTCGCTAGTTTAATGTGATGAACAATTACTCGCAAGATTTAGCGAGGAGGAGAGATTGAATGGCTAACTAAACATAAAATAATGTAATTTTACTATATGCTCCTTTTTCTTTCTTTCTATGTTTCTCTTCAAATCTAACTAGATACGTATATATAGGACCATCATAGGGACCATGTATTCATTATATATCAACTCTTATATATTTCACTATTTTGGCATTTTTCTAATTTAGAATACAATTATATAATCTTTACTGTCCCTTAGTACTACGGTGTAGTGGTATTCCTTTTTTTTATAAGTGAGAGGTCTTAGGTTCGATTTTTGCCAAAGACGAATTTGAACTACATTATTACTAACTAATTGTGAGACTAAGCTCACCTTCTCCCTCTTAATGTAAATAATATCATTTGTTAAAAATAAAAAAAAGTTATATAATCTTTACTGCGTTTGGGATCCTATATTCCTAGGATCGGCCTAGCCCATTCTTGGCCTTTTTGGGCCGTTATCTTTAAGTTGTCATGCGCAACGTAAGTTAAAAGTCTATTGGGTCAAAGCTCAATGGGCCTTTAATTTATCCATCCTTTTAACTCATTCATTTTCCATTTGGTTTTTCAATTAAGTTATCTATTACACTATGTTTGGATCAAGAAATTTAAGATTACTAAGAAATTTTAAAATGACAGAAATTAAAATGACGAGATTTTATTTTCTAGAATTTGTGAATTTTCTTGTTTGGTTAACCTAAAAAAACAATGAAATTGAATACGAAATTTGTTATTTTTAAACTCTCAATCATAGAAATTAGAAATGACACCTATTTACGTGGAATTTAAACTTGGGAATTGGAGGTTCCAAATTCCAAGTTTTTTTCCCAGGCATAAATTCTAAATTTCTATGTTTATGAATACAAACAAGGGAATTGGTGCATGTCAATTTATAAATTCTGAGTTTTACTCAATTCCCAAGTTTATTTCCCCCATCCAAACATAGTGTTAGGTTTTAATTAGTGAGGCTAGAACTCTTACTATTCGTTTACGAATTAAATGGTCATTTTTTATTCTCCCTTTTATAAGAACTTAGGGCTCGTTTAGGAAGTTTATTAAATGACTGAAAATGCTTTTAGAATGTTTTTGGGTTCCAAAATCACTTGAAGTGCATCCTACAAGAACACCAAATATGTGCTTCTTTCATAATTAAATTGCATTTTACTAAGGATTGATTTCAAAAACTTTTTTTTAAAAGCGCTTTCAGTCATTTAAAAACACTTCCTAAACGAGCCCTTATCAATAATTCTCAAAGCTTCTACAAGTCATGAGAGCCACCTAGCAATTATCATGACTACTCAAGCTAAGAAAAATAGTAGGGAATACAGTCAACTATAAGTGCAATTGAATACAGTCCCTCTCTAGTGCATGTTGAGAATGAATCCTACATCATAGGCAAAATGGACATTGCCTCTAAGTAATTGGGCTACTCTCATACTATAACCTTAGCCTTTTTCATGGTATTAGAACAACAGGTTGTCCCTTGTGAAGCCCAACGGCCACACGTGCTCTACGTCACCCACTTTTAAGTTATTCACGTGTTAGGTTTGAAAATTCGTCACACATGAGGAGACGTGTTCACAGTGAATCCCACCCTAAACCATAGAGCATGTTTCTTATTATACACTCACATGCCTTTATAAAATAATAGAGAGTCCAAACAATAACTTGAGCCACATTCTTGATTGAACATGTCTACATATCATTATTAAGATTGTATCCATAAGACAATCATGTTGCCTCAAGTCTAACAAAATTTGCATTATTGCAACTAAGAGAATACCTAATGCATGAAAACTATCCTTGACATAAGTGTAATTTAGCCTCGAATGATAAAATTCAATTTCTAACAATGCATATCAAACGTCCAACTTAGTACTACGATCTAGTGATATTCTTTGTCATTTGTAAAATTGTAAGTAAGGTCTTAGATTCGATTCTCGCCAAAGACAAATATAAACCATATTATTGCTAGTCAATTATGAGACTTAACCCACTCTCTCACCCTCTTGATATGGATAATATCGTTTGTTTCAAAAAATAAGTCACATCTAACCTACGCCAAAATAATACAATGGCTCTTCACAAGTCCAGTTAACGAGATAGGATCCTTACCAGATCCTCTAATCACATCCGTTCATCGTACATCGTGCGATCAATTTTCATCAAGTACTATTTATAATTAATTTTAAATAAAAAAATTTACAATAATTTCTATCCATATGATGTACAATGAATGAATATGATTTTAAAATCTCTGAAATCCTTACAAAGAAAATTCAACTAAGATCCTCACAAAAAGAATCTGGCAAGAACCATGACTCTTGCCCAATACTCTTGAAGAGTCAACTTCTAAAAAAAAAAAAAATTAATAGCCAATAAAAGCCAAGTCAGTAACACTTTTTATCCCATGCCCAATACCGGCACCGCACAAACAGTTGTAGAACACGACGCCAACGAAACCCAATTTTCATCCAACTTTGGTTCTACAACTTTCATATAATCACAGTCACGTAATATATCATCGCACCGAACTCTCGTCTCTCCATTTCAATCCATCCGAAAGCACAAACACACAAAGTTGAAATCTCGATTTTCCTCTTATGGGGTACCTTTCTTGCAGAGCTGAATCAGCCATCTCCGTCGCCAATTCCCAAACCTCATCGTCCAAAACAACAGCCACCGCCGAAAAGCCCATCAAGATCCAACACTTCGACTACAGTGATCTTGTGGCCGCCACCAATGGCTTCTCCGAACAGAAGCTTTTGGGCAAAGGCAGCCATGGCTACGTCTACAAAGCTATGCTCCGTGGCCGTCTAGTTGCCATCAAAAGACCCTCCAGAGCTCACAGCCAGACTCTCCGACCCAACTCGTGTTCTGGGCCGGAGACCGCCAACGAGGTAGACAACGAGATCGAGATCTTGTCTAAGATTCAGAGTCCGAGGCTGGTCAATCTTTTGGGGTTTTCGAATGATTCGAAAGACAGGCTTTTGGTGGTGGAGTTCATGAGCAACGGTACGCTGTACGATGTTTTACATTCGAGTACGAATCGGCCTCCGAATTGGGGTCGTAGGATTAGATTAGCTTTGCAAACTGCTAAGGCAATTGACATTTTACATTCATCCAGCCCACCTGTAATTCATAGAGATATTAAGTCTGCAAATGTTTTAATTGATCGTAGTTACAATGCCCGGTTGGGGGATTTTGGATTGGCTCTGAGGTACTGCTTGTTCGACGAATATAGGCTCCGGTCGACCCCTCCGGCGGGGACGATGGGGTACTTGGACCCTTGCTATGTGACCCCTGACAATTTGAGTGCTAAAACTGATGTTTTTAGTTTTGGGATTTTGTTGTTGGAGATTATAAGTGGTAGGAAGGCTATAGATGTTGGGCATTCTCCGCCTTCGATTGTGGATTGGGCTATCCCGCTTATAAAGCGAGGGAAGCTGATAACGGTTTATGATCCACGAATTGTACCTCCTAAAGACCATGTTGTGAGGAAGCAATTAGCTGTCATTGCAGCCAAGTGTGTGAGGTCTTGTAGGGAGCGTAGGCCAACGATGAAGGAGGTTGTGGTTTGGCTTACCGGGTTGAGTAAACTGGTTCCCCTGCATTCGTGGAATGGTTTTAACAATCCGTGTACAATGGTAGATACCATGGGGCGGCCAGTTGAGTCGAGGACAGCGCATTTGAGTTCGAAGCTAGAGGGTGTTGGAGAAGAGAATTTGGAAGCCTTGGAAGCTAAATTGACTAGGCAAGTGTTGAGGAAATCGCAGAGAGTTTATTCGGATTTGGGGTTTAGTAGCAATCTGATGGAGCTTATGGCAGGTACTGATGGGGAGCCTGACTTTCATGGTAATGCAGATGGAGACAATCGCAGTTCAAAATCAGCGAATCGGGTTTCTAGATTTGGTAGCGGACGATACATTGGCAGGATTAATAAATCAACTCCTGGTAACGGGAAACAAGTCCCTGATTTGATGCAAAATCATTCTTGGGGGAAAAGGTCGCTTACATGTTCAAGGAGAGATGATGCAATGCCTCATGTGAGCGGCAGTTCCCGTGCATCTGCTGGTATACAGCTTGCTGCAGAAATTTGATTTATGTGAATAGAGAACAAAGGCATGTAAGCTTCCTTGCTTGCTAATTTCACATTGATGTAAATTTGTTGTTGGTCTCTCATTAATTTGTTAATGTGTTGTTAATTACCACATCTATGTCAGTCAAGGTACATTGCTGATGTCCCCAATTGTAAGTTGTCCATCATTTTTGTTTTTCGTCTTTGTAAGTTGTTTAATGTCGATGCAAGTGATACCGCTCTTGTTCTTTGTAGTTCTGCATCTGTATTACTGCATTGTTCCAATTTCCGCGATCTTATGATTTGCCGAGTCTCGAGTGTTTTGAAATGGAACGAGGATAAAATCTAGGATAAGATTTTAGCATAATGTTTTGTGGATCATTGCATATGCCTTCAGAGTTTTGTTATGTCTTGTTTGTATTCAAATAAACAGAAGAAGAGGCAATCTGTTTTAGATTCAAGTGTTGTTTGCATCCCAAGAGATTTATGTTTAGTTGTGAGCTATAGATGTCCATGCATGCGGCTTTGTTTAGTTGGGTTTCGATTGGTGTCAAGGATTGAATTGGATAATTCACTAGATTCAATGCGTGTTAAGGGAAGCAATGGATACTTTTGAGGAAGCAAAATTTTTGTCCAAGTTGAAGGTTGAAGTTGAATAAGTCACGAAGAAAATTCATCTCTTGTAATCCCCACAAAATTGTAGGATGGTATCAATCTACAAGTTTTTATTTTATTGTTATTTTTAATGAAAATTTCCCATGCTTCCAATATTACTCTAAAAATTTCCTATCTTTTAATACGTTTTCTTGTCCTAGTTTCTCAATTTTTCTTAATCTTTAACCTGAAGTAGGAAGTTGTTAGATCGACGAGTTCATCCATTCTCTTTTTAAGAGTATAGAATAGATTGATCATACTTTTTGACGAACTTAAGTTCTACATGGTAGACAATTTGTTGCTTCTAGATCGAAAGGGATCATGTCCGGATCCCTTCTAGCTAATCTTCCTCATCAAACAATCTGGACATTTGAAATTTGATCCAACGGCTAAAAACACGGGCTCACTTTAAAAATTATAATAACTTTAGCTAGTGAATCAAATTTTAAAGATCAAATTATTTAATGAGAAGAATTAGATGGAAGAGATACAGAAAAAATCTTTTTCCTTGCAGATGGGCTTGACATCAGGTCGATTCTACCAAGAAATATATTAAAAGGGAATGGCGTAACTTTCATCATGTCACTTTGAATTCTTGTTTGACTCTCCTGCAGTATCACACTGTTGCTTTGTTTACCCATCATTTAATTTGTAAAAGCATCTTTATTTCCTATTCTCTTTCCCCTTTCTTTATCAGCGCCTCGTATAGTCATATGTAACAAGGGATAACAATCTTTTCTAGATTCTTTTGTGGGAATCCGAAGATTAATTAATCGTGTCTATTGATATTACATTGTGTAGTTAGAAATTATTTTAAATTGAATATAAATAGTACCTAACGAAAATTAATCGCACGATATACGATAAACGAACACGATTGATTGATCATTCGGATCCCCACAAAGAGGATCCAAAGAGGATCCTATTCCACAAATAAGGACCTTTTCAAATCAAATAAAGACAAATGGTTCATTTACTAATTCCTAATCAAATTGAGAAGAATTGAATTGAATTGAAGATGAGTTTGAAATGAGAGTGGAATTAGAATTAGATTCATCCATCTAAGTAATTAAATTTAGAAAGATTTAGGACATTCGATTACCGATTTTAGGTGATCCCCAACTATTTTCTGAATCCCTAAATGCTAGTAAACGCTCAAAGGCGTTTGGACGAGTGTGATTTTGTTTCTTCCGACTCTAAACACGCCCTAAGTGCTGAGAAATCAAATGATCATTGACTCTTCGTCCATAAGCCTCATGTAAATAAATCATGCATAAAATTATATGATTTGCAAATAATACTAGATGTACTACATCTCTGGATTACATTAGTTGACTACATTACGTGACAACTGAAAAACGCTTGTTACATTATTATTATTATGGCTGTTAATCTTCTTCTTAATCCTATTACATCTTGAGTTCGAACACCCTCTGTCCCCACATTCAGTCCGACATAAAGTAAAAATATTGATAGTAATAAAGAAGAAAATGGTTAAAAGAAACTCTTGGTTTTCCTTGGAGAACCTAGATTTTTTATGACGCATATTCCGGGTACAGTAACAGCAGTGCTGTGGTGGTCCAAGAAAAAGGACTGCACTCGAATGGATTTATAGCAGCAGCCAAACACTCTCTTTAGTGGTGACAATTCTTTATGTCGTAGCTGCTGCTATATCTGCTGTTTGTTTCCCATTGGATTGGATAAAACAGTCAAGTACAAGACAAACTGGAAGTTTGAAAAATGAAAAGATTCCAGAGCACTACTAGCTAGCTCCCCAAACACGGTTTCGAACTCAAAACGTAACCTGGAAGAGGAATTCTGTTTTTAGCTGTTTGGCAGCAAGCAGAAACAAGTGTATTAGGTATCCGTTTGTCAAGGCTTTACAGCTACTCCCACTCTTTTTTGAAATTCTAAAATGAGGAAATTGTAGGAATTCAACTCAATTGGAGCAATGACCTTTCAACTAAAAATCTGATAATTAGTCCCTTAACTCTTCAAAACGTGCAGCTACGGTTCATTTCGTCAACTTCGTCAGAACTTCTATCAAAACGAGTTATGTTCGAAGAGTTATTGCTACAATTGGGTTAAAGTTGAGGAATCGTTTCTCTAATTGGGTTAAAGTTGAGCAACCATTTCTACAATTTTCCCGTTTAGTTTCCCTTATTTTCCCTTGATTCAGCTATTTTGACGGAAGTTTTAACGGAGTTAACGAAAATGATAGTTGTACATTTAGATAAGTTAAGGGACCAATGATCATGAATTTTGAATTCAGGGACCATTGCACCAATTGAGTTACTGTTGAGGGAGCATTACTAAAATTTTCTTTTGTAAAATTGGAGAGGTCTTGGATCTTTGTGGCCTAGCATGTGCACGGTTTTACGTTCTTGGGGATCTTGAACTCGGCCACATCTGGTCCTGCCATCAGACATGAACAGGATATCCAGTGTATCAAAAATGTTAGCAACGTATTGACAATCTGGCATTGACGTGCCAATACGAGGTCAACAATGGAAAAAGATCCTCGCCGGATCCTTTCCTAGGAATCCTAAAGATCTCGTGATCATGACCGTTCATCGTATATCGTGCAATCAAAAATCATTTCAAAATTTAAAATTTAAAATTAAATATAAATAGTACCTAAACGATGAACGGTCACTATCATAGAATCCCTAGGATCCCCAGGAAAATGATCCAGCAAGGATCCTTTTCCGTCAACAATGTCTACCAAATACAGATATCAACAACGTTAGGGTGTCAGTTTTTCCATACAAATTTGCATCATACAAGACTCGGGCAAAACATAGAACCACCATGGAAGAAAAAAACAAGACAAATGGGGTTACATTGACATGAATATCAAAGGCCACTTCAAATTCGTGTGCCCAAACCAATACAAAAAACACAAATTGCGAAAAAAAGTAGCATATAAATGATACACATCCAATCATTTTCGACAAAATTGAAGTCGTCATTCTAATTTGTGTTCATATAATAAAAACACAGGCAATTTCATGCCATTGGCAAAATGTTACCAGATCACTAGGAAAAGCTCGAACAGCGTAGTAAACGTACTATGAATTTATGTAAAAACGTCGAAAGAAAACAAAAAATCAATGCTATTTCTAAGGACTACAAAAATAAAACTGAAACAGTCAACAAGAAGATGTCTTTTAATGTGCGGCGACTATCTTTTCTAACTGCGTTCAAACCCACTAATTGCCTTCCAAGGTAGAATTAATCCAAAGCTAATCAAATCCCGAAGCCAAAATCTAGAGATGCACTTTTTGAATGCATGAAAAACCGTCATGTGTTCGTGCAGATAAGGCTATGAAAGATTTCTGGGAACCAAACAATCCGAAACTTGGGTAATCACAGCCTTCGTAACTTATAGTCTCACATTTTGCCTTGTCTTGATCATCCTCTTGAGAGTTGCAAGCCAAAAGTTGCACTCGTCCCATTCACTAGTGGTAAGAAGCACCTGATAGCAAGCAGAAACAGAAAGGGCCCCCTATTAAAAATCACCCTTTTATAGTGTAAAAGTAAAATATAAGAGTAAAGTTTCCATAAACGTACCTGGATTTGCAGGGCAGTACCGAAATCACCATTATCCAATGCCTGGCAAAGCTGAACAAGTTTATCAGCAGCATTTCTAGATATGTCCCCACTGTTGAGTTTGGCAAACAATGCACCTATCTTCCTCGAATTGTCTTCTATTTCACGCTTCTTACCGGGATTTGCACGTGCACCTCCCAGCGCCTCCGATGTCTCATTGAAAAGTCTTGTTAATGTTGCAATTACCGATTTTTGATGGGCTGTACCACATTATCCACAAATAACCAAAGATTGTCGCATAACCACAGGTTGGAAATTCTATGTGACAAATAGGGAACCGCAAAATGAAGGAGAATATCTTAGAGAGCCCACACACACATGAAAATATAAATAGCAGTCTCCTAACTGTTGTACTTGTTTAAATACACAATTAAAACCAACGTCTAGACATCAAAATGTCTCGTAGACCATATCCCAGTTCAAGATTAAGGCCATTCCATGATATTGACTGCAAAACAAACACTCGACTAACTGCGCTCTCTACAAATATTTCATTCCCTCTACTACTTTTGGCCAACAATTGCATGCCAGACAAAAGGACAGCCCAAATAGTATAAGGAGTCCACCATTCAGGTCAGGTCGATTTTAATTTTAAAGTAGGGAAACAACCTACACTATATAATACCTAACAAACACATAACCTAATTAGAATTCAATTTTGGACCCTCTATTACACAGAACCAAATTAGAACTCAATTATAGTTGTAGTTCTCTCAACTATAATTGGAGTCAACTGCACAAATCCTCTTCCTCTACCAATCTGAAACTGGACAATACTTCTGTTCCAAGTCGTACTTTTATCATATATCTCGTAATTACCTCCACCCGTAATACTTGTCTTCATCATCCAAATGAATATCAATGCAATTTGTCCATAACCACTCATGTTTGCAGTGATCACAGTGATCCAAAATTCTCACGTCCTTTTTGTCAGTTTTCCAAAATTCTCATGTCATCGAGATCTCAATACCTTAAAGAATCCACATCTTATTATTTAAGAAATACTGCAATTCAAAATATTGCAATCCTACCAGCATATTACACTAATTGTATGTTATATATTTCATGGCCCCCTAATTTTGTCTGTATTCCTCTGTTTCTAAGTTTGAAACTGAGGGAACTACAACCAAGAGAAAATTACAACACAAAGCTTGCTTCATAATTTAAAACTGCACAAGTTAAACAGATATACAGAGCAAGTCAATTCTGGAGAGAAGTTAGCAAATTTCCATAAGATAAAAAAAATCTTGAATTACCAGGAACACTGGATGTATCAACTGTCTGTATGGTGGGTGGTGGAGCTGCTACTGCCACAGGGGTACGAGCTGGAGCTTGGTGAGTAGGACTAGGTGGCTGCAGTGAACCCGCATGAGGCCCCTGAACAACTCCTGGATTAGTAACTGGCATAAATCCTCTTGGGGGGACAGAGGGAGCCACAACATGTGGCTTATTTACAGGAACTGGAGCGACTTGTGATTGAAGAGGAGCAGTTGAACCAGGCCCCGGTTGCATAGGTTGGAAAGTCTGAAACACCACCAAGAAAAAAACTTAGAAAAACAGTCATGGACATGATTTCTGATATTTAATTTGACATCAAACGAAGATATACGGACAGGATACAACTGAGAACCCAATGTTGGCTGCTGATATTGCTCCACATTTTTTAGCACAGGAGGAGTTGAAGGAATGAAAGGCCTTACTGCAGGCTGAGAGGAAACGGGAGGTGCAGAAAAATTCTCCTACAAGTACACCATGAAGATTCCAATGAATCAGACCCTTGAACATTGAAAATGTGGGAAGTGACCAGTAACTTCAATAACAAAAAGTTAATTACAACTAGGATTTCATGTCCAAATGTGATTAACAGCTAAATTTCAGATAATCATTAAAATAACAAGTGCATGTTTGAAGGCTGTAATGAACAATTTTATAATTTTGTGGCACCTGCAATTTACCAAATATGAAAATCCTAATAACCCTTAACCAACAAGAATACACATTGGCGAGTGGCCCTCTACCAGTGGTGGAAAGGAGTGTTGCCCTTGCACCACGGCATGGGTTTGAACCCCGTTGGCTCCCTAATCTAACAAATCTATCATTTGACCAAAAAAAAAAAAAAAAAAAAAAAAGACAACAAGAATACACATTGGCTCTACTTCTAAGAATGCAATTTCAGTTGGACACTGGTTCCAAGAATATACTTTTCGTGGTAAAAGTATGTTATAGCATACTCATAAAGTAAACAAACTAATAACGCTTATAAAGACCCTAAATAAGAACAAATTACCTGTGGAACCTGAGATGGTTGGTTAGGAAGAAACATCTGGGGTTGGGATGCAGGCTGATACGGGGCAGGAGAGCCATATCCTCCTCTTCCATACGAAGGATTCACAGGTTCTTGGTAGCTCTCGCCATAAGGACTTACAGGAACACCTGATTGCAAATGTGATGGCACTGTTTCCTAACCATTTAAAGAGAGAAAATAAAAGGTCAATCCACATCGAGGCAACAGATTTGGCAACAAATGACAAATCAAAAAAATAAAAAAAAATAAAACGGCAAAACTTTATGAACACCTGATAATATGGAGGAGAGGTCCCCACAAAAGGAGATTGATCAGCCGCATATACAGGCCCACTTGCTGCAGGTTGGTTTCCAAATGTTTCATTCTTAGCAACTTTTTCTACTGCAATAACACAACAAATAACATGGGGAGGAAATAAGTAATACAGGTGACAAGAAAGAAGATTTTGAAATTTTAAGAGCTTTAACCATCGTATTTTATGCATATTGAACTAATTAAAATATCGACTACCAGTATTAACTTTGATAAGATTAATTGCCATTGATCGCAATCTGCAACATACAAAAATGCATACATTAAAACGTCACTTCAGTAACTTTTTAAGATGCACATACCAGGTTCGGTTGAAAGAGAAATACGATCTCTTAAGATAACAAGCTCAGGTGACAACTCATCAGAACCCAAGAGTTTTAGGTACTCCATTGCTGTTGTTAAAAGGCCTTGACTAGCTAAAATTTCAGCGTATTTCTCAACAAGTTTGCACAAAGATGCACTAAACCGCTTCTGCCCAGATGCCAAGGCAAGGACAATTGTCTTCTCCATTAATTCCTAAACCAAATAACAAAACATATTTAACCTCTCTCTCTCTCCCAAAAAAAAAACACATTTAACCTCATGGCCAAGAAGAACATGACTGTCTAAATGAAAAATTACCTGGAGGAGGTCGACATAGGATCTCCCCTCATGCTCAGTGGTCAGACTTCTTGACCAAATCTCTACGGTTTTATCAATATTTCCCGCACATATATAACAAATAGTTGCTGCCAGCGTATTACCAGCAGCCACAAGTTTGGAAGCAAGTGTATCACAAAGCACAGTCCACTCGTCTCGGGATGCAAACTGTTGATTCAAGAAACATTAAAAAACATAAATCAATTGGTGGATACACAAATTTCAAAGTTGACTTGTTCATGGTATTCTCTTATGATACAGCTATTAAGAGCGCAGTTTAGGGTGAGTCAGGAACAGTAATGAGCCAAATAACCAAAAACACTTCATTTACAATGTACAATGGCACAATGTATCACGGCATTAACATTTTGAGGAGCTGGGAAACTTACACTACACAGAAGAGCAAGTGTTTCTTTCCAGAACTTTAGAGGCCTGGTATTGACAAGACTCAAGAGATCGTTGCTCACCATTGCAGAAACAATCTGAATGTAGGAAGTAGTCATGTTAAGCCTGACTTATGGGAAAACTCAAGACACAGTACAATCAATCTTTCACATCTTTTCAACAAGTTTCAAATATTATCAAATATGAAATAGGAAGTGTTTCGAGCCTTTTAAGAAAGTAAATTTTAAATACCTTAAGGTAAGGCGAATGGCTCATCTTAAGATACTGATCCCGCGTGCTCTCCCACAATGAAGAACCACCAGCATGAGCAATAACTAAAGCATCAGCCATTTTATTTGCTGAAATGCATTTTGCAACAGCGCCCTTATAATCTCCTACAACTAAAGCATGTTGAACAGATTCATCAAATGATGGGTCAGCACTCTCCTCCAGTCCATCAGACTCTTGTTCTGTTTGTTCCGTAACAGGACTTGTATCCCCCACAGAGAATTTGTCACCAGAGGTTGACACAGGAGTATCAGCTTTAGGACTAGGAAGATTATTGAAGAAATCTTCTCCATTATCAGAAGGAAAGATGGTGGCTTCCTTATCACTCCCAAGACCTCCTTTATCAGTTATAGTATCCTCAAGCCCAAGTGCGTCGACTTCCTGTGATAGATCCTCTGGAACATCTTCTTTTGTTTCCTCAGGCATACTGAAACCAAGATGAGTGATCAGTTTCGTCCTTGCAGTCCCATCATCTTCAAACATAACCCTTAATAAGCCCCATGTTTCCTGGTCATCCTCAGATCTGCCGAAAAAAAATCATGCAAACAGAAGCAAAAGAGGATGTTAACCATGACAGGAGAATTAATTTTCAAGAGATATTAACTCTTGCGGAGCTCATAAAAAGTTATTCTTCTGGTAAGTGGCATACTCAGACTCCTGTGATTTCTTCTCACACAAGGCTCGAAGTAAATGCCTTTCCCCATTTTGGATTGCAGCTTCAAATTCCGATGAGCGATTCACCAAACTGTGTTCAGTAACCAAGCTGTGTACATAAACCTGGACACAAGGGAGGAAAATGAACTCTAAAATGCATCATTGCAGAAGACACAGGAAGCATGCCAGTAAAGTCTACCTCCGAACCAGCAGAAGTATGCTGAAAGGACACAATCTTGCCTCCAAAGCCAAAAGATGCCCCAACCGGGCGCTTATACCATTTTGGAGCTCTCAGAGGTCCTGCAAAGAAAGGATAACAAATGAAATTTTGAAACACAGCAGATCTACTGTTCTGTACAAATTAAAAACGTTCCAACCTAAAATCTAAACAAAACATATAGCCAAACTTTATTGCATGCTGTAAGAGATAATCTATGTACAAAAAGAAACAGAGAAAAAAACAGCCAATGAAGTGCTGTTGTTAACAGAGTTCAGGAACCCAAAAAGAAAATACTAAAATTGTCAAGGCAATATTTAGGCATGTTCGGTATCCAACTTTTTAAACTCAAAAACAATTTTTGAGTCCCAAGCTCGTAACTCTTGTTTGCTCCACCCATTTTCAAAAACTCTAAACTAAAATCTCACTAAAAAAAACCCACTTTTTTAAAACTCAAAAAAGTTAGGTTTCTGAGTTTTCAATACAGCCACTCTTTCTCCCTCTCGAATCCTTTCTCCTCTCAGTCCCTTCTCCATCTCTTTCTGCTCTTTGATTATCATTGGCTCTGCAAACAAGGACTAGTTTCACACTCTTCTGCAGTAGGAGTTTCTAGTTGCTTTTCCATTTTCTTGTTCCACTTCGTTCTTTGTAACATTTTTATCACTTTCCCCTTCTCTCCTTTTTTCCTTCTTTTCCGTTTTCTGTGAACTGTGGTCAGTTTCACTCTTCTCGGCCATTAGATCCGGGTTTTTTTTTCTCCTTAATATTTAAGATTTAAAATAGTTTTCTTCACTAAAGATCTACAAAAAAAGTTTCAAGTTCCAAACCAACCGACCTTTTTAATAAAAAAAAAATCTAGTTTTTGAAAATTTGTGTGTTTTAAAGAAGGATCATAGTTTTTGTAGTTCAGTTTTTTAAATAGAACCCCAATATGTTACTATGAAATGGCTAATTAATTGTGCATTACCTGCACCAAAATCACTTTCCCCAACTCCATATCTGCTGCAACCCTGTGAGAAAAATATAAAAGAATAGAAGAGATTTAAAACATGATAAGTTCATGAAGTAACATAAACACAAAGATGCGCACACCATATATGTGTAGCTGGAAGGTATTCCAAGTTACATAATAACAGGATACATGCGCCTAGTGTCTCATACAAATTGTGTTCCTCAGTTTGATAATGCAGTAATAATAATCAACCATAAAATTTGTTGTGTATATATAGTAATCATAAATCGTGGATTTTAGCACAAGCATTCACTAAAAATTGGAGTTCGCCCCTTGCCAATTTAACAGATGACCTAACATTTTGCTACTTTACCCATCTACATATCAGATACCGCAACTAAGTGTTTTTTAATAAACAAAAGCAAGCAACAAAGCATATGTAGAGTTTTCTTTCAACCTATTTCACATTCCTTACACCCCATGATTCTTCAATACTTGTGCCGTACAATAATTCAGAAATATAATAAAAACCTCACCATACCTCAATATTGTAAATTCCAATTTTTCCATCAAATGAAGATGCCGATATCACTCCAGGTACTTTTGGATACCAATGCACATCAAAATTCCAATTGGTGCCTGCCGGCAATTCACATACAATCTGAACCAATATAATACAAAAAACAACCCCACAGTCAGACAATGATACTGAAACCAAAAGTACAGGAGAGATTAAAGTGTAGATAAGGTGCACAATGAAAAATATTAGCCTCCTTGATGAGCAGGTAAAGACCATACCTCTGCAGAAACTGTGTCCCAGCAAATAGTTCGATTATCCTTGGCACATGTAAGCAGATAAGAGCTGTCATTCGGACACCAAGACATTGCAATTACACCTGGGGCAAGATGTGTACGTAACATAATCATAAGCATATCCAATTAACTTCGGATCAAAATAATATCAGTAATACGGTACTTTTGAGTTACAAAAATAACAATCTCATCAAACTGAATGCAAGTTCAACCACATGGATCATGACGTTGACACAACAATTCCTAAGAGCATAAATAGAAACATAATGGGGAAACTTGTGTAATACTTAACACAGCCTCAAAGATGTATCTTAAAAGAGTCACTAGTACAATCACACATAAAATGGCATGATATCCGGGTGACCCATTGAAAGTCTTGTGCTTTCTTGCACGCCCACTTCCACAATTAGTGACAAACAATAACCAAAATGGATTAGCTTGTTTACCATAGTAAAAGACAACTCAAGTAGACTAGCAGTTTGAGGATTTCATTAAATGAATAATATGTGCCATTCCCTGAATTTCTAAATCATTCCAGGTTCATAAGACTCATTATCGTGTTCATATTTGAATGCAGTTTGATTTTCATACCACATCGGGAAGGGCTGTACAAAAATCTGATAGCATATTAAGCTGTAGAGAAAGAATATTTAAACAGCTATCTCTGATCTGTTCCTATGTCCAGTAATTAGTTAAACAACAATGGAAATTAGCACTAGAGTAAAAATAGCTTCATGAGACCAAAAGAAAGAAACTGCTCCCAAACAAAAAGAAAGACACCTAAGAATCATTAACAGGTAGTACGTCAAGAAGGAGATGATTTTTTCCGTCTTATTACCTTTTGTGTGCCCGACAAACTCTTTAACTGGTGACATTATATTACGCATATCCCACAGCTGCACGAACAGAAATGTTAAAACGTTTGGCCACTAAACAAATAGAATATTACTGCAGTATCATTACCCTAAGAGAAGGTGAACCATCTTCATCTGAAGAAACAATTAGCTGAGTGGCAATATCAGGATTCCACTGCAAAACAGAGCACCGTCTTCTAACTGAGTCTGTAAAACTGCCGGACAACCAATGTCAAGTTAGGTAATGGAAATGACCAATCCAGATAATCATTGAGATATTAATACAACAGTTTCACAGTAGAGAATAATCAAATCACCTTATTACTGGCTTTTGCTTTTTCAGGTCCCAAATCACTGAAGAATTCAAAATGTTAAATTTTCACACTAAATAAAAGTTATAAATCTACTAGACAACAAGTACCTAAAGAGAATAGTATATCTCACCAGTTGTCCCATTTAATGAAGTGGATGCTAATATATGTTGGACCTTGCTATTCCAAGATAAAAATGACACCTCACCCTGGGTAGCAGAACCACTACCCTGCATAAAGAACAAAACGAGAGAGAAAAATCATTTCATGCAAAGATGGAGACAGAAAAGACTAGAGGGATCTAATTATAGACTTTCTCTTCTACAATAAGGAATACGGTCAGAGTTAACATAGGTCTCTACAGGTTATGAGAATAATTTGAAGAAAGGGACCTTGCATCCTTTCCACTTCTCTATGTTTATTATGATTATACATTGCTTAGTACATCCAACTTGCATCTCATTCATTGTGATGATTATTGTACAAACTAGTGGTGTTTACTTTTGCTACATTTGGGTAACAAAATTGTACGCATCTTTAATAATGTCTAATTATTGTACTCCACATGTGCATTTCACCGTAGACTGTAAGGTGAAGTATGACAACCAAATCAAAGGCTGTAAGGCAAGAAAGAATAACTAAAAATAAGTGTGGCAAAAAAGATAACTACACCAAAAATTGAGGATAAAGAATACAATACAGACTATAGAGAAAGATTTTGCAATATTTCAGATAAACTGACAACTAATTAGCACAAACCTTGAGAGGTGGAAAGTGAGAGGGTTCTGCAGGATTGGTCAAGTCCCAAATGCAAATTTCACCATCATCAGCCCCAGATGCAAGTAAATTGGGTGCAATTGCATTAAATTCAAGACCACGAACCTGGAACAAAATAACAAGACTCAAATTTAAGAGTTTGAGAAAATAGTCTACATAATGATCAGATGTCCAAGCATTGAAAGAACCGCCAAAAAGACAAGCATTCTGAAAAAGAAGAAAACTTACAGGGCCTTTATGTCTTGTGAGATGCCCAACTGAAGCACTTACACCCGACTCCGGACTAAGGATAAGAGAGAACAAAAAATAAGGCCTTTCCAAAGCATACCATAAAATGCTTTCTCAAATACAAAGATAATGTTCCACAAAACCAGAGGGCATGTATTTCCACGCATATTTTTGTAAGGGAAAGATCAAAACCAAATAAATCTAACAGGAGGTTCAAATTATTGCAAATAGTTCCGCAATACTAACAAATATACTGACAATATAAGTCAAATGCAAATGTTTCAAGTAAATATACACATTACCAAAGAACCTAAAGAGAATACGCCCAAGCTTTCATCTTCATAGATAGAATTCATGAAAATCCCAATTCACATTATCTCCATATTCAGACTTCCAGCAACCAAGAAAATTTCAAGATATCATTTCACTCCAAATAATGAAAAAAATATAAGAACTGGGTATAAAAGCACAGCTTAAAATGAGATCTAATCACTCACAATAGAACAATAAATACCAATTTCAGCTACCTTTAACCCCATTTCCCATCACCCCAAACAGGCCATTCACTCAGATCAAAGTCAAGCACCAAGAAACTACAGAATCTGTTAACTTCTCCACTTTCCCACATTGTTCCAGCACCCAAAAGAAAACCCACAATCCAAATCCACAGAAAATCCAAAATTTACAAGCAAAACTCAATTCATATCCATTCAATTCAATCCCAATCGTAACCAAAAGCAAATGCCAAATTCAAATCCAGTTACCGGATCAGAGTTTGTGGGTTCCAGATATCGATAGTGCCATCAACGAGTCCACCAGCGATGAGCCCAAGCCCGAATTCTTGCGACCCCGATCCAGTGGGCTTGGCCCATGACAACCTGTTGAATCTCTCGGAGCTCGTCGACTCGCCCACTACCGGGAGATCATGGTCGTCTGACTGTAAATCAAGCTTGAAGATCTCAATGTTGGCGGAGGAGCTGAAAGATAGATCCACTGCTCCGGCCATCGTCCCTGCCGCCATGTACGGCGCGTCCGGAGCCAGCGCCACGCAGGCCGATCGATTCACCCCCTTTACGCACGCCATGGCTCGAAAATTGAGCGAAACCCAAGAACCCCAACTCAATCTTTATTGCAAAACGGAAGAATTGGGGGATTTGAAGGCGAACGAGGCAACAGATCTGAGAGTAGAAATGGTGGATTTTATTGGAAATTGAAGAATTGGGGATGAATTTGTAAATCCAGTCTGTAAGTTTTTTGAATTTTACGGTTTGGTTTTGAGTGTGATCTCTGGGTGTGAAAATTTTATACCGAGAAGGTGAAAGATAAGCACTTTGGCTTCTGAGTTGAGGCCTCTCTCTCTCTCTTCCCCTCCTCTCTCTCTCTCCCCTCTGTGTTTTTGATATTTGGCAATCGTTGGCGCTCCGAGATGGTGTGTAAGCGGGTTTGGGTTACTATTCCTCTGCGGTCGGTTGCACTGTGTGCCTTCGGTGTTTGTGCTGTTGATGGTTGTACGGTGAAAGCTCATAAGAGGAGGGGTTTGTGTACAAGCGGGAAGAGCCTGGTTTAGGGAGGTGAGGTGAGTGTGTGGATGCAGACGATAATTTTGCACGAATGACTCACGCACCTCCAGTTAGATGATGACAAGTGTAATACTAGGCATTGTCCTATGATTTGCATTTTTCTGGGGACAGGGTGATTTTGGGCCATAGGTAGAGCCTGTTTGGACAAAACTTTGAGCCTTTATTTTTGCGGGATATGAATAATAGCCGGCCCAAAATCATTTTTGCTTTTTCTATGAGTGGAATGACCTCAACAATTTCAACTCATTTGTAATTTTGTTCGACATCAAGTCAATAAGGTTTTTCGGTTTGCGGGAAGCAGGGGAGGAATGTTTATTGTACGCAGTTTTATCATTGTTTTAAAGAGATTGTTTTCATGACTTGAGTCTGTGACATTTCAGTCACAAAGGAGCAATTCATGTGCGTCATGCTAGTCCTCATTATTAAGCAATTTAATAGGTTACGATATTTTAGCGGGAAAGGAAAACTTGAGGTTACTTACGTTCATCCAGACAGTGGAAGGTTTGAGGTCATAATACAGTCCTTCAAACACATCCATCAACATATACACCTCTCGGATTTGAGCTTTCATTTTGGTTTGAATTGCTCAAATCAAGTTCGATCCCGATTCGTTGTAGCTTTTCATAGACTAAGTCCTTGAATCAGTTTACATCGATGTCTTTTTATGTCAAATGTGTGATTTTCCATATGTATGTTATGATTTCATTAAGCTTTCAAGTTTGTATTGTCTTTTATAAATAGTATTTCTCAGATCGATTTACTAGTAGTGTATATGTTAGTCTTGTTCGACATCATGGTTAAGTTGATGTTAAAAATGGAATTGGATCTCCGCCGGATCCCCTCCATGGGGATCCTAGGGATCAACACATCTAGACCGTTGATCGAAAATCGTGCGGCCACAGTTTTTTCTTTTTTTATATTTTTCACGCAAAACGAGGTTATTTTACTTTTAAAAATATAAAAAGCATTTAATTTGGACCGCACGATTTTCGATCAACGGCCCACATACATTGATCCCTAGGATCCCCATGAAGGGGATCCGGCGAGGATCCTTGTCCGTTAAAAATGATTATATAAATTTGTTTACTTTTATTCACATGATGTTTTGCTTGGTTTTTAACAAAGAGATAGTAACTTTAAGAGTAAATTGTAGCAATGGTTCTTCAACTTTAATCAAATTGGAGCAATGGTCACTCAACTAAAAATTCATTACCATTAGTCCCTCAACTCATCAAAATGTGTAGCTATCGTCATTTTCATAAACTTCGTCAAAATTTTGTCAAAATGTGTTATGTTGGAAGGACCATTGCTACATTTACGATCCCTCAACTCATCAAAATGTGTATCTATGGTCTATTACGTCAACTTAGTCAAAAATTTGTCAAAACGAGTTATGTTGGAAGGACCATTGCTACAATTGGGTTAAAGTTGAGGGATCATTGCTCGAATTAAGTTAAAGGTGAGGGACCATTTCTCCAGTTGGATTAAAGTTAAGGGACCAATGGTAATGTATTTTTAGTTGATGGACCATAGCTACACGTTTTGATGAGTTGAGGGACCATTGGTACAATTTACTCTAACTTTAAAGTTGAAATTTGACGCATGCATGTTGTAGTCGACAAACTTCTTGTTTCACTATCGACTATAGTTCTAGTGTACAAGTGAGGAAGGTATAGAGTTAAGCTCTTGCCTAGATGAAAAAAAACAATCCTGGGGAAGATTTTGATGATGGTCACTGCAATCTTGGGGTGATTATGAAGTTGTTGCGATGTGTTTGAGGATATTTCGGGGCTTAATTTGCCTTACGAAATGGCGGGTTTATACAGCTGAGCCTAAATATAAAGTATACGTATACAAGATATATTTCTCATAATATATCATCCTTCAAAGTTTATGCCCTTGCAGGATGAAGGGCATTCAAAGTTTATGCCCTTGTAAAAAGATCTTTGATCGAGTACGCCGTGTTGCAACACCCTCTCTCTTTCTCTGAAACAGCACCAAACCCTAGCTTCAATGGCGCCGCTGGCCCTTGCTATGGCTTGGGCTGGCGGCACCCTCTCTTCTTCTCCTCTTAGCCTCTTCCCCACCCTCCTACACCTTCCACATCCGTCTTTCTTACTGACCTCTTCTTCTTTCTTCCTTTCCCCCACCCTCTTTTGGCTCCCCCCCCCCCCCCCCGCTCCAAATCGGCTCCGCCGGTTTGTGGGTCATTGGCATGCCTTTTTTACAGTCATCGCCGCTCAGATCTCTACCTACTTCTCACCCAGAAGCTGCTCACTGCCTCCCCTTTTTCCCCTCTCTTTCGGACCCTTCTTTCTATCATTCCTCTTGCTCCCACTCTTATTTTCCAACCCATAATCACGATTTAGATCTTGGAGTTTTGGGCTCTATTTTAACACAAGACCCAACCCTCCCAGCCCACTGCCGAACCGTCTTACTGGAAAATTTGGGCAAAGTGTGGAACGATTCACTTCGGAACAAGGGTGTTTTACATACCCCATTTTCCCTCCCCCTCATTCTGTTACTTTTTATGACCTTCCTTGCAGGTGTGGATGTGGAGGTTTTGTTTCTTTGTGGACGGATTTTGCACAATCCTCTCAAATCTAGTCTATGGTTCGGGGTTTTCTTTTCCTTTTGGGGCGATGGATTTTATTTCGGTGGAAGCAGCGGCGGCGGCTGTCTTTTGGATGTTGAAGATTATGGTGTTTGTTGCTTTTCTGCTTTTGCTGCGTACAGGCCTAATGATGTATGGACCTCCCTTTGTGTTTTGGGTTGGTGCTCTACTTGGCTTGGGTCTGTTTTATCTTTTATGTCGTGCTTTGTTTTATGTAAGGCTTTGTGCTTTGTTTAGACTTAGGCCCATCTTTCACAAATTGTAATTTCCCTTACATTAATGGAATGTTTTCTTCGACCAAAAAAAAAAAAAGTTTACACCCTTGTATGTATGGACATTTGTATAGAACATTTGAAATCTATTGTGCTCTACTAAAACAAAACAGAAAATCGTCGAAAATAATGAATAAAATATACACACAAAACATATATAGTTGCGACCGTTGGATTTATCATGCATATGATGTTAAGTATTTCGCATCGTCGTCATTGCCAATTCCATTTTGGTTGAGTTCAACAGGCGGACTATGCCTTTCAACTGGGAGCTTTATTTTGCCCAAGGAAACTGCAGGAACAAGCTTGAGATTCTCACAGTTGCACATCTCAACCATGAATCCATCTGGATCGTTGAAGAAGAGTTGGTCGATTTTTGTTCTGTTTTCATCATCCTCTACCGCTCTTTTTATGTACTTTATATCAAGCTCCTTCAACTTCCGCTCTACGGCTTCCATGTTTTCTCACTGCAAGTAATTTAGTACTTATAGGGTGCGTTTGTTGCACTGGACTAGCTTCAGGGACTAAGCTGGACTGGCTTAGACTAGACTAAGGCGGACTAGCTTAGTGAAGCGTTTGGTGCAGTGTCGGACTAAAAAATAGGATAGTTAACAAACTTTACTATTATATTATTTAATACATATTATAATTTTTTTATATTATTAATTTAACCTTTTTTTCTTCTTAAAAACTCTATCTTCTTTCTTTCATCTGCTTCCTGTTTGCATGCCAGATTGCTCCCATTCCCATTCAAATCAAACTCAGAAAAATTACTCTCTTCATTTCATTTTCTTTCTCAATTCAAACATTCTCTTCTTTTAATTTCTTTCTCTTCAAATCAAACACAAAAAAATCCCAATTTTTTTTTTCAATTTACAGAGGCTTCGTCAGATCTACAAATTTGTGTGGGGATTCGCAGGTGCTTGAGCATTTGGTATGCTTTCGGTCCCGACTTGCGTCTGGGTCGCGCGCGAAGGAGGAGATCGACGGCGAGCTTCTGGTGATGGTCGTCTGGTGGTGGTCTGGTGGTTGTAACCATGGCGATTTTGCTGAGAGAGAAAGAGATAGTG
This sequence comes from Cotoneaster glaucophyllus, assembly GCA_036320875.1. Classification (NCBI taxonomy): domain Eukaryota; kingdom Viridiplantae; phylum Streptophyta; class Magnoliopsida; order Rosales; family Rosaceae; genus Cotoneaster; species Cotoneaster glaucophyllus. The sequence continues at coordinate 29,708,855 of CM070063.1, forward strand.
AATTGAACGAAGAAGAAAGGAAGGGAATCAGTGGATTGTTTTTCAGTTTTTGTTTGAGATCTGGGTTTAGGCTTTTAGGTGGGATAGTAAATGCCCAAGGGAGTGGATGAAGGTGCAAAGGAGAAGGGAGTGGCGAAGGTGCGAAGGAGAAGGGAGAGGGCGAAGCAGCGAAGGAAAAGGGAGACGTCGAGGGATCAGCGGCGAGGGAAGTGGGGAAGAAGAAGCAGATGCGAGAAGGGCAAAGCGGAAGCGAAGCACAGAACCAGATATGGTCTTAGGGAGTCCTGTGGTCTGGGGAGGGTTTCGCTAAGAACTTCTAGCGAGGCCTCTAGTCCAAGCGAGTCCCCTTTAGTCTCATTTAAGTTAGTCCCAACACAGACCAAACATGGGACTATAGTCCAGTCCAGTCCCACTTAGTGAGTCCAAACAAACACACCCATAGAGTAAAGAAAAGTTGCCACAAGAAAGATCTCTATGTAAATGTAGACAGTTACAATGTTCTAAAAATCTTTGTCTAGGGTCGCCTAGACCTTGTCTAGGCGCTAGGCGGCTGATCACCACTCCGATTAATGCATAGGCGTTTGTAAATTAAGAAATGACGCCTAGACTAGCTGAGGCGCCCGCCTAAACCGCCTAGGCACCCGTCTAGCCCACCCAAACTCGCCTAAGTTACGACTCACTTAGACAGAAAATAGATAACTTTCATTTTGCATTTTATTTTATTTTTCAATAAATTGTAAGAGACTTGTTAAGTACTTAAATGAACACACATTATATGTTTGTTTCCCATGTTTTCATTACAATCCAATACTTCATAATATTTGTCATTCTATTTTGGGGGTTTATGATGAAATTATATATATTTTAAGTAGGAAAAACTACGTTCTCATCCTTCTTTTTACTACTCCTTTGATTAAAACCTTATTCCTTTTCATTGTTTGATCAAGGTTCTTGGTATTAATAACATCATTAATTATTTCAATAATAAAATATTTTTTATTTCTAAATATATTCATTTAATGTTAAAAATGTTACAATTAGTATATTTATATTTATGGCTAAATTTTTTATCGTATATTTTTATTTTTAGTTTGTACCCATTTTTAATTTGCATTGTGAGATCCCACATCGCCCAGGAGAGTGATCCTTATATGTATATTCTCATCCCTACCTAGCGCGAGGCCTTTTGGGAGCTCACTGGCTTCGGGTTCCATGGGAACTCCGAAGTTAAGCGAGTAGCACGCGAGAGCACTCCCATGATGGGTGACCCACTGGGAAGTTCTCGTGTGAGTTCCCAGAAACAAAACCGTGAGGGCGTAGTCGGGGCCCAAAGCGGACAATATCGTGCTACGGTGGTGGAGCGGGCCCGGGATGTGGTGGACCCCGGGTCGGGATGTGACATGCAACCCTTTTTTAATTTGTACCTATTTTCTTTTCAGTTTTAATTTGTACCCATATATTAATTTCATTTTGTGCCCATATTTTATAAAGTTTTACTTGTATTTGTACCCATATTTTTTAATTTATTTGTACCCATTTTTAATTTCGCTAAATATACCCATGCTAATTATATGTATCATTCATGTAATTTTTTTCAAATTTTTAATCTTAAAATGTACTCATTCTTAAATATACCAATTTGTTATACGTAAAATGTACCATTTTTTTTTAATATAAAATCTATTCAATTTTTTCTAATCCATTTTTAAACTTATACGGGTACATTCTTTTTTCTTTGATTTGAGAATGTATCCATGTTAAGTTTAATCGAAGAAATTTAATTACAAATTTTATTTAAGCCTAATATCTTTCTTTCTTTTTTTTGTGATTTTGAAGAATGTACCCATGTTTTGATACAATAATTTTTTGGTTAATTTTGATGAATATACCCATGTTTATATATATATATATATATATACACACACACAATAGTATATTTATATTTTAATATTTTTAATCCCACAAATTATGGTTTTTTATTTAAAATCTCATTAATATAAACAACTATAAATTTTATTTTTTAACTTAAAAAAATATAGTAACGTACATAGAAATAAATTATCACATTAATTTCAGGGACTTAAATCAAAAATTGAAAACCAACAAGGTTTTAGTAAAAAAATATTCATAGCTAGAGACCGCATCCAAAGTCTCCCTTTTAAGTATAAACAGGCACTTATTCACACGAAATATAATATATTTATTTAAATCCGTCTAGGCACCCGCCTAAACCCCGCCTAGCCGTCTAGGCGCTAGGCCCGCCGCCCGACTAGTGCCTATAGTCTTTTAAAACCTTTACATGTACTAAATTACAATTTCTAATCGTGTTAATCATATTTATATTAAAGAAGAAAACTTAAATAAACTAGTTATATATAGATGCCAGTTCATTAAACCACGAGGACGGGTACGGTAATGGCAAATGGTGCATGACGCACTCGCGTATAGTACGCGTATTATATTTGTATGTACTTTTTAAAAATATTTTATTCTCCGTACACGTCTTAGACTCTTAATAATTCGTAAAAGCACCATTTTTTATAATTCCAATATATTGTACACGTACCTACATACTTTTCGTTTAATAGACGTTGTTTTCTCTACATACAAAATTGATTTTTTCTATACGTCATTATTAAAGAAATACAAATAAATAAATACTTAAAATAATTATTTTAAAAAATTTATAAAATGGCCGAATTTTTCAAAGAGTACTCTAGCAAAACGATCGAATAATTTTTCCCATATTATACTCGTTCCGTAGTATTTTATAGTACGTTCCGTCTTTTACCTAACTATGCTCCGTCATCATCTCATATAACTAAATTGACTATTAGTCAAAAGGATAATGCTAGGAAGACTAAATATGTAGACTAAATTTTGTAAACTAAATGACATGAAAGTTGATGATTGAATTATTAAGTGTTGGTTAACGTGCTTATTTCTTATTGGCGACACATCATTTAGTTTGTAAATTTAGTTTACAAATTTAGTTTACCTAGCATTACCCTTAGTCAAAACTAATTTCATCTAAATTTGTCTCTTAAAATAAAATAAAAACTCAATAATCAAAATGTATGTCGATTAAAGAACGATTTGTTTGTGTTTATTTTAAGTTGTAGGTGAAATGTCCTAGATTCAACTTCTCTGTGGGTTTCGTAACCAAATTATGCCGATTCTGTGGTTTAACATTTAACACAACTCCTCCACCCTTTAAGGTTGTATATAAAGAATAAAGAAATTGACCTGTATGTGTAGAAATTAATTAGTTTTTTTTTTTAATAAAAAATATTGAATGACTTAGGGGTGTATTCAAGGGAATTTGATAGATTTAAATGGATTTATAAATCCATGAATTTTTATAGAGTTTAATTGATTTGTAAAGATTCCATGTAAAATTTTGATTCAATTCCCTCAAAATTTCATGGGGAGAAGTGAGATTTGTGGATGCTTAAAATACATTACGAAATCTCTCAAATTCCTCAACTTTTTCAAATTCTTTAAAATCAAATTCTAATTGAATACACCTGAAATGTTATAAACTTCTTTAAAATCCTAATTGAATACACATTGAATTTCAAAGAATCACTTAAAATTCTAATTGAATACACCTAGATTCATTAAAAGAAATAAATTCCTTCAAAATTCCAATTGAATACACTCTCTAGTTTATTTAATTTGGAACCTGGAAAGAGATATGGTTGTCCATGGGATGGATCTGGATTATGTGGAAGCCTCTCTTCATCCTCAGACTGCACCAAGTGAATCCCAACTCCATAATTAAACAACCAAGCCCAATTAAAATAAAAAGCTGGCGGCCTCTCAATCTTCACAAACCCTAACACTTTGGTGTAGAAATCCACCGACTCCTCCACATTTCTGCACAGCCTCGACACGTGGTTCAACGCCATTAGAGGAAGTGAGTCGTTGTCTTCTTCCTTCTGCACATCTTTTTCCTTGCTCTGTTGCTGTTGTTCCTCATGGTTGCTTTTCCTTTTCTGATCATTCCTTATCTCGCCGGGGTTTTCCAGCTTCCTCTGCATCTTCGACATTTCTCTTAATTTTACTTTCTTTGCTTTAGCAAGAGCGGTGTTTAGGGTTCAGGGTTTAGGGTTTAGCGGTGTCCTTCATTTAGACATCTTGTACTTGTATAGTGGGTTGGACCCATATTGACACAAAGCGTAAATCTGCATGGGAAGCGAATTACGTGTGCATTGTCTGCAGGAGACGCCTGGGTTTTGGACTGGTAGAGAACAATGTGTGTGTGTGGTGTGTAGCATTCATATGAGAGAGGAAGAGCATAAGTCTCTTCCCATGTGGTGTGACAAAGGGTGTAACACCAAACAAATCACAAAATCAAAAGAAACAAGTTTGAACTCCATTGGAGCTAACCTCTGAGTAGAAATTAAAAGGGAGTCTCAAGCCAACAAGGGTCCCAGCTTTGCGAGGGTCGATCGAAGAAGGAACGTTTATCATTCACAGCTTTACTTTTGCTTTGCAAAGATGTTGTTTCCATAACTTGAATATGTGACTCTTTGATCACAATGGAGCAACTTTTCCATTGCGCACAGGTTCGCCCTCAAATAAAAAAGGAGTACAAAAGAAAAAAAAGATTAAAAAGGTGGTGTGAAGAAAACCACTTGACAATCTAAAGTGCTTTTGTTGCAGTATTCAAGTCAAGTAACTTTTCCATGTGCAAGATTGGTTTAACATACAGACATAGTAGCATCACGTTGCATTGCATCATGCTGGTGACATGAGGTGAAAAAGGAGCGCGTCAGTAAAGAAAGATAAATCACTGTTGATGAAATCAAGTTGCCATCAAGTTACTCTCACATTAAAAGATAGTATATAGGAAAATACTTCATATAAATCACTTTTGAAAATAAGTTGTCACAAAAGTTCTTCTCTTTTAGCTTGATTGCATTCACATTTGAAGGTAGTAGGTAGGAAACTGCTTTGCAGGTAGGAAGAAAAGCACGAGCATAACAAGAGAGAGTCCATTGTCCATGCTATATTGCACATACCAAGAAATGTCCTGGAAGTTGTTCTTTTGATTTTGGGACATGACTTAGTTGACTGGGAAACTTTGTTTACGTAAAGTTAGGTTTCATCTAGGTGTTCAGATGATTACCCTTCCATCAATCCAGGAGATATGTAGACATTTTATCCTCTATTATTTTTTAAGATGAAAAGACGTGAATGAAAATTTATATGTTAAGTTCTGAATGGCTTGAGAGTGAATTTCAAATCGGGTAAAAAAGTAACCTTATATGTGTTTATAAGTAATTAAGTTACTTCTTATATTGTCAATTGTTTTTATAATGGAATCTCACGCAATGGACAACTTAATTTGGTATCGAATTTGTCATTCACGAGATTATAACCTAATATCTCATGATTGTCCCAGTTTCTAGTTCATTGGCTTCCATCCACAAACAAAACTTTTATATGGGATAGGGTTCTATTAAGTCATGAGTAACCAAATTGAAAGTTTGTGTTCACCAAAAAAAAAAAAAAAAAAAAAAAGAAGAGGGTGTTTTGAAACTCTGTATTCTTTTTTCCCAAATTGAAAGTCTGGATTGTTTTTTGGGAACTTTAACGAAAAGCTTCCGAACTGTTTACTTAAAACCACATTTTTACACTAAAAAAATCAATTATGGTACTATTCATTTTACCATTTATTTTGTCCTTATTGTTAAAACTCAAAGTTTTCAAACTCTTTTCATCAGTTTTCCTTTGTTTTTCCTCCAACTTAAGTCATATTGTCGAACTTATACCTGCATGGTTTTAAGTTCGACTTTTGCAAAGAGTAATGCTAAAAAGATTAAATTTTATAAACTAAATGACATGAAATTGATGATTGAATTATTACTTAAACGTTGATAAACGTGCTCATTTCTTATTAGTGACACATCATTTAGTTTGCAATTTTAGTCTATAAATTTAGTTTCCCTGGTATTACTCTTTTGGAAATGGCGAGTTCTATACTGAGAGAGAGGATTATTGCCGGATCCTCTTTGTGAGGATACCAAAGATCTTCCAATCACATACGTTCGTCGTGCATCGTGCGGTTAGTTTTCGTCAAGTATTGTTTATATTCAATTTTAAATAAAAATTTTACAATAATTTATAACCGTACGATGTATTACGAACGAATTTAATTTGAAGATCCATGAAATTCTCACAAAGATAATACGGCGAGGATATTCTCCCCTGTACTGATTTATTATTATAGTGGCCCACTTCTGCAAGTGGAGAACCATGAGTTGAAACACAAACATGGAAACTGACGCGCACACTCCCATACGCGGCTAGCTTCTGCAGGAGGTGACCCCACCCACTTGGGTTGTGCGGCCACTTGCTGGCTTGAATATTGAGCCCAATGGCCCTTTTGACTAATCCAACGGCAGACATTCACCACATTTAAGTGATTGAGAAGGTGAAATGAGGACTAATTAATTCTTTTTGGTATAATTGAAGCAAATCATTCTTTGTCAACTTAGATTGGATGTTATATATCCATATACTAGTGTACATAAATTTATTATAAACACTAACAACACTACCACACTTAGATTGGATGTGTTTCATATATATATATATTTCATGTGTTTCGTGTTTTATGCATTTTTATTATGTGTTTTATATTATTTCATAATTTTTTATGAGTTTTTTTATGTCGATTTATAGTGTAAAAATATTGTTGTGTAAAAATAAAAATCCAAACATGTACATTTGATGCCACGTCTGTGGTTAATTTGATTTCCTGTAGATTTGTGGTGCTAATTAATATGTTTTTTTATGTAAAAGGAATTGTCATTTTATCAGTACGCATTGCATGAAAGTGAAAAAAATAATTTGTCTAAGAGAGTCATTTTATCATGTAACCGAACGAAAAGGTAAATAATAGTAGCTGAGTTGTTCCCAACTAATAACAATGTGATAGGATGATGAATTGACGTCACCATATCTATGAATATCTGGGGTACAGAAAAAGAACGCATCAGTAACAAAAAAACAAACGGAGTAGGATTCTCTCCCTTTCTATTCTCATTATTTTCCCTCCCCTCCTCACACATATTGTTTTTTGTCTTATTGTCTCTATAAAAAAAATCATTATAAGATGTTGACGTGGTTAAACCGTAATCGTTCAAATAGGAGGGAAGGGAAGGAAAAAGAGATTAAGAGGGGAGAAAATTCTCCTTCAAAACAAACAATTTGTTGAAATGATACTGCAACGAAAGAGATGAGAAGTTTCGTGTCAACTTTAATCCTTTCACTTTAATCCTTTCACTTTATCACATTAAAAGGTAGCAAGTAAGAAGCTGCTCCGTTGGTAGGGAGAAAAGCATGATGACTATATATAACAAGAGAGAGTCCATTGTCCATATACCATACCATACTGCATATTCCAATTCTTTGAGAGGCTCTTTTCTTTAGTTTATGGTCTGGCTTTAATTCTCCTATGGCCAATCAAATTGTCCATTCTTCTTCCTTCAGCAGTACTCCTTCATGGACATACGATGTCTTTTTGAGCTTTAGAGGAGAGGATACACGCACCAATTTTACAGATCATCTATACCATGCCTTGGACCGTTACGGAATCAACACCTTCATTGATCATCATGAACTTCCAACAGGAGAAGAAATATCACTGACTCTTCTCAAAGCAATTGATAAGTCGAGAATTTCTGTCATCATATTCTCTGAAAACTATGCTTCTTCAAGATGGTGCTTGGACGAGCTCGTACATATCCTTGAATGTAGAAAGTCAAAGGGACAAATGACAAGGCCAATTTTCTACAAGGTGGATCCATCGGATGTCCGACACCAAAGAAATAGTTATGGTGCTGCGTTTGCTGACCATAGCTGCAAATATGAGAATGACCTGGAGAAGGTACAAAGATGGAGGATAGCTCTTACAGAAGCAGCAAATCTGAAAGGAGCTACTCTCAACGAGGGAGAGTACGTTTATTTCTGACCTTCTAGTATATGGTTTTTGAGTTGCTTTACTCTATATTTCAGAATTTACTACTTCCTTTTACAAATATAATCTTTTCTCTATCTAATGGCATTTAGGTTTTTTTATTCACACCGCACATACGGTTGAATATACCTCACATGCTAAATATACTTCAAATAGTATTGAACACACCTTACACTATATGATCATGCATGCATTTCTGTTGATTTCAAATTAGAAAGTGACAGACAATGCATAAAATAAAGTTTATTAATGGATTTTAACTTTTATCGGTTAGAGTTTTGTTTATAATGGAGGGTGGGAGTGGTTTTGAGAGCTTGAAGAAAAATAATTTTTGGGATACACATTAAAAATGATTTTGGGGTATTCAAAATTTTTGTTTGATTTTTAAATCTTATTAGGCCTAAACAGTCATTATATAAATCGTTTAATAATATGTAGCGTGCTAATAAAACAACTCAAGCTAAATCAACAATTTTCAAATAAAGAGAGAATAACAGAAATTAGGGCTCAATTGATATTATTGTCTTCTCCTTACCAAAAAAAAAAAGGCAAAAATTTTTTTTTGTTGGAAATTTGGATTTTTTTTTAGAATAGTGCACTTACCGTCTATTTGTATTATTTCTCTACTTGAGGTAAAGTTCATTAACACATGTAAATTTATCTACAAATAGATGGTAAAAATAATATTTTTACTTTTTTTTAATAAATCGTCTGTTACTAAGAATTTTGTTGGTTGACTGAAGAATTAAGAAGCGTTGAAAAAAAAAAATAAGAATTAAGAAGTGTGCAGGGTCCGGATTGGATCAAGTTTACTATTTACCCAAAAATCAATGTCAAATCAATTTAGTTTGGTAACAAGTATATTAGATTACCTCAATGATTTAGTTTGGTTGAAACTTGATAAAAATATGAAATAAACCGAAGCAAACCAACCTATAACGGAAGCTAATATTTTTTTCTTTTGCAATTTTTTATTTTATTTTTTACAATATCAAAAAATACAATATCAAAAAATTCCAAAATCTGCCACATATATTCATATTCTACTACATCTAACCACGCATACTAAAATTCGTCATGTCATCATAATTTAATACAACTCTACGATATCATTATCTTTATATTCAACATCCTTATCTAGTTATGAGACAATAAGAGTACTAAATGGGTAAAATAAAATTAATATAAGAACAAATATGTGAGTAGTCGGTTTGATTTTTTTTTAGAACTGTTTACACAAGCTTAAAAATGTAACTGCAATAAATTCATTACTAGGGGTGATTTTTTTCACTATATCACCGTACCAACTGTACCACACCGATTTTGAGCCAATTTTCGTACTAATTAGTAATGGTGCGCTAATTGTACCATACCAACATAATTGGTATACAATGGTATTTAAAATCAATATTTACAGTACCATAGAAAATTAGAATTAGATACCTCATTTTAGACATTTATAAACTAAACATTTGTTACCTTCGAACTTTTGACTAAAGTGCTTTCACCTTTGATTAAACCTAATATTTCATGTATATTCTTTTTTTTTTAGTACATCGATATTTTTACACTAGGGGATGGGGAGTTCAGCTAAGCCACACAATTGACAACCTAATTTGGTATCAAATTCGCCATCCACGAGATTCGAACCTAAGACCTCTCACTTCTAAGTGAAGAGGAATACCACCAGACCGTAGTACTGAGTGGCTCCATGTATATTCTTAACTTAACTGTTTTTTTAATTTTGAATTTATTTCCATATCAAAAATACTAATATTAATTAATTTATTGCTATTTTTATGGATCTCATCCCTTTCTCAATTTAAGGATTCAATTATATCTAGTGGGATGAAGATTAATTGGATGAAATATATTTTTTCAATTTTCAACTCAACACTTTATAAATTATAAAAAAAAAAAGAGTTCTTTTATAATTAAAATAAGGACAACAAAACTTACCAATAACTTGGTACGTACCGAATAAAGAATTGCATAACGTACCAAAAGTAATATTTTATAGGGAAGTTTTGATATAGGTGCCTTGTTTTTTAATTACTTAGACTAAACATCTGTTTCTTTTAAAATTTTGATTAAACATTCTCCTATAAATTTGGGGATTATTAATTTCATTTTATATTATTTCCTTTTGGCAAATTATCTCGTTTTCTTTTCATTATTCATGCATTTACAATTTTAAAAATTATCATGAGTTCATAAAATTATGAAAATCTGAAATCTTCCAATACTCATACGATTCATAAAACGTACCTAAAAGACAACTTGCAAAAGTTTTTTCTTTAAATAATTGGTAAATACATAATACACACATATAAAATGAAGATACAAACAATAAAATAGAAAGTTATTAAAACATACATATTGGTACATTTAAGATAAACGAACCTAAAATCCATCGGTACACTTCAATTTGACATGGGTACATTTTAATTCAGCATGGTTACATTTTAATTTAGTAATGGTACATTTTAATTTACTATGAAGACTTTCAATTAAGCATAGGTACGTTTTAATTTAAAAATAAGTTGTGTTGGTACATTTTAATGTTTTTTGTTAAGAAAGATGGTACATTAATTTCACCTGAATCATAGTTGAATTCTAACAAAGAAAATAGAGAATGAGAAAGAATTTAACCCTTACAGTAGTAAAGATTGTACCAAGATAGAAACGATTTATATACATTATCCTATTGAAAATTCTTAATAATTAAGTCTCTCAGTCCTCAATTAATTTGGTTATTATCTATTTGGATATTATTCAATTAATTTGGTTATTATTGAAGGCATTTATAGCATAGAAATGAATTTAAAATAAATTTGAAAAGCATCTAAATCAAGAATATACGTGGAATAGATGGTTTAATCAAAAGTTAAAGCACCTAAATCTAAAGTTAAAAAGGAATGAATGTTTAATCTAAAAATGTTTAAAATGAGGCATCTAATTCTAATTTTCTCTATTTTATAACATACCAAATTACTAATACTTACACGAATTAAACTTATATAATTAATGTATACGAATTAAATTTATATTTAATACATGTGCATTTTTATCTCATAATTGTATTTTAATAGGATATTTGATGTATTTTTAGAATTTAAAACAAAAAAAAAATTACTTTGATTTAGTTTGTAACTTTAACTTTAACTTCTATTTGATTTGCTACTCAATACTATGGTCTAGTGGTATTCCTCTTCACTTGGAAGTGAGAGGTTATTCTTGTGGATGGCGAATTTGATACCAAATTAGGTTGCCCATCGTGTGGCTTAGGCAAACTCCCCCTCCCCTTAGTGTAAAAATATCGATGCATTCAAAAAAAAAAAAAAAAAAAAAAAACTTCTATTTGATTTAGTTTGTAACTTCTATTTGGGTTTTAACCTTAATTTGTATCTTAGATCTTGATGCATGGCTTGATTTACTAAATGTGTCTGAAATGTGAATGATGAATCTTGATTATAACTAAATAGGTAACAAGTATATTAGATTACCTCAATGATTAAAGATGGTGTTAAGTAACAACTTAATACATGTGTATTATATCATGATTGATAACACACTTTTACGGCTAAAAAAATTTGGGTTACAGCTTAAATTAAAAAATAACAATAATACGTTTTCGGCTTAAAAAAAAAGTTATCAATGAATTGGAATATTAAAAAAAGGGTTAAGGCCACCAAATTGGTAGTGTCATTACCGTACTAATAAAATTAAATGTGTCATTGTTTTTTAACTGGTAGGTATGAAACTACATTTATTGACCGCATCGTTGAGGAGATTTCAATTCAAGTATCAAATCGCACATATTTGAATGTGACCAGATACCCAATTGGAATAGAGTCTTGTGCAAAAGAGGTGGAAAAGCTTTTAGGTGTCGGTGGAAATGGTCGTCGTGTAGTTGGGATTTGGGGGACATCTGGAATAGGCAAGACAACAATTGCAAAAGCGGTTTACAATGCAATTGCTCATAAGTTTGAATGTAGGTGTTTTCTGGCAGATGTTAGAGAAACATTGACATTGTGTGAAGGTGTAATCCAACTACAAAACACTCTTCTATCCAACATTCTACGTGATACAAAGTTGAAAATTGTCAATGTTCATGAAGGAATCAGCCTTATAAAGAAATTGTTGAGGCAAAAGAAAATTCTCTTAATTCTTGATGATGTCGATAAATTGGAGCGGTTAAAAGACTGGGTTGATGTCCATTGTTTCGGTAAGGGTAGCAAAGTGATCATAACCACAAAAGATAGAAGTTTGCTAGATTTTTATGGAGGTCAGTGGATCTATGAAGTCCAAAAGTTAGAAGACGACAAAGCACTTGAGCTTTTTAGTTGGAATGCCTTCAAAAGAAATAGACCTCCGGATGATTATTTGAGCCTCGCACGACGTGCAATAGCCTATGCTCAAGGCCTTCCACTGGCTCTTAATTTTATAGGTTCTTATCTGCGTAACAAAAGTATAGGTCGTTGGCAAGGTGTATTGGAAAGTTACAATTCTTACGATGTAGAACCTTATACAGATATTCAAATAATACTTCGGAAAACTTATGATGCCTGGGATTATGGCCTGCAACAAGTTTTCCTAGACATTGCATATTTCTTTAAGGGTGAAAATAAAGACTACGTGTTACAAATATTAAGAAGTTTGAAGCCCAATGTACGTCAAGATTGTATTGAAGTACTCGTTGAGAAATCCATTATAACTATTGAAAATAATCGGATTTTGATGCATGACTTGCTAGAAAAAATGGGTAAGCATATAGTTTACGAAGAATCGCCACTGAACCAGGCGAGCGGAGCAGGCTGTGGTTTCATGAAGATGTGTACAATGTTCTAACTGAAAACCAAGTAAGTAGAATATATGTTCATACATTTGATTAGCATGATCTAGAAAAGAAAAAACAAAAATTTAAAACAGAGATTGTGTTTTGTTTGTTAATTAAACGACATGGTTTGTTAACAATATTTCATTTTTTTAATCCATCTTAGGGAACAAAGAAAATTAGAAGCATTGTGGTGGAGCTGCCCGAATCAGATGTGATACCCTTGAATCCAGAAAGCTTCTTGAGGATGGTAAATCTTGAAATTTTTATAAACCGTAATGCACATTTTTCTGGACGCGTTGATTATTTGCCCAACAGTTTGAAGTTGATTGACTTGGGTGGACGATCCAATATTCATCGGAAGCATACGGTTGTGCTCAATTTGCCGTCCAATTTTCATCCGAGACATCTTGTTAGCTTTAAAGTGCCAAACAGTGGCATAAGACAATTAAAGGAATTTAAGGTACATACATACTTTAAATTATTTTGAATCATTATTATTTAAAAACATATATTTTATCTCCCCAAAAAAATACTCTAGTGTTTCATTATATTATTTTTAAAGCATGTGGCTTTTTGTATTGTTTTTGTTTTGGTTGCACAGAATTTAGCAAAGCTTACAAATTTGGATTTAAGTAATTGCAAATTCTTGGAAAAAATTCCCGACTTATCCGGAAGCCCAAAGATGAGGCATTTGGATTTAAGTAATTGTACAAGTTTGGTTGAGGTTGATGATTCTGTTGGATTCCTTGATGAACTTGTTGAATTGAATATTAGTGGGTGCTCTAAGCTTACGAGATTTGCAACGAGACTTAAATTGAGATCCCTTGAAAAGCTTGATTTCGATGGTTGCACAAGTCTGGAGAGGTTCCCAGAAATAGAGGAGGACGAGATGAAATCCTTGTGGTATTTGGGTATACAAGAAAGTGGCATAAGAGAATTGCCTTCATCAATTGCATATCTTACTGGTCTTCGAATTTTGGAAGCAGAAGGTTGTGCGAACCTTACAAAGATCCCCGACTTATCCGGAAGCTCAAACATAGAGTTCTTAAATCTAGGTGGTTGTAAAAGTTTGGTCGAGGTTGATGATTCTGTTGGATTCCTTGATAAACTTGAAGTATTGAATATTAGTGGGTGCTCCAAGCTTACGAGGTTTACAACAAGACTTAGATTGAGATCCCTTAAAATGCTTTTTCTCAGAGGTTGCACAAGTCTCGAGAGTTTCCCAGAAATAGAGAAGGACGAGATAAAATCTCTAAGGTATGTGGATATAGCAGACGACATGAGGCCTCGAGATAGAGACAGATATTCGTCAAGTTACATTTGCTTCCCGCAAAGGTGTAGGCGTTAACAGCTGCGGACCAATTTTAAGTTGTTAGATTTTTTTTTTTTTTTTGAAGAGCAAAGAAATTCATTCCAGGGCACAGAGGCCAAAAGAGAAAGAGAGCCTAGAAAAGGCTAACCAAACAGTACAAAGACAAAGAACAAGCAAAGAGGTAAAAGTGTCGCCCCCAGCTAAGCTAGCAAAAAATTAATGAGGACACGGGAGCCTATCGTTGTTAGATTTTAACTGAACGGCTCACAATGAAAGAGCCCAACCGAGCTCAGGATGAAACCGGGTCCTCTTTCGACTCCCTCTTCATCTGCCTTCGTCGTTTAAGGTAGATTGCAATCGTATTTTCTGTACTCAATTTCAAATACAAATCTTGTTTAATTGTTACAAATACAAATCTTCAATTTCCGCAGTTTTTGTTATCCAAAGTTATCTTCTTTTCCTCCCTCACTTATTTCGTTACCAACAATGGTATTTCATTGCATAGCTGTTTTTAATTAATTCCTGGTCGAATGAAGTGAGGCCAAATTCCTTTTTGGTGAAATGGCAGGAAGTGAGGTCGATTTTGATAGCGCACAAAACATTTCTTAATTTTGAGTACATGTGATTGAAAAATATAGCATCTCTTTTCACTATCAACTGGCAAATTGTATGTTCATGTGGGTTTGCAGTGAACTGGATATGATATTTGCATGCTAATTTGTAGTGATTTTGAGGTTTGAATTAAACACACATTTTACATGCTAATTTGCAATGAACTTAAATTAACACATTACCTTCACATATTCCAATTAAGTGCTTCAAATGTTCGCCATTCTCAACAATTTCTTCCCCTGGCTTGTCGATTATCGTACCTTTCTACATTCGAAAAGGGGAATGAAATTTTAACATGAAAAAGGAAACCATTTGATCTCCATCATAACAAATTTAACCTGA
The DNA here is from genome assembly GCA_036320875.1 of Cotoneaster glaucophyllus. NCBI lineage: Eukaryota > Viridiplantae > Streptophyta > Magnoliopsida > Rosales > Rosaceae > Cotoneaster > Cotoneaster glaucophyllus. The sequence goes on from CM070063.1 coordinate 29,723,951, forward strand.
AAAAAATTAACTATTTTTTTCAAAAAAATAAAATCAGAAGAAAATAAATCTTTAATTTCTGTACTAAAGTTCATGAATCTAACAGCACTGCGATAATCGGGAACAAATATATGTATATATATGTAGGTAGAGAGAGAGGGAAATGCTTACTGTAAATATGGAGTTCTCGAAGGTTGAGGGAGATGAATAATCGGCGAAGTCCCGAGTGCCAGTGAAGAACTGCAATGCTAGAGAGAGAGACGGAGATGGAAGTAGTAACGGCTATTTCCGTTCGCTTAACCGCACCTGAAGTGCCAACATAAAAGATTTGTTTCCTAATTTTTGAATTTCTGGCGCGTGGTGGTTGGCCGGCAGGGAGGACAGTGTTGGGACCCACGTTGTGTTAGAGACACGCGTCATCCGTGCAATAGTCACGTTCTGAGTAAACAATAGGTATTGGACAGTCACTGTCATCTTCAGTTGTGAGACTTGAAATAGCTCAAATGTATACAATCGGCTTTAGATAGGCGCTTTAAAAAATAAATACCAAATACTACGTAGCTATTTGATATTACGGTCTAGTGATATTCTTCTTCACTCATAAGTGAGAGGTCAGAGATCTGATTCTTGCCAAAAATAAAATTGAACCACATTATTATGGCTAGCCCACTCTTCTACCCTTTAGGCCATTTCCAATGAGGATGGCTAAAAGGTCATAGGCCATTCTTTAGCCCGATTTGTTAAAAAATTCAAATCTAATGGAAGGCTGGGCAATAAACATATGGAGCTCATCCGACCGAACAATAGCCAAATGGCCTTTGGGCTGGCTAACTTCAACCCCCTTCCAGCCCGTTTCATGGGCCCAGCTGCCAAAGAATTAATGTGTTAGAATATGTTGTATCATATATTAGGCCTAATATTTGGGCCTCACGACCTCGCCCATGATGAGGTGACACCTCACTTTAGAGAGAGGAGAAAAAGGAGCACACTCTAGCTTCTATAATCTCTATGTACATTATAATCCACATTTTATATAGTGAAATTATATCGACATCAGTGTGGATGTAGTCCTAATGATTCATGGTTGGATTTACGTTGATCCAAAATCATCAACCGATTCTGTGCATCAACATTTGGCGAAAATCGGTACGAAAAGCCATGCCGGTTCTCTCTCATTTTTTCATCTCACCACCGTGAAACCCTCACAACCTCCCTAACTTTACCGTGAAATCCGCACAAACCCAAGAACCAAACCCCTGCACAGTCACTGCAAAACCCAAATTTCAGGAACAAACCCAGAAATTCTGCAATCTTCATGGCCCTGCTGCCCATACCCTCAAAGCTTGCAGATCACAAATGGCACCCAAGTCAGCCACACACCTAGGCCTTCTACAACTCGCACCCTTCCTCTTTTTCGAGCTTCTGCGGCCTGCAAAAGCTTCAACAACAGTCCAATCGACAACCACTTGCAGACCAAATCAGGCCCCTTCTTCCAAATCGTAACCCCTACTCACCTAGGCTGCAACGTGCAGCCGTGACCTTCAAAGCGCAGTCGCTACTCAAACCCTCACCTTTGAAGGTCGAACAACGATGGCTCGACTGAAGGCAAGGTCAGACGGCAACTCGCACGGTCACCACGACCAGATCTCCGACCTTTGGTTCCAATGATATCACGACCTTGTCGCCACCACTAGTGGAATCGGGGGACTCGTACTGTCATTCCCACTCAACCCGAGCAACTCTGGCAGAATGCTTTCCATATAGTCATCATGTTAAGACTATTCTGCTCAGAATGTTTTCCATTAAGAGCAACTCCACTGTGGGTTTTTGCTCGGGGGACAATGGATCAAACAGGGCCAGATGGCTCGGGCTTGAAGCTCCAGCGTGGGCAGCCCGAGGAAGAGTGGAGGCCTGAGCTCCGGGCCTGTAAGGAATTACCAGCCCGCGAGCCCGAGTGGATGTGACGCCAGGGCTGATGTCAGCCTAGTATCAGCCGACAACTTTTCAGAGGATGGGACTCGCGCTGCAGTCTGCCGTGTTACCGTTGGGAAGCCACGTGGCTTCCCATGGTCCGTTCGATCTCAACGGCTCTTTAACTTGGACCGTTAGATCTCAACGGTAAAAAAAATAAAAAAAAATTATTTAATATCAACCGTTCAATCTGAAATCAATGGTTGATATTAATCTGCTTTATAAATAAATAAATAAAAGAAAGAATTGTTTTAAAATTAAGAAAAGTTACCGTTGTGACACGTGGCACAATCTGGAGTGTTGGAAATCAAATTTTTTTAAATCCAACGGCAAAGATCAAATAGTTGAATACAAATTTAAAAAAATTGTAAAAAATCTGAAAAATTAAAAAAAAATTGTTTTTACTTTTCTATAAATACCTTCTCATTATCATCCACCTTACACCACAATTTCATATTTTCTCAACTACTTTCAATCAAATTCCTATCTTTCTCTCAAAGTTTCAATCCAATTATTTTTTTCCACAAAATGACTACTGATGCAGGTACGAATTGGTCGCTTCTTGAAGATGTTGTGTTGTGCACTAGCTGGGTTGAAGTTACTCATAGTTCGTTTACGGGTAATGAGATGCAGTTGCGAGAAATGTGGCGCAACGAGAACAATTTAAAAAATCATATCCGAACTTACAAATCATTTTATTTTGTATTATTTAAAAAAAAAACTAATATTTTATTGCCTATTGCCAGAGGGAAGACTCCCACGCTGGAGATGCAAATGGCAATTATTGTTCATTAAGGGCAGTTACTGTTCACTGGATGGATTGAATAGTGAATTGCCTGGGGGGAGGGCTCCCACGCTGGAGTTGCTCTTATTTTTCACCAGTGACTCACATATTTAGGCAGTTACTTATGTAATATTTATTCATTGTCTAGTGATACTGCGATGCCATTAATGATGTCACTTATGCAACATGTGATTTACTACACAACTTAATAAATTATTTATTTGTAGTAGGCACATAGTACAATATTTTGCCTTTACCAAACTCTGTCAATTTGATTTATAACTTTGTCGATTGATTTGTTCATTATGCGTTCGTACTTGTACTGTTATTTATTGTCAAGAATTATTGAGCAACTAGCTCTATTGATCAATATTACTACTGATTGAAGAAACATGTCGACCACTACTGATGAACTTATAGATCGATAAGCCATATGTTTATGGTGACAAAGATTTAGTCTGAACGGTGACTTCTTGTTTGACCGAACACCCGCTTGCTCGAACACTCAGCTCATTTGGACACCTATGCTCTGTGGTGGTTCAGATTCAGTGATGATACCTCTTGGTATTGCTCCCATTCTTTGCAAATGTTATTTCTTAGTTTTACTCAGAGTTGCACGTACAATAATCTTGTTCTTATGCAATTACTGGAGGATTGGGAGGCTTTGTGGCATGCACAGCACTGTCACAAAGAAACAATGATCCGACCAAAGCATCACGCCCTTGGGATAGTGTAATGCGACCAATAACTATGCTAGATTCATTTATTCTTTTATTTTCACTGTGATTGGTTATATGATGAAACTTCTGTAAATATTGTTAAGAACAAGAATGGTAAAAATCATCGAAAGGCATGTCATATATTGGTTGTCTCAATGTAAATTTGTGTTGGAATCTAGTCAGCTTTTTGAAATGATGTGTCGTAATTTATAACTAAACCTAGTCATGTCTCTACTGAGCTTGAGAGTTGAGTTTCTTAATTTTAGAAACGTTTAACAAGTGCAAAATTATTGCATTGCGAAAGAATAAGTTTGAAACGTTTAACAGGTGCTGTTTTTAACGAAATCTTGTTTTTGGTTTTTGGACAGAACCGTGGTGGCTGTGTTATAGGGGAAGGAGCTGGCGTTTTGCCTCTAGAAGAGTTAGAACATGCTAAGGTATTTTCTAAATCTATGACCTTGGCAATGGCACTTGGGTGTCTGTCTGGATATCCATTTTTTTCTTTCTGTGTAGGATCACACCATCTGTAACGTTGTAGGTGCAAAGTCCGTAGGGACATTCTGTATCCTGTGGTTCCCTCAAGCTCTATGATCTCACAAACACGTTTTCTAATCATTCATCTCTATCTTACTATGCAATATGGTGTTTCTTTATTAATGTACTTGGAAACAGGGGCCGAGGTTATTCTCTGCATTGAAAAGGATTTAGAACAGTCTGGGGTGTCTAGGGAAGATGTTAATTACATTAATGCACATGTTATATCCACGCCGGCCGGAGATCTCAAGGAGTACAATGCTCTCATTCATTGTTTGGCCAGAATCCGAGGTAACCACAATACATAACATGCATCATTTGTTTTCTTAGTTCCTATATTTCCATGTTCGAGGAGATCTTTACGTTTTACAGTTGAGAGTGAACTCTACAAAATCCATGATTGGTCACCTACTGGGAGCATTTGGTGCAGTAGAAGCTGTTGCAGCAGTACAGGTAACTTATGTGATGTTTTCGACTTGGAAAAACTGTACAACTTTTAGACGTTATACGTAAAGACCAAATACAGTACTTCTTTTTTTGGCTTGAAGTGTAGTTCTTGACATGTTATCTTCTTTTTGGGTAGGCAATACGAACTGGGTGGATACATCCAAATATCATTCTGGAAAACCCAGATGATGGCGTGGTATGTTCTCTTCCATTTCTCTTGTCGCACTTTTACTAGTATATAATGTCCAATGAAAGTATATTTGGAATCCTCTAATTCTGTCAGCACATGAATGCAGAATACAAAACTACATTCAACAGTCTTGTTTGCCTCATACAAGTAGAAACACAGATCTAGTGTGCTACTCCAACTTTTGCTACAATCTTACTGAATGTATGTTTGCATATTGCCACCTTTTTATTACAACTTAGAAAGAATTGTAATATGTAAACAAATCAAGCAAAGTGTCGGGATTTCTTAGGAAAAATAGTAGTGTTTGGGTTAATATTTGAACTTTGGGCTGTAAAGTGGCGAAGCAGATTGATGAGCTGGTTGGGTTTTATGGGTGGTGTAAAGATTCTGGTTTGGCGTGATCGTCTGAGTATCCGGAGGTGCAGAGGATTGGGAGCAAGTTGCTGGAAACATTGGAGTCTTTTCTAGAAGGAGTAGAAATTAAAGATCAAATTATTATTTTATAATAGAAATTAATAATATTTTAATAAAATTGATTAGGCAATTTAGTCTTAAGAGTAGAGATGCATTTGGCCTATTATTTACTGAGTGGATACACTGGATGCTGACCCATTTGTGTTAGGATGGAACTGCTCTAAAACCCTGAACAAAACCCTAGTCCCAGTAGAAAAGAAAACAGAAGGCTGAAGCGGTGAACAGAGAAGTGAGAAGTCGGAAGAGAGATGACGCAGAAAGGGAAGCTGTTCAAAGGGCAGCAGAAGAGGAAGACGATTCCTCCCAACCGCCATGGAAAAATGACTCAAATTCGCAAAGGCAAGCGAGTAATTAAGCCTTCTAAGGTCACCGGTGACATGGATTCCGATCGGGTATGTTTCTTCCCTTCTCTCTCTCTCTCTCTCGCTCATTCTTTCGTATTATTTGATTTGATTGGTTATGATAAATTTCTGTGCTAATTTCACTGAACCCTAGTTGTTTGTGATCAACGAAAATTGTAAATTGAGAGCTTTTATGTTCTGTTTAATTGGTTTTTGATTAATTTGAATTCCATTTATTTATTCTTTATTTTTTTAAACAATTTTTTGGTAGTAATTATGCAGTAGGTTGATTGAATTAAAAGTATTTAGTTGGGGCATTTGATTGAGGAGTTGCTTTAAGTGAAATTCTTTCTCTGAGGATAGAAGGTTATGTCTTTCTTTCGGTTCATATATCAGGAAAAATCAAATCCTCTTGCACTGATATTTCCGTAGGATTTTGTTTGGGATTGCTTCAAAAGCACTTTTGGTTGCGTTTGGAAGAAAAATTTGAACTTTGAAGTGCTTCTGGTGTTGGTTTTTTGGATTGCCGGGCCCGCCCCACTCTAACAACACCGATACTGTCCCCAACCTCAATCCATCAGATGTGAGATGAGTTAGAGTAGGGTAATCTTATTTAAACCCATTGAGTTTCTTTGAACCCACCGATGTGGGACATTTAACACTCCCCTCACGTGTAACCTCATTTAGTGATTCACATGTGGAGATCCACACATCGGTAATTGAAACTCAGAGATCTGCTCACGTTGGGCCCACTTGTTTTCAATGGAACTCAGCGATCATTTCTATATTAAGAGTTCAGACTTGTTTCCTTATAGGTGACAAGCTCGTTGGCTTGCACACAAGCTCATTGGCTTGCACGGGCCCAAACCGTGGGCTCTGATACCATGTTGGATTTTTGGATCGCCGGGCCCGCCCCACTCTAACGACATCGATATTGTCCCCAACTTTACTTACCCAATCCGTCAGGTTTGAGATTTTACCACAAAAGGCTTCGGTATTAGTTAGAGTAGGGTAATCTTATTTAAAACCCATTGGGTTTCATTGAACCCACCGATGCGGGACATTTAACATCTGGTTCATAGAAGCGCTTTATGGAGAAGCACCTCCCAGATACTTATTCTGGAAGCACTTTTAGCAGAACTGCTTTCTTTCTATAGAAGAAATCTCAAACAGGCCTTTGGCCCCCTTCCTTGCTCTGTTTCATTTCCTTTCTTATTTTTGGGTAAGTTTATGTTTCACCAATGTACGGAATAGCTTTGAAAACACAACTTTATTCTACAACGCTACTATGGATTTCTTGTCGTACGTGTGAAGTAAATAGGAAGAGGTCTTCTGTGTTTTTGTTTTCCTCAACTACAATTGTCTGCTGTTTGCTACATCACATGTTTATAAACTGTCATTATTCATGATGCAGCCCGCAAATCATAAATGATTCTGACTGTAGCTAATCTATATGTTCTGTAGCAACCGTGGTGCTATTTTGGGGTTTCTTTTGATGTGTAACATAGTTGCTTAAGTGAGTAGTATTTGAGCATTACCCTTTTTTTTTGTTTTCCATTTATTCTCGTAAACGAGTACCGGAAAATTTGTATATGTCATCTGAGGTTCATGGAGATGAGGTTTGTGAAAATTTGTATATGTCATAGTGTGGGAAGTTGAGAGTTCCAGTCACCTTGTTAGATCCCTGTTAGTACAAAAAAATAAACCTTTGAAGTAAATAACTATCTATTCAACTTCACTAATCTAAGTAGTTCTCTCATTGTAACACTTTATTGGATGTGCTCCTAGATTCCGTCATCAGCATTCATCCGTTTTTGGATTTATAGGATGTGGAAACCTATATTTTTCTGCGGATTCTTTTCTATTAGATGGTAATTCAGTAATTTCATTATATGGATATCGGTTGCTATTTCCTTGTTGCCAGTTGCTTTACATCCCTTCTTGCTTCTAGCTTCTAGCTTCTTACCTTGTTACTTTCTTATTTGATGAATTCAGGAGATAACAAAGTTCATAAACCACTGCAATGAGGTGAAGGCGGCCACCGCTGCAAACAAGGAAGGTGGCCAGTTAAGTATAGTCAAAACACCTCAGGACTCCGGTAACAATGCGAAGCAATAGTAGTTGCCAAAGCTTGTGAAACTATGGATGCGGAGAGTGATAGGTTGTCTAGAAACACTTGAAACAAACCCTGGTTGAAAATTTTGTGGTGTTATGTTGTGCTCTCGTTATATAGTTTGTATCATTTGATTAGGTCTTAAAGTTTCGGAATGTGACCTGTTACTTGTTTGTATCAATTCCAATACAGCTTATTCTGTTTCATCTAATATTTAGTCTTGTTAAAGATCCCTCGTTTGAATCGTTTGATACCCGGAATTGAGAAGCTAACATTAACAATGCTATAGAGAAACACTTGTTCTCAATTCTTCTCCCCTCCGTGAGAGTATTTCTCTCCTCCGTGAAAGCCCTTCCTCTGAGGCTAGTGCAAGATGACTGTCAAAGGAAGTGGGAGAGTTCCAGGAGATGGAGAATCTGGACCAAGAGCGGGAGATATCGATTTTCGGATCGAATTCAAGTATGAGCGCCTACAAGACTTTTGCTACAAGTGTGGGCGCATTGGTCATGTCAATACTGAGTGTTATTGCCCACCATCAACGGGTGGTGTGGTGCTGCGGGGTACGACAACTAGACCAGAGCAAGGCGCCCCCGTGATATCCAAGAGAACCGTCGAGCAAGCCTGATATTACCTGGGGAACGTCGACAAGCCGGCACAGTGCGAGAAAGAACTAGGTCGTGCCCGCTGAGATCCCAGGGTGGTGATGGTGTTGTGGCGTGTGGGCACACGACCGCTGGGGAAGTAATACCTATAGAGAGATGGAAGCATGGAGGCACACGGAACAAGGAATACTGATACTGAAAAACTCATCTTGCAGTTCTATTAACAGACAACAGAAAGGTTTCCTTAAAGTAACAATTGGGGGACCTAACCCACATAGGCCTCAACAATATCTGGTGGAGAGTGGGGGACACGTGAAGGGGCACTTTCTCCATATGGGACCCAGTCGTAAACCAAGGGGAAGTGAGGTCCAATAATTACAGAGTTGGAAGGGAGCAGTTTGGTGGTTAGGACCTTAACACTTAATGGGCATACGATGAGGGAGAGGAAGCTGGCCAAGGCCCAGTCCGACAATTCAAATAGGGTGGGGCATGTGACAACCTAGCCTACCTTTTCGGCCCTGATTTCAAAGGCGAGTCCAACTCCTATGGACTCCAACCTCTAGCAAGATGGAAATATGTTTGAGGGGTTGGAACGTGGAGGAAATTATGTGGATGAATTGAGGTGCCCTGAGTCATTGAGATCGGGGAAAAAACTAAAGGCTGGGGGGAGCTCGATGGCACGAGGCGGGAGAAAGAAAAGCAGGTTCCATGGAATTTCAATTAGATAGCAGTGGTCTGCGGTTGAAGGTTATTTTAGTAAAGGATGACCTCTAGGATGTCTCTATCAGGGAGGATGAAAGTATCTGGGACTACTTGGATGGGGCCACGAAGGTTGAAATTGAGGAACTCCGGGCATGAAGGATGGGGAAGCAACCTCAGGGTGGTGGCGGCTGGCCTTAAGCAGCCGAAAAAACGCCATGATCTACGTGCTATGGAACTGTCATGGTCTCGGGTCGAACACGGTAGTTTGGGCCCTACATGGGTTGATAAGGAAACATAGACCCTCTGTGGTTTTTCTATCGAAAACCATAATGAAATGCCATAGGCTAGATGGAATAAGGAGGAGACTGGGTTACAATCGAGGATTTAATGTTCCCCTATTGGTACAGTTGGTGGGTTGAGCTTATGGTGGCACAAGTCAACCGAGATGCAGATTTTATTCTCAACAAAGAATATACGGTAACCCGTATCATACTGAAAAACGTGAATTTTGGAGTTGGTTGTCCACGGTACTAAATCCAATGGAGGGCTCATGGTTTTATGAGGGTGATTTGAACGAGATTTTGTGGGAGTTTGAGAAGCAAGATGGTTGCGATGACTTCCATACTAGACCTCGTTTCCTTCAAGAGTTTATGTCAAATATGGAGCTCCTTGACCTCGGGTTTTGTGGACCAAAGTATACATAAAGGGGTACCAGAAACAATGGGCTTATCCAAGAACGGTTGGACCAGGGTCTTGTAAATGGGAGTTAGCAGGTCTGATGGCCATTAACCTCTGTCAACCACGACAATGTGAGGGGCTCTAATCACTGCTCAATCATTATCAACACTGAGCCCTCATAGACGAAAGGAAAAAAATTATTTCGGTTTGAGGCTTTTTGGGCAAAGGATGAGGGATGTAGGGAGGTTGTTGATCGATGTTGAAGTAGGGGGTGGGGGATGTACGGTGGATAGGTGGTTGCACCATCTAAATTTATGCAAGGGGAACCGTTTGAATTGGAGTAGACGAAGGTTTAGAAGTGCACGTGAGGAGATTGGGGCCCATTTAAATCAATTGATGCACCTCTAATGTGATTGGGAGTCGAACGTGGAGGAGATTCAAGCCCTCTCTGCCATTATTGATCCCGAGTCAAATGGCTGAAAAAAGGTGACTCAAATTCTTGTTTCTTCCATCAAACTACTATTCAACGAATTCGTTTTAATAAAATTGAGAAGCTTCAGGATGGTCAAGGTGTTTGGGGGGGGGGGGGGGGGGGAGGATACCGTTAAGATCAACCGTGTGGTTTATGACTATTTCACGGGTCTCTTTAAAATCAGGGGCCGAAGAGAATAAGGATCGGTACTTGACTGCGTCCAACCCTCTATATCGGAGGAAATGAATTCCCATCTTATTCAACTGATTACTAAAGAGGAAATTAAGGAAGAGGTGTTCTAAATTGGTGGGTTCAAAGCGTCAGGCCCGGGCGATTTTCAGGCGGTCTTCTATCATTCATTTTGGGACATTATTGCCAAAGACGTGAATGGTCTAGTAAATGACTTTGTTGATGGTAGGGAGAGCCCATGGAAGCTGAATTCCACTTACATCGTTCTCATCCCAAAAATTGCAAATCCGACCTCGATGGGCCAATTTTGACCGATAAGCCTCTGCAACTATTCATGTAAAATCTTTTCGAAGCTACTGGCAAACAGATTGAAGCCTTGGCTGCCTAAATTCATTTCCCCGTCTCAAAATGCTTTTGTGGAGGGTCGCAAGATCTAGGACAACATCCTGGTTGCCCATGAGGTTTTCTATTTCCTCAAGCTTATAAAGGTGAAGACAAAATTTGAGCTTACAATGAAAATTGACATGAATAAGGCCTATGATAGGATTGAATGGGATTTTCTGAAGGCAGTCATGGTCTGAATGGGCTTTCATATGTGGTGGATTAATGTTGTAATGGGGTGTGTCTCCACGGTGGATTTCTTGGTTCTCATCAATGGACAACCTAGGAACCGGTTCAAACCTTCCCGAGGGCCTCAATAGGGGGACCCCTTATCCCTATATCTCTTCCTTATTGTCATGGATGTCCTCTCAAGGTTAATCCAAGGAACGGTTGATTGTGGTTTTCTTGAGGGAATCCAGTTGAGTATGCACAGGCCAACCCTCTTCCATTTGTTGTTTGCTGACGATACCCTTATTTTCCTCTATGCCTCTAGGTTCAATTGTCACAATATTTTCCTACTCTTGATTGCCTATTACATCGTTTCAGGCTAGGAGATTAGTATGCAAAAATCCTTCATCTATTTCGGGGCCAATACCCCAGGGGGGCTTCGGAATGAGTTGTGTAGTATCCTTGGTATGTCGCAAGTTATTGACCTTGGTAATTACTTAGGTATCCCAACAATATGGGGTAGATCCAAAAGAGAGGCCCTGGCTTTTGTGAAAGACAGGGTTATGGCGAAGATCCAAGGGTTTTATCTCCCAGGCCGGTAGGGATGTGTTAATTAAAGTTTTAACTCAAGCAATCCCGGCCTACCTAATGAATATTTTCTGCTTTCTCGACAACATTTGCAATGACATCGATGTTGCTATGGCTAATTTTTTGTGGGGGCAAAAGGTGGGGGAAAGAAAAATTCATTGGGTGAACTGGGAAACTCTGGGGTTGCCAAAGCAGGAAGGGGGCATGGGTTTCCGTAACCTTAAAGAGTTCAACCTTGCGTTATTGGCTAAGCAGTGTTGGCGCCTCATTCACTCCCCCGACTTCCTCTGGGCCTAGGTTATCAAGCAGAGATATTTTCTTGATTGTTCTTTCTTTAAGGCAAGGAAATGGGGACGGTCCTCGTGGGCCTGAGCTAGTCATTTGGCGGGTAGAGACATTATTGTTAAAGGTGCTCACTGACAGATTATGAGTGGGGAGCACACGCGGGTCTGGGTTAATCGATGGACTTCGGACTTGCCTTCAAGTCACCCTACCCCGGCCCCGTGGGTCACAATGGATCTAGCACAAAGGGTCTCATCTTTTCTTGACCCGGTAACCCCGGACATGGATTCAGGAGTCGATTGGAAGGGTTGTGGCTGACGAGGATCAAGAGGAAATCTTTGATACACCAACCGGTGTGGTGGATTGTATGGATCCTTTCATTTGGCCGGCAAACAGGAAGAGCCGATACACTATCAAATCGAGGTATAATTGGATTCAAGCTATTAATCGCCGGGCGCCGGGCACAGAGCCTCCACCATTCTTCATCGACTTATATTGACTCACAGGTGTGGAAATGCAAATGGAATATCATGGCTCATCCCAAAATAAAAAACTTTATGTGGCGAGTGCTTTGGGGGGCTACAACTACTAAAAGGAATTTATTTTGGCTGAGGTGTTCACCCTCACCATTATGTCCCTTTTGTTCTGAACAGGAGGAATCGATTGAGAATGTATTGATTTTATGCCCGTGGGTGGATGGGGTTTGGTTTGGCAGCACGTTGGGTTTGAAAGTTGAAAAGAATGCGGTTACCACTCTTCATTCTTGGTTGGAGAACGTATGGTGAAATCTCCCTGGACTGGTGGAGGAAAGGATGAAAACCATGTCGTACATTGCCTTTTCATGCTGGTCAATTTGGAAAGCTAAGTGCGACAGTGTTTTTAATTCCAGACTTTCATCCTCGTTTCGAACAATGCTGGTCATCGCAACGGCTACTTCTACCTTCTAGGAAACGCAATTAAAGGTGTAATCCCAGCAAGTTCATCAGGGTCATGTTCTCGGGTTTGGGATCCACCCACGCCTGGAAGTGGGTTGATGATTGCTGCTATATTGGAGTGGTGATTCAGGACTTCTCCTCCCGTTGCTTGGCGGTGCGGAGAAGAAGGATCAGAGCCTCTAGTGTTCTACTGGCTAAGACACGGGGGGTTTTTGGAGGGATGCATCATGGCACAGCAGATGAGCTTCTCTCGCATTGTGGTTAAATCTGACTCAAAGGAAATTTTCACTTGGCTGAACGGGTGTATTGAGTAAGGATCGTGGGAGGTTTTTTCCAACTTTTTGTGAGATTCCTAAGGAAGGCGAGGCCTTCAGTCCGTGTGACTGGTCTTGGGTGCCAAGATCAGCCAATGAAGGGACAGATTATGTTGCATCGCATGCTGGTGCAGAGATATGCGACTTAGTCTGGGTCCTGAGACCCCCATCTTCTTTTGTTCGTGTTCTGAACAAAGATGGACTTCCTTGCCCTCCAATCTAGTTTTTGTTTAAGTAGAAGTATGGGTGACATCGTTGTTTTGCTGTGTCATTATTTCCCCTGTATGTTATGCTTTCTTGTCGGATGTTGTTAGCCTTTGTTTGGCTTTCTGTAACCTCTTTGGCTGCGGCCTTGGTTAATGACATTTTCCAGTTCTTCAAAAAAAGAAAAAAAAAAGAAAAAGAAAAAGAAAAACATTAACAATGCTATGTTGGTTAGATCAACGCGTCCTATTTCAAATAGAACAATGTAATTTACTCTCTAAGCCTAAGGTCGAATTTTTCCTCTCTAAAATTTGAACAAATTCAATATAACTTTTTACACGAACTGGATGGATGAAGTGGAAGAATGCATTGAATATGTTGTGTGATCGTCGTGTGCCACTAAAGCTCAAGGAAATTTTTACAGAGTAGCAATAATACCAGCAATGCTTTATGGCACAGAATGTTATGTGGTAAAAAATTAACATGTGCAAAAATTGAGTGTAATGGAGATGAGAATGTTTCGTTGGATGTGCGGGCGCTTAAGAAATGATAGGATCAAGAATGAGGATATCTGAGGTAAAGCAAGAGTGCTTGCAATTGAAGTTAAGATGAGTGAAAATCGGTTAAGGTGATTTGTACATGTGAATTGAAGACCTACAGATGCTCTGGTTATAATATGTGACTATGAGACGGTGGTTTAGGTTAAAATGAGTAGAGGAAGACCTAGAAAGATTTGGAAAGAGACTTTAAGAAAATATATGGAGTAATTGGAGCCAACGCAAGATAAGGCGCAAAACTGAGCGAAGTGATGTTCTAAAATTCATACAATCGACCATATTTATGGCACGTTTACGTAAGGGTAATAGGAATAAAGAAAGGGAATTGAATTCCGATTACGGAGTATTCCGATGTTTACTAAATATTAAAGAATCAAAAAAGTGGTGGAGCCCATACGAAACAAGGAATCCAATTCCTGAAATTGGTGGAACGAGATTCCCTAGTTTTGTGAGGTATTTGAATTCCCTGAGGGTAAGGGAATCGGGAATGCATCTTTTATTCTTATTATGCCCTCACTTGTTTCTTATTATCCCAACATTGCCCTTCATTTGACACTCATTATGCCATCTTTTAATAAATAAATAAAACCTTTTTATATATTTTTATATAAATAATTTTATTATATAAATTTAATTAATTAGTATGAAAATAATTTATTTATGTAAGGGCAATTTAGTAATTAAATTAGTTTTCATTTCGATTGAAGTGAATTAGTAAACAACTTATATGGACTCAACATTATTCTTGCCATTTTTAATAAATAAATAAAATCTATTTATATAGATGAATTTTATTATATAAATTTAATTAAGAATTTAATTTAATTAATTAGTATGAAAATAATTTATTTATGTAAGGGAAATATTCTAACCAACTTAGTTTTTATTCCGATTGAAGTGAATTAGTAAACAACTTATATGGACTCAACATCATTCCTATTCCGATTCCAGACAGTTTTAGTAAACAACTTCAATAGGAATTTGATTCTGATTCTGATTTCACCTCATTTCAATTCATCCTCAATTAAATTCTCAATTTGATTACAGATTAATAAACGCGCCATTAGTTTAATATTTTAATGTTGTTGTTGTTATTATGTAATAATTATATTAATATGAAAAAAATCTAACCAGGAGACAAGAGAAATTTGAGGTGTGTCTGAGTCATCCATGTCATTTTCTGTCATTCAAGCCATAAGGACAGTGACGCAGACACGTAAGAGAAATTGAGTGTATATGAGTCATCCAATCTAATGGCCCAGGCCCACTAACATCTAACAGAATTTTCTTTGAATTCTTTTTGTGAGAATTCTGAAGATCCGTAAATTGTATAAGTTCATTATATATTATGCGATCATTTTTTATTAAGTACTATTTGTGTTTAATTTTAAATAAAAATATTTAAAATAATTTCTAATCGCACGATGTATAATAAATGAACACGATTCATACATCTTCATAATCCTCGTAAAGAGGATTGGATTCCACTAACATTAACCACGTTTGCATTTTCACAGCCAAAGTAGACAGGGCCCACACTGGTCTGTCACATCCACGTGGAGTTTATGGTCCAAGTAGTTCTCGGATTCCATTTTGACTATCTCATATTTTACTCGTCAAGCTTTCGTCTTGGTCAAATAAGAGATTTTTTCAGTGTGACCGTCACACGATATGGTACATTACGTATTCTTATATAAATGGCGGGTTATGTGTGTTAAAAGGTTAATAACTTAAAAATTAAAATTTTCTACCACTTGCATAAAAACACGTGGTGTATCATCCGTGTTCTCATCACAACTAAAAATTTATTTGGTCAAACCAAGCATGCAATAACTCATTATGATTTGAACATGTTCATAAAGTACTATTCACTGAAAAATAAATAGCTTTTATTATTTTCAAATAATAAAGAATTTTGTTAGGTTCGAATAAAAATGTTTCCTTTGGATGTGAACGTTTTAAATAATAATATAAGCTTAAACCAGTTTTATGTATAAAAACCATCATTACGTGATACAAAAATTAGCCGTTGTGAGTTGACAGATTACAATCACGAGTAACAAACACAAACGTTACTAACCTAAGTTGTTGTCTAAAGAAAATTAACTTAATAAAACGTTACTAACCTAACTTATGTTTTCCAAAAAAAGAAAAAGAAAATTAACTTAATAATATGGAACTACTAACATCAGTAATATTTCGGTTTCTTTTGTTTTTAAATGTTGAAAACTACCATATAACATCGTCTTGACATAATTTAATTTGGGGACTAAATATATTTTGTTTGCTTCTTGTTGTTTGTTCCCAATCTCAATTGGTAAACGTAAGCAATTTATGGATGTCAAATAACGTAACGTTTCTCAAAACTGACATAAATGTAGTAATAGTGAGAAGTTTGAAAATTGTAGCAATGAAGCAAATATGGAAAACCAAATGAGTCACGTGCCATACATGAGGCTGAATCTAGGGTCAGATACGGAAAATCAAATGAGAAAATTATAGCAATAGTCCCTCAATTTTAATCCAATTAGAAAAATAATCTTTAAATTTGAATTTCTTTGGAATAATAATCCCTTAACCTTTATTAAAAGAGTTAAACGATCAATGATCAAAAATTTTTAATTTAAAAATTATTACTTTAATTGAGTTAAAATTAAAGAATCTTTACAATCGCCAAAAGTAACAGAAAATGTAGCAACAGACTAACAGTTTGGAGTGTCTTTGCTTGCACGTCTTGGAATTTCATGTAACAAAATACACAAAAGCATACATTGCAAGGACGATAAGGTGGGGTTTCGTTCCCTTTTTGCATACGTCTTTCTCTCCTTTTCTCATACAAAAGTCAAAACTTCTTATGCCACCGTTACTCATTTCCATTATTTAATCTCATCCGTCCAATAATTCCTAAACCACAAAACATTTCTTAAAATCATTTACGAGGGTAGAATAAATTCGGAACACAAATTAATATATCACGTATTATAAATAAAAACATAATTTATATATTTTACACCATGATTTTTTCCCAAAATGTTAGTTAAAAAATACCACAATAAGTAGTGCCAAAGAATATCTCCACTACGCCGTGTTTCAGACATATTGAAAAAAGTTTTCTTCTACAAACAAGAGAAGATATTATTTCATGACATCACGATAACGATGAACTGACATTTACCACTAGGTCCTCTTCCATTGGTGATTGGCACACGCGCCTCAGAAACTCTGAGGTAATTAAGTTTGTGAAATAAAAGCCGAAAGAGAGAGGAGGAGCCAATAAACATCAGCATCCACCAGCACCACCAGAACCACCACCAGCGGTCCACCACCATGGATAAATAGATAGACGGATTGTCGAGAGATCAATACCCAAATACTAACAAAACACACCTAACAAAACACCAAACAAATATTCCCGACAACAGCACCACTACCACCGCCGCGGCGGACTTCCACATCCGCTGCCACCCGCGCCACGTCACCTCCGCCGACATGGGTGCAGCAGAGCCTGTAACACAACCCATCTTTCTCGTTTCTCATTCCTTATTGTTTATTTTTCTCTTTGCTGTTAATTTGCTCTGTTCATTTTAATTAATGTCAAAAGGTCTGAGCTTTGCCATGGCGTGCAGGTGGAGGAGAGAGAAAGAGAGGAGCTTCAGGAGAGAGAGGAAAATGGGAGGAAGCAGGAGGAGGAGGAGGTGAGAGATGTTGAGAGAGGGGAGGTGGGTTTTGAAGAACAGGCGGTGGGAGCTCAGAGAAATATTAATATTAATCATGGAAATGATAATATTAATCAGAACGAGAGAGAGGGAGATGTTCATGTGTCAATGCTGCAGAGGCTGAATCCAACAAACCCTTTGAGAATTGTAATAAACAGCAAAACCAGAACTGCAACTCCGCCGCCGCCGCCGTCTCGGATCTCTAATATCAGAGGCGGTGGTGGCGGTGCTACTGCTACTCCTCCTCCTCCTCAGTTCTCCTCTCACACTAACAGTCCCCAGCATTCTCAGCCTCGTTCTACACCAACCCCACAAGTAAGTTTTCTTTTTCTTCTCTTCTTTTCTTTCCCATTAAAACAAAAATAAAAGTTTTTAAACAATTTAGGATACCATAATTTTCTTCAGTTGCAATATTCAACTCAATTAAGTGATGCTTAAGAAAGATTAAACAAAGATATCTCATTTTTGATCCTGAAAGTTTGAACTATATTAATTTTTTTCTCTAGATATCTTATCTTTAATCATTTTGGAAAGGAAATGATACAAGCTAATTATCTGGTAGAGCATGGATTTTCTGGGGAGAATTTTTGAATTAGCAATCTGATATTTTGATGGGGTTTTCCTCAATTTTTTGGTCAGCCATCCATCACAACACTGAATTCCAGAAAATACACCAACAAGATATGTTTGTTCCTGTTTCTTCTGCACACGGTTGCCGCCATTGGGCTAGTCGGTTTTCTTCTATTCCGGGGAGTTCAGGGGCTGATAGAATCATCAGACAACAAGGTTAAAAGAGCCGAGAAACGAGTGTTGAAGTTTTTTCTACCACAAGTCGAAGCTGCATCTCTTTTAAGCATTACTCTTGCATTTGCATGGCAAAAGGCGGTGAGGCTATGGCCGATGTTTTTCGTTCACTTCATACTATGGACCACTTTTCTCATGTCTCTATCTGCCGGAATTCTGCTAATTTGCTTCCAAAAGCCTCCCACCAATGGCGTTGGAGTCTGTTTTATTGCCTTCGCAATAGGCAACGGCTTATATGCTTGTTGGATCACACATCGGATCGCATTTTGTAGCAAGATATTGATCAAATCGCTCGAACCAGTATCAAAGTTCCCCGATTTGAATCAACCCACTTATTGGATGCTTGGGGTCGGATTTCTGTGGATGTCCCTGTGGATTCTAGCTGTGATTGGAGCCCTGAATTTCTACTTTCCTCCATTGATCATAATTTTATTGGTCTTGAGTTTAGCTTGGACAACTGAAGTAATGAGGAACGTTGCAAATATAACCGTCAGTAGGGTAATTTCTCTGTATTATCTCAGAGGAATGCAATCTAATACTCAGTTTTGCTTCCAAAGAGCCTTGAGTAAAAATCTTGGAAGTGCTTGTTTTGGATCTCTCTTTGTTCCTACAATTGAAGCCCTGAGAATTGTTGCTCGGGGTTTAAATTTACTCGAGGGAGAAGATGAGTTCATGTTTTCTTGTGCACATTGCTGTCTCAGAGTCATGGAGGGCATCTTCCGATATGGCAACGGCTGGGCCTTCGTACAGGTACGTTTATAAACCATTTTCTATTGACTTTGTTATTCCATTTGCATATCATACAAAATACAAGTTACAGAACAAAGAACTATAACTTTCGTTCCCAGCTTCGTTCTCAACAAGAAAAGCATTATTTTTGCACAGCAAAGTATACTAATTTTGCCAGCTGATCAGTATTTCAATAACACAATATGACTACTGCTGTTTGTATATCGTGTTTGAATAATTCGGATAACAGACTATGCTGGCAGCTAATTTTGTCTGCTACTTGTGTCGATGAAATCATCTCTAAATGAGATATTTCCTAAAGGTCCTACCTGCTATGAGAAAAATATAAGTTTGAAGTCGTTCACGAATGTCAAGTAGGATCATGATTGGCTATCTGGATTTCAGAACGCTTCAAAGCTTCGGCATATACTTTATTATTCACTACCAAGTTATTTTTCACCATAAATCTATCCAAAAGATTTGTTTAGGTTTATTTAGGAAATCTTTCTCAAGTTGGTTGTTTAAGTTACTATATCTTGTGATCTCCCCATATTTTTGATTTACTTATGCTGCAGTCACTATCTAAATCCGAATATTCAATTGCAAGTCTCTAAATTTTATATGAACTCCATCTGCGGTCACTGTTTTAACACTAAATTATAAGAAGTTAAACTTAATTATTTTAATTAAACCAATTGCTACAGATAGCAGCCTACGGTAAGGGCTTCGTGAGGGCATCACAAGACACTTGGGAGCTCTTTGAACAGCAAGAAATGGAACCAATTGTTGATTCCGACATTACCAGCTCAATCTGCTTCCTAACCGGCGTCTGCAGCGGCTCTATCTGTGTCATAGTTGTGGCGGCTTGGACCGCTAGAGTGCACCAAAGTTTCACAGCCACCATTTCCCTCCTTGCATTCTTCATTGGATACCTTATGGTTGGTGGCCCCTTAGTTTCTTTTCACTCTTTTATTCTTTTGATGCATATGAACCATGTGATCAACTTGTTAATTCTTTAATCTTTGTTGCTTATTAGTTAATCAAATACCTAATTAGCCTAACCAATTTCTATTAATTTTATGCTTGTTCAGACGAGGATAGCCATGGCACTACCACATGCTTGTGTAGGTAGTTACTTTGTTTGCTATGCAGAGAATCCAGACAACAGATTGTTCGACAACACAATCAAGGATCGCCTCGCATTGATGAATTCGGGTCGAGATGTAGTCGTTCCCACACCTCGAGTCCCCCGCCGGTCTGCAGCAAGGTAAAGCATAGTTAGTCGCACTGCCATTAACTCCTCAAGTCCCCTCACTCCTTGTAGGAGTGCAACACTGGCCACCATATACTCCCTCGCGTAAAAGTGTGGAGGATGTGTTTGGGAAGTGCACGCAGATAGTACTCCCCCCAACATAATTAGAGCCCCGATTTCTCCAATTGTACGACACTATGAGGGCATCGGATATGGTTCGGACGAAGTTTTACGTGTGAGTTATGCAGAACCTTCCTCTTGAAACATGTACGCGAGGTCTGTCACGTAACAATGAGGCCTCCGTACATATGAATAGAGGAACACTTCATATAACTTGCACGTACATTTATTTTCCGGATACTCTCCTTGGAAACTCGGACTCGAGGAATCGGCCAAATGAGCTCAACTTAAAAATTTCCTACTACAACTCCAAGAGTGATACGGTGGCGGCGGCGGCGGCGGCGGCGACGACGATGAAGATAATTTTGAATGAGAGAGTTGAACCATTATTGGAAGTACTGTTGGAAGGAACATGGAGAGCCCACCGACTTGGATTCAATTAGACAAGGGGCTAAAAGAAAAATGCATCTTCGTGCTGTCCATTTTGTACAGTATATACTTTTGGCATATACCATGTGCTTAAGGTCCCATTTTTTTATTTTGAATATGCACCACCCACCATTATTTTTTCTGTAATTATTCATTATTTAATTCCCTGGAACCTCTTAATTTTTGAAGGTGTCTTCTCGAGTTTCTCATCTTTTATGGTAAAAAATACTGAAACTTAGGGTTTATCTTTATTAAACTAATGCACATACATACTGCCCTAGGTTGGTTGGATCCTATAAAAGGGGTGGTGGTGGTACTCACTCTTTTTTACTTTTCATACACTTCTTGATTTTTTGTTGTCAGATTTAATGAATTGAAGATAATTAAAAGACAGAAATGAACATAATTTCTTGAAGATAAAAAGAGGTGTAAATAGTGTCTCCTTAAAGAAATCGAGATGTGTGAACAGTACCTCCTTAAAGAAATCCTCTTTAGGGTTTTCTTCGAGAATTTATCCAACTTTTCGATCTTATAGTATTTTTATCAATCTCTTATTCCTTTTCCACGCCTCCATGTATGGATGGCAATTTGACTCGTCAAATCCGTTCCCCGTAGGTAACCGATCTGAACGGTTCGGTTTCGAGGATTTTACGATTATGGGTAGCCGTCGGGTAAATTTTTCGGTTTCGGGTTTGGTTATGGTTATTGGGGTATCCGCCCCGAACCCATACCCGAAACCGAACTGTTTTGAATGAATAAAAAAAATATCAATGTTTATTATATAGAGAAGAGAGTTATCAATAATCATTAATAATATAAATTATATTCTTATCAATTATTAATAGTATTAATCTCGTTTTTAACAATATTTATCACATGCATTGTTTGTATCAATTGTATTAATGACACTATTTAGTATTTAATCTTATTTAATATATGTTGTATATGCATTGCATCAGTAATCTATTTAATTTTTTATTTAAAATTTACTATTTAATTAATAATATAAAAATATAAAAAAAATTATATGGGAAAAACAGTTGCCCGATAGAAAATCCGTTACCCAATGGGTTCGGTTATGTGGAAAACTCGTTTGGGGATTCTACGGTTTTGGGTTTGAGGAAAATAAACGGGTTCGGGTATGAGAATGACACATCCGAACCCGATCCGCCCCATTGTCATCCCTACCTGCATGAGAGGAAATTTTTCGGTGTGATGGAAATACAATTTGGTACATTAAGTGTTATAAAACCGAAAGAAGAATCTCTCTCACATGAGAGTCGAGACGATGAACTACCCAAAGAAGTAACCCTTGTTTATTAAACAATTAGTAAATCACCCTCTGTCCAACAAACGGTTTTGCAAATTTAAGACATATGTACGGGTCATTTCATTTTTGTATTTAGCTTGATAATATTTTTGAAGAAGTTATACCTTTGATTAATTTTGATATGTATGGTTGCTTAAGCATCGGTTGAGAATCTTCTCTTCATTGTGTTTCGATTTCAAACAAACAAAAACAAGTGATTGAAGTATGCGTAAACATGTGGCTTTAACCAAAAAGAGAGCAAAAATCAAATGATTGGATCTTATAAAAAAAACATGATAGTTTCCTTCCCTTTGTTTCTCACTTGTGCTTTCATAAGAGGAAACTTTACTTTTTTGAGAAAGAACCAATAAAAACACTCACCATTGTCTTGTTATGGTGGCAAGCACTCAAGGGAGAGTGCCAAAACCATGATTGGATTGGATAGTGCTATTCAATATTCACACATCTATTTTTATTTCTCACACATCTTTATTAATATGGTGCCACATAGATTATGATATCAGTCCCCAACCTCCGTCTCCTTCGCCGTCTCTCCCATTCGACCGACTTCGGCCCACCCTAGACCCAACTTCGATCCACAGCCCACACCCACCCACCCCAAACCAACACACACTCCCTTTTGCCTCTTCAATCCAACGCCAAAACATAAAATGCGCTAAATCATGTGCCACGTCATTATGCTAACATAAAACTTGACATAAACTGAAACTTGGTCGAAAATTTGGTCATATTGTTCCATGGCCTAGTAAGACAAGAAGTAGATGATAAGAATAAGAGATGATACTCCATGACAATTCCTCCCTTGTTTGCTTGTAGGGTAGGGTAAGGGTAGGGGTAGGGTAGGTGCCATCCATCTAACCTTTGCTCTTTATATTTTTATTTCAATCATAAAAGTAAAGGGTTTGATTAGGAAAAAAAAAACTTAATATATATCACGTGTGACATTATACTATTAGAGGGATTTATACTATAAAATGTAGTGATCACACTCACCCACCTATTTCAAAATTATCCATATCTTTCCTTCATAAAAGTGTTTTGCTTTTTGCTACGTAAATGAGCGAGTCCTGCTAGCATTTTTCTTGTTTGTTTAAAGCTACATCCCAATTCCATTGCCTCGACTCGAGGCCTAAAAAAAAGTAATGTTAGCGATATAAAATTTTAAACTAAATTTGCAAAATAAATAATATGTCACTAATAGAAAATAAACATGTTAATGAACACTTAAGTAATAATTTAATTATCAACAGTCACGTCATTTAGTTTATAAAATTTAATTTTTCTAACATTAACTTTAAAAAAATTGTCAAAAGGTAGAAGAATATGACAGCTACCAACTTTGGCATAATGTGCACTTCTTAATCATATATTAACGAGGTATTCATCAATTTATTCGCTGAACTTGTAAGGATTGGCCAATTTCCCCCATCAACTCTCATAATTAGTCAATTTGCACCTTACTGTTAATTTTTTTAATTTTCCATCTATTCTTCTGTTAAGTAGGTCTCCGCATGACTGCCTTTAAAGGGCAAACAAGTCATTTTCCCTACACCTTCTACCTTCTTCCTTTTCTTCGAACTTTCTCTTCTTCTTCTTTTTCTCCAAGCCCAGCCCGTGACTACCGCCAACGCCTCCCTCCTCCGCTGTTTCCAGCCCAATCCATTTGATATGCTGCTTTTGCAGTTTGCAGTTGCCCACACCCCGTCGCCTCCTTCCTCGGCCTCTTCTACCTCTGGTAAGGTGTAGGGAAACCTACTTAACAGAAAATGACAGTAGGGTGCAAATTGAAAAAATGACAGTAGAGTTCAAATTGACTTTTTTTGCCCTTCAAGGGCAATCATGTAGATACCTACTTAATTGAAGAATAGATGGAAAATTAAAAATATTAACAGTAGGGTACAAATTGACTAATTATGAGAGTTGAGGAGGAAAATTGGCTAAAATTAAAGTTGAGGGGAAAATTGGCCAATGGTCACAAGTTAAGGGGGTAAATTGATGAATACCTAGGATTCTCTCCCCTCATATTTCCATCCCTTTCCATCCCCTCCTCTCACATTCTCTTATTTTGTCTTTCTCTTGCTATAAAAAATTAATATAAGATATTGACGTGTCTTAACCGTGATTGTTCAATTAGGAGGGGAGGGAAGGGGAGGGAAAAAAAAGAGAGGAGAGAATTCTACTCCTATATTAATTAGCACTCAGACTATTCCCGGCATGCCAACAACAATAACTATATTAAATTTAATATTAATGCGGCATTGGTATGTACAGATGGAGAGAGAATCCGACGTGACGATCTCAGAGATCTTCCAATCACATTCGTTCATTGTATATCGTGCGACTAATTTTAGTCAGGTATTGTTTATATTCAATTTTAAATAAAAAAAATTACAATAATTTTTTATTACACGATATACGATGAACAAATATAATTTGAATATCCCCGAGATCCTCACAAAGAGAATCCGACGAGGATCCTCATTCGTGCAGATGTATTTCAAAAAAAAGAAAGTTTTTGCTTAGTCCTCTAAACACCCCTTATTGTCAAATTAGTTTAAATTTCAAAATTCCTGTCTTGAATAAATTAAACTAAAATAATTTAATGATACCATTGATCCTCAAGTCAATGCATAAATATCATCAATGCCACTTTGTTGAGTAAGCCATGATAAACTCCACTAGACACACCCCTCAATACGTAGGGGTGGGCACAGTCCAGTTCAGGCCGATTCCACCCTTGAATCACCCTTGAATCAGAACTAGAAAATATCAATGGTTAGGTTCAATGTGATTCCACTTAAATTTATTAATAAATTCGTACGGTTCAGTTTACGCAGATTTCGTTTGGTTTACGCCGGTTTAAGGTTCTAACCAAAACTATATACATATATTTTATTTTAATCTTCTACTTCCAATACCTACGCATATTCCAACCAAAAATTCAAACAAATTTGAGTTCCCACTACTAGATCTTCAAGATTTGTGACTGGAAAATGAAAAGTTACATACAAATGTAATCAAAAGATAGAAAGCTTCGGATCAAAATATACCACGCTAAAACATGTTGGGAACGGAATACCTCACTCTTCCTATGAGGAGGTAATGAGCGTTCTCACCACCTAAAAGCCCGAAATCAACCAAACCAAAGGCCTGAAATTGCAAAAATATCCTCCGAAGAAACCATTCCAGGTCGACCCACTTCACACTTATCAAATCCGAAATCGAACCTCAGAGATTACACAACAAATCAGAGAAAAGCAATGGGAAACAAGCAGCCAACCACCAACAGAACTGACATAGACAAGGACGTAGTGCGAGCACCTAAGCCAAAATCTACATACCTCCCGAGATGTATGTGACAACACGTGTTTAAGATCAGTAGCTGCAGCCATTGATTGATATTGGAGTGAGGAAGGAGAGGACCGAGCACGTGGGAGAACTGAGACAAAGCTAAGAGCCTAAAAGCAAAAAAAACCACCTAAGAGGGGGAGAGAAAGAGAAGTGAGTGGGCGAGAAGACGAGATAGGGTAGAGAATAAGGGTGGGTTGCCACCGTCCCCTAAACCAAAGGCAGGGGCCAGCCAGTAGGGGGTCGCTTCTTGTATTTTTCTCATAGGGCGAGAGTTATGTCCTCTCACGATGTTTACTTCCTCACAGTAGTTTAATAACAAAAGAAAAAGGTAGAAAGAAAGAAAGAAACCAATAGTCCTACATGAAGGAAGTACATTAGCTATACCATTATATCCAAAATTAACAGCCTAGAGAAGTTAACCTCAACTTACATAGGTGCCAAGGCTGACTTTTCACACTACAACACATGTTTTCTGCACTGTTCCCTCTTTCCAGAAACAAACTAGATATTTTAGCACGGCCACAAAAACTTGAACACAGCCCTAACTGGTGTAAAAGATTTTAGTAGGAACTTCTTATTGCGTGGGTGCTCATTTCAGAATGTCAGTTGAAAAAGATCCTATTTTCTATTCGAACTCTTTGCCCGCTGCATTACATATCAGAGCTTTGTTCTGTGCATAGATACAAGCTTACTTGCCTTAGTGATTTTCCGTCAACACTATTATTCCATATGTGGCCATTTCTTTATCCTAAACTTTAATGGAGCAGTTTAGTCATTCGACACCTCACAGTGCGGAAAGAAATCCACCATCAGGGCAGATTACTTAGGTGATTAACTACTTAACATAAAGACTAAGCTCTGATTTAAAACATTGCTCAACAGCAACTCATGTTCAAAGAATAAGTGCCCAAAACACAAAAAAAATTCCATTCCTCTCCCTTTCTGAAAAGCCAGGCAAAGAAGGATAGCTAATCATCAAACAATTTAACTTCAGACACAATCTCACACTTCAAATACTACTGTTTATCATTTTCATTATTAAAACTCGTACCTTGTATGGCAAGGATGTGTCTCTCAAGAACATAATATATATAGATGTATGTGTATATGTATATGTACATATGCAAACTACAGAAAAGAGTAGTTCGTAATCCAGTACCAAAGTCACTTTGGGCACAATAGCACCTGTTCCACCTTAAGGGCTAGGCTAAAGGGCGAGACGTGGACTAGGCTAAAGGGTGAGATGCGGGTTTAGTGCAGTGTGGGACTGTGGGAGTGTGGTTTGTTAACTTGCTACTTATGAGAAATGCTATTGTGATTCAGCACTCCATCAAATTACGAGAAAAACTATTTGTATACGACTTAAAAATAAATTGAGTGACATAAACAAAATTGCCAAACGGTAGACACTACGAACAGAAAATAAACATGAAATCACAACATAAATCACTCAATGCAGAGTAAGTATTAAACATCAACAACTTATAACAAAAACTACGAAAGTTCCGAATCCTCAAATGCATTTGTCAAATTGCAGTACAAAAACTAAGCATCAAAACCATAGATAGAGTAAAACAACCGAAAATACACTTTCACCCAATAACCCAATTTACCTCTCTCACTCTCATACCGCTTTGGCCTCCGCCTTAGCATTCCCTCTATCGACCTTCTTCGCCTCCACCTTTTCTGGTTTTGCTGCCTCCCCTGAGCAACACCCGCCTTCATGATGGTGATGATGGTGGTGATGCCCATGCCCATGCCCATGCGCGTGACCGTGACCATGACCGTGACCATGCCCATGCCCATGACTATGTCCATGCACCTTCTTCCCCTTGAGCTCCTTCCTCATATCATAAGCATCTTCCCCATCGGCATAGTACTTCGCCTCCACATCATGAATCTTATACCCCAAAGTCCCCGTGTACAAATTGAACGCCGCCCGATTGCTCTTCCTCACGTGAAGCGACACGTACTCCGCCGCGAACACCTGTTCCATGGCGTTCTGGGCGGCGCTCATGAGCTTAGTGGCGAGGCCGAGTTTGCGGTGGGTGCGGAGGACAGCGAGGGAGGTGATGTGGCCGTGGCACTCGTTGCTCTCCTCCTCCATCTTGGCGAGGACGTAGCCGACGATGCGGCCGTTGTAGTCTTCGGCGACGTAGAGGAGCTGCGGCCATGAGAGGATGTGGTAGAGGTAGTACTTCATCTGGTAGTTCTCAGGGAGGCAGAAGAGGTTGCAGGCTTGCATCGCCAGGAGGTCGTCGATGGTGGCCTTGCGTATGCACACCATGTTTAGAGCTTCTGGAGTTTCGAGGGTTAGGGTTTTCGGGTGGGAATTTAGGTTTTGGGGAGGAAGAGAAACAGAGAGTGTTTGAGGTCAAAAGAAATGTGGGAGTGTTCTGGAATTTTCCATGGGATTGGGTTTGGGCTAAGTCTTGGGCTTATGGAATTTATTCATGGGCTTAAGTCAATACTTTTCAAACAAATAAAAGGTGAAGTGAAATTAAAATTATGAAGGATTCCCGTATTACAAATTTTCTTTTAAAACAACTATTTTGTAAAATTGAAACAAGATAAAATGCGTCTGGTAGTTTAATCATGATGCTCTCTCTCAGTCAGTTTGGCTTTGGTGAGTGGCCAAATTACTTTTATGCCCGCAAAATTTTCTGGAGTTGATAGAGATGGATGAAAAATTTGACGAAAAATTAGAAAATCTAACAGTACGGGAGATTTCGGCCAATTATAATAGTTTAAGGGAGTAATTAGTTAAAATTAAAGTTTAGGGGAAAAATTGACAGCACCTTACAAATTTGAGGGAAAAATCGACAAATACCTCTTTTTCTTTAAACATGGGCTTAAAGTCTTTTGATAAATCATTAAAAAAGAAGTTCAAAAATATTGATTTAAAAGTTGATCTGCCTAACATTTTTTTTTTAACATGAGCTTAAACTCTTTTACTTTTCAAATAAATTAAAAACAAAAAAGAGTATTCATCGATTTTTAACCTGATCTTGTACTACACTACTAGTTTTACCTTTGAATTTTATTTTCCTCGTAATTGATCTAACTTTTCATTAAAACTGTCTCATTTAAAGAAGGAAAATAACAAGAAATAATGTTGTAACCGGCATGTGACTGTTTTGAGCAGAAAATTGGATGAAATGCGCGAAGAGGAAAAGATGATTATTTGTGAGAAATTGGCTAACGTTCTGGTGGAATTCACAGTGGTTCACAAGATCAATAGGGATGGCGAAATACTTAAAAAATACACATGAATACCGACTCTCCAAGATAAAATTCTTCAATCTGACATTCATTTTCAATACATCATCATCTGCAATTTCCAGTTTCGATCGTTTCTTGTCAATCGGTTCAGTTTTGGAAACGTCCGTAAACTCGACCTATTTTTCTCAAGGACTAGATGGAAAACAAGTTTGTATTTCATGATTCTGATGTACTTACCGTAGTGCGAGGTGATAACCTTCCTCATCCGAACAGTCAAACACGTAATGGGAGGTTGTCTGGTGCTAAAGAGTGCTCTCAATGGGGGTATCTTCCGAAAGCCTTGTTCCTCTCATTCTTTGGGTAGCCCCAATCGTGTTTCGAGGACTTGATGATAAATATCCATCCAAGGCTCATCTTCAAATTACATCACCTGTGTTCTGGTTCAGAAAACGCAGCACACCGTCTAGTCCACCAAATGAGTATACCCTATTTGGACTCACTCGTGTCTCCCATAAACATCTCAATGTCCTGAATCATACAATATAACAGAAGAACAGGGTCAATTAACTTACAACTCTATTACGTCATCTGTTACTGTCAAAACAGTAAAATAAAAGGGTGAAGACAGACCAAACAAGGACATAACGGTTAAGTAATGTAAACCTTGTATTCGAAATTGTAACGAAGTGCAACATGGAAACGGATACAACATAGACTTTCATCAAGCTTTAGTACGAATTAGTTTAACCATGCAAATTAAAATTCTTAAAATAGCATTTGAAGTCGTATTTCATACCTGATGTCCCAACGTAATGCATATCCAGCAGCCGATCCAGCAATTACTAAGCGAGAACATGGGTTGAGACACAAAGTCTTTATGCCTGCAATGAAAATTCGGGGATAGAGAGGATTGCTCAAAACCCATAAATATGTTGTTTAGAATATTGATTTACCGTAAGTGCCAACACTTCCAAACAACTGCAATCAAAATCCCTATCTTCCACACCCATTTTGTTAATTTCTGTCCTTTAATCTTCTCTAATTCATTCGATCCGACAGTCCAAAATCGAAAAATGTGTAAAAAATAAAATAATTTGTGTGAATGGCACCACACCTTTAAAAAATGTCAAAAGGGGAAAGGAAGGAAGAGGAATACGTACAACATGACAGCTACCAACGTTGGCATTACGCAGACTTCTTAATCATATGTTACCACTCAGAGTCTTAGACTATTCCCAGCATGGGAACAACTTACTGTATCATAATAATATATTAATTTAACATTAAATGCAGTTAGATTAGTTTAAATTTTGAGATTCGTGTTTTAGATCAAATAAACTAAACTAATCTAACGGTAACTAATGGGAGGTGAGCAAAAATGCACTTGTAAGAAGAAAAAAAGAAGATTATTGGCCCAAATAAAAAAAAATTGAATTTAAATTTAAAGTATCTATACTAGTTTACCTTGCTTGTTGATATATATGTCTCCATCCTTTGCAGGAAACTTGGGTGAGACCTAGCTTACCATTGTATCATGTTTAAATTGACCTAATCTTCTAATATTGACCTTTGATGACGACCTATGGTCATGATTTAATCTTGTTTTGCCCTAAGGAATTAACATTAACATTAACGTCTTTACTTTTACACTAAGACTGCTCAAATGTGTGGAAAAACTAAAAACTTTACTTTTCTGCAAAGGAGGAAGAGTTACAAGATGTGTTACACAAGCTAAGCAAATAATTACAGGAAACCTAATTATAGGGGTAAAAAGTAATCTAAGCCGAGCAAGGCTCACATTAACACTCATCCTCAAGTCGGTGCATATATTTCACCAATGCCAACTCTGTTGAGTGAGCTATGATAAACTCTACTAGACACATCCTTAGTAAGAACATCTATAAGTTGATCCTCTGACTTGACAAACAAAAAAAAAATTAATTAAGCATCTAGTTTCTCCTCGATGAAATGTTGATCCACTTCAATATGTTTAGATTGATGTATAAAGAGAGGACCATGATCGGCCTGCTCGATACCAGGCTTAAACATGTTGGAAACGAATACTTCACCCTTCCTGTTTAAGATCAGTAGCTGCAGCCACTGGTTGATGTTCAAGTGAGGGAGGAAAGAGAGGACCCGAGCACGTGGGAAATCTGAGACAAAGCTCAGCGAGAAAAAGACGAAGCTAAGAGCCTAAGAGCAAATATCACAAGAGAGGGAGGGGGAAGGGGGGAGAGAAGTGAGAGGGCGAGAAGACGAGATAGGGTAGAGAATAAGGGTGGGTTGCCACTGCCCCCCTAAGCCAAAGGCAGGGGCGGCCAGTAGGGGGTAGCTTCCTGTATTTATCGAACTCTTTTCCAGCTGCAATATATATTAGAGCTCTGTTCCGGTGCATAGATAAAAGATTACGTGCTTTTAGTGATTTTCTATCAACACTATTATTCTATGTGTGGCCATTTCTTTATCCTAAACTTTACTCGATCAGTTTCACCGTGAGCAAAGAAATCCACCATCAGGGCAGATTACTCAGGTGATTAACTACTTAACATAAATACAAAGCTCTGATTTAAAACCATTGCTCAGGAGCAACTCATGTTCAAAGAACAAGTGCCTAAAACAGAAAAAAAAATCAATCCCTCCCCCTTTCTGAAAAGCCAGACAAAGAAGGATAGCTAAGCATCAAACAATTTAACTTCAGACACAATCTCACAATTCAAAAATTACTGTTTTTCAATTTCATTATTATAGCTAGTATCCCATATGGAAAAGATGTGTTTCTCTCAAGAAAAGTAGTTACTTGACCAATACTACTTAAATACAAACATACATATATATGTGCATATGCACACTACTGAAAAGAGTAGTTCGTAATCCAGCATCAGAGTCACCTTTGGGCACAACAGCACCTGTTCGCCCTTAAGGGCAAGGCTAAAGGGCGAGATGCGGGTTTAGTACATTGTGGGAGGGTGGGTTTGTTCACTTGCCCAGCAAAAAAATAGTAATCTAAGCTATTTTTCCTATTCTATTCCAGTATTATTCGCAACTTCGGCCCCTAATAGAATTCAGTTCTAGATGTTAAGAGCATGTGGTACGCATCATCAAATGGAACAAACTCAAAGAAAAAACATAAATCGTTTATCAATGCATAACGACTATTATGATTCAACCCTCCATCAAATTACAAGAAAAACTATTTGTATACGACTCAAAAATCAATTGGATGACATAAACAAAACCGCCATACAGTAGACACAACGAACAGAATATAAACACGAAATTACAACATAAATCACTTAATGCGGAGTAAGTATTAAACTTCAACAACTTATTCCGAATCCTCATATGCATTTGTCAAATTGCAATACAAACGCTAAGCATCAAAACCATATGTAAAGTGAAACGACGGAAAATACACTTCCCCCCCAAATAACCCAATTTACCTCTCACTCTCCAACCGCTTTGGACTCCGCCTTAGCATTCCCTCTCTCGACCTTCCTCGCCTCCGCCTTCTCTGGTTTCGCCGCCTCCCCTGAGCAACACCCACCTTCATGATGGTGATGCCCATGCCCGTGCCCATGACTATGTCCATGCACCTTCTTCCCCTTGAGCTACTTCCTCATATCATACGCATCTTCCCCATCGGCATAGTACTTCGCCTCCACATCATGAATCTTATACCCCAAAGTCCCCGTGTACAAATTGAACGCCGCCCGATTGCTCTTCCTCACGTGAAGCGACACGTACTCCGCCGCGAACACCTGTTCCATGGCGTTCTGGGCGGCGCTCATGAGCTTGGTGGCGAGGCCGAGTTTGCGGTGGGTGCGGAGGACGGCGAGAGAGGTGATGTGGCCGTGGCACTCGTCGCTCTCCTCCTCCATCTTGGTGAGGACGTAGCCGACGATGCGGCCGTTGTAGTCTTCGGCGACGTAGAGGAGCTGCGGCCATGAGAGGATGTGGAGGAGGTAGTACTTCATCTGATAGCTCTCGGGGAGGCAGAAGAGGTTGCAGGCTTGCATCGCCAGGAGGTCATTGATGGTTGCCTTGCGTATGCAAACCATTTTTGGAGCTTCTGGAGTTTATAGGGCCCGAGGTTTTGGTGTGGGAATTTTGATTTTGGGGAAGAAGAGAAACAGAGCGATGAGATCAAAAGAAATGTCGGGGTGTTCTGGGACTTTTCATGGGATCGGGCTTGGACCGAGTCAACTATACTTTTCAAACAAAATTCCAGTCATATTAGGATTTGATTTTGAAGGATTTTAAAAGCATTTTCAAAGAAATATTAAAAGATAAATGTTAAATCCTAATTTGATGATTTTTTTTTTCAAAGGATAGAAATATATTAAAGTCGAATAGATAGTTCTACCTCCTGAGCCAGAATATTAAATAGGAAATCAGGCCAAATAGATAGTTTTACATCCTGAGCCAGAAGATAAATGTCAATCCCAATTTGATGATTGACGTGGTAATGTTATTTTTTTTTTCCAACTGATATGTTTTTTATTATAAATAATATTTGTAGGACCAATTTTAAAAATGAATCAATTAAAATAAATTTTCTGTTGTAGCCTATTTTATTTGACAAAGGGAATAGGGCCGGGGGCAAGGAGAAGAGAGAAAAGAGAGATGTGTTTGTAGAATTGTAGGGGAATGTGTGTGTTCGTCGGCACTGAATCTAAGGAACAACGCTTATTCTCAATAAAAAAAACCCTAAGGCTATGGCAAAAACCCGAGTAGGGACAAAATCCATAGTCTAAGGAAAAATGCGTGAGAAATACAAAAGTCAAAAGAAATGTCTAGATGATGTCATCAGGGATATGACCAGCCCAAGGTGGGTGCCTCGTTAAAACCTAGTTAGGTGGCAAAAAACCAGTGAGAAAAATGCTCCTAATCGTAGGAAAAAATAGTACATTAAGATCAAGTAAGTATCTACAAGATACTCCCCCTGAGTTTGGCATAGTTCCAAAGAGAAATAGCAAAGTTACAACTCAGAAAGTTTACGCATACAAATTCCATGAACAAGCTTTTGAAACGTCGTCTTCGGCAGTGATTTGGTGAAGAGGTCGGCCAAATTGTCTTGTGAACGGATTTGTGTGACTTCAATCTTCTGATGCTCTTGTTGTTGGTGTGAAAAGAAAAACTTTGGCACAATGTGTTTGGTGTTGTCTCATTTGATGTAACCCTTCTTGAGCTGTTCGATGCATGCCGCATTGTCTTCAAAGATCATTGTCGGGACATCAACGGCGGGATAAAGATTGCAGAAGCTTCGAATATGGTCCACTACTGCTCTCAACCAAAAGCATTCCCGGGTTGCTTATTGTAAGGCGAGAATTTCAACATGGTTAGACGAAGTAGCAACTAAGGTCTGTTTAGTTGACCTCCAAGATATTGCGGTGCCTCCAACTGTAAGATCCCACATCGTCCAGGGGTGTGGATCACGTAAGCCTTATATGTATATTCCCATCTCTACCTAGCACGAGGCCTTTTGGGAGCTCATTGGCTTCGGGTTCCATTAGAACTCTAAAGCTAAGCGAGTTTGGGCTAGAGTAATCCCATGATGGGTGACCCACTAGGAAGTTCTGCTCGCGTGAGTTCCCAGAAACAAAACCATGAGGGCGTGGTCGAGGCCCAAAGCGGACAATATCGTGCTACGACGAAGTCGAGCCCAGGATGTGACAATTTGGTATTAAAGCCAATCTCTGGCTGGAAATGTGCCGACGAGGACGTCGAGCCCCTAAGGGGGGTGGATTGTAAGATCCCACATCATCCAGGGGTGTGGATCACGTAAGCCTTATATGCATATTCCCATCTCTACCTAGCACGAGGCCTTTTGGGAGCTCATTAGCTTTGGGTTCCATCAGAACTCCGAAGTTAAGCGAGTTTGGGCTAGAGTAATCTCATGATAGGTGACCCACTGGGAAGTTCTGCTGGCGTGAGTTCCCAGAAACAAAACCGTGAGGGCGTGGTCGGGGCCCAAAGCGGATAATATCGTGCTACAGCGGAGTCGAGCCCGGGATGTGACACCAACGGTAAAGACATAACCCGTTTGAGAACGCGCCTTGTGCGGATCAGACAAGTATCCTGCGTCGGCATAACCAACAAGGCGAGAATCAACTCGAGAAGCATAGGGTGCGGCACCATTCGAAGATTCGTAGGGATAGAACAAGCTCAAATCCGTAATACCTTTAAGGTAACGGAAGATGTCTTTCACTCCAGTCCAGTGCGTGCGTGTAGGTGGATTACTGTATCTTGCCAAAAGATTAACAGTGAAGTAGATATCGGGTCTAGTGCATTGAGCTAAGTACAATAAAACGCCTATCGCACTTAGATAAGGAACTTCAGGCTCCAAAATCTCTTCATCATCCTCATTCGGATGGAAGGGATCTCGTTTTGCATCTAGCAAACGAACGACCATAGGAATACTCGAAGGCTTCACTTTATCCTCATTAAAGCGGCGTAACATCTTCTGGGTGTAGTTCGATTGATGTACTAGGATTTCATCCGAACAATGCTCTATCTCGAGACCGAGACAATATCGAGTCTTACCTAGATCTTTCATCTCAAATTCCAACTTTAGGTGAGCGTCAGTTCTCGCGAGCTCTTCAAGAGTTCCGATGAGATTCATGTCATCGACATATACTGCAATGATCGCAAATCCGGAATGTGACTTCTTAATGAACAACAAGGGCATAATTCGTTGTTCACATATCCCTGACTAGTTAAATACTCACTCAAACAGTTATACCACATTATTCCAGATTGTTTCAAACCATAGAGTGAACACCTCAGCTGAATTGAGAGCGTGTTCCGGGGTTTCGAAATATTTGAACTAGTCAATGTAAGTCATTCGAGAACTTTCATATATATTTCTGTATCAAGACCCCCATAAAGATATGCGGTTACTACGTCCATCAGCTGTATATCCATTTTTTCGGAAACTAACAAACTGATAAGGTAGCGAAAAGTAATCACATCCATAACGGGTGAATAAGTTTCGTCATAGTCAATCTGGGGCATTGTGAGAAGCCTTGTGCAACAAGATGAGCTTTGTAACGCACAATTTCGTTCTTCTCATTACGCTTCCGAATGAAAACCCACTTGTAGCCACCGGGCTTCACATGTGGAGGAGTAGGAGCTACAGGTCCAAACACCTTACGTTTCGTAAGCGAATCGAGTTCGACTTGGATTACTTGTTTCCAATTTGACCAATCAGTTCTACGTCGACATTCATCAACGGAACGTGGTTCAATGTCATCGCTCAACATGATCTCAGTAGCTACTGCAAATGCTAATGCATCGTTGACAATCATCTCATTTCTACGCCACACATCATCTAAGCTAGCATAATAGACCGAAATCTCACGATTCTCGGGAGGAGGATTCGTCTCTTCAAGGACACTTCCATAATCTAGAATTTCCTCATGAGTTGGGTAAAATGGGTACACGATAGTCGGGTTCACGGGAGGCTCTTCATGACCTTGTGCCATGGTTTTCCTCTTCCGGGGGTGTGAATCCTTTGAACCAAGGAGTCTGCCACGCTTTTGTGTAGGGGCAGATGATTGGCTAACCACTAATGTATGTGGATCACTAGAATTGGCGTCCTGGGCTTCCAGGAGGGCAGTCCGCGTACATTTGGTACATCCATCTTTGCAGGCGTATTCGCAGCTGGAATGTGTGATCTTGTCACGCACGCTAGATTGGTGAAAGCATCTGATATGCTCTGAGCTATGCTCTGAAGATCTAATATGCGTTGCACTTCAGTTTCAGACTGAGCAATGCGGGGATCTAAATGAGACAAAATGGGAGTCGTCCACGATAATTCGCGTCATTCATCAGGAACGTTGACATTCTTATCTCCCCTTAACGACGAGAAGACTGTCTCATAGAAGTGACAATCCGTAAAACGAGTGGTAAACAGATCGCCTGTCAAAGGTTCTAAGTAACGAATAATCGAAGGAGAATCATATCCGACATAGATTCCCATCATTCGCTGAGGCCCCATTTTTGTACATAAGGGCCCGAGATAGGCACATATATCGCACAACCAAAAACGTGCAGATGCGATATGTCGGGTTAGTATCCGGTAACCACCTGAAGGGCACTAAATGGTTGTGTTGCAACAGGCCTCAGGAGGACAAACTTTGTTGCGTGCAATATTGCATGGCCCTAAGCAGCGATCAGGAGCTTGGTACGTATGACCAACGATCGAGCAATCATTTGTAAACGCTTAATGAAAGCCTCTGCCAAGCCGTTCTGGGTGTGAACATGGGGTACATGATGTTCAACTTCAATGCAATAGTCATCAAAAGTTTTAGATGTAAATTCTCCAGTATTATCCAATCAAATAGATTTGATCGGATAACTTTGCTGCGTGCAGTAGTCATCAACCACTATTTCCAAGTCTTCACAACTTTGAGTGGGCATTCATTATTCATCCACTAATTCTATAACATGTGTACTATTGTTTAATAATTAATCTAAGAAGTCATATTAACCTTGTGTTTAAAAATTGCAGTGAACTTTTATTAATTTCAATAACAATAAATTACAAATAGGAGATTGACAAATCAATTAACCTTGTGTGGACCAAAAATATTAATAACAAGGTAGTGACAGTCGAATAGAGGTAGAAGGATATGAAGAAATTAGCTATTTAGTTATATCTTTTAGTATCGGGAAGAGGTGTGCCATCAAGGAAGTGCTTGATGAGAGAAAGTCCTCTTGCAGGCTGATAGCTTGGAACTTGATGCCCTGCCTCTCTCACTGTAGCAAATGTTAGGCCTCCCTCGTACACTTGTGTGTACCCACCAACCTGTTCAACAACACAAATAGAACATCCAAAATAAATATTAAGACTTTGAAGGTCTTCTGAAAATTCAATTACTGGAACAAAGAAAAAGTAGAAAAAAATAAAATAAAATCCAAATGTCGTCGGAAATTACCTCTCCACTAAGGAACCAAGCATGCCACTCGGTCTTTACTGCAAGATTCATCTTGTCAATAG
The DNA here is from genome assembly GCA_036320875.1 of Cotoneaster glaucophyllus. NCBI lineage: Eukaryota > Viridiplantae > Streptophyta > Magnoliopsida > Rosales > Rosaceae > Cotoneaster > Cotoneaster glaucophyllus. The sequence goes on from CM070063.1 coordinate 29,761,529, forward strand.
AATACTTTGTTGAAGTCACTGGTACCCTCCCATCAATGTCGCCACTGCACTCAATATTTTCATAAAAATAAGATCGTTTGTACCCTCAACACTAAAACTGCAAGGCCTTCTTTTTCTCAAGTATATATTGAAGAAGAAAACGCCGAAATGAACTTCACCTGAAAATCCACACTCGAAGTCCATTATCCAGGAACTCATGTAAAAGAGGTAGTACGGTTGATGCGCTATCGCCCCAGTGTGTGATTATATCACTACATGGTTCCCAGTCGTGTGATAGTTTGGTGACATTGGCATGGAGAGCTTGTTGAACGTCAGGCCGATTCAAATAACCATATGCATAGTACTCACTACACGGATCAAATTTGAAAATCTGCAAGACATGTTACCGCAAGATTATGTTTTGTAATTAGCAGGTGTTACGTATATCTACATGCAGTAAAATTTAGGGTTTTCTTTTGACTTACTGAAGTCCTTTTGGGTTTTGCAGTGAGGTTCGTAGACAAGCATAAAGGAGCATAGATGTTATAAATATCGACGTAGTAGGTATCTTTATTTGCAGCATCAGTGGCGTCATTGCACTCCTTAGGTTGAGTGGTGGCATTAGCTGCAAAGTTACAGTACTTGTTTATATTGTTTGCAGTTTTATCTGAAATCATAGCGTGGGTCGCAAGGTAGTCGTACATTCCTTTTGAATCAGTTTCATCATTGATTACTGCATTCCCAATCTGCAAGATGTAACAAAGAAAGCTTCGAGTAAAGAAGTGAGATAGGGTATTTGCAATGTTGCTAAAATTTTAGCGAAACGTTCTGCTTCATTGTCATCAGTGCTTTTAACATGTCATGGTGACAAAAATTTTAGATATTGGCCATCACACCGTCAAATGATGTTATTAAATACATATTGTAATACAAACACGCGACATGATAAATATATATTTGATTGATCTCGAATATAGCACTAATTAATACATGTGCTATAACATAAATGAATCAGTAACATTATGTGGCAGTTAAATGTCTCGCATAAAAAGTGTGGTACCATAACAATAATAGGTTGGTATAACGAATCAACTTGATGTGAATTGTATATACAATAATGAATCTGACATCCATTACAGTAAGAAGTCAACATACTGCTCATAACATATAAAAAAGGAAAATAGTTTTTGCAACCCCCTTCCTCATGTTGCATGCATCTATTTAATTTTTTTTCCTTAATTCTTTTTTAATTTTTTCAATACAAATATATAAAATAACCATGAATGTGTGGTGAAAAAGGAGTGCAAAAATACTTTCTCATCATATGATAACAGATTTTCCACCCACCCACCAAAATTAGGCAACGGGCCCATAACATGTGTAACATTAGCCATCAAAAACAAAAATGATGACAAGGCCAAGAATTATGGAAAACCAATAATAAAAGGGATTATATGATGACAAATAGCCTACCATTTTGCACCACCAAATGGGGGCAGTTGGCCAACACTTGCTAGGACCTACCAACCACTCCAATGCAAGCACTTTTCCTGTAACCTTTTAACAACTTTCACTAACTACCAAGAATCCAAGACCATAGAACCACATGGAGTCTAGGTTCTAATTGTTTGCTATAGATTGTGCTTGCCAATTAATCTAAAACTTAATTATTTTCTAGTGATTTGTAAGCAACTCAATCAGTTGATTAAGAGCATTTTCTCTTACAATCACAGTTCCGCGTTGATACCCCTCCCCCAATTGCTTATTTGTAAAGCAAAAATACTATTTGCCATATATTTGTACTTCCCAAATTTAGAGAGAGAGAGAGAGAGAGAGAGGCACATACTATAATGCCCTTGAGGTTGATAATGGTCTTGTTTGCCCTCTTATTATGGTTGAGAATGGTATGTGCAAGTTGAGGTACATAATGCCCTGCATAGCTTTCCCCAGAAATATAAAACTCCCTGCCCTTGTATTCAGGAAACCTCTCCAACCAGTTCACCAAAAATACATAGTTATCTGCAGCTGTGTTTCTATCCCCGCTTGCATCGTAATCAGATGTTCTGTTTGAGTAAGAAAACCCCACCCCAGCAGGAGACTCAAGGAACAACACATTGGCAGCTGAAGGAAAGTAAAACATATTAAAAAGATTAGGTAATTTCTGTAAACTTTGAAAATGATAGACTAATATCTGTTAATTGTTTCATATTTATAATACCATAATTCCATGAAAATCTGTTTCTGTAAAGTGTTTTTCCATCGCTGTGGATTCGGAACGGTCCAAGCTCGAGCATTGCTCCATAGGCAAGAGAAGAACAACCAGGTCCTGTGAAAATATTAAGCAATGGCAACCTTATTACATTGTCACTTAATTTGTACCATTTGATGGGCAATAAATTTTAAAAATGAATTGTTATTAGCACTCCAAAAATCTCATTCTACACTCCAAATTTTCTATATTATGAAAGAAAAATACACTTGTAAGGAGTGTAGAATGAGATTTTTGGAGTGCTAATAACACTTCCCTTTTAAAAACAGTCATCAAAGTAACTATTACTTATGTCACTGGATCCAATTAACACAGAATTCAAGTGGAAGTTTGTAGACTAAATTACAATGGTTTTCTAAGAAACTTCTACAATATTACACGAGTCTATGAGATGTGTCGGTGCATTGAATTGCTAAATTTGCATGACTGAACTGTGACAATCTCAATATAACAGTTCAAATACCAGGACATTCCATACACCGGTGTATTTGCAAGAGTGAGTCATAACAGTCTTATACCAAATCATTAAAAACTAATGGTCGAAAGGATAGGTTAACCCAATTGTGTAAATAAATGATTATTTAGCATGTGGACGATAAAACTATTTTTATTTATCTGATAAATAATTGAGCTGCATGTTATCAACTTTATCAATCACACACTTTTTCAACGTCATATTTAAATTATGTATATTTTCCAACTGAGAGACATATTAGCTTCATCAACAGAATGAGCGCCGAGATATCCTCCACAAGAGTGAAGTCTGGGATTTAAATCCCAGCCCTTCCGGAAATTAAAGAGGGGTGGCAGGATTAGCCATCTGGGGAATGTGAATGAAAGTTGAAATGTTTCGAACAAATAAATTGTGATTAAAATAATAAGGAGATCGTAATTGATCGTCGATAATAAATTATGGTCAAAATAATATCAAAGACAGCCGATACTATTAAGTACATAAATCATTGTCATTAGTTGACATACGTGATTTTTATATTAAATTTCACACACATCAACGATTAACAGTGAGCCATGTGTGTTTGGTGAGACTATCACAATACAATATGTGGTTGTCAACCTAAAGCCAATTGATGCAAATTTACAGGACAAGCAACTGATTAACAATTAACCTTTTGGGTGATGAAAATTATTGTTTAGGGCATCATCAATATATAATTGAAGGGTATAATATTGGCTATAAAATATTATTCTTTTAATAATCATATCCAGCCAAAGAAAATTAGAACCATCATCATCCAAAGGAGTAGTAAACGGCTGCGGATATGTTGTTTCAAAAATGGTGTCTCCTTTATATCTTCTTCTTTCTTTTTTTGACACGTGTCATCATCGTTAATTTTAATTTAATTCTATTAACTTTTCAACTTTTAATAAATAAATAAAAGAATACGTGTCAAAAAAAGAAAGAATTAGACATGAAAAAGACACCGTTTTCGGGACAACAAACCCACAGCCGTTGTAAACTACAGACAGAGTGGGAAAACACAGAAAGACAAGATAGCTTGGAGTAGCTAGTACCATACACAATACGGTTTTTATTTTATTTTTATAAAAGCGATATTTTACATAAATTTGTTTAAACTATAAGAAAATAGATTAAAATTTGACTTCAGAAAAATGAGTATATTGATCTAGCCATTTTAGCCAAACTCAAGCGTGCTACTTTGTTGAGATATTGGTGGAACCGTGGAATACTTCATATATTTTCACTTCTATCAATTACCAATAATTAGAATAAAGGAAAAAAAATGTATACTTTGACAAAGAGATCACAATCAACCACGCAACTTTGACAAAGAGATCACAATCAACCACGCAACCACGACTACTATTTGCAGCAAATGACAAATTATAACACCATCAGTTGAGCTGGTGACTTTGACATTACAATTTGCAACTGGATAGTAACGTACCTCCATTGAGCCATAGAAGAAGAGGTGAAGAATCCTTAGCTTTCTCAGCTTCAACTAAGTAGTAAAATAATGCACGACCGGCTTTTTTATCCACCGTAACGTACCCACCATACTGAGAGAACTTCACGTTGGGTTGTCCAGGCAACTTATCGATCCTATCCTTCTCCTTCCATCCCTCCTGAGTATGAGTTTTTGTTGTGTTTGCGTGAAGAATCGCCACAAAAGGGCTCTTGTCGATGGGGGCGGCGTTCTTCAATTTGGACTTGTAGAGCCGTGAAAGTGCTTCTGATTGCTTGCTTCCATGGATTTGAGCTACGAAGCAAGAAAGAATGAGAAGAGAGAAAAGTGCCAAACAAGGCCTAACTGTTTGCATTTTGATTGTATTCATGGTATGAAAAGGCTTGTGGGTTTTGGATCCAAAGAGTGAATGATTGTTTCAAATGTTTAGGTTTCACTGAAATTCCCATGAAAGGGTATGAGAGCTCACATTTTTATAAGACAAAAGTGGGACCAAATGTGTTAGTCACCAATCATGTTACGCCATGTGAGAAGTGTTTAGGAAGTGCTTGGGGTCATTTAATAACACATGCAATTAATTAAATAAATGAAAAATTCCAACAAAGAGAGAGTATAACAACCTTAGCTAGTGCAGGGCCGGGCCCTAAGGAAAATCCCCCTTCGTCAAGATTCTGTGTATTAATTGTCACTCATTTCCAAACTTAGCCTCAACAAACTGAGTACGATTTACATATTACCGCGTATAACGTTACTATAACGTTTTGACTGTGGTGTAATCATGTCAATAAAACTGAGAATTATATGACATACTGTTAACGTTTGAACAGTAATATAATCGTGCTAAGATATGTTTAAGTTTCTCTCCACATAACTTTATGTCATTAACAAAAATATCACAATATATTATATAACCATACCATTTAAATTATCCTCACAAACTACTCATCACTTCTTTATAAAATTTATAATTTTAGTATTCTTGGTGATGATTAGCTTCCCGTCTAATAAATTTCCCATTTCAAGATGATGATCACAAGAAGTTAATTCCTATCATTTGCGTGGGACTTGAAATGGACCACTTGCTCTTCCATCTTGTTATCTTTCACTCATTTCCATTTCCACGAGAGAGATGGTACGTACATCTAAGATAATGAAAAAGATATATATTTCATAACTTGCACTCAATTAGTAGGAAGAGTTCAGTGTTTTTGCACACAACCTTTAACTTTGACAATCATTATCATTTCACTGATTTTTTTTTTTTTTTTTTTTTGCGTATTACATGTGTTTATTTAATTAAATAATTGTGATGAATACGTATGCTAGTTAACCCTTATACTACGATCTATGATATGTAAAAAATTTTGGCCAAAGACCTATATATGATGTAACACACATTCTTGCTGTAGTTGTTGGCAGTCTTAAGAATGACATTAAGAGCTTGTTTAGGATTGTTTTCATATGAAGGCCACGCCGACCTCAACTCCGCAACTGGGGCCGCGAGTCAAAAAAATTATTAAAAGTCCAAGCATTTCTTGAAGCACTTGCTTAAAAAGCGCTTATATTCGCGCTTTTTAAGTTTTATTTTTGAAACGTAGTTCAAAATGCTTTTGGGTCCTAAAAAATATCTACGACCTACATTACATAAAGCGCTTCTAGAATTCGATTGAGACTCTTTTTGTATGAAGCATTACATTTTTTTTTTATGAAGCACTTTTGCTAGTTGAGCTAAATTAAGAGTTAGGTTTTTTTTATTATTATTATTTTTTTTAAGGCAATGCCATATTCTATTTTTAAATATTCTAACTTACGGTGAAAGAGATTTGAAGTTGAGTGCAAATATCCTGACTCATCATCCTAGTCAATTGATATAACCAACACACCTGTAACTAGTTTTTATTTTAGTGGTGAGATGAATAAAAATAATAAATGCAGCAATAAAAGGACCAATATATTTCATTTTTTCTTATGAATAATTTTCGGTGTACTCAGGATAGGATTATGTTATGTTACTATTTTACTTAAATAAAGCACAAAAACTTGTTTCTTATTAATATAATTATAGAACTGGAATATATTAATTATATCATTCACTCTTATTATAACACGTAAAATAGTATATTTTTATTATCCATAAGAATTTCTCCTGACTTGTCCTTTATATATGGTAAAGGACAATGTTCTATGAAGGAAAGGACAAAACTTGGGTACTGTTTAGTCAGTACCCAATTTACTGACCTTTTTATGTGACCCAATAAAATGATTACACATGTCATATTAAATTCTCACCCAAACTCATATTATCTCGCTACCCAAACAACAATTTTTCTCCTTTCAACCTTAACCAAACATACTTCTTCTTCTCCCACGTCAAAGACACATACAAACACAAACATACATTTTCACCACCATCACCAGACACCATCCTCTTCCAACTCCATCAGCCCCCGTCCTTCACCCCTCGTTCGTCGAACCCAGCCCAATGCCTCCTCCTTCGAACCCAGCCCCAGTCCCTCCTCCGTTGAATCCAGCCCAATACCTCCGCCGACCTCTCTCCTCCGTTTGATTCGCCGTCAACCCCACACCCATCCCCATTCACAGCAGATCTGACCATTGCCAATCCGATGAAATCATCTCCACTGATCTCGCTCTGCTTTCGACCTCTCAATTTCCTGCTCCAAGTCTTGTGAGTTCGTCTGACTAGAACGTGACAAGGGTGGGATTTTCTGAGATGATTGTTGGGGTAGGCAGAGGAGAGTTTAGAGAAGGAGAGGGGTTGCCCAGAATTTCCATGGCAAAGGCCATGGAAGGAAGAAGATGGATGTTTGGATATGGGTTTAAAGTGAGCTAGCTGCTGTTTGGATAGAAAGATGATATGATGTGGGTGAGAGTTTAAGATGACAGGTGTAAGCATTTTATTGGACCATATAGAAGAGGCAGTAAACTAGGTACTGAATAGACAGTACCCAAGTATTTTCCTGAAGGAAAAAGTATATACATCACTCCGTTTATAAAAGAAAAGGAGAGAACATGCAAAGTGTCCCTCCTAATCCTATGGGAGTCCGAAAGTTCCAAAGTCAACGCACTCTTCTGTCCTATAATTGCCTCGCGTTAATGAATCCTCGCAAAAGGGAAAAGGGAAAAGGGAAAAGGTGAAAGGATGACATAGATTTTTTCAGCTAAAATAGCTTTTAAGATTTGCATAACTTTTTACTTTAATTTTTGAGATTTAAAATTGATAAATAAGGACCAAAATAACAAAAATATTCTTAATTTTATCAAATCATTTGAGCCCATTGTTTATTAAATTAAGGGTATTTTTGTCGACTGTGGGTAAATTCAGGAACCACTTTTATCAATTTCAAATCTTAAGGATGAAATTGATGAATTATGGCAATCTCAGAAACTGTTTTGACTACAATTAATATTGTATTGTATATATGTAACATGTAGGAGATAGATCTCTAAACTAGGGGACGATAGTAAAAAGGAACAACGAATAATGGCTATGCTTTTAGAAAAGCACTCTAAAATACATCATGCATTCTTGCATTCGGAGTTTTACATACTCCTTTTTTAAAGCGTTAATGATGGCCTCCTGTTTTCAAAATTCAATTATGTAACTATTTTTATATTTTCTTCGTATTTTTTATGTCACCTACTTTTCATGATGAGGACCCGAATGAGACGATCTCCTTTTGCCCTAATTTGATACTACTTATATGTATGTACAAAATTTAGGGTTCATGATAAAGAGAGTCGCTATTCCAGCTCATTTGTCTTATTTTTTCACTCATTTTTATGAAAAAGTTGATGACAAGTTTATCCCATCTACATTTGCAAGGATTTGTCGAAGGCTAAATTATATGAATGTGCAATTATCACGAAAAAAGTTGAGGTTCTATTACAAAATTAATTGGTAATATGAGGAATAATCCAACGTACTTATAAGTCAATGTAAAATTCTTTCTCTCATTAATGTATGATTCATTCTGAACATACTCCCGTGTAACAAATTTTCAAGATTAACACGTGATCAACACAAACGAGATGACATGGAGCATATGAACAATACAAACGGGATACGTGCGCATGTAAACAACATAAACAAAATGATGTGAAGCACGTGTGGTCATTGAATTTTATACGTGGAATATATGCCAACGCATGACTTGATTGAGGTACCATTGCGTAATTTTATCTGAATTGACAAGAGATGCAATCGTACACTTCCGCAAATTCCCATGAATCCAAATTCCAATAAATCTTTAATATTAGAAAACTAGAAGGAGAGTTTGGTATCTCAAGGCTTCATAAAAAATAGTTAGACTATAAAGCCCCTCAAGCAAAAAAATCCACAACTAGCTGAAAATAATAGAAACAAAATAGTAGGGATATTTTTGTCAAAAATAAAAAAGAAAAATATGTTAAACAAAAAGAGAATTAAAAATAAGAAAACAGAAAAACAAAAAGAAAAGAGAAGATTAAAACCAACGATTCCCTTCTTCTCTCTGCACACACAACCACTTCCACGTTTTCCTCAATACAACCGCTCCACTTACTTCTTCTTCTTTTTTATTTTTTTTATTTTTTTTTATTTTTATATATATCCAGGACAATTTGAAGATTTTGCTTCCTTGGAAATCTAGCAGCAAGAAATCGTCCATACGTTTTGGTTTGTAAGTTGTTCTTTATCGTTTCAGTTTAAATGATTTCGTTTACTTTCTCAATTTTGCTTCCATGAATCCAACGCCAAGCATTCATGGTTGATTTGCTATTCTTGAATTGACATTCTAGACTATGTAAAAATTCAAATCCTTGATTATTTTTTTACGAAAATTATGCAGATAAGAAGAAGTCCACCTATTGATACTTCCAAGTACCATGTAAGATGTTGGTGGTCCTATATTTGCTTTCTTATATGTTTCTACAATTTGTCTATGTCTGAGTGTTGAGATTTCTGGGCTTATTAGAGCACACTAAACCAAATAGGAATCAACGAGCGAGAGAGGGTGGGTGGTGCCACTGCAATCCTACTTCTTCTGCTCTTCCACTGCCTTCTAGGTATTTTCTCTTCATTATTTCTTGCTTTGCACTCTTTCCAACTTATATTTGTTCCATTTTTTTTTTCTCAATTTATATGTCGCGGTGAGAAATATAAGGACATGTAGAACACATAAAAACCTATATTAAATAAGGCAACATAAATAGTTCATTAGCATTCCTTTATAGCTTTTGTTTTACATGTAGACAACACATTGATAGAGAAACAAAGGAAAACCTCAAATTACATGAATTACGTATTTTTTCATGACAAGTTTTTAGAACGTGCATGAAAGAAAAGGTTTATTCCTTGCACAATACATTAAAAATATATCTTGACAATTACAATAAGAAACAACTAACACAAGTCATCTTTAAAGGCGAATAGCACCCGTGATTAAAAAAAATGCCTCACGCACATGCGGAGAGGCTAGTATCTGTTATGAGTCTTATCCCTTGAAACCAGTTACCTGAAAATGGTGAAGAAAATGTGTACGGGGGTGTTTGTTACTTTCTTCAGTTTTTCCTGTTTCATTTTATAATGGTACAGTCTCTTTTCCTTTTCTTTTTTTTTGAAAAAAAAAAGATTGAAAGAACAAAAGGTGAGAGGATAAGTGGGTTTGGAGTCTGTGATGCAATCTTTGAAACAAAAGGTGAACCTCTTTGAATCAGGATCCTCTCTTGAGCTTAGGAGGTTGAGCCTCTTAAGCAAATCACACGGACTATTAGATTAAAATCCAACGACCACAAACAAGGGATCCGTATAAAAGTTATAATAATTGTAGCCGTTAGATTTTGATCCAACGGGCTGTGTGATTTGCTCAGGAGGCTCAGCCTCCTAAGCTCAGAAGAGGATCATGATCCAACCTCTTTTTCTTTCTAAGAATGTTAGCAACGTCGTTGTATTTTTTTCGACATTTGTTCTTATTATGTAATGTTTTATAATGTTCTGAAATCGTTATTTTTAGAATATTTTTCAATTATCATCTCTGCAAAAAAGATTAACTAAATCTAAAATTATCTTCTAAATCCTCATCTAATAAATCGTTTACTCTATTTTCTAGCTCACCCTTACAAAATTTAGTTGCCTTTTTGCAAAGTTAATCTTCATATGGTGATCTATAGAGTAGATGGTTCTATCACCAAGCAACACTGTAGGATAAGAAAAAAAAATGTAGGGTTTATATCACAAATGGTCCCTGAAATTGACCCCATCAATCATAATGGTCCCTGAAATTGAAAATCGATCAATGTAGTCCCTGAATTTTAACTCGCGAATCAATGTCGTCCTTTTGTTAGTGTTCCGTCCAAATTAACTTTAAAAAAAGGTTAGAGAACCAATTTTTCATGGTAAAATGATCAAAAATAACCCTGTTACTTATAATTTTACTTACTACCTCTCTTTTCTTTTTTCCATCTTCACTTTTCTCTCCATTTTTTCATGGATTTGGTGCTAAAACTAAAATAAAAACAAAAAAAAATGGTTCTCTAACCTTTTTTTGGTCATTTTATCATGAAAAATTGGTTCTCTAACCTTTTTTTAGTGTTAATTTGGACGGAACACTAACAGAATGACCACATTGATTTGCGAGTTAAAATTCAGGGACTACATTGATCGATTTTCAATTTCAGGGACCATCATGATTGATGGGGTCAATTTCAGGGACCATTTGTGATATAAACCCAAAAATGTAAAATAAGAAGGTCCGAATGAAAATGTAGCTAACATCTCCTCCTCAATCATAGTGAATAACTCATATAATATGGATTACAATATACATGATGGGTGGTTAGGGATTCCTTCTTCAAAAGAAACATCTTTTGGCATGTTTCTTGGACGGTTATCGATTCAGGCACAAGGAGCATTTGTCCAGGAGTTTATTCAATCAACTGTAGCTAATTTACTTTTATAAAATTAGAGTTAGGTACTTAAGGCAATACTCAATAATTGAAGAGATTCTCTAGCCCTTGTCCTTATACAAGGAACTGGACTAAAACTCAAACAGATAAGTTTACATATGTTGGTCCATAACGCTTTGATGTGATATAATTATCTGGAAAACAACACTAAGAAAGATAAGAAAGAACATATCAGGCGTCTTAACATCGCTGTCAACTCACTATTAGGAAAATATCATTGTGCTGACAAATTCTACACCGACAAAGCAAAATTTCAGAACTATTATGAAATTAAAGTATTTTTTTAACCGTTCAACCATGATCGAGATCGATAGAAAAAACAGTCTAACAACAAGCTATCGTATACGAAATTTATTTTCCGTTACTGTAATACGTCTTAAATTTTGTAATGTGTCTTGTTTTTTATGGATCTTAGCCTAACTTGCAATTTGATGTGAGTATTAATATATATGGCTCCATATAGCTAACGCATCTTTTAAGTCAATAGCAGACGACTCTCACTTACTATTACAGTCTAATAGTATTTCTCTTCATTTGTAAGTGGGAGGTTAGGTTCGATTCTTGCCAAAGACGAATTTGAACCACATTATTGCTAGCCCATTGTGAAGCTTAGTCCACCATCTTCCCCTTAGTGTAGATAATATCTTTTGTTCATAAAAAAATAAAAAAATAAAAAAAAAGTCAATAGCAGACGCTTCAGTTAATTTGACTCACATCACAGCCCAACCCATTTCTACTAACCCAATTGAGAGTCAATAGCAGACGTTTCAGTTAATTTGACGCACATCACAGCCCAACCCATTTCTACCAGCCTAATTGAGCTTAATTATCCCCCTCTTGTAATTTCACCAACAATAAAAAGTTATAAAATTAAAACGCTATTTTCCTACCCACTATTATTTTTGAAATTCCCTTCTCGTGAAGACGTGAGTTTTTTTCTCCCTTACTCGTTGTTTGTTTAGGATTTTGAAGCCTTCTTGTGTTCCTCTTGATATGAAGAAAGTTGAAGTTCGACCTGACAATAAGGTAGTAAAAGGCATGAAAATTTGTCCCATTCCTTTCATTTTCCCTTGCTTTTCTTCTTATAATACCTTTGGCACGTACAACGAAACAATCTTATCTGAATAAGGTTTACAAGTAAAGAGATTGATTACAATTTACAAACAATAAAATTACAGATACCAAATTCACTGTGCAAGAAAAATTGAAAACAACAAACTGTGCAGAAAAAAGTATAATTATCCTCAAAATTGGAAATTTTAATATAATGTTGACAAAGAAGAGTAAGAACCTACAACAACAATAAAGTTTTATTCTACTAAGTGGGATAGGGTATATAAATTTTAGAACGTTATTACGCTCGGTTTTATGTCACGTCTTCTGTTAGATCCAAGTAGTCCAAATCTTTTCTTAGAATCTCTTTAGACTGCTAAATTTTGATGGAAACAATGGAATAAAAGTCGGAGGAATTCCCATGAAGTATTTTCTCCTTTGCAAGCAGATGCGTTGGCTGCGAGAGAAGGTGTGGTTTGGGCCACGGTGAGGGTTTTTAGAGATATTTTGATAGAAGGAGATTCACTTCAGATTGTTGAAGCTCTAAATAACTTTGTTTCCCGCAATGACTAAGGATTAGCGTATACACATATTTGCCGCCAAGCCAACGATGTGTAGTTATAGCCCAAATATTGGCAGCCGTTGTGAATGGATTGGAAGTCCTCCCAGTTTCATCGTAGACCTTCTTGTCTCGAGGATTGCATTTCTCTGTAATCTTGCTTTCATGGCTTTGGCCTGTGTATGACTTGGTCTCAATACTTAGTATTCACTAGCGAGCAACTAATATACTTTCTTTCTAATTTGGCCAAATGAAAAATGTCACGTTCCATTTTTTTTTAAACTAACGATATTATCTACTGATGGGGAGATGAGCTAAATCTCATAATGAGCTATCAATAATATGGTTTAAATTTGCATTTGACGAGAATCAAATTAAGACCTCATGCACAAGTGAAGAGGAATACTACTAAACTGTAGTACTAAGTGGCCATGTTCCTTGTTTTTTAGAAGATCAAGAAAAATTAATTCACATGTTTATTATATTTTAAAGATATAAAATATATGTTAAAATGTAAACACAGAAAATTCCTGAAACGAACGAGACAAGAACAACGTGTACAAAATAATATTTTGTATTAATTTTGGGGTTACAATCTCTTTTACAATTTGATCCTCTGATTCTATCTTCGTAAGTTATAGATTTGTGGATAGGTTGTTGATCCAAAGGGCCGTCGGGGCTTGAGCTTAGGATGAACGAGGGTGTGGATTTGTTGATGCTGTTGATCCAAAGGGCCGTCGGGGCTTGATCTTAGGATGAACGAGTGACGAATGATGAACACTTTCTTCAAGGGCCGTTGGGACTTGAGCTTGAATTGGTGGAAGTTCTTCAAGGGCCGTTGGGGCTTGATCTTGAAGGTGGATTTGACGAAGAACGAAGAGAGTTTTCTTGATCCTTCGGAATTCTTGGGAGTTTGGGAGGTTTGGTGCTTGAAAGCTTTTAGTGTTTCAAAGCTTTCAAGGATTTGAGGGAGTTCTCTTCCAATTTGGGAGTAGAGAAAATGTGTATGTGAATTGGTCCTTTGAAATGGATGAAATAGTCTTGTATTTATAGAATTTTTCAAGGCCTAACTTTGAATATAATATTCAGATGAAATAAATCATTTCTGCCAGTTGTTGACACGTGTCTTATTTGGTGACTTTTCTGATTTCTTTCGATTTTTCTTTGAGTCACGCACTACATGTAAAATTTATGTGATATGTGGGCGTTGAAATTTTAATTTATCGGCTAACATTTATTTCACCGAAATTTCGATGTCTACAAATGCCCCCACTTCAAGGCGCGTCGTATACATATGTTTGTCACGTGTAGAAGATGCGTTTTGAAGTCCCTTAATGCAGATGTCGATCCAAGGGCCGTTGAGGCTTGATCTTGAATTGGACTGGAAACTTCCTCAAGGGCCGTAGAGGCTTGAATCTTGAATTTTGTGCTGCAAGTTCTTTCAAGTGCCGTTTGAGGCTTGTTCTTGAATTCGGTTGGAAGATTTTCTGGTTTTCTCCAATTGTTGATTTTCCACAGGCTTAATCTTGAACTGGGCTGGAGGGTTTTCTGGTTTCCTCCAAAGGTCTGAACTTATTCCTTTCATCTGGAGCTGAATTTGTTTCAAGGATGGCTGACGCTTGATCTTTAATTGGACTTGTGATTTCTTCAAGGGCCGACGGGGGCTTGATCTTGATGAATGGAAACGGGACCACGAGCGGCTTCAGGATTTGAACATCCGGCAAGCAGACACGAGATGAAGGTGATGGTCTATTTCCTTGTTCAATCTTTCCAATTCATATTGAAGAGGGTCAGAGGATGAATCTTCAAGATTGATGCTTCATTGTCTCTCGTCTTGTCTGTTCTCCAGGCAGGCATGGATGAGTACCCGAGAGCAATGCTAGGTAGGCAATCAGGGAAGGGGTTCCAGGCAGTTGGTTTCTGACTGGAAGCTTGATTCTAAGTGCCGCCCGATTGCTCTTTTTCTCATTATCCTGCAGGTAAGAACAAGGACAAAGAAAAGACAGGGAAAAAGCATGATATGAGATATTTTCGCTTTAGACCCTGATGATATGAGATGCTTTTGCTTTTGGTGATTTGATGGCGTTGCACGGCGAGGCTTTGCTCTTCGGCGATGGTGCTAACGATAGGCTGTCGAGGCTTCTCGAGCTCTTCAATTAGAGCAACGACTCCGAGCTTGGTTTTGACTTAGATTCCTCCGTCCAGATTATGCAGTTCTGCAGAGAAGGGCATCATGCTATAGTGACTTGTTACAACTTGTCACGCTGCATTCTTCTCTGCTTGTTTCTTCTGCATAGCAGAAGTGGTGCACAACCTTTTGCGTTTGATTGGTCCTTCAGAGCATCACTTCTCAGCGACTCATCCACGCTTGGCAGCTTCAGTGCAAAGAGTCGACAGAATGCCAAATATTCTGCGATGGCGGTGACTTGAGACCCAGCTCCAACAACAGCTGAAGATGACCACTCGAGAGCAATGCAAGGTAAGCAATCAGGCAAAAGGTTCTGAGCAATCAGTCTCTGGTTGGACGTTTGATTTCCGGTTCTGACTGATCGCTCTCTTCCTCCCTGTCTTGCAGGTAAGAGCCAGGGTAAAGGAAAGAAAAAGGAAAAGCATGATATGAGATACCTCTGCTTTCGACCCTGATGATATGAGATACGCTTGCTTTTGAAGAAGTAGCGGATGAATTAGCACATATATTGGTTGCGTTTGTCTCCACATGCTTCAGTGTACCAATTTCACCTGCCTCAGCTGTTCTTCAGGCAAGTGAGGTATCTTCCCGGAAGTTTGAGTGGAGGTTCCGACATATTGCTTTTCTTTGTCCTTGTCTTGAATGTAAGAGTGAGGACAAAGGAAAGGACAGGGAGATTGCATTATATGAGTGTGGCTTGCTTCGTCCCTGATGATATGAGATACGTTCGCTTTTGGAGAAATAGCGGATGAACCCACACCTATATTGGTTGTGCTTGTCTCCACATGCTTCGGTGTATTGATTTCACCTACTTCATCTGTTTCCCTTGCAGAAGTGGTATTCTCCCTAGTTTCTCTCCATGCAGTTTTGACATCTGCTCCTGCAGTATTTGCCCTCCGATGCAGGGGTTGAATGCAAACCTTGCATTTGAATGGTCCGTCAGGGCATCACTTCTCAACGACTTGTCCATGCTTGGCAGCTTCGATGCAAGGAGCCGACAGAATGCCAAATAGTCTGCGATGGTGGTGACCTGAGATCCAGCTCCAACAACAGTTGAAGATGACCACTCGAGAGCAATGTAAGGCTAGCAATCAGGCAAAGGTTCCGAGCAGTCAGTCCTAGATCGGACGTTTAATTTCGGGTTCGGACTGATTGTTTTCTTTCCCCTTATCTTGGAGGTAAGAGCAAGGGCAAATGAAAGGACAGGGGAAAAGCATGATATGAGATACCTTTGCTTTCGACCCCGATGATATGAGATACGTTTGCTTTTGGCGGAAGCAGCGGATGAACCAGCACGTTGTGCTTGTGTCCACATGCTTTGATGTATCATCTTCATCTGCTTCAGCTGTTCTTCAGGCTGGTGTGGTATCTTCCCTGGAAGCACATCGGCAACTGAAGATGAGTACTTAAGAGCGATGCTAGGTAAGCAATCAGGGAAGGAGTTTCCAGGCAATCGGTTCCAGCTCGGAAGATCGAGTCCGAGTGCCGACTGATCGCTCCCTTTCTCCTTGTCCTGCGGTGAAGAGGGAGGACAAAGAAAAGGATGGGGAAAAAGTGTGCTATGAGATACTCTTGCTTTCATCCTTGATGATATGAAATACTTTTGCTCTGGTACGACCTGGTTGAAGAGGTGTTTTCCTGGGAAGAGGAGAACTGGGTATGTTGAAGGGTTTGGTTGCAGATGCATTTTTTGCAAGGTAGAAGAACCAGGCGTTTTGGATGTGTGCTTTGCTTTCGAGGATGAAGGTTATCATATATAGGGATTTCCCACTTACAAGTAGTGGTGTGGACGTGACCTTGTCACCCACGCTTGTCGACGACAGCGCTGTAATGGGAATAGTAGGATTCACGCGTTTTTAACTTTGTCAGAGACTTTAGACAAAGTTGCACGTGATATCTGAAAAGCTGAGATTGCGTCTGAAATGAGTCGACGAATTTTACGCAGGAAAACCCGGCTTTTGAAATTTGGGGAGTGGTGTCTCTTTGACCCTTGGACAGGTGGCCGTGTTGCTTCTCCTTTTATAGAGGTGTTGATTGCGTTCCAAAATGCATACTTCGAGGATTTCCCGCCTGTGAAAATTGTCTCTGCTGCACTTCTGAAATTTTACTCTATCCACCCTTCTCCTTCATCATTTCTGAAAATGGCTTACCCGTCTGACATTTGCTTAGATTTGAATCTTGGGAATGATACAGGCGCGCCGCGTCAGGGTGATATATGGCGCCCATCCTTCTTATCCTCTAACGGCCCTCTTATAATTGAAGACTTCGTGATGATGGATGCGACGACAGCTACGGTAGTAGCTAGGAACCTCCTTACCCCTAAAGATAATAGACTGCTTTCAGGACGATCCGATGAGTCGGCTGTCCGAGACTCCCTGGCTCTCAGCATTCAGTGTGCGAGCTCTGTGTCCAACATGGGCCAACGCTTACTCGCTCGATCTCGCCAAGTCGAATCATTGATGGCCGAGGTGGCAACCCTTAGTCATAAGATTAGGCAGCTCAAGCGTGAGAATAGAGAGTTGCACGTGCTTGCAAATAATTATTCGGCGGGCATGAAGAGGAAGCTTGATCAGCTGCTGGACTCCGAGGGTCGAATTCATCGTGACAGTCAGAAGTTTACGGATGTATTCTGGAGGCACTTTTTGCCTTCGTCATCTGGGGTTCGACCAAGTATTGAGGCCTTGAATAATCCATCTTCAGTGCCTTCGATGCCTCCCTCGGCTGGTGGCCCGCCGAGTACTGAGGCTTCAAGTATTGAGGCCTCACATAAGTGACATTTGTGAAGGCTTTTTTTTTATTTTTATTTTTATTTTTTATGTATTTTTTATTTATTATTTAATTTTTTGGTACATACTTGTAACTTCTTAAAGACACCAATAAATGAAATCTCATTTCATACGTATGGTACTATTTTTTTTTTTTTTATTTTTTATTTTTTTATTTTTTATTTTTTTGCTAACAATAACCTGCCTTTCATTCTTGCGAGTATGGCAAACCGACAAGGCTGGGCCTCTTTGATGGGCTTCCTCACTGCATTGCACTCTTCTCTGCATGCGGACCACTTTTGTTTTCTTACTTGCATAGTTCACTGCACAGTTCTCTGCACAGTTTGCACAGTTCGCATAGTTTTGCTGCACAGTTCTCATAGTTTTCTGCACAGCCCCCTTTTCTTTTTTTTTCTTTTTTTTTTTTTTCATATATATATAGCAAGAAAGAACTAGGCTTTATTTACTTCTTCATTACGTTGCCTACGCATGCTTTCTACACATGCACCACGTTCATACAAATGTAGTTTCGTAATGCACGTGCATGTCATTCCAAAGTTAGAACCACTGCACTGAGTCCCAACTATTATTGAGCTTGCTGTTGAACCCCACCTAAACTACAAGGCCGGAACTGGTTTACAGTAATGCGGATGGGGTTGCCTGGAGGTTGCATGTGAGTGCAATTGAAGTCGCCAGGCTAGCTGCCGGAGGGCTTGCTAAAGACGAACCAGCAACTGTAGAACTTTTTTTTTGTGCACGTTGCTGCATAGAGAGCTGGTGCAGCTGCTGGACGAAATTGGAATTGCCATTTTTGTGCACTCCCGATGCACTCGATGCCCTTGTTAACATTTGGTCTTGTCGTCCAGCTCGCAGAGAAGGACAAGGACGAGCCATGCCACGCGGGTTCTGTTAGCACAGTCATCCTCTCTTCACACGAACCACAATCTTCGCACAGCCTTCCCTGCTGCACGCAGGTTGCTTTTAGCACAGTCTTCTCGCTGCACTCTGCTCTGGGTTCTTCTATATATATACGTGTATATACATATGAGATTTGCACCGTGACTGAACAGCCATTGGACAGCCACTGTACTGCCTGTCGAAGCGGAGGAATGGACCACCAGCTGCTGAAGCTGATGGGCAGAAGAAGAGCACGGACGGTGCCGAGTTCGAGAGGTGGGAGAACTGTGCAGCTTCAGCAATGGAGGACACGGCGTCGAGCTTGAAGTGGAGTTCCAGCGGAGGAGGAAGGAGTTGGGTGATGTCTGCAGTGAGAGGGATATAAGCTGGATCAGCTCGACTTGGAATTCTGAGAGGCTCGAATTTTCTCTGGGTCCGACTCCTGCCCCGACCCGACGCCGTCTTGCTCAAAAAAACTAAAGACGGTCCCTTCTCGTCGCTCCCCGTTGTCGTTGATCTCCCACGGAGGTGGATGAGACTGAAATGGCGACGTCGCGGAGGGTTTATTTGGGGTCTGGACTTGCCAACGCTCTGTCGTGCGCCGGCGATGACGATGCAGAGGTCGGATCCGCCGGTGACAGCGTAGTCGACGTCAGCGATGATCTTGGTGCGAGGGAGGAAGGCGGAGAGAGTCGGACCAGATGACGCAGTCGATGCGGACGACGACGTTATCAACCTGGGGGGTGAGGGAGTGGAAGCAGCGGGAAGAGGGCTGGTCCGGCGGAGAGAGTCGGAAAGGCGGAGGAGTAGCAGTCTCGGAGGCTATGTCTTTGCACAAAAGAGTCCAGTTCTTCTCGAGAACCTGATGGCCCGGATAAAGCCAGAGGCAAATACCGTACCGACTCGGAGAACTTTCTTGTTTTGGCAGAGGAGGCTGTTTCCACCGTAGCGGATGCCGCAGAGGTAGGTTCGACCGCCGGAGATAGCTGAGAATGAGATGTTGGGCTCGACCGCAACGGTTTGGCCGCGACGGTAGCAGACGATACGCAACCATGGTTCGTTCGAAACGATACCACAGACGGTGCCGATAGCGGATATTACGGCGAGGGCCGAGCCGGAGCCGAGGGTATGAGCTGCTGGGTTGGAAAGAATCATGCCTTGTGGTGGAAGAAGCTGGTGATGGGGCGGCGGGAGAGAAGAAGAAAAGGAGAGAGAGAATGAGATTTGCGCTGGGGGAAGTTAGGTGTGAGGAAGAAGGAGGTTGGGCCCGAACGCTCCAACACAACAATCTGGCCCACTATTTTGGGCTTGCCGAGATTTTGCTTCCTTCTTTTTTTTTTTTTTTTTTTTGTACAAGAATTTGTAATGAAATTGACATTTAAAACGCACTTCCTTCCCTTTCTTTTTTTTTTTATGATGATTGATCTCTTTTTTTTTAGTACACATATACATACATACATACATTTATATAACATATGTATATATATATATATATATTATTTATTTATTTATTTATTTATTTTATTTATTTATTTATTTATTTATTTATTTTCAGGAACTCTCCCTCGCATGGAAAGACGAAGAAGAAACGGAGAGTTTAAATCAAGCTTAGTGGCATCGCAAAGTGTTGAGCTTCACGATCGGCTAGTCGTTTGACGGCGGTTATTGAAGTTCTTCGCCGGCTTTGATCAAGCGTGGTGACATTGTCGTCATTCTTGCTGCTGCTTGGAGCTTACTGAAAGGCGTCGCTTGATCGTGCGCGGTTGTGTTTTAAGTCACAACTGTCCTCGGCAGTGACGTCTCTGTCCCTTTCGCCGCTGCTTGGAGCTTACCGAAGGGCGTCGCTTAATCGTGCGCAGTTGCGTTTTAAGTCGCAACTGTCCTCGGCAATGACGTCTCTGTCCCTTTCGCCGCTGCTTAGAGCTTACTGAAAGGCGTCGCTTGATCGTGTGGGGTTGTGCAAAAGACTGCAGTGAGTATATACTGTGTAATGTCTTTTGGTCACAACTTTCCTCGGAGGTGGCGTCGTCGTGCCTCTTGCCGCTGCTTGGAGCTTGTCGTAGTGCGTCACTTTAACCGTGTGGGGTTGTGCAAAAGACTGCATCAAGGTTTCGTTGTGTAATGCCTTTTGATCGCAGTTTTCCCTTAGTGGTGCGCTACTATGTGGTGCTGTGCAAAAGACTGCAGCGAGATTTTGTTGTGTAGTGCCTTTTGGTCACAACTTTCCTCGGTGGTGACGTCGCCGTGTTTTGCCACCGTTCGCTACTGCATGAGGGTTTTCGCACTGCCGCTGCTGATCGTCACAAGGCTCACAGGTCGCTGCGGAGGAGAGCATGAGCTGCTGGGCCGAGAAGAAATTGAGACATGCCTAATGATTTTTTATTTTTTTTTATTTTTTATTTTTTTTTTATGGTTCATTATATTTGTATTTGTAAAAGAATTGACTCTTAATAGTCAAATGCTAAATAAATAAAAAAACCTTATTTTTAGTTTGATGTGACTGAACTCAAAGTTGAATGTTCGAGCTGCCTACGTACCCTTCCAAAGAAGAGATCAAGTCATAACGTAGTTCAAATACATACATATATATATATATATATATATATATTTTTTTTTTTTTGGTAAAAATTTTTTTTATGCCGTACACAGTTTATGCTCTTGCGGGCCAGGAGCATGGCTTCTTCTCAGGCGTAGTACCGCTTCAAGAACTTGCCATTTATGGGGCCAATCCTCAAGCCGTCTTCTGCCATGATCAAGTAGGCGCCATTGGTGTAGACCTCTTGTATTACGTATGGTCCGTCCCACTTTGACGTGAACTTGCTTTTTGTCTTGTGAGTTGTGATGATAGGCCTGCGCAATGCGAGGACGAGATCTCCAGTTTGGAAAGACCTCGGGCGGACCTTCTTGTTGAATGCCTTGGAAAGCCTTGCTTGGTAGCATTCCAAATGTTGTTGAGCTTCGAGCCTTCTTTCATCGAGTGCTTCCAATTCTTGAAGTCATAGCTTTGCATTTTCCTCATTGGTCAAGCCTTCTTGTATAGCCATCCTTAGCGAGGGGATTTGACTTTCAAGTGGTAGAACAGCTTCAACTCCATATACGAGAGAATAAGGTGTAGCTTGGGTAGGAGTCCTATGTGTCGTCCTGTACACCCAGAGCGCTTCGCTTATTCTTTCATGCCAGTCTCTCTTTGTTCGGCCGATCACCTTTTTCAGGAGGTTGCACAGCGTTTTGTTGAATGCTTCCGCAAGACCATTGGCCGAAGCATGATACATAGAAGACTTGTGCTGCTTGAACTTGTATCTCTCGCAGAGCTCGTCCACTAGCCGGTTGGAGAACTGTTTTCCGTTATCAGTGATAATGTAGCGAGGTACTCCATATCGGTGGATGATATGCTCCTTGATGAAACGAACGACAGTTTCCTTTTTAACTTCCCTTAAGGGTAAAGCTTCAGCCCACTTGGAGAAGTAATCTGTTGCAGCTAAGATGTAAGCTTCTCCTGCATATGACTTCGGCGCAATTGGTCCTACGACGTCCAATCCCCATGCATCGAATGACCATGACGCAACTGTAGGGTGCAACGGCTCGGGCGGTTGATGTATGAAGTTGGCGTGGAACTGACAGGCTTGGCACCTTTTGGCGTATTCCATGCAATCCTTGACCATGCTTGGCCAGTAGTAACCCATTCTTTTGAGCTGGAAATGTAGCTTCGGTCCAGATTGATGCGCCCCACATACACCTGAGTGTGCTTCTTCCATGGCTTGATTGGCTTCTTCTTCACCTAGGCATCTTAGAAGTACTCCTTCAAATGAGCGTCGGTAGAGTGTTCCTTTGTAGTAGAGGAAGCGATGTGCTCGTCGACGTATTTCAGAGCGGTGTTTGGGATCATCTGGAAGCTTTCCATGCTCTAAGTAGTTGATCAACGGCTGTCTCCACTCTTCAGCATCGATCAAAAGTACTGAGATGACATTTGTATCATCCAGTGGCATTTCAGTAACCAGCGGGATCACCCATCTTTGGCAAACTGGCACATCTGTAGCTTCATCTTCTCCTAGCGTCATACTTGAGGCTAGGTTGGCGAGAGCGTCTGCCATTTGATTTTCTTTTCTTGGCACATGTTCTAGTGTCACGGCCTCGAATTTTTGTAGCAGTTGAGTTGCTAACCGAAAGTACGGGACGAGGTCATATTTCCTCACCTCATATTCAGTTAGTAGTTGATTGATTATGAGTTTGGAGTCACCATATACCTCAAGGGCTGTGATTTCCATGTTGATTGCCATTTGGAGCCCGATGATTAGTGCTTGGTATTCAGCGACGTTGTTGGAACACAATTCGCTTAGTTGGAAGGAATATGGTAGTATTTGCCTTTGTGGTGACATGAACACTACTCCTGCCCCCGCTCCGTCTGGTCGTGCGGATCCATCGAAGAACATCGTCCATGTCGGGAAGATGTCGACATAGAACACCTCCTCGTCAGGCAAGTCGTCTGAGATTTTCCAATCGGCTGAGATTGGGTGATCGGCGAGGAAATCTGCTAGCGCTTGTCCTTTGACGACTTTAGCTGGGATGTAGATGATCTCGTATTGATTGAGAAGCAACGCCCATTTAGCTAGTCGCCCTGTCAAGACTGGTTTGGACATGACGTATTTGACCGGGTCAGCTTTAGCAACCAGGTGGATGGTGTAAGCGTGCATGTAGTGTCTGAGCTTCTGGATGGCAAACACCAAGGCGAGGCACATCTTTTCTATCGGGGAGTAGTTCAACTCAGCGCCAGTGAGAGTTCGACTGAGGTAGTAAAGCGCTCCTTCTTTCTGGGATTCGTTCTCTTGTGCCAAGAGCGCTCCAACTGAACTTTCCTGAGCGGCGATGTATAATATGAGCGGCCTCCCGGGCATAGGTGCCCCCAGGACAGGTGGACTCGATAAATACTTTTTTATGCTTTCGAAAGCGTTGTGGCATGCTTCGTCCCATACAAACGGAACATCTTTCTTTAGGAGTCGACTGAACGGTTGACAACGCCCTGCAAGGTTAGAGATGAAGCGTCTGATGAAGGCTAACCGTCCTTGTAGACTTTTTAGCTCGCGCAAGTTTCTTGGCTCGGGCATGTTTTGAATGGCCTTGATCTTTGACTAGTCCACTTCAATGCCACGGTGCTTGACAATGAAGCCGAGGAACTTTCCAGAGGTGACGCCGAATGCGCATTTTAACGGGTTCATCTTGAGGTTGTATTTTCGCAGCCTTTCAAACACTGTTCGTAAATCCTACAAGTGATCTGATCTCTTCCGTGTCTTGACTACCACATCGTCTACGTAACATTCTACGTTTTTGTGTAGCATGTCATTGAAGATTTTCTGCATTGCGCGTTGATATGTAGCTCCGGCGTTCTTCAGACCAAAGGGCATCACCTTGTAGCAGTAGATACCTTTTGGAGTGCGGAAGGCCGTTAGTTCCTCGTCTTCAAGAGCCATGCGAATTTGATTGTATCCAGAAGAGCCGTCCATGAATGACAGTGCCTCGTCGCCAGTGGTTGCGTCCACCATGATTTCGATGATTGGCAAGGGGAAGTCATCCTTTGGGCAAGCATCGTTGAGGTCCCGGAAGTCTACGCACACACGTATTTGTCCAGATTTCTTAAGGACAATGACAATGTTGGAAATCCACTTGGGGTATTGCACCTCCCGAATGAAGCCTGCTTCGATTAACTTGTCTACCTCGGTCTCTATTTGCGGGATCTTTGAGTTTGCTTTATTGGTCGTGTTCCAGGCTTGACTGCAAGATGATGTACATCGATGACAGGGTCAAGGCCGGGCATTTCTTTGTATGTCCAAGCGAAGACGTCTTTGTACTCTAACAGCAGCTAATAATATTCCTCTATCTCATCCGCACTTAGTAGTGCACTTACGAAGATAGGCTTTGGTTCCTTGCTCGTGCCTAAGTTGAGTTCCTTGAGATCATCAACCGTGGCTTGGCCTCCATCTTCGAGCTGCGGTGGAGCAACAGTGACATCTTCCTCCGGGATTTCGTCTTCTTTGCCTTCTTGGATTGTAATGTGGAAGACTTCTTGGACCTCCTCTTTAGTGTTGACCTCTCGATTTGTTTGGCATGAAGATTGTCCAGTGTGGATGATGGTGTGCTTTCTTACTTTCAGCGGTCCATCTGTGTCAACCTCCAAGATTACTTGGCGCCTCATCCTTGAAGGAATCGAGCTTCGAACGTCGCCTTTTTCTGCTACCATGTCGAGCTTTTCTTCCTCTGGCGTTGTCTTCCTCTTTCTAGAAGACTTCTTGTTGCTTTGTTTCTTAGGTTTCGTCAACCTTCCGAAAACAGAGCTTTGGGGTGTTGGCTCGTTAAGCCTCTTGAAGACGGAGGTTCGGTCTTGACCACCAATGCGATTAAGTGCCGAAATTCTAGGCCTTGAATGACTCATCCTATTGAAGACTGATATTCGAGGGGCAGGTTTAGGATCCTCTTGATCTTGTTCAATGCTTACGCTGATGTGTTGGGTGCTAGCATTTTTCGCTTCGCTTGAAATCTTCACAGGTGCATTTGGTGTGAAGCCAAGTCCAGCTTTGTTGTTGTCAACCCCGTAACCATGCTCCTTCAACTTCTTTTGAGTCTTGGTGAGGTCACGTTCTTTATCGTTGATGATGTTTGAAACCTTCTTTCCAGGATTCGAAGAGGAAGCGAAGTCGTACCCAGCCTTCAACATGAGTTTGTAGGCATTTGGATCAAAACCTTCTGCAGTCCTCTTGGTTGGAAGAAAGTTTGGTTCCGCCCCATCTGGCAGGGCTTTTATGAAGCCTTGTGGTAGTCTTGCAACCTTAGCGTCGCCTAGCTGTGTCAGAGGCAAAACTGCGTTTGTCTTGAGCAACTTCACATTATCTTTGTGTCGCTGTGTGTCGGCTTTGCTTGCTCCTGTTTCAAACGGGGATTGACCATTCTTTCTTCTTGACATCGGGACATACCGGAAGATAGGTGTGTTCGGTCCTTTTGAAGGTGTCTTACTCCCTTTGGTTGTTGCAGGTTTAGCAAGCTCATCATTGTTTTTGCTTGAAGATGACATGGCTTCCCCTTCTTGCTTCTTGGGCATGGCTTGCCATTCTTGCTTTTTAGGTGCTGCTTTGCCTGTGGATTTAATCTCTTTTGGAAGAGCTTCAAGCACCGTGTCTTCGTCCATGTAGAACTTGGCGTCTGCGAAGTGTGATTCAGCTTCGGTGAATGGTTTAGTATCGCATTGGATTACCTTCACTCCGTCTCGGTAGAATTTTAAGCATTGGTGGAGGGTGGATGGTACTACTCCATTCCCGTGGATCCAAGGCCTTCCTAAGAGCAAGCTATAGGAAGTTCTTGCATCAATCACATGGAATATCGTGCTTGATTTAAGTTCACCAATGGTCATCTCCACTCGGATCATGCACATCGCTCTTTGTCCTCCTTGGTTAAAACCCTGGATCAGCAGACGGCTTAGGGACAGTTCATCCACTTTGATGCCGATTGTGGTCATTGTTGACTTTGGCATGATGTTTATGGCTGACCCACCGTCCACAAGCATGCGGTTGACTTTGTGCTCATTTACGTACCCTGAGATGAAGAGAGGACGGTTGTGGGGCTTTGACCCCAACAATAAGTCCTCGTCCATGAAGTTGATTGCGTCCTGGGCGGCATAACACGTGGCACATTCATGTGGCCTGAGCTTCGAACCTTCGTCATTGCTTTCTTGCACTTTGTGATCGTCGGGACTTGCTAAGACCGCTGCTAGTGCTATTCGCATCTTCTTTGGCAATTGTAGCGCTTCCTCGATGCTACATTGTGTTGGCAAACCTTCTTTGGATGTGAGGGTCTTTTCTTCCTCAGTGGAGATAGCTTTGCCTTTTGAGGGCCCTTCTATCTCTACTTCGACCATGTGGCAGGCGGCGATAGTGCACTGTTAGAAAAAGTCCCTCGGGAAATACTCGTGCAAGGATACAGGAATACGTGGCTCTTGCTCCATAAGTTCCCCATTGTACGTTGGCTCAGCAGCTCTTACACTTTCTTTGGGCTTTCTATTGTTACGGCGACGGTGTTTTCTCCCTTGCTCCACCTTTGGCTTTTTGGCTTGCTCCACCTTTGGCTTTGTGGCTTGCGGTCTTAGCTTCCCCATCTTTTTGTAGGTCACTAGTGTCCACCCTTCTTCATCGTCAGTAGGTGCATCTTGGTTGCTTGCCCCCAGCGGTGGTCATGCAGAAGGTGCCATGTGACTCGAGCATTGGCGGGAATGGTCATGAATCCTTTGGAGGGGAACGAGATCGAAGGATCCAAACACGATCGTAGTAGTGTGCATTGCGGCCGTGTCTTCTAGGTCGAGTTCAATTCGCCCTTGTTGTGCCAGCTTCATGATGAGTTCCTTAAGGATGAAGCACTTACTAACGGGATGACTCATGATACGATGGTACTTGCAGTACTTAGGATCGTTGACACGATTCATCTCCTCGGGGCGCTTACATTCTGGTAATTCGATCACCTTCTTTTCTAGCAAGTCGTCTAACATTGCTACCATATCTGAGTCAGGAAAAGGGTATGTCTTTTGCTCCAGCTCCCTCAAGGTGTTTTTGAACCTGTCTTGGGTACGAGGAGGCTCATTTCTCTTTATCTCCTTCACTTTGGTTTTGGAGGAAATCTTGACTGGCGCAGAGGAGGTTTTGACGGGGGAAGTGTTAATAGTAAAAGCTTCCTTTGCAGGCTTCTTCCCGTGATTGTCCACTTTTGGAGCGAACGCCTTGTCCTTCTTGAAGTCGGCGATCGGCTCCTTCTTTCCATGGTGAGCGATGCTTAGCTCCATGTCATGGGAGCGGGTGGCCAGCTCTTCGAAAGAACGCGGTTTGATGCCTTGGAGGATGTAGTGCAAACTCCAATGCATGCCCTGGACGCACATCTCGATTGCCGAAATCTCCGAGAGCCTGTCTTTGCAGTCGAGGCTAAGGTTGCGCCATCGATTGATGTAGTCCATCACTGGCTCGTCCTTCCACTGCTTTGTGCTCGTTAGCTCTAGCATGCTCACGGTGCGGCGGGTGCTGTAAAAGCGGTTAAGGAATTCCTTTTCCAGTTGCTCCCAGCTATTTATGGACTCGGGCTTCAAGTCTGTGTACCACTCGAATGCGTTTCCCTTCAGTGAGCGCACAAACTGCTTGGCAAGGTAGTCTCCTTCCGTCCCTGCATTGTTGCAGGTCTCGACAAAATGGGCAACATGTTGTTTCGGGTTTCCCTTCCCATCGAACTGCATGAACTTTGGTGGCTGATAACCTCTCGGCATCCTCAAAGTGTCAATTTTCTTGGAGTAGGGCTTCGAGTATAGCACGGAGTCACGTGAGCTTCCTTCGTACTGCACCTTGATGGTATTGGCGATCATCTCCTGCAACTGCTGGATAGAGAGGGATCCTATGAGCGCCGTTGCTTGGTCTTGCTCCTTCTTTTCTTCGCCTTTCTCCGCTGGAGACTCATCTTCTTCATCGGCCTCTTTCTTTACTGGGTCAACTTTGAGGTCAACTTTCACGCCGTGCTGCACTTCCAATTGGTTGGCCAGTGCGGCGATTTGTGAGTCTTTCTCCTCCACGGTCCGTGTGAGTTTTACAATCGCTTCATTCATTTGAGCCAGTTGCTCTTCGATTGAAGTTGCTCCAGTAGTCATGACTTGCATGGCTGTGCTGCTGCTTGAGTCAGTATCGGAAAGCAGGGACTCGGAGTACTTCCTCGGGCTTTCCTCCCTTGGCGCTCTTAGCGAGGCTAGGGTGATCACGGGCTCGTGCCTCAGGTGCTCTTGTTCCTCCGGCAGAGTTGATGCAGCGGTGGAAGCTGCGACAAATAGAGCTCTTGCCTTGCTTCAGGTTGTGATGCCCGAAATGTCACCACTTGCAGCGAGGATGCTCTTGTTCTTTGCTTTGGTTGCAGGAACAGCTTGATCCTTTCCTGATGCCATTTGTGCTTCTTGCGGATTTGAGGATAGAGATGAGAGGTAGAGATGTCCCACTGGGCGTGCCAAATTTGTAAACACAGAAAATTCCTGAAACGAACGAGACAAGAACAACGTGTACAAAATAATATTTTGTATTAATTTTGGGGTTACAATCTCTTTTACAATTTGATCCTCTGATTCTATCTTCGTAAGTTATAGATTTGTGGATAGGTTGTTGATCCAAAGGGCCGTCGGGGCTTGAGCTTAGGATGAACGAGGGTGTGGATTTGTTGATGCTGTTGATCCAAAGGGCCGTCGGGGCTTGATCTTAGGATGAACGAGTGACGAATGATGAACACTTTCTTCAAGGGCCGTTGGGGCTTGAGCTTGAATTGGTGGAAGTTCTTCAAGGGCCGTTGGGGCTTGATCTTGAAGGTGGATTTGACGAAGAACGAAGAGAGTTTTCTTGATCCTTCGGAATTCTTGGGAGTTTGGGAGGTTTGGTGCTTGAAAGCTTTTAGTGTTTCAAAGCTTTCAAGGATTTGAGGGAGTTCTCTTCCAATTTGGGAGTAGAGAAAATGTGTATGTGAATTGGTCCCTTGAAATGGATGAAATAGCCTTGTATTTATAGAATTTTTCAAGGCCTAACTTTGAATATAATATTCAGATGAAATAAATCATTTTTGCAAGTTGTTGACACGTGTCTTATTTGGTGACTTTTCTGATTTCTTTCGATTTTTCTTTGAGTCACGCATTACATGTAAAATTTATGTGATATGTGGGCGTTGAAATTTTAATTTATTGGCTAACATTTATTTCACCGAAATTTCGATGTCTACATAAAATATTATTGAGCAAAAATAAAAAATAAATATATAAAGTATTTTTGCTAATGAATACCTAAATATTATCCCTTCTTAACTTATTTCTATGTTCACTGTTGAAACGACCCAATAGCTCATGCCACGTTAATGAAATTAACGTTTTACTCAACACACTTCACATAATATAGTAAAGTGCGAAACAAAAGAATATCACAACTGCGAAGAAATAATATGCGACATAATAGAATGGAAAGGTTAAAATGAGATTTTGTATAAAGTCACACCGACATAAATAAAAATAGATTTTTTATTTAAAATAGTTTATGAAATTAACGTAATTTATCATTTTTGTTCCTGAGATTTAAAATGGATAGAACTATTTTTAATTTTGTTCACCAAGAATTATTTTGTCATTCGTAAAAAAAATCTTCGTTACATAAAGAAAAAATGACTAAAATACGATTAATATTTTTTTTACAACAGCTACCAATATTTAGGCTATACCGAGACATCGTTATTGTGGTACATGTTTACAAAAAAAAAATAGATGTATGTGGTCTAATATCATAATTGATGCATTCTTAATGTTTTATTAATGTATTATATATGTTTATTTGCTTAAAACAAATTTATGTAATAATTTTGAACCTTCACACAGTGCAAATATACTCCTCAATGGTAATTTAAAATAATAATAATAAAAAAAAATTACCAAAGAAATATCGTGAAAAATCGATTCCGTCAGTTCATAGCGTCCAACGTTGAGAAACTTCACAGCAGGAAAAAGGTCACACTTTGAAAAATCTGATCTAATAAACCCGTATTTCCCCATTTCCACTTCTAAATTCCAATCATTGATATCAATTCCCGCGATCGAAGCCGCCATCGTCAATGTTCAACAACAACAGCATATCAATCTCAGTCTCCGACGAAGAAGCGGACGAGCTCGGCCGGATGAGAGTCCGAGTTCGAAGAAAGCGCAAGAAACTTGGCCAACGACTCAAGCACCGAATCGCTAGAAAGCTCGTCAGGTACTGGGCCCTTCTCATTTTTCTTCCGGCCCTCGGGTTGTTTCTGTTCGAGGCTTCCAGGATCGGCAAGAAGCCGAGTTTGGTTGAGTCGGAACGCAATACGGTGAAGAACCCGAGTTTGGAGAAGAACTCGGATGCGAATTTGAATCGGCTTGATCATGCGACTCGGGTTGTTGGAGGCCTCAGACAACGTAAGTTCAATTCTTGCTTAATTTCCATACGTTTGGGATGCAATTGAAAATGGGTAATCGGAATTTTCTGAAGAACGAGTTAAAGATCTTTACTTTTTTTTTTTTTAGAATATAAAGAAACAATTGTGCAATCTACATAGTGTTACAATTGTGCCTGTTAGATCAACGTGACTACGCAAAAGTCGATTATCATTTATCATGCATTGCTTGATACCCTTATCAGTTTAGGATTCGGAGAGATTGTTTTGTTGTTTCTTTAGTGTTACTGATAACTGGGTTGTGCACACTGTAGGTGGAAAAGTTTATTGTTATTAGAATTGGAATATTGAAACATTTTGATGTGTGCCGTAAATTTGCGGATAATGTAGGTTGTTTGGACATTCTATCTCCTGAAGAACTTGAGCAACTCGAAATTCCTATGCGTGAAGAGTCCGACAGTCCTGTTAGGAAAGTATTATACAGATCAGAGAATGACACTTCGTTTTTAGGAGGGAACAACAGTCTTTCTCAAGAGCACCCAGAGGCCACAAGATTTAATTCATTTACTGGAAGTCAAACACTAGATCAGAGAGCAAAATCATTTAAGGTAATAAGCTGCATTTTTGTTTTGAATCTTTGTCACCTTAGAGGTCAAGTTTTAAGAGGCATCTAATTTCTTTGGGTTTTGATGTAGATGCTATTTTCATTGTGAAGCACATCGGGGTTTTTACTTTGTGCCCGATTTTAAACAAAGATAATAATAATAATAATAATAATGATTTGTACCATGAGGCAGTGTTCATATAGGTAGAAATTTGTTGCTCACAGGTAAATGAAACTGTTACTATGAACTGTGGTTTCTACAGTGAAAATGGAGGGTTTAAAATCTCAAATGCAGACAAGGAGTACATGAATAGTTGCAAGGTTGTAGTGTCCACATGTGCATTTGGTGGTGGAGATGATCTTTATCAGCCTATTGGAATGTCAGAGGCATCACTTCAAAAGGTTTTTGTCTTTTAAGTCAAATATTACTAATTAGCTGTAGAAGTTCTATATTTTTATGAGGTACTGAATGGATGCAGGTTTGCTATGTTGCTTTTTGGGATGAAATTACTCTAAGTACACAGGAGGCAGCTGAACATAGAATTGATGGGGATGGATTTATTGGGAAATGGCGCATTGTGGTTGTTAAAGATCTTCCCTTTTCGGACCAAAGGTTAAATGGAAAGATCCCAAAGGTAACAACTTTCAAATTTAGGTTAAAATGTTATCTTTTCTTCTATTTTCATTTAGTTTGTTTAATTCAGTTTGAAAATTTTATCCTGATCATGTTGCTATCTTTTGTCATCTGTCATTTTCTGTACTTAGTTTATTTTTTTTGCAAACATTTTTGTTTTTGTGATTCATGAAAGCTATTGCAACATGGAATCTATTTTCTGTAATTACATCAATAAGTCAAGTAAAATATGATATCTTAAGCAGAAGAATATTAATCAAAGGGATGCTGGATCTGTTATTCATGATATAATAGGTTTAAGCTGAATGTCAAATATCCAAAATTTCTGTTACAAGTGCTAGCCAAATATCACATATAGGTGTATGTGGATATTTCTCTGAATCTTCGTATATTTTTTCTGGTGTTAGATGTTGCCCCATCGTCTTTTTCCTCATGCAAAGTATTCCATTTGGGTAGACTCAAAGTCCCAATTTAGGAGGGACCCTTTAGGTGTGCTGGAAGCTCTGCTTTGGCGTTCAAATTCGGTACTTGCCATCTCAGAACATGGAGCACGGAGTAGCGTTTATGATGAGGCGAAGGCTGTTGTCAAAAAAAACAAGGCCAAACCAGAAGAAGTTGAGGTGCAGTTGACTCAATACCGATATGATGGCTTGCCAGAAGACAAGAGGTTCAACGGAAAGAAGGGTATGCTTCTTTTTCTTTCACTTGTTCTGGGTTGATCTACTTAGGAAATATTGCTATTTATGATGCTTCATGATTGTAGCAATTCCTAATTCTTTGAGAAGCAATTCTTGAATTCCTTTGCTTCTTTGTTGAGTACTTTTTTTTGAAATAGGAGTAATTAAGCTCACTGCATGCCTTATTGCTTGCCTTAATTCTGCATGAGAAGTGATTTACTCCTGGGTTTTACTGAGCACATACCTTAAAATTTTGACTTTGAGAAGAAAAGTCGAAATTTAAAAAGAATCTTTTTATTCAAGTTTTCTTATCTGTTTATTCCTGTTTTTGTATCAATCTGTTTGAAATTTAAAGCCAATCCGTCGATTGCCTTAATTCAGCATGTTTTGACTTGCTCCTCTGTGCATCATACTCATACACTGATTCTAGGAGCCAGTCCTTTCCACATCAGTCTACTTCAGATTCATATTTTCCCAGTTCGTGTTTAAAGTGGGTTATGAGCCCTTCTTTGCCGTATGCTGCCACCAAGGTTATCTAGATACTTGAGAGTCAAGAAATAACCGTACTTAATATGACAAACTCCAAAACTACAGGATCTAGAAGCCGGTGATCTCATTGTCGTGCATTTTGTTCCTATACTGAACCATTGCATCGTTAACCTGTGCAGCGTTATCTGAAGCATCTGTTATCGTGAGGGAGCATACACCATTGACTAATATGTTTATGTGCCTCTGGTTCAACGAGGTGGTTCGATTCACTTCTCGTGACCAGCTTAGTTTCCCATATGTATTATGGCGGCTGAAAGTGGTCAAGAACATCAACGTGTTCCCTGTATGTACCCGGAAAGATCTTGTTAATAGTATGGGTCACATACGCAAGGCCAAGCCACTGAGAAGTTGACTCTCTGGTAATGGGGTAGTGCTTCCAATTTATTGAACAGGGGTGTACTGGGGCACTCTCGGGCATACCTGGGCTGTAGTAAATTCCTTCATTTGTTTGTAATTTCAGTCGGCGCTTCCATATTTGAATTTTGTTCATAAACATTTTACAGGAAGCGAAGAAAATGTTTCAGCTTTAGCATTTGTGTGTTTTCTCCAATGCACATCTAAAGTGCACATGAAACAAGAGTTGTTAGATCCGGTTAGAACAAACAATATAACGGCTCTTGTTATAGTGTGTAACTTAAACGTTCACTTTTGATGTGCATTTCCGGCGAGTGTTCCATTTTCTTGGGTCGGATCTGGCCAGCAGGCATGGAACGACTAATTTCTGTTGCTCGTTGTCATGGAATTCGTCATCAAGATGGATTGCCCTTACGCAGTTAAGGATATACTAATAATGCCAGTGGTGCTAAGGAGTCTCTCAAAAGGGGAGTCTCACTTTGAGAGTCTCCTTAGCGTTTTTCTATTTACTATTAGCAAAAGTTTTAGGGTGCTTAAGAGTAATCTGACAAATTATTGGACTCATCACTAACAAATTTTTTTAATGGATCCCCAAACTCAACCCATTAAGCTTATGGGTGGAAATAGTTGAACTCGAAATGACTCGTCCTGATAACATGTCAATCATTTCACCTGTTAACAAAAGCTTCTCTCTCGTTCATGGCCTCACCAACAGAACCACCAAAAACCAAAGCATGAACAACCCAGACGAGTTAGTTAAAATTTTGAGAGCGAATTGGGTCCATCTTATTAGCTCTACTACGAAGTACTGGTATTCCGGGTGTTTTAAACGTTAAAACTTAAATTTTGAATTTTTAAACAAAAATCCAACAGTTAAAACACTCCAAGTACCCATTATTTCTGAGTACCCAAGAAAGTCCCTTACCATTATTAACAAATGGGCGAAACGTGCACGGACAGCGAATGAAGTTCAACTCAAGACTTCATATTTTAAAAAAACAGCTAACTAAAGGAAAGTCAACAACTGTTTCGTGTAATCATATGAATATTTATACTTTACCAGATAGATACTGGCAATAAAAAGTTGGAGAGGACCTGTGGAGACAAAGCAATAACGTTGATAAAGAATTGTTTAACATTATTGTTTAAGCTACTGGCTAATAATCCAATGCGCTGCTGCTGCTACTTGGACCAATAAAAGCATAGGAACCAATGTGCTCCCCGGTCCACCTCCCAGTATCTTTTGCTTTTCAGGACAAGGACCCATTGGATATTCTTCACCCATGACTTTATCCAAAACTACTTTTTCTGTCTGAAAATTTGCTTTTTCTTATGAGAGAGCGGAAGACAAGCATAGGTTTCTATTCTACTGTCTTTTGAAATAGGATTCTCTTCGGATTCCTTTTATCTGAATTCTCTGAATTCTTTAATTCTAAAGCTAGAGTGAGAGATGGAAAGGAGGGAAGAAGATGAACAGGAGAAGGTGAACATGAAAGAAAATAAAAAAAGATGATTAGAAGCAGTGAAGCTGAAAAAAGATGAATTGAATCAGGTGAACGTGAACGTGAAATAATTCTTGGCCGTTCGATTTTCAGTTGAGTGGACAACTTTAAAATGTTCGGATGGAAGAAAGCGGAGAGGATCCTATTCCATGTGTTTTGAGCTTGTATTTGGTCAAAAACCATGTCTTTTTTTAGATATTTGAGTTGTAACTTGGGTTTAGAATTTACACTAGAAAAATCAGTCGTAAAAAAATTGATACTAGATAGAACTATAAAGTGATGCAATCATGAAGAAAAAAAATTATGTAATTGCAAAAAAAAAAAGAAAAAGAAAAAAAAAAGAAAAGCAAATTGGTTTTGAGCTGAAACCAACTCCTAACATGATATCACTCATTCTCTTGTTTCTATACCCTTAATTTTTTTTTTTTAAATTCTCGAAATTCAAGACTATAGATGAAATAAAAGAAGTGCGGGTGGAGAAAAGGAGAATGAGACGATCACTTTTCTCGAGCAACATATGCTCTTATGTCTTTCAATATGTGTTATTCACGTGTCATACTATAAATAAAATCACTTGCACAAATACGTGAGTAGAATATATCTATCGTTGAAGAACCAAACTCTTTATAAACGTCACTTGATTTTCAATTGGTTTTGAATCCGATGCTCCAGTTGGCAAATACAAAATGAACAATCTGTCAATCTCCATTTCTTCATCCTTGCTATACGTAGCTTGCATGTC
Organism: Cotoneaster glaucophyllus; assembly: GCA_036320875.1. NCBI lineage: Eukaryota > Viridiplantae > Streptophyta > Magnoliopsida > Rosales > Rosaceae > Cotoneaster > Cotoneaster glaucophyllus. Next base: position 29,797,159 of record CM070063.1, read on the forward strand.
AGGGCAACACCAAGTGGATCCAGTTGCCCCATATCGTGTCTTTCAAGGATACGTCCAAACACAACAAGATAAGAACATTTGACCGCCGCCAATATTTTATACTTCTCACTCCGGAATGGCCGGTGTGCTTTCGGCTTTGCTTTATGTTGCGCACGCCCACAAAAACACGCCACGTGGAATTTTCCAACCCAAACCCCACCCAACAGCATATAATCTTACAAGCCCACATTTTCCAAAAACTCGCTACAAAAACTTCCAAAACCAAAACCGTAGTTTGCAAATTGCAATGGTTTTCTTGGTGCAAAAGTTTAACCAAATCTGCTCCAAGCTGGAGAATCACCACCACCACAACTACCACCCGTCGCAACCCGCCTTATCGGCATCTATGGAGGCATTCCAAACCCATGTTTCAAATTCCCTGAAAAAATTATTGCCTCTGAGTTCATCAAAATCCGCAGGATCAGAGATTCCATCATTTCCATGGATTCAGCAGTGTTTTGAGCTGGTGCCTATCATCCAAAGTGCTTTTGCAAAGCTGGTTGTGGAAGTAGACTTTCCCATGAGCAGTTGGGAAGCTGCTTCTGTGGATAGGTATCTCAAATACTCTTTGAGTTCGTTGGAGCTTTGCAATTCTGTCAGTTCTTCTCTGTCTAATCTCGGGAAGGCTAGGGTTTCCCTGGCTCATGGCTTGAGCCTGGTGGAGAATTCGTCGCCTTCATCGGCCTTGGAGCATCTGAAGGCAATCCAATTCCAACCAAAGGGTTTGAGCAAGGGAATCAGATTCCAAGGAAATGAAGAGGCTGGGAAAGGAAGTTGCTTGATTAGCAAGGAAACAGTGATTCATCAGGCTTTGGATATTATGCAGGGAATGGTATTTTGGGTGGGCGGGATTTTGATGTCTGGATTAGCTGGGAATCCCAAACCATACTTGGAGGTGAGGAATTCAAGTAGAAGGATTGTTGACCCGTTGCTTTCGGGGTTATCTTCGAGACTGGATGAAATAATGGAGAGAAATGGTGGGTTGAAGGAGGTGAAGGAGCTTAATGATGCAGTGGCCGGTCTTGCTGCGGCAATCAGAGCTGAAAAAAACAGTGGAGCAGAAGCTGAGGAATTGAGAAGAAGATTAGAGGTGTTTGAGAAGTTAGTGGATGGTTTGGGAAAGGAGGTGGATTCCGTCTTCGACAAGGTTTTGGCTGGGAGAAATCAATTGCTCAATGGCCTTCCACAGCAGAAGAAATAGATATCAATTGTATAATTTACTGTGTACAGAACATTGTTGTATTATGTTTGATTTTAGTTTGTAAATTAGAGTTTGTATATTGCAAAAATAAAGTTAAAACTCGCATTTCAAATGATCGAACCAATGTTTATTTTGTTTTCGAAAATGTAGAAGCCGGAAAAACAATCAAACGACAGGACACTTTGTTTTTGGTACATTTCGGGGAGAACCAGCTCGCTCTGAGTTCGAGCGGCATTTAACCCTTAACCATGCACAACTCATCCGCGGATTCTTCAATATCAGTCGGTTTAGACTTCACATAAACGCAGGCCATTTTATGCAACCATAAAGGGTTTGGTATTCTCTATAACATTGGTGCATAATTTGAACCTTTCAATTTCAAATAATGGCTGAGATTAAGAAACTTCAGAGAGTACTCTAGGTGCCCTAAAGATCTTGATCCGACTACAAAAGGGGAGCTAAAACTTGCAATATCGAAAACAGAAGCATTTTCCTTTGTTTCTTTTCTCTGACCTGAAAGAAAATACAAACCAAATAGTAAAAACTAACTAGGAAAGGAACTTCTATGTCACCACATCGATGATTTTGGCATCGTCTAACGATTCTACACTCTCTTTTACAAGGTACTGACCATTCAACAAACTACACTCTCGATTGTATCACCTTCATCTCTAGCATCTGTTGATTCTACAGAAAAGAGATCCTCATAAACAATTACAGACCTAATTGGCTCCCTGAGTCATTGGATTGGGCTTCTCTTTCTGGAGCTTTCCTCTTCCCATAAGCATCACTTGGCAGCCTAGCAAAACGATAAAGTAAATGCAAAACCGACAGAGTAAGAGAACAAAGTTCATTTTCACTTGAGAAACTTCTTTCAAATCATTTGTAAATCGAAAAATTGTATAAGGAATTAAAGTTGAAGTTTTCTTAGCAGGACCAGGGCATATACTGGTTTATTCATCGCCTTGCAGTAAAAATGGTACAATTGAGCATACAACTACTTATTACAGATGAGTTCGATATTATAATGAAAAATTAAGTTTGTTATGAAGGAAAGAACGGTACCCTAGCTGCAAAGTGGTGTCAGAATCGCCATTCTCAAATGCAAAATTGCTGACCAAATCAGGACTACTTGTGACACCACGGTTTACAAGGCACTTCCTTCTCTCCACTGGATAATATTCAATAAAAGATCGGACTGCTCGGTCAGTTTGTGGAAACAAACACCGAAGCTCCTCAACCTACATAGTAAGAATATGCCAGAGTAGACATTGCGTAAGAGAAAATCACTTAAAGGCCAGGTAATGTGAAACTGATAAAATTTGCAGATAGCAAGAAGAATGTTATTTGCCTGTCTGCGCAACGTTTCATTCTCAAGTACAGCACGCTGTTCCTGGAGGAAACAAAATAGATGACAAATTAAAACCTGAATTGTCCCTTTTTATGACACCATTGGCAAAGATGCAAGGTCATAGTGCAACTTTTACCATGAAGCCAAACTTTTTAAACCACAACAGAAGTAATTATAAATGTTTAACTTCCCAGTCTAGATTAGTTACTTTCTTCCTTCTCCTTTCACCTTTTCAATATGCAGAATGTTGTGTTTTTTATCAATTTTTTCCCCTCTTTCTATCCGTCTTTTGCTTTAAATCACTGTTTGTATCATTAGTTCAAATTCAAAGAAAAAGTAGCTCATTTAGAACAACAATATATTAAGTAAACAGAAACTGAAATTCTATGTCTCATATGTTTTGCGGGATTGAATATTATTCATTAGTTCTTTAGAACACTGATACTTCAACTTGCTGCTCAATGCTACTGCTTACATCTCAAGCATAAACTAAGACTCGGTGCTACTTCGGTACTTCCACATACCTGTATTCTTGATTGCTCTAGTTGCTCCGTCAGTAATTGCTCCTGAAATATTAGAAAATCTACTTAGGCCTTACAGATTACAGAAATGAGTAGATGTTAATCTGCAATACAATCTGACATCCCTACTGAATAACGAAAAAGTGGAAATTATAATTTGTACCTTCCTCTCCTTCACTGCAAGTAATCCTTCATTCAATTGCTGTTCTAGTTGCTGCAATTCTTTTAAGCTCATACCAGTCAATTCCTTACCCAATAGCCTTCTACACAATCAGAAAATAATAATCTTATACGCATGACTCCAAAACTCGAAAAATATTAGATCTAATAATTGACTAAATACATACAACTGCTTCTTTTGTAGATTTGCATATTCATCCTTTAGATTATCCAGCTCCTTGGAGTCTTGCTTCTGAATCTACAAATAGGAGAAAACCAAAGTTGTTGGAAGAAAAAACATATAATACGACGAACAGACAAAATTCTCAAGGAGGACAAGCAAAAACATTTGCACAATCATCTGTTGCACTTCGTCAAAGTTCTATAAAAATGACTGACATGCAACAGGAGGACAAGCAACATAACGCAGGAAAAACCAAAATAAGACAACAAATAAAAAAAAATCTGTCCATCTAAAATTTTATGTGCTACAATATAAAAGATCAACTAGTGTCAAGTACATAAACTTGTTAAGATGGATACCTCTGCCTTGCCTTCTTCTGATGCATCTTCTGAAGAATCTAAACACTTGTTGTATCTTGAAAGAGTTTGTCTCATACTACAAAAAGAAGAACAAATAAACATCAACACCAGTGTTCTTTTTATACATGCAGGGCACAGTTAATTTCAACTTCATCGTTTCATTTGCACCAACATTTCTAAGTTGCTTCACAAGGTAAATGCAACCACCCAAATGAGTTTGCCCAAAATTTCCAGAAAACAAAAATATAGCAGAAAGACAAACATGGTTCCATGGAAATCAGAACCAATATCCATATTACAAGCTAATCAGCCAAAACATTGCTTCATTCCTTAATTCATGTTTAAACTAAAGAGCTACTAAATGCTGGCTTATTGCCAGTGAAGCGTTTCAGATGGATCGATCTGATGGAGGAAGGAAGCACCTTCAACATAGAGTGTAGGGCATCTTTAGAGGAAAATTAAAGGCTTTCTCACAACAGCATTGCATCAGGTATTTCAACCAGGACAAAAAAATTTAAATTCAAATTTAATACCCCATTTTAATACAATGTAGCTCGACTTGGACAAGAAAAAAACACATCTGGACATTCCGATCCCTACAATCAACCACTGCGCACTTTATAAGATGCACAAAGGAGCAACAACCAAACAGCAAGGGAGTTTCAACTTTGAAGGACTTCAAAAAAAAGTGGAAGTTCTTTCAATTCTGCTATCGGATTAAGCACTAAATTCACCAGAGCTATCAGCTGAAATTGGCCTTTCTGATAGTTCAGAAGCATCAACAATACTAGTAGCTTACCAAGGTCCATTGCTGATTCAATTGATCAAACATCATAAAAGTGGAACAGAATCCACTCAAAGTCTCAGAAAAATACTTGCAAACATGACAATGTTAACCAATACACTCAAATATTTGCACTACCACCTCAAAATTTGTTCATAAGAAGATCACATCATAGGAGAAATCGCCCCCAAATCAACAATTATAAGATTATAGGCAATAGGGTAGGGAAGAATTTATAAGAAAAGAAAACCCTAGTTCATAAATAAAATGACCATCCTAGACATTCACCCAAACCCAAATAAGAAAAAGGGAAAAGGGAAACAGTAGCATCCACTAGTCCCTAAAACAAAATAAAAACAATAAATACTGAAGATAAAACAAAAATCAACATTAAAAAATGGAAAAACAAAAACCCCCAGATAAATTCATATTCAAAGACAAAAGCTCTTTCCAAAAAAAAAAAAAACAAGACTAAACCCATCAGAGAAACATGATCAGAAACGCATGCATGAACCTAAAAAATTCAGAAGAAGAAAAAAAAGGAAAATTTTTACCCACAATTTAAAAAGTAAAAAGTAAAATTTCAGAAACGTACCCAGCACTGGAAAATTCAAAAAGTCTTCCGGTATTGGAGAAGATAATAACAGCAACCTCAGCATCACAGAGAATAGCCAATTCCTGAGCTTTTTTGAGCAGCCCAGAACGTCTCTTTGAGAATGTGACTTGTCTGCTATTTGCATTCTCAATCCTTTTGATCTCAATCTTCCCCCTTCCCATTATTTCTCTCAAGTTCTCAATAACCCCTCCAACATAAAATAAATTTTAAAAAAAAAAACCCAAATGCCCAAATGCTCAAAAACCCAGAAAAGGAGCCAACTTTAGCAGAAAAACTTGAATACCAATTCAAAATCTTTCTGGGTTTTCTAGTTCTATCTCTCTAAAACCAAAAGTCCAAAAGAGGTGTGTGCTGTTTCTCTCTCCCCACTTTCTCTCTCTCTATCTAGGAGGCGTTGTTCGGAGGGTTTGGCTCCTTGGGAAAGAGGGGGGTTGCCAAAATTAGATTGGGGAGAAGATAAAGGGGCGTGCGTGTATGTGTGTGTTGGTGTTTTGGTGTGAGAGAGAAAGAGAAAGAGAGAGAGAGAGAAAGCGTTTTTACCCCAAATGGCGAAAGCTTGGAAACGGCAAGTTTGCATGGCTCTGTTCACCCATTTAGAGAGTGGTTGCATGACTCTGTTTTCTCACATTTGGCATTGCGGGTCCCCACTTTTATTTCCTTACCATTTATTTATTATTTGAAATGGAAACTCGGTTTAGTGGGTCTTGCTTGTGGGTCCCACTTGGACGTTTCAAAACTTAATTTATGTAAGTCGTGAATTGCATGTGGTCTTTTCTTCACCTTTATACGTCTTCGATATAAACTATTCTGAATTTGGATTTGGATCCTACCCAGATCTAATTTGCGGGAATCCTAACGATTCTCACATCTTAAAATTCATCGTGCATTATACGGTTCTAAATCATTTGATATTTTTTTATTTAAAAGTAAACATCAATAGTACTTGACAAAAACTATGACAAAAACTAACCGCATGATATACGATAAACGATTAGGATGCATGAATCCTTAGGATCCTCACAAAGTGAATCCGGAGAGGATTCTCTTCCTCTGAATTTAGTGTAAATAATCATTATTTATTAAAAAAATACTTGATTTGTTTTTAATTGTCTCTATAATAGTTTAATATTTGGTGCTAGATGTTACTTAGTACTACTTTTTCCTTACTTGTAAATGAAAAAGTCTTACATTATGTTTGGATGAGAGAAATAAACTTGGAATTTGAATAAAAATCAGAATTTGTAAATTGACATGCATCAATTCTCTTGTTTGGATTCATAAACATATAAATTTATAATTTCCGCGTGAAAAAAAAACTTGGAATTTGGGACCTTCAATTCCCAAGTTTAAATTCCATGTAAATAGGTGTCATTTCCCAATTTCTATGATTAAGAGCTTAAAATAACAAATTCCGTATTCAATTTCATTGTTTTTTTTGGCTAACCAAACAATTTTCGTCATTTTAAAATTCCTTAGTAATCTTAAATTTCTTCATCCAAACATAGTGTTAGGTTCAATTCTCGCCATAGACGAATTTGAATCACATCACTATGACTAGTCCATTGTAATGTTTGATCCACTCTCTCATCCTTTAGTGTAAATAATATTGTTTTTAGAAGGAAAAAAAAGTGCTAGGTATAGTAAATCCACTGCCAAAATTAGAGAGGGAAAATTTGTGTGGATTTTCTATTTTGGGAGGGAGAGAGTGCGTGACTAATGCCTTTGTTATCCACATTTGTATTTGGGCCTATGTTGTGGAGCCCACTTTGGGCATCTCAATTTTTCTCTTTGTTTTCCCTATTTGCCACATTTAGAAGTTTTTGGTTGCATTCAACTATTTAAGTGTTTCATTTAGTAAAGCCATTTCCAATTTTAGACTAGATAAGAATTGGCTAGTTGGTTTGGAAAAGCACTTTTGCATTACTTCCAATTTTCGAGAATTGGTCATTGCCTAGTTTGTTTGTAGAAGCACTTTTGCTGTTTTTTTTTTGTTTTTTTTAAGCACTTCTTTTCTTTGAAGTAATGGTTAAAGTGGGAAGGGTCTCATTACTCATTTGGCTTGCAAATGATCTTTTCCCTGGGTTAAGTGATTTTTTTGCTGCATATAGTTTTGGGGTAGAGAAGGGTTATAAGTGTATAACATTTATAAATAAATATGTGTATAAATATATCATGCATACATGCAAATTTGTAGGTTTTAACCATTCTTCTTCTTGGAATTTTCTTTTAAATTTGTCCAAGTGCCTATTATGGTAAACTATGTATTTAGCAGCAAATCTTTTAGATGATGAAACAAGTCAAATTTGTCATGAGGAATTAATTTTGGAGGAATTGCAATAGTTATTGTTATCGATTGACTATTTGAAGTTTTATCAGCCTCTTCAAAGCATATACGATTCCTTTTGTTTAAGCTTCGTTACTTTAGAGTTCATACAAGCGACCCCCACTTAGTGGAATAAGATTTGATTGTTGTTTTTGTTCATTACTTTGTCATTGTACTAAGTGTTACTAGTATAACCCCACACACTTTGTGTGTGGAATTTTTTACTTTTGTTTTTAAAATTGAAGGAGAGAGGGAGAGAGGGAGAGAGAGAGAGAGAGAACGTGAGAGAAACAGAAAAATTTTGTTTTGTGAAATTACGTTATTGTCTTTAACTTTTTTGTTATGGTAGAAGACAAAAATGTCTTGCACTTCAACTTATCTGCATTGTTATAATCTGAAGTTCAAACTTCATTTATATTTTGCTCACTCCTTTTCGCTAGAACTGTCATTTATTTACATTACCAACCTTCATTTGTTCAATCTGTAACAGACAAAATAAAACACTTCCATGTGAGAAGAAAAAATTTAGTTCTACGAAAAGTATTTTTACAACGCAAAACCCCACCTTTGAACACCTAATTTATTCTTCATGTATATAAATAGTCCCCCCCTGGGACACCTATTTTGTTCTTAATTGTAAATAGATTTTCACATTTATGTAAATAGATTTGCATGTATATAAATTTCCACACACACATATATATAGAACTTTTTACATATTTTATACAGCCGCAGCTTCATTTGGGCATCCTTGCTACTGATAAGTAATAACCATTCCTAATAATCAGAATTTATTTTACTACAAGCTTAATTTAGTCGTAGATCTACCCAATAAATTCCCTTTTATGTTCTATTTAGTTTAACTTTTATTAAGTAGTTAACGTGAACATTTGTTGTCAATCATCATAAAACTAATATTAATCATCCTTTCTTAGAATAAAACATAAATCATACGTAACTTCACTTCCAAATTAACTACTATTTTTTGTAATAGATCTGAAAATTAAAAGTAATCAAATTAACTAAGTAAAAGTTTAGAGTTGCCGTGATTAAGAGCATTTACTCATATACAAGAAATGCCGATTGGACCTTCCTCTTTACGTAACTTCACTTCCAACCAATTCCACTTAACTCAAAATAAAATATATCAATAAAAATACATTCCTTGCTGCTCAATGTACATGTATCGTTGTATCAAATAAACAAAAAATATGCAATATGTGATAAATAATCATCACGTAAAGGGACGATTCCAAGCCAACAGGGCTGCTCACTTTGCAAGGGTGGGAGGGAGGGGGAAACGTCTATCATATGCAACCTTACCCTTACTTTGCAAGAGGTTTCCACAACTCGAGCCCACAACCTTTCAATCACAAGGGAACAACATTTCCATTGCGCTAACGCTCGCCCACATAAACAACCATTACATAATCGAGAAAAACCGAGTAAAAATGTTACAAAAAAAAAACTAATATCACAACTTTATTTTGTAAGTGTTCTTGGTAGCCACTTAGTGCTAACTGATACAATACCAGAAACCAAAAGATGAGGACAATGTGTCCATGGGGCTTTTATTTTATTGAGTCATTTGTTTTGGGATTTCATGCCTCTCTTACAGACACCCCAAGGACGAACACGATTAGCGGGTGGTACAACGATAATTACCATACAAATGACTACGACACGCGCTTGAATGCTAGTATACAGGGCACGAGCTATCTTCACTGCAAGTGACTACTATAAGTCATCAACTGTCAATCGACTCAAGCCATCAGTTGGTGGATTACCTAGCTCCGCATCGTCCTTTTTACACACATATATGAAGTGACATTCTGGATCTTCCAAAACAAAATCAGCTGGAAGTAAGCCCTTCTCGGTGAGAGGAACGGGTTCCAGATCTGATTTTGATGACAAGCCACAGCCTTCAGGGGTTTGGAATCCTGGTCTGGCTGTGAAACAATAGTCAAAAGGACACAAAAACTAGATAAGGCACCCCTATAAGGAATCGTAAGCACTGAAGTAACAACCAAATTCATAGAATTATCATCTCTGTTTGACTGTTTGTTGACTATCCAAGAAAGATCCCAGGAAAAGGTGGGTACATCCTAGTTTACTACTCGAAAAATACTCAGCTTACATGTATGCTATGCACAAGCAACAAATATGTGAAGGTCGGACAATCTGGACTGAAATTCCTAACTGAATAAACGAAAATCTTGTACCATTATACTTATAGATATATGTGGGACAACAAAAATCCTGTACCATTATACTTGAACGGATGTTCACCATGTGTTATAATTGCCTAAAACTCACTAACAAAATATGACCACTTGGCATCGAAAGAGACTTAAAACGAAATTTAACTAAAAACCACAAGCAATTATCAAACATATTCAAATAACGTGGAAGCAAGATCACTTTTGGAGAACTAACTGAATGAGGGGAACTGTAGATATTTGAACAGCAAGAAAAAGACGACTATTATGAAAGGAAAATAAACTTACGTATAATGTACAAACAAACTTTCCAGTTGTACACTGGCCGCCTCAAATGAGGCATTCTTACTTTAGGATCACCGTACGTTATCTGCTATGTAGAAGTTTAAGAACAGATCATATATTTTTAGCTTTCAATAAAAGAAAGAACATTGAGAAATATCAAGCTTCATTTAAGGGTGCACAGTTACCAACATATAGATCCCTCCAGGTTTAAGAAGCCTACAAGAAAAAACAACAACTAGGATTGGTGAAGGAATATAAAAGCAAACTATAATGAGCAAAGTTTAAAAGGAAAAAGAAATTGTGAAATGGTCGAGTAATATAAAAAAATTGCATCTGTATATTGAGTCTTAAAGTCTACAACCTGCTCACTTCCCCTAACATTTGAGCAGCACTAATTGGAGCACTGTTGCCACACTAGAAACATAAGCACAAACGAGAGAATCAGAGCGCGCCCAGTAATGACTAGGAGTCACAAGAACATCACAACATGCATCATACGATTCATACCATCAGTGAATCAAGAGTTCCTTTGACAGACCACAGACCACAGGTGCAAAAAGTGATGACAGCAACAAAGGTTTACCAAGATGTTAGACAGAAAATTAGTACACAACATTGTATATTTCTAAAATGAGTACACAAAGAAATAGATTCATACCTTTATCAATGACACCGTCAAACGAATCATCTGGGAAGAAACTCATATCTCTAACATCCATTTGCATGTCTATACGATCCATATAGGAAACATACCTAGAGTCTCCAATAGTTACTAATAAAAAAACAGTTAAAAGTAGTTCTAGAGATTTTGATGAAGTAGATTTCCAAAAGGATACATTTCAGCTGAGGTATGTGCTCATATTTGCTTATCATCATGTCGATAGCCACTGATGAAATGTCAATGTTCATTATGTCTTCATATCCATCCTTGACCATGTCCTCGGACATAACTGGGAAAGAGAACATTTTTCCAACATTACCTTAGTCAACAAGTACACAGAACCATAGGAAGTATCTTATACGACGAAATTACATATGTCAGGGTGCCTTCTGGCTAGACACCGCATAACTGTTGCATCAAAAACTTTCTCCTACGGATGGCAAGGACAATGCCACGTTTAGGGACCCTAACTGCATCCGGTACACTATTACTTTCAACATCAAATTTGCTAAATAGTGGGAAAGAAAATGATTCTTTGCAACTTTTTTCATTCTATTACCTTCAAAGAATGCATCCGCCGCGGCAATTCATGTATCTATCAACCAGAACAGAAGAAAAGCACAAAACAGAACCTTAATCTGGGGAAATCATACTCATGCCAAAATCCCCAGACATAAAGGGGTCAAATTTGAGTAGAACAATGTTCAACCAACCACTAGCAATAACCGTAAACCCGCACAAAGATCAATCAATGAGCCAAATTCCCATATCAAAAAAAATTCTTTTCTGTACTTTCCTCTGAGTTTCTCAGCAACCAAACAGAGCAATTAAAGCAGAGAGTCGGAAAGGAGCCATATACATATATTGAAAACAAAAGGGAAAGGGATTATAAAGAGAATGAGGGAAATGGGTGGGTGGAAAACAGTACCGGCATTGCCGCAGCCGACCATGAGAACAGGAGATGAAGTGGGGATGAAGTGGCGGACGAAAGGGCGAAGGGAAGAGTAGCGTTGGTACCAGTCGAAGGAGCCACCTTCTTGGACGTAGCGGGCGTCCCAGTAGAGGGCGTCGCCATAGTTGTAGGTGTTGCAGCTCGACTCGTCCCTCAACATCTCCTTTTGCTGCTGCTGCTGCTCTGATAATTTCAGTGGAATTTGACTAGACTTCAGTTGGTGAACAGTCGGCGAAAGGAAATGAAAGTACGAGAGAGAGAGGAGAGAGAGAGAGAGAGAGAGAGAGAGAGAGAGAGAATGGGGAAGTGAGGTCGGGTTTCGTATTGGGACTGCCTGGCAATAACGTTTGGGCCTTTGATGTAGGCCTGCGACATTTTCAGTCCAAACAAGGGTCACCGAGTCCATATCAAACCCAAGCAACCACCCGAACACCACCGACTTTTCCAGCGCAAAGAACCTCTTCACCATCAACCCCGGCACCCGCCCGGCCTATATCACCGCCGCCTAGTCCTTCGGCAGGCTCTCCGACGCCTCGGCCATGGCGTTGGATGCAGCTATTGAAACCCCGTCTCCTCCGTTTTACTCCCCTTCTTCCCATTTCAGCCCGCAGCGTCACTTCTACCTCGCCGTCGACAGACACCAGTTCAAGATGGTAATTTCTACGCACCCATCGGCGTAAAAGTTGAGCTTTTTTTACTAATTGAAGTTAAAAGTTGTGAAATTTAACTGGGCAGGAGACGTTGGTGGACTTATTGGGCGTGGCGGGTCGGCGTCCGGGGTTGCCCATGGTGGTCTGCTGCAGCTCACGTGACGAGCTCGACGCCGTTAGCTCCGCCGTCGCCAACGTCCCCTATATCTCTTTGGCTTCTCTGGTAAATTTTCAATTTTTCTTCTTCCACCCACACTCATTAGCCGTTCCCTCAAACAGTGTTATTGTTTGATTGATTCATTACATAAAATCTATGTGCATGCAATGCTAAATGGTGTTTAAAAGTCTCAATATGCATCGACCCAAGGCGAATAAACCCAGGTTTTTCATAACTTTTATGAACTCAGTTGTGTTCCATGAAGCATGTTGATTGGTATGCAAAAGGGTATATGAATTTGACAATGTGTGATGAATAAGTTATTAGGACCGTGTCCCCGTTAATGCGGATAAAAAAAAATGGAAGATTGGTCACTAGAAGAAGCTTTGGTGTGGGCTTGGTGTTCGACCAAAAGAGTCTTCGATGGTTAAGTTATATTGCGGGGAGGAAGAACGGCATTAGAGTTTCTTCCTGTTTTCTGTCGACCTTTGGTAGTAGGAATGCACTTATTGTAGAGGAGTTCTCGTTTTATTGGGAATACGTGATTGGATTATGAGCAGGTATCTTCGTTCCAGTTTTAACCAAGGGGTCTCACCCTTAACATAAAGTCCTGTAGGAGTTCGAAATTTAGTTGCCTTCTAGGATGGTAGTTGCCAGAAAATGCCAGAAAGGGACAGATAATCGTGCCTGGCTCGACTTTGCAGTGTGCTTTGATTAGTATGCTTCATAGTTAAACTTCGAGCCATTACTGGTAATTATTTGCTGTTATTGAATTTGAAGCTTTTCGTGATGGTCAAATGATAACAATCGAAATAGGTGATATTTGGTTGCATTTAAGTTAGTTATTATGGTTCTGTTGTAAACGTGCCAAACACAATTAACCATGTTTAGAGACGTCGAAACTTGGATCTCCAATTACAGTTAGTGTTTCTAATGTATCCAGTGCATCATATCTTGTATCGCAGTACACTGACCTTGCTGAAGCAGACCGTTCTTTAATTTTAGAGCATTTTCGGCAAGCAACAATGAGGTGGAACCCAGAAGTGAGTGCTCAATCAGCAGTTGATAATGAGTCTGTGAAAGATGAACAAAAATCTCATATGATAGTTGCAACAGATGCATGCCTTCCGCTGCTTGCTTCTGGGGAGTCACCTATAGCTGCCCGTGTTCTTATAAATTATGAGTTACCGACAAAGAAGGTACAGTTCTCATTCTTCCTTTGGGAATTGGGACTTATAAGTACCGCAATTTCATGCATCCATTTATGCTGACAGTTACTCTTGTTGTGCCATTTCAAGGTCGTTAATGATTGAATTCTGTGTTATAACAGTTGTTAACATGGGACTGCATGTGGTTTTGCTACCTTATGCATTACATACTGCGTCCCTTCTATTTCCTCATGTATATATGCTTCCTTCCTTACAATCCTCTGTGCAGGAAACATATACGAGGCGTGCGACAACTTGTTTGGCTGCAGGTTCGTCCTACCAAGTTGTACTACTTTGTTAGTTGCATATTAATGGGGCATGCTCTCTTGCGATAACTTTGTTCAAATACGTGCAGATGGGATTGTAATCAACATGGTCGTCGGGGGTGAGGTAGTAACTCTCAAAAGTCTTGAAGAAAGTAGCAACCTGGTCATAGCTGAGATGCCCATACATGTGAGTTTGTCAGTGCTTACCTTTCCCACATTTCATTTAGCCATCCTGTTCCTTTCTGTTTCTCGCATAGATGCGCACTCTCTGATATATGGTTGATTGAATTGCAGATTTCTGAGATTTTATGAAGATATATAATGTGCTTGCTGGCGGACATGTTAGAGAAATGATTCCTTGTACTTTGCTATGGTGGCCGAAGCAATTGTGCGTGATTTGAGTGCCCTTTGAGTGGTTCCGACTTCCGACGATGTTGAATTTATACTAATTGGTGATTTTAGATGAGACTTGGTTTTGTATCACTTGCCTAGTGGATTGTTGACCTAATAGATAACCGCAAATATCCATTTTTTAAGAACGGGATCAAGAATCTTTATTAATTCGACGCAAGAAAGGTTAGGGTAAAATTCCGTTTCTTGTGTCGAACAATCTCCCCTAAAAGCCACACGTAGTGTACCTTTTTGAGGCATCGTTAGTTGGATTTCTTTCTCTAATACCACAAAGACTACAAACAACTCATTATTTCTAAAAACAGCATTGTAAGTACCATACATGAAGAAGGAGGAAGACATATTAAATCCAAACAAGTTTGGACTTTTATTGTTTTCAAGAAAAGAATAAATACGAAGGCAACAAGATAACAAATTCCAAAACTTAATATTTTTGGAGAGGCAACGCGCGCAAGGTGTTCAACATTTCATCCTCCAACCAGCATCTGCTTGTCATTAGCGGAACTTTTGCCAAGTAGTACCTACTAGCTACGACATTAGAGATGACAAGCATCAGTGGAGATTAAGAAATTACACTTGAAACGATCATCAAAGTAACATGCTGTTGTTTAACTCGGTACCTCTGGTATCAATTGGAGTTCTTGTACGTCGGTTCTTTGGGATTGTACGTCTGTTATCAATTAGTTTTGAAAACCTCCCATCAGCAAGAAGAAGGCCAAAGAATCTAAGCTCCATTGTGCCTGCCTCCGCAACGATTGCTTGATAAACCTTGGGCGTACCAGCCTCAACGGCCTCTAATGTTATAAAATGGTTGAGACAGCCGGCAAGAAACTGCACACTTTCCCTTATCCCCCTTGCAAATTGCAGTCGGGCACCCTAAGAGAGACACAGAGAGAACCATGTACAAAAGTTATTTTCTTATAGAGGGTGAGCGTGAGCTACTGAAAATAAAAGAGCATGATCGAGTTAGTTCAAACCTTTTGCTTGTTGAACTCTTTCACAGCGAAAAGAGCAGGTTTAAGACGGCGCTTAGTATGCTGTCTACCTCTGTCAACAATGAGACATGATAATGTGCGCCGGTCACTTATTTCGTGGTATTGTTTTTTCTGTTTCTTAGTCTTTGCAATATAAGCACACGGACGTGAAAACAGGTCGTCCAGCTGCTGGAGTTGATTAATGTTGTAGTGGGACAAGTTGTTGAATATTGCCGACGCTGGAGGTGGCCTTGCAGGTGCTGCTCTTTTAACAATACTAGCACTGGTACTAGTAGCAGCAGGAGCACCACTGCACGTCCCAAACTTTCCGACCACAGAGCGAAAGCGGAGAGCCAATGCCAATGCCATGTTTTCCGAGAACTAGCTATTCACTACTCAGACACTGACACTGCAAGTAAGACCGCTAAATGTTTAGTTAAATTGGTTTGTGAGCAAAAATCTACACAAGTCTAGACAAAATAGCTTTGTGAAAGCAACACCAAAAATCACTTGGGAGTTTTTTTACAGCAAAACAACAACTGAATTATCGTAGCCGAATCAGTCCGTCCCAACAAGAACAACAACATAATTCTAATTTATCAGAAACTGAAATTCAAATAGAACGATCAGAAATCAATCATTCGGGATCCCAATCAGGCAATCACAAAGAATTGATTTACCTTAAATATAATTTACGTGGAGGAGGAGGCGGAGGCGGAGGCTAGGAGCAGAAGCAAAACAGATTTCGCATAGAACCATACCTTTAAAAAAAGAAAAAAAAAAACTTTTATTCTTTTAGACCATCTCCAATGGTAGGCTAAAAGCCAAATTACCCTCCAAAATTTCTCTCCAAACTCACTCCAACCCAAGGGGAAAATTTGGGCTAAATGCTAAATGCTAAACCAATGCCAGATTCCTCCCAGAATTTAGCCCAGAAATTGGTGTGGGCTCTACCGAACCGAATGAAAATATTTGTCGGAATTTAAATTTTTTTAGATTAAAATGTTCATAAAATTAATTTACGATAGTCTACATATTTATTTTTTATTTTTAAATTAATTTAAGAAAAAAAATAGCCTAAGTTTATTCTTTAATAATCTCAGGCTAAAAGGGTTGAAATAGAAAAACTGTTTCTGAGCTAAAAGCTAAGGGCCTGTTTGGTATCCTATTTGAAATTTTTTATCATTTCTCAAAATATTTCTTAAGAACATTTCTTGAAAACAAATTTCTTTAAGACTCAAAAACTTGATTGGTTTGTGATTTAAAATTTTTAAATCTTACTACTTAAACTTGATTGGATTGGAGTAGAGACGACAAAAAATAAAAAAAAGAGGAGAAGAAAAGAAGAAAAGAGAGAGATATATATTTGGAGTGAGAGGGAAGGAGGGAGAGAAAAGAAATGAGTAAGTTTAAATTTAAAAACTCTAAAAACTCACTTTTTATGTTTTTAAATAATAGACTATATTTTTGAGTTAGTCTTGAGTTCTGTTTTTGAAAATAGTCATACCAAACAAGTTTTTAAGGCATAAAACTTAAAAACTGTTTTTGAGTTTAAAAAATTGGATTCAAGTACACTACCAAACAGGCCCTAAACTTTTTGTGCTAAAATATTTAGTTTTTAGCCCAACCATTAGAGATGGTCTTAGGACGACAAGCCAAAGCTAGGTAGGACTTAAGTTTACAGTAGGCATTTTCTTTTTATTACGTGGCAGAATCTGGTGCCTTGTAATATGTTTTCAACGGCGGTAGATGAAAAGGAGCACAATAACTACAACCAAACTGTCAGTTCAGTTTGGTGTTCTGGTCGAGACTCCGTGTACAATTCTCTCTCATCCTCCTCCTCTCTCTCTCTTCCCCATCTCTCTGTTCAATCCGAGTTCAACCTATCCCAGATCGCAAGAAGATAAACAGCCCCAATCCTCTCTGCCCCACAACCCTGAAAAATCCCAATTTATCTAACAAGGAAATAGAAAGCCACAATCTTTTTCTTCCTTTCTCTCTCCAGAAGAACTCTAGAAAATCCCAATTCCTAAAGCCCCAATCTTTTCCATCGAATCGGGTGATATTGCTTAGAGCTTTTGGGAGACAATTTACCCTTGTTTCATCGACCAATTCGTAAGAAAAGAAAAAGGGGCAATCTTTTTCATCCCTTGAAATCCTTCGTAAGAAAAGAACCAGGGGCAATCTTTTTCATCCCTTGAAATTTGAACTTTAGAGCTTCTTTTATTTCGTTTTTCTGCGGTGTTGTAGAGATCCATGGCTCTTGGGCGTGTGCTTGGGAATTACATTCCGAAATTTGGAAGACTTGCTGCATCCAATCGTCTATTTGGTATTGGAGGCCATGAAAGATACGTTTTCAAACCCACAAAAAACAGGAAACCAGTAAGTACGATTTGCTTTGCAGAATTCACTCTCTCTTTCTCTCTCACTCATACACTCTCCCTTTATTTGAATTTCAGGAAGGGTTTGATTATCATATGTATTTAGGAGGATTAGGGCCTGCCCGTTTCGCCACACAAGAGTTCAACAAGCTAAAGGTATGTATTTGTGTGTGTGTATATGTATATGTATGTATCCATGTATGTGTTTGTTAGCGAGCCCTAATGGTTTTATTGTTTACATCTTATGGTTTGGTATTCTCTTCTAGAATGCGCAACTGCAGATTTCGAGAGTGTTGAGGGTAAAAGGCATTCACATCAGGGAAGATTTTCGCAATTCTTCTGAATTTTATCGTCGTTGTTACATGATGATGTTGGAGGCAGTTGGTGCCGACGGGGTTAAATTATATGAAACAGAAATCCGTGGAGATTCCATTGACACCAACATGGTGTTGTATGACTTTTGTGTCATCGATGATAAGAAACGTCCTATAATACTATACCATCACCTAGGTAACTGTATACACTTATTGGATTGATGACATTGTGCAGTTGCTTTGATCATTGTTGTATTAAGGGTATAGGGCGAGGGCAGAGGTGGATGGATTCCTATGTTATGTCTGATTATGTATTTGAATTGGCATTGATCATCAGTTTATTGGCATGAAACAGATAACTTTTTTGCTGAATGATGCTTCAGACTCCAGTGTGCTGGATTTTTTCGGATACCTTTATTCAGGTTTGCATCATTTCTTTTGTTTTTGCTTTATTGATGTCGAGATTTTCATTACTGAACCTTCATGGCTGAATGCTCGTCGTTGGTGGAAGATTATTGCAACTATAACAGAGGCAAAGGAGGCGAAGATGCTGTGTGCGTGTCTCCATGTGAGAAGAAGAAATTTTTTATTTTTGTTTTTTAAATTGAAGGAGAGAGGAAGAGAGTGAGAGAGAACGTGAGAGTGGGGAGAGAGGGAGATATTTTTTTTTATATATAAAATCGAGGCTTAAACAAGAAATAGCAAAATTTTGTTTTGTGAAATTATTTTATTGTCTTTAATTTTTTTTGTTGTGGTAGAAGACAAAAATGTCTTAAAACACTCTTCAACGTATCTGCATTGTTATCATCTCAAGTTCAAACTACATTTATAATTTGCTCAATCATTTTCGCTAGAACAGTCATTTATTTACATTACCAACCTTCATTTTTTCGATCTGTAACAGACAAAAGAAAACACCTCCATGTGAGAAGAAAAAATTTAGTTCTTCGAAAAGTATTTTGACAATGCAGAACCCCACATTTGAACACCTATTTTATTCCGCATGTATATAAATAGTGTACCCCCCGGACACTTATTTTGTTTTTAGTAAATAGATTTCCATGTATAAGAGTTTATACACATACATATATGTGTGTGTGTATATATATATATATATATATAACTTTTTACATATTTTATACAGCCGTAGCTTCATTTGAGGCATCGTTAGTTGCATTTCTTTCTCTAATACCACAAAGACTACAAACAACTCATTATTTCTAAAAACAGTATTGTAAGTAGTATACATGAAGAAGGAGGAAGACATATTAAATCCAAACAAGTTTCGACTTTTATTGTTTTCAAGAAAAGAATAAATACAAGGCAACAAAATAACAAATTCCAAAACTTGAGAGGCAACGCGCGCAAGGTGTTCAACATTTCATCCTCCAACAAGCATCTGCTTGTCATCAGCGGAACTTTTGCCAAGGTGTACCCACTAGCTACGACATTAGAGATGACAAGCATCAGTGGAGATTAAGAAATTATACTTGAAACGATCATCAAAGTAACATGCTGTTGTTTAACTTGGTACCTCTGGTATCAATTGGAGTTCTTGTACGTGGGTTCTTTGGGAGTGTGTCTGTTATCAATTAGTTTTAAAAACCTCCCATCAGCAAGAAGAAGACCAAAGAATCTTAAGCTCCATTGTTCCTGCCTCCGCAACGATTAAAAAGCTAGTACTAGTACTAGTAGCAGCAGAAGCACCAATGCACGTCCCAAGCTTTCCGACCACAGAGCGAAAGCAGAGAGCCAATGCCAATGCTGTGGATGCAAATTTCTTCCTCCTTGATCTTGGACAATTTTGCACCTACAAAACAATTAACACCTTAGGTTAAGGCCAAGAGCCTCACGCGCCCACAATGAATTGGGGGGGGGGGCTTTGGCCAAAGAACCTCTGATGCCAAAGTTAGAATTTAGAGAGAAAGAGTGTTTGGAGAATTTTGGGATTTTTACCAAAGTGTTGGAATGAGTGTTTGGTGAAAATGGGAGCCTATTTATAGGGCTAGGCCGGTCCACTTTGGAGAGAAAGTGACCGGCCATTTAAGTGGTTTTTGGTTGAATTTTTGGTTTAATTAGCCAATTTATTGGCTAATTAAACATAAAGGAAATAAATGGGAGGTTATAGAATTAATTGGCTAACTTAATTAGGGTAATTGAAAGGGAGAAAAGATAGAAAAGATAGGAAACAAGGTTGACCTCTTTTTGGATGGAGATGGCCGGCCATTAGGTTGGTTTTGGGTGTTAAATGGGGGTTATGTGATTAATTGGCTAATTAATTTAGCAAAATAGAATTATTGCCAAATTAATTAGCTAATTAGTATGATGAAATGGGTAAATACGAGGAGACAAACAAGCCTAAACATGGTTCCTCTTTTAGCAATAGGTGGCTGGCTCTTTAGCACATATTTGGGGATATTTTGTGGTCAATTGAGTGACTTAATTGGTATTTAGTGGATTAATTGGGTAATTAATCCATTAAATAACCAATTAACATAATTTTGGAATGAATATTTTGGAGGTTACCTTGCAAAAGGGATTTCATGAGATGGATCTTGAATTGTTACCTTTTTTGGAGCATTTTTTGACTTAGTTGGAGAATGATTGTCTGCTGCTCGCGTGTAGGAATCCCAGTATGCCTCAAGGGTATTTTTGTCCTCTTTTACCCAAAAATCCACGTGTCGCCTTGTGATTATTTTTGACTCCACAAATGCCCCCACACCTGTTGGGCTGCTCATAGGAAAGGGCATCAGGTGTAGAGATTTCCTTGCTTTTAGGAAACTTAGGACTGCTTCTTATTTTGATGTAGATTCCCTCTTCAATAGGAAATTAGATCTTTCTAGGAAAGGGAAATAAATTTCTCTCAAAGCCTATTTAAGTCCACCTTAAGTTGGGTTATTAAATCAACTTTGGAGAGCGATTTATTATACCCTACAAGAGAGAGAGCTTAGAGGATATTTGTTCCCCCTCCTATAGCAATCATCTACATCTTGCCCGTGCAAATGACCGTTTTTCGTTGATTTCTTCGTCTTCTCCGTGCCGCACCGATGTAAGAAAATTTTTCTTGTCTTTTTTTTTAATAGTGCTGTTGAGGGGCAGCCGTCGGGGTGGTGTAACATGTTGGCTGGCAGGGGCCAGGAGTCGGTTCGGCATGGGCCGAAGAGGTGTTGTGGCAAGGGCCACTGGTTGGGTTGCTTGGCTTGGCTAGAGCCAAGGGCAGCTTGAGCGGCTGGGGCACATTGCTAGGGTAGTTGCATGGCTCATATCCTTTAGGCCCTTGGACCTGACGTGGGCCAAGCTGGCGATTGAGAGAAATTTAAAGGTCGCGGGCTTCATGGGCTGCTGGAATGCTGGGTATACAGACCTCCTGCCTGCTAGAATGCTGGGTTGAGCTCCTCTGCTGAGTATCGCGAATGACGTTAGCTGCTTAGTCCTCTTTGTCGGTAGAAAAGTAGGCTGCTCCCGAGAGAGGAGGTAAAGATGATCAAGGCGGATGCATTGGCTTGTCTGAACGCTGTTGTGTAGCCTATTATAAATGAAGGTGGAAAGAAGAGATCTTCCCGCCTACTCAAGAGATGCCGGTTGGAAAAACTGAAGACTTCATCCGCTGCTTGTGAGGGTCCGCCTGCTGCCGAGAGGTCTGTGATTAACATGACTTCTTCCAATGGGAAGATAAATGAGGCTGCTAGATCTGAGCATGTGGCGCTGGCCATGTCGAGAATGGCTTGTACGATTGCTGATAGAATTGCTCAATGTAAAGGTCATTTCATGCCCCCCAGTGCCGAAGTCTGTACCAAGACGTCCATTGAGAGCCAAGTCTGGTTCACATTTGGAGAAGCTTGCTATTATAAAAAGCAATGAGATGGACTCTGTTGCTAAGGTGGCCCCAAGGCCCACTTCCTTTGCTACCGAGACTGATTCGCCTGCTGGGAAGAAAGAGACTGCTTGCGTGGGCAGCTGTGAGAAATCCATTAAGCCTGCTTCTAGGGAGGCTGATGAGATCTGTGTGCTCTTGAAACCAGATCTGCTTGAAGACATGGATGTCTGTGCCAAGTTTGTTGATGGCGTTAGAAAGGTTTGCTTGCCCAAGTTCCTTTGCGAAGCATACGACACAATATAAAATGACTAATCTGCTTGCTATAATGCAGATATAGCAAGGCTGCCAAGAAGGTGGCGAAGACTATGGCAGTTGAAGCATATTCCTCGACTGAGGAGATTAAGACGTTGGATTCTGAGCTTGTTGCTTTGAAAGGGTTTAATATCTCTACCCCCGCTTCTCTGCAGCTTGAGACTGCTCACTAAGAGATCATTGACTTGAAAACTAGGCTTGAAGCGGTCCAAATTAAGTATGAAAGTGCAGAGAAGGAGATCAGATGTTACATACCTCAGATTCAAGATTTTGAGGGTGCCGTTTCTGAGCTTCGTTCCGTTGCTTATGCAAAGGATGAAAAGTTGATTGCTGCTTATAATTAAGTGATCCACTTCAAGAGAATCGTCGATAGGCTTGATCCCCAAGTGTTGAAACTTCAAGGTGTACTGAAGATCAACGAAAGTCTGAAGAAGGAAGTGGATGAGTTGCAGCGCGTCCGTGTTGGTCTGCTCGAGGAGAATGAGCAACTGAAGGGTGAGAAGGATGGGCTCGAGGTTTCGAGACCTTCTTTATTTCTCCGGAATACTTGTTCACCTTTACTTTTGAGGCCTCAATTGGTGAAGTAGTCCAAGATGTTGGTGCCCAGGCTGGAGAAGCCAGGGGTGAAGCGCCAGATTGTGCCGCTGCTGAAAGTGTGACGACCAAGTAGTCGTTGAGTGTCCAAGCTACTGAAGAGTAGTCTTTTAGGTAATCTTTAGGATTTTCTTTGTTTCCCTTGTTGCTTTTTGCTTTGCTTGAACTCATTCAGTCTTTGCTAGTTGTTTATCAATTTTGCTAGAAAATTTAATAAACTTGTTTCCTTCGCTTTTCTCCATCTTCGCTTCTTTTGTTCATGCCCTAACCTTTAGACTTTATAGACCAGTGGCAGGCATGCTACTTTTTTTATAAGCAGACAGGCCGCATAGCCTATGCAGCCGTAGGTGTTGGTGTAGAACTTTGCAAAGTTGTTAGCCATAGGGTCAGCAGTCGGACGCCTTACTTACAGAAGCAGACAAGTCCGCGTGACCGCTGGGCTGTTAACCTTGGCTTTCTCCAATTCCATAGGTTGCGTAGCAAGTATCACAACACTTTAGGACTTGGTGTAAGTTGTTCCGCTCTTGGCAGAAGTGAAGCTTATCGGCAGTGGATAAAACTTCTTATATGCACGCTAGCTTGTTTAACCTTTCACAAGAATGTGCGGTTGTATAAGTCTAGCGCGATTTTACTGCTCGAAGGGCAAGCCGTAGGCAGTCTTCTGGAAACCGTAGGCTATCTTAGTGCACTCGGTAGCAACTTTAGGGTTCCAGGGCAGCCGTCCATCGGATGTACTGCGTAATGTGCCCTCTCCGTCTCTAGGGCCCGGTTCTCCGCGGATTAGGCCAAGAGACCCAAAATCCTTCAATTAGCTAAGCCGTGAAAAAGACCATTATGGCTACTTCTAGGAATCCCGGCGCAAGCCATCGTGCGTCTAATTATACTAGGGCAGCCATGCTCATCCACGTCTGGATATTCAGAGTGTAGAGTTTATCCTCCCGCTTTGGAGAGTAGACCCATGTGGGTGTTGGGGAATTAGTTTATCCTCTCACACTGGAGAGCATGGTTGGTTCCTCGGGGGGTTCAATTCCTGCGGTGAGTCCCTAAGAAGGGCGCAGTCTTCTTTTGAAGTGCAGGAGTGATTAGTTGTTGTAAACATGCAGCCAAGCCAAGTTGTGATTACTTCTGAATTCCTCATTGAAAAACGAGTGAAACGAACGAGAACTTAGCTGTAAGGTATGAACTGCATAACAACTGGATAGTCCTCAGCTTGTGAGGTGGTGCCCATCGAGCTGCTTGAGTCTTCGGGCTTTTGATGTAGCAGGAGGTCACACATGGTACTTCCTCATATTGTAGGCGTTCCACTGCTTTTTGATCTTTTTGTCGTTTCATGATGGCGAGGGTGTAATTACTCTTGCCGCCTACTCTGCTGATCTTGTACGGACCTTCCCAGATATGATCCATCTTTTTGGAGCCTTCTCTACGGGCAGTGATGAAGGCTTTTCTTAGGACTAGATCTTCGAGCTAGAATTGCCGGACCTTGGCCCTTTTGTTTTAGCTGGAGATGAGTTGTTGCTAGTAGGCTGCGATGCGGGTGATGGTCTGCTCACGCTTCTCATCTGCCAGATCTAGGCTTGTGGCTATCTCCTTTGTGTTCCACTTAATGCTTGGCAGTAGAGTGCTGATACTTACCACGATGACATTGGGAAGAATGATTGCTTTTGAACCAAATGCCAAAGAGAAAGGAGCTTCACCGGTTGCTCGTCTCTTGGTGGTGCGATATGCCCATAAGCATCTGGGGAATTCGTCTGGCCATTTTCCCTTCTTGTCGGTGAAGGATTTCTTGAGGCAGTCGTGGATCATCTTGTTGGATGCTTCGGCTCGCCTATTGCCTTGAGGATATCTTGGCATGGACATGTGTTGCTTGATGCTATACTTTTAGAAGAACTTCGCCAAATCTTTGCCCCGTAAATTGCGGGCCGTTGTTGGTGAACTGAGGGATGCCAAATCAGCAAATGATGTTCCTTCATACGAAGCGCTCTATGTCCGTCTGAGTCGTGGTCGTCATGGGCTCTGTTTCTACCCATTTGGTGAAGTAGTCGGTTGCCATGATCATCATGCCTCTGCCTCTAGTAGTAGGCGGCATAGGTCCTACCAGGTCGATTACCCACTGCATGAATGGTCAAGGACTAGTGCGTGGATGTAGCTCGCTGGTAAGCAGTTCTGGTACCAGCTTGTAGCGTTGGCAGCGGTCGCACTTTTGTACTAACTCATTAGCATCTTGGTGCATGGTAGGCTAGTAGTAGCCTGCGTTAAGAGCCTTATGTGCTAAGGATCGACCTCCGGAGTGGTTTCCACAAATGCCTTCGTGGATTGAGGTTAAAACCTTGAAGTCATCGGGAGGCGTTAGGCAACAGAGATGTGGTCCGGTGTAGGATCTTCGGATGAGAATGTCATTCCACTTGTAGTAGCGTGTTGCCCTTATTTGGAGCTTTCTAGACTCTAATCTTTCCATGGGGAATGTGCCATTGACCAGGTAGTCTATAGTGGATTTTTGTCAATTTGGAGTTGTACTAACCTGTGACACTTCGACTGCTGGCTCCGCTTCTATGCTCGGCTTGTCTAGATACTCTACTGGAATAAAGCGTTTGAGTTGATGGTAGAAGGCGGAGCCTAAGCCGGCTAGCGCATTTGTGTGGGCGTTGTCTGCCCGCGGAACTTGAGTGAGAGTGTAGGTCTGGAATGCCTCAAGTTGCTTCCGTACCTTTTCTAGGTATTGTGTTATCCTTGGATGTTTTACCGCGTACTTCCCAGTAGTTTGGTTGATGATTAGCTAGGAATCGGAATGAATTGCAAGCTTTTTCACCGCCAAGCCTTTTGTTATCCGGAGGCCTGCTAGTAGGGCCTTGTACTTTGCTTCGATGTTGGATGCTTTGAAGCCTAAGGCGATCGCTTGCTCGAGCATTGAACCGTCTGGGGTGGCAAGGACCACCCCTGCTCCCGAGCCTTTGTAGTTAGTTGCGTCGTCGACATGCAAATGCCAGAAATCTCCATTGAGGAAGCAGGTGCGACTAAGGTATGCTCAGCTGCCTCCGGGGCATCGCTGGGCCGCTCTGTTGCGTTGTCTAGGCTAGGCGTAAAGGCGCAGCAGGGAGTCGTGGAGCTGATGCCATGTTACACGTAACAGGAAATGCTCAACTGCCGGTATTAGGCCATTTTAGAGTTGAGTTATGGAGCAAGGGTTGGCTAGGCCCATGTGTCGTGCAGCAGGAGGTGGTGCTCAACTGAAGACTTCATCCGCTGCTTGTGAGGGTCCGCCTGCTGCCGAGAGGTCTGTGATTGACATGACTTCTTCTAATGGGAAGAGAACTGAGGCTGCTAGATCTGAGCATGTGGAGCTAGCCATGTCGAGAATGGCTTGTACGATTGCTAGTAGAATTGCTCAATGTAAAGGTCCTTTCATGCCCCCAGTGCCGAAGTCTGTACCAAGACGTCCGTTGAGAGCCAAGTCTGGTTCACATTTGGAGAAGCTTGCTATTATAAAGAGCAATGAGATAGACTCTGTTGCTAAGGTGGCGCCAAGGCCCACTTCCTCTGCTACCGAGGCTGATTCGCTTGTTGGGAAAGAAGAGACTGCTTGCGTGGGCAGCTGTGAGAAATCCACTAAGCCTGCTTCTAGGGAGGCTGATGAGATATGTGTGCTCTTGAAACCAGATCTGCTTGAAAACATGAACGCTTGTGCCAAGTTTGTTGATGGCGTTAGAAAGGTTTGCTTGCCCAAGTTCCTTTGCGAAGCATACGACACAATATAAAATGACTGATCTGCTTGCTATAATGCAGATATAGCAAGGCTACCAAGGAGGTAGCGAAGACTATGGTAGTTGAAGCTTATTCCTCGACTGATGAGATTAAGACATTGGATTCTGAGCTCGTTGAAGGGGTTTAATATCTCTACCCCCGCTTCTCTACGGCTTGAGACCGCTCACCAAGAGATCATTGACTTGAAGCCTAAGGCGATCGCTTGCTCGAGCATTGAACCGTCTGGGGTGGCAAGGACCACCCCTACTCCCGAGCCTTTGTAGTTAGTTGCGTCGTCGACATGCAAATGCCAGAAATCTCCATTGAGGGAGCAGGTGCGACTAAGGTGTGCTCAGCTGCCTCAGGGGCATCGCTGGGCCGCTCTGTTGCGTTGTCTAGGCTAGGTGTGAAGGCGCATCAGGGAGTCGTGGAGCTGATGCCATGTTACACGTAACCGGAAATGCTCAACTGCCGGTATTGGGCCATTCTAGAGTTGAGTTATGGAGCAAGGGTTGGCTAGGGCCATGTGTCGTGCAGCAGGAGATGGTGCTCAACTGCCGGTACATGTTGCTCTTATGTAGAATCTTTTGGGGCGACGAGGACAAAAATTGCTTCCGATTGTGTCCTCCTAGTGTTCGTCTGCCCTTGGCGTGCCTTTTGAGTTGAGTTGTTGTGTTCGTCAAAAAACTTTGCACCGCCAGTGTCTGCGCCTTTATCGTCGCGCGTCTAGATTGGGCGGAATAGCGCGTCATGAAGATGATTGCGTGCGTCTGAAGGTATAACTTGAGCTTCCGGGTTGCAACAACTATCGCCAAAATTAGCTTTTGAATTTCTGGTAGCATCGAGGAGAGCCTTTGAGTAGACAATGTTCAACCAACCACTAGCAGTAACCATAAACCCCAATTTCTCTGATTTTTACCATAACTTCTCAATAATTAAAAAAACCCAGTTCAAAATCACCAAAAAGAGTAGCTAAAATGCAACGGGAATGATCAGAACAACTGGATTTCGGGACTGCTTGGCAATAACATTTGGGCCTTTGATGTAGGCCTGCGACATTTTCAGTCCAAACAAGGGTCACCGAGTCCATATCAAACCCAAGCAACCACCCGAGGTCCCGAACACCACCGACTTTTCCAGCTCAAAGAACCTCTTCACCATCAACCCCGGCACCCGCCCGGCCTGTATCACCGCCGCCTAGTCCTTCGGCAGGCTCTCCGACGCCTCGGCCATGGCGGCGGATGCAGCTATTGAAACCCCGTCTCCTCCGTTTTACTCCCCTTCTTCCCATTTCAGCCCGCAGCGCCACTTCTACCTCGCCGTCGACAGACACCAGTTCAAGATGGTAATTTCTCCGCACCCATCTGCGTAAAAGTTGAGCTTTTTTGGCTAATTGAAGTTAAAAGTTGTGAAATTTAACTGGGCAGGACACGTTGATGGACTTATTGGGCGTGGCGGGTCGGCGTCCGGGGTTGCCCATGGTGGTCTGCTGCAGCTCACGTGACGAGCTCGACGCCGTTAGCTCCGCCGTCGCCAACGTCCCCTATATCTCTTTGGCTTCTCTGGTAAATTTTCAATTTTTCTTCTTCCACCCACACTCATTAGCCATTCCCTCATACAGTGTTATTGTTTGATTGATTCACTACATAAAATCTATGTGCATGAAATGCTAATGGTGTTTAAAAGCCTCAATATGCATCGACCTAAGGCGAATAAACCCAGGGTTTTCGTAACTTTTATGAACTCAGTTGTGTTGCATAACTTATGAAGCATGTTGATTAGTATGCAAAAGGGTATATGAATTTGACAATGTGTGATGAATAAGTTATTAGGACCGTGTCCCCGTTAATGCGGATGAAAAAAATGGAAGATTGATCGCTGGAAGAAGCTTTGGTGTGGGCTTGGTGTTCGACCAAAAGAGTCTTTGATGGTTAAGTTATATTGCGGGGAGGAAGAACCGCATTAGAGTTTCTTCCTCTTTTCTGTCGACCTTTGGTAGTAGGAATGCACTTATTGTATAGGAGTTCTCGTTTTATTGGGAATGCGTGATTGGATTATGAGCAGGTATCTTCGTTCCAGTTTTAACCAAGGGGTCTCACCCTTAACATAACGTCCTGTAGGAGTTCAAAATTCCGTTGCCTTCTAGGATGGTAGTTGCCAGAAAATGCCAGAAAGGGACTGATAATCGTGCCTGGCTCGACTTTGCAGTGTGCTTTGATTATTATGCTTCATGGTTAAACTTCAAGCCATTACTGATAATTATTTGCTGTTATCGAATTTGAATCTTTTCGTGATGGTCAAATGATAACAATCGAAATAGGTGATATTTGGTTGCATTTAAGGTAATTATTATGGTTATGTTGTAAACGTGCCAAACACAAGTAACCATGTTTAGAGTCGTCGAAATGTGGTAATTGGATTAGTGTTTCTAATAGAGCTCGTGCATCATATCTTGGATCGCAGTACACTGACCTTGCTGAAGCAGACCGTTCTTTAATATTAGAGCATTTTCGGCAAGCAACAATGAGGTGGAACCCAGAAGTGAGTGCTCAATCAGCAGTTGATAATGAGTCTGTGAAAGATGAACAAAAATCTCATATGATAGTTGCAACAGATGCATGCCTTCCGCTGCTTGCTTCTGGGGAGTCACCTATAGCTGCCCGTGTTCTTATAAATTATGAGTTACCGACAAAGAAGGTACAGTTCTCATTCTTCCTTTGGGAATTGGGACTTAGATGTACCGCAATTTCATGCATTATGCTGACAGTTACTCTTGTTGTGCCATTTCAAGGTCGTTAATGATTGAATTCTGTGTTATAACAGTTGTTAACATGGGACTGCATGTGGTTTTGCTACCTTATGCATTACATACTTCGTCCCTTGTATTTTCTCATGTATATATGCTTCCTTCCTTACAATCCTCTGTGCAGGAAACATATATGAGGCGTATGACAACTTGTTTGGCTGCAGGTTCGTCCTACCAAGTTGTACTACTTTGTTAGTTGCATATTAATGGGGTATGGTCTCTTGCGATAACTTTGTACCAATACTTGCAGATGGGATTGTAATCAACATGGTCGTCGGGGGTGAGGTAGTAACTCTCAAAAGTCTTGAAGAAAGTGGCAACCTGGTCATAGCTGAGATGCCCATACATGTGAGTTTGTCAATGCTTACGTTTCCCACAGTTCCTTTCTGTTTCTCTCGCGTAGATGGGCACTCGTTTGATATATGGTTGATTGGATTGCAGATTTCTGAGATCTTATGAAGATATATAATGTGCTATGCTGGCGGACATGTCAGGGAGATGATTCCTTGTACTTTGCTGTGGTGGTCGAAGCAATTGTGCGTGATCTGAGTGCCCTTTGAGTGGTTCCGACGATGTTGAATTTATACTGATTTGTAATTTTAGATGAGACTTGGTTCTGTACGTAGTATAGATGAAGAAGGAGGAAGACATATTAAATCCAAACAAGTTTTGACTTTTATTGTTTTCAAGAAAAGAATAAATACGAACAAGTTTGGAGAGGCAACGCGTGCATCTGCTTGTCTTTAGCGGAACTTTTGCCCAGGCGTACCTACTAGCTACAACATTAGAGATGACAAGCATCAGTGGAGATTAAGAAATTATACTTGACATGATCATCAAAGTAACATGCTGTTGTTTTAACTCGGTCTTGTACGTGGGTTCTTTGGGATTGTATGTCTGTTATCAATTAGTTTTAAAAACCTCCCATCAGCAAGAAGAAGACCAAAGAATCTAAGCTCCATTGTGCCTGCCTCCGCAACGGTTGCTTGATAAACCTTGGTCGTACCAGCATCAACGGCCTCTAATGTTATAAAATGGTTGAGACAGCCGGCAAGAAACTGCACACTTTCCCTTATCCCCCTTGCAAATTGCAGTCGGGCACCCTAAGAGAGACACAGAGAGAACAATGTACAAAAGTTATTTTTTCTTATAGAGGGTGAGCGTGAGCTACTGAAAATAGAAGAGAATGATGGAGTTAGTTCAAACCTTTTGCTTGTTGAACTCTTTCGCAGCGAAAAGAGCAGGTGGAGTTTTAAGACGGCGCTTAGTATGCGATCTACCTCTGTTTTTCTGTTTCTTAGTCTTAGGAATATAAGCAGACGGACGTGAAAACAGGTCGTCCAGCTGCTGGAGTTGATTAATGTTGTAGTGGGACAAGTTGTTGAATATTGCCGACGCTGGAGGTGGCCTTGGTAGTGCTGCTCTTTTAACAATACTAGTACTAGTACTAGTAGCAGCATGAGCACCACTGCAAGTCCCAAACTTTCCGACCACAGAGCGAAAGCGGAGAGCCAATGCCAATGCCATGTTATCCGAGAACTAGTCTGGTCAGACACTGACACTGCAAGTAAGACCACTAAATGCCAAGTTAAATTGGTTTATGAGCAAAAATCTACACAAGTCTAGACAAAATAGCTTGTGAATGCAACATCAAAAATCACTTACGAGTTTTTTTACAGCAAAACAACAACTGAATTATCGTAGCCGAATCAGTCCAGCCCAACAAGAACAACGACATAATTCTAATTTATTAGAAATTGAAATTCAAATAGAACAATCAGAAATCAATTGTTCGGGATCCCAATCAGGCAATCACAAAGAATAGATTTACCTTAAATATAATTTAGGTGAAGCAGGAGGCAGCGGCTGCTAGTAGCAGCAAGCAAACGAACAGATTTCACACATTTTTCTTTGTTTCTTTTCTGTAGAACCAACATTTTCTTCTTTTCTTATTTTATTCGATAGGACGACAATTATGGTCCCGCCAAAGCTAGCTAGGACTAAGTTTACTTAGGAAGCCCAGTAGGCTTTTTTCTTTTTATTACGTGGCAGAATCTGGTGTCTTGAATCAACTTTTATATGTTTTCAACGGTTGTAGATGAAAAAGCAGCACAATACTACAATACTACAACCTAATAGTCAGTTCACTTTGGTTTTTTGGTTTTTTGGTTGAACTTCGTGTACAATTCTCTCTCCTCCCTCTCTCTCTTCCCCATCTCTCTCTGTTCAATCTGAGTTCAACCTATCCTGGAGGATGAAATGTTGAACACCTTGAACTTCGTGTACACATTGGATAAAAATCTTATCGAAATTCATCACCAATAATTGTCTTTTATGATAATGACACATGTCGCAATGAGAATGATTTAAAATCTGATCGAAATCTATCCTCAAAAATTCTGAAAAGATAACGACACGTGGCACGACGACATTGGATAAAAATCTTATCAAAATCCATCACCAATAATTGTCTTTTCGGATAATAACACGTGTCGCAACGAGAACGATTTAAAATCTGATCGAAATCTATCCTCAAATATTCTGAAAAGGTAACCACACGTGGCACGACGACATTGGATAAAAATCTTATCGAAATCCATCCCCAATAATTGTCTTTTCGGATAATGATACGTGTCGCAACGAGAACGATTAAAAATCTTATCCGAAATTACAAATAAAATTATTTTTTATTATTTTAAAAAAAGGATGAATTGCCAATTTAGTCCCTGAATTATCACCTCAGTGAAAATTAGGTCCTTAAACTATTTTTTCAGAAAAATTAGTCCTTGAATTATAAAAATCTGTCAATTACATCCCTAATATTATATTCAAAGCTACTATATTCAATTTTCCGTCAATTTAAGTCACGTTATTTGCATGTGATACATATTAGAGGGTAGATTGGTAGTTTTCCATAAAGAAATAGTGTATGGAGTTAACTTTGGAAGGTAAATTGGTAGTTTTTCATAAGAAATAGTGTAAGTTAACTTGGAAGGTAAATTAGATGTTAGATTCGCAACCTATATGAAATGTGAAGGGCTTATATGAGAGAAAATGACGGTATTACACTCTAAAGTGTGTCAAGTGACTTAAGTTGAAGAAAAATTGGACAAAATAGCTTTGAATATAATAGTAGAGATGAAATTAGCAATTTTTAATGAATTTGGGGACTTAATTTACCGAAAAAATAATTCAGGGACCTAATTTTCACTGAGTTAATAATTCAGGGACTAAATCGACACTTCACCCTAAAAAAAAACTAATATTTTATTGCCTATTGCTAGGGCTATTCAAGTGCAACGGTGGAGATGCAAAAGGCAATTATTGTTTATTAATGCTGTGAGATCCCACATCACCCAGGGGAGTGATCCTTATATGTATATTCTCATCCCTACCTAGCGCGAGGCCTTTTGGGAGCTCACTGGCTTCGGGTTCCATGGGAACTCCGAAGTTAAGCGAGTAGCGTGCGAGAGCACTCCCATGATGGGTGACCCACTGGGAAGTTCTCGTGTGAGTTCCCAGAAACAAAACCGTGAGGGCGTAGTCGGGGCCCAAAGCGGACAATATCGTGCTACGGTGGTGGAGCAGGCCCAGGTTGTGGTCGGGGCCCGGGCCGGGATGTGACAAAGGCAGTTACTGTTCTCTGATATATTAAATAGTGAATAGACAGACTGGGGGCACCAAGGGAACGGGTAAGGGAGGTATAGGTATAGGTTTTTAGGGCTGAAAAAGCAAACCATTCTCTCATTTGTCTTCAACTTTCAGGTCCTCTCCCCCTCTCTCTACGTCTCTATCTCTGTAGTTTCACAAATTAGGGTTTCAAATAGGGGTGGGTTCAAAAAACCGAAAAAAACCGAAAACCAAACCGAACTGAGGCCGAAAAAAACCGAACCGAACCGAACCAAAAAAAAAATCATATATAAATACTAAAAAAAACCTTGGCGTCGTCAAGGTTTGAACCCTTGACCTGCAGATAGGGGTTAGCGCCTGCAAGGCAACTTGACTGCAGGCTTTCCATTATTATTATTGTACCGGTAATATATTTATAGGTTTCTTATGTTTAATGCTTTATAAAGTTTCTTAACTTTACAAACCCTAGCCGTCTCATTCATTTTGGATCTCAAATATTTTTGAGATGCCGCTGCTCAGTCTCTCTCTCTCCCTCCTTCTCTCAGTTGCTTCCTCAGTCTCTCTCTCCTTCCCTCTCCCTCCTTCCCTCTCCTTACTCTCTTCCTCCAAATCACTCTCTCTCCACTCTTCTCCTGTCCTCCTCGCGGATTCTTTCTTCCAAACTATGATTTTCCCTCGGCCTTTTCAAGACCCGACGAGACCCGATGAAAAGAGGGAATTGTAAGAGCTTGCGACGATCATGGCAATATCCCTGCAGCAAAGGTTGTGGGTTTTATTTATTTTCAGTTCATACCCATTTGAAATTTATGTAATTTAAGGTGAAAAAGTTTGTATTTTTCTCTGAAAATGTTTTGGAATTTTCTAGATCTATTGTGGACTTGACTATGAATTTGAATGTGGGCACTGGGCATGTGTGGAGTCCGACTATGGCATTTAGACGAACCCGTTTACTTTTTTTTTTTTGATCTGCATCTATCAACTAATTTGTTGAATTATTTCATGATTTTGTAAATTTTAAAGTTTTAGAATTTTGAATCTGGCGATGTACATTTCCTTGAAGAATATATGTTTCTTTATTTGCTTAAGTTTTGAAAATTTGAAATCGATCTGCTTAATTACTTGAATATATTCAGGATTTTAAGGCTCTCAATTCTCTGATATATGAGAACTGGGAGGTTGCTTCCATTTACATTATTTAAAAAAAAAAAAAAAAAAAAAAACCGAAAAAAACCAAAACCGAAAAAAACCGAACCGAAAAAAAAATGAACCTAATCGAACCGAACCGAAATTTCGGTTGGGTTTCGGTTTTGGCAAAAAACCGAACCGTTTGGAACCGAACCCAGCCCTAGTTTCAAATTTCTCTCTGACTTCTGATTTTTTAATTTTGTGCTCAGTTTTGTGAGATTTTTGGGCTATGGTCGGATTGAAGTCGGGTTACTCCAGTTTACGGGTCTATTGTGTCCTGCTGTCATTTCCTTTTTTTTGAGAAGATTGTATTTTCTGAAACTTTCTTCATTGTAATTAG
This sequence comes from Cotoneaster glaucophyllus, assembly GCA_036320875.1. Classification (NCBI taxonomy): domain Eukaryota; kingdom Viridiplantae; phylum Streptophyta; class Magnoliopsida; order Rosales; family Rosaceae; genus Cotoneaster; species Cotoneaster glaucophyllus. Next base: position 29,831,596 of record CM070063.1, read on the forward strand.
TCAGTAGAACATATTTGCAAAATAACTGTTATTATCTTGATGTTTCAATTTGTGCATATATATATATATATATATATATATATATATATATATGTGTATATGAACTGGCTGTCCTGGTTTCTAACATGATTTGGGGATATATGGCAATAGTGATACAACAAAGCTGTCGACAATTTCATTTTGTTGTCTTTTGGTTGATACAAAACCTTTATGTTGACTCCCATTGATCTTTATTTCATGTTGTTTCCCCCTTTAATTTTAGGTCGATGCAGCAAGAAGGGCAGGAGCCCATGGTGTAATGGTTGGACGCGCTGCATATAAGAAGTATGTAATGTCATAATTTGGATTTTCTATTTCCTTTTGGTAAATTGCTGCAAGAACTTGCAAATTTGGTTATACATAGTTCAAGTCTCTATCTATGACTCCTATATTTTTGTTTCATTTTTGTGTCTGTGTGGCTAGTGCGCATGTAATTCTAGCCCTTCGAGTGAAAGTAGAACTCTTTCAGTATAAAGTTTTTGTTTCCTATCAAAGAACCCAATGAAATCCCCACGTGAAAACTAGGGATTAAGTAGAAGAGCAAAACTTGAAAGAATGAAATCAGGGTAGCCGATTTCTGTGAAATTTGAGCATGGAGTGTTTTGAGGCGGGAAGAATGAAACCACTTATCTTGAGCTTTTCTGGTCTAAGAGTCTTATCCAAGAAAAGAAAGCATTTTCCCTCCGCTATATGGAAAGTGAAAGATCCAAATGCGCGTCTTGCATGTGCCAAGTAAGAAATTTACTGGAAAGTGAATGATCCAGACTTGAATGATGATTGACTACTAGCTTTAATGATTCCACCATTTTAAAATATCCCCAACATTTTGTGTTTTAGGATTCGTGTTAACTTTATTTTAGGTTCTTATTTTATCTAGATATAGAATTCTGATAGTCCTCTCTATTGCAATGTTAATTTGTGACTCCAAAGCTGACTGACAACCACTGTACGTTTTCTTTATTGGGTATTGATTCGTTTGCAAACTTTGTTCTTGAAAAAGCACTTTTGAGAATGGAAGCACTTCTGAGTTTGATAGTTACTGGTATTTGGACTTCTGTGTTGTGATCACTTCTGCGTTTTGTTTATTGGGTTTGATTCAAAATCGTTACTTTTTCTTTGTTTATGTTCATGATTAGCATGACGGAGGATGAACAGACGCAGAATTGTACTCCACTGGATGTTTTAACATGTTGATGTTGTGTGTTTTACTGTTTTATTAGATTTGGTGCTTCATATGCAGATAATATTTTTGTGATTCGGATTTCCCATTTGAAATTTTTGCCATTATTCCATTGATTTAGTAATTAAATTTATGCCTTAATTCAGCTTTTTCATCATGATGAGTATTAGGGACAGAGTAGGAGAGGTTGGTGATTTTATAGAGCACAATCATCAGGCTGCTTGGGTGCTTTGTGTTTATTTATTTAGGTTTACGTTAAATGGATTTGATGTGATTCTGATTTTGGAATTGGGTGTTGAGTACTGAATTGTTGCTTGATATATTTGTAATAGGATTTTCTCCAGCAGTGGAATCCGAGGAAGATTTGAAAAACTGAGAAATCATTTTGTTCTCCACTTGGAAATTGGTGGAGATGTCAAGTTATGTGGGTATTCACATTAGGGATCAATCGCTTCAAAGCCAGTTAATGCAGATTGAGCTTCGCAGTCTAGCATCCAAAGTATGTATAATTTGTTCCCTAGCCAGTTGATGTTTAAAAGTGTAGGAGGTTTATCTGAATTTTGATATCGTGTGGTATTTGTGGATCTTATGTGATAGTTTTTCTTTAACAAGTGGCTTTGAGTTAATTGCAAATTTTTTTGCTTTTCAGTTTGATTCATTGAAGAATCAGAATGGTAAAGTTATGGCTGGAGATTTGCCACCTTTAATGGTGAAATTAAAGGCATTCATAGAAATGTATTCTGAGGAGGAGATCAGAGGTATCTTAAGTGGGTTGGATTCTGACTTCAGTGACAAGATTGATTTGAATCCTTCCTTAGGGTGATTCATTTTGTTTCTTTGTTTTATTTTTCCTCTCTCTCTCTCTCTCTCTCTCTCTCACACACACGCACACACACACGCACACTCACACACTCACTCCCCTATGCATGTACTGAGTTAATCATAGTGCTGAACAAAGTAGGTATAAGCTTAACGATCAGAGATCGTTGGTTTAAAACTTCAAATTGCAGAAATGGGGCAAGGCTGCATATGTGTGTTGCCCTCTCTAGATTCAAGTGTGGCAGTTTGTAGTATCATAGTACTATACCACCACCCGTTTTAATCGAAAGAAGTCCCAGATCAGAAGAAATGTTTTTTATTTTCCTTCTTCTCTAGTTAGGTGTATAAGACTTTGCATGTAACTTGCTACATTCACAAGTGAATTTATAGGATTTCACATATTAATTTATTGCACAAATTGCACAGGCATACTTAAGTTTGCAAGGGCAAACAACAACTGTTGTGGTTTTTTGATTCTTTGTGTATGAATGCATCTCTTTTTAATCATGGATCAGATGATCAGATATATTTTTGTACCTTTGGGTCCACTCTGAAAGAAAATTGTACTACTATTTGATATAGATGTCGTATAATATATTGGTTTTCAGGGATTTTTGGTCTTTGCAGGTTTTTATCTGGCTGGGCAAATGCCTTTGCCGTCACTCTCTATGTATAATTTTCTTTTAAGCAAGGCAATATACCTATGACATTCAGAAAATGCTTGTCGAGGCAGCACTGTAACATCTTATTAGTTCCTTTGAATTAGGGCTGTTGCTGGATCGTCAGGTAAAATTTTTGAAACTTCTATGAATGTTTTTTTATTTCATGCTTTCATATTCCTTATGTGTGCCTCTCTACAGTTCGTCCATGAATATTTATTGTTGTTTTCATCAGTTTTTTCCCGAGCAACTACAATAAAAAAAGATGAAAGAAGGTGCAATAAGATATTGGACATGTAAATGGCAGGTGCTAATACATAAACCTCTAGATAACCAGCTGTAATTAAACACAAAAACATCTCCAAAGTGACAGAAACAGTTCCAAGCTTTAGATAAGCCACACATCATCTAAACCTCTCAAATTGAGTTACATTTAATTGCGCATGATAGCAATCGACCCAATGGGCTGAATTGCTTCCGACTCAATATTGAATACTCCGTAGGGAGGATGATAAGGAAAAATTGGGTATTTTCCTCCTAATAGTGCTCGTGGAGCCTTCTCGTTTCTTGCCAATCTTTTCAAAACTTTGAAGTAGCCGTCAACTCCCCACCCACATCCCCAGCTATTTCTTACTTTCCAATACCTAGGTCCGTATCCGCATATGTTGACGTGGTGAAAACCGAATCCACAACCGCATCGTTTGCAATGATACTTTGCATCTTTGGTATATAGCTTGCAGTCTTGGTCTTGACATTTGTCGCAATTTTGCAATGTATTAATATATCCAAGTACTCCCTGCATATGAAACAAGAGTTTATTACTATGAGAATAGAGGCATTTTCTTTACTGTGAGATAGAGGCTTTGTATACTTCACGATTAGATAATTTACTTCTTATTAATAATTGATTTAAATTTCATTTACGTATTTCATTTCAGTTTCTATCTTTTAGATTTTCTTTGCTAACTTCAGCTACTTGAAAAAAAGGGTACTTTTGGGTCTGTGAAGTACTGGATAAAATTTGGCAACTGTAATATGTGAATCGCACAGGAAGAGATGTTGTATTCACATATCCCAAAAGCAATTTAGGCGAAGCCACAAAGGTTCCAGTACTTCACAAACCCAAAATGACCCTTTTTTCAAGTAGCTGAAGTTAGCAAAGAAAATCTAAAAGATAGAAACTAAAATGAAATACGTAAATGAAATTTAAATCAATTATTAATAAGAAGTAAATTATCTAATCGTGAAGTAGACAAAGCCTCTATCTCACAGTAAAGACAATGCCCCTATTCTCATAGTAATAAACTCTTGTTTCATATGCAGGGAGTACTTGGATATATTAATACATTGCGACAAATGTCAAGACCAAGACTGCAAGCTATATACCAAAGATGCAAAGTATCATTGCAAACGATGCGGTTGTGGATTCGGTTTTCACCACGTCAACATATGCGGATACGGACCTAGGTATTGGAAAGTAAGAAATAGCTGGGGATGTGGGTGGGGAGTTGACGGCTACTTCAAAGTTTTGAAAAGATTGGCAAGAAACGAGAAGGCTCCACGAGCACTATTAGGAGGAAAATACCCAATTTTTCCTTATCATCCTCCCTACGGAGTATTCAATATTGAGGCGGAAGCAATTCAGCCCATTGGGTCGATTGCTATCATGCGTAATTAAATGTAACTCAATTTAAGAGGTTTAGATGGTGTGTGGCTTATCTAAAGCTTGGAACTGTTTCTTACTTTGGAGATGTTTTTGTGTTTAATTACAGCTGGTTATCTAGAGGTTTATGTATTAGCACCTGCCCTTTACATGTCCAATATCTTATCGCACCTTTTTTTATTGTGCAAGAGACGTTGATGGGCCTGGCGGGTAGGCGTCCGGGGTTGCCCATGGTGGTCTGCTGCAGCTCACGAGCTCGACTCCGGCCAATGTCCCCTTTATCTCTTTGGCTTCTATGGTTTCAACTTTTCTTCTTCCACCCACACTCAGTGTTATTGTTTGATTCTGTTCTTAAAATTTATGTACATGAGCAGCTAATAGTGTCGAAAAGCCTCAATATGCATCGACCCAAGTCAAATAACCCCGGTTTCGTAACTTTTATTAACTCAGTTGTGTTCCATAACTTATGAAGCATGATGATTGATAGGCAAAAGGGTATGAATTTGACAATGTATGATAAATAAAGTATTAGGACCATGACCCCCTTCATGCTGATAAAAAAAAATTGGAAGAAGCTTTAGTGTGGGCTTGGTGCTCGACCAAAGAGTATTCAATGGTTAAGTTAGATTGCGAGGAGGAAGAACTGCATTAGAGTTTCTTCTTGTTTTCTATCGACCTTTGCTAGTAGGAATGCACACTTATTATAGAGGAGTTCTAGTTTTATTAGGAATGAGTGATTCGATTATGAGCGGGTTTCTTCGTTCCAGTTATAACCAAGGTCTCTCACCCTTAACGTAACTTCCTGTAAGAGTTTGGAATTGAGTTGCCTTCTAGGATGGTAGTTGCCAGAAAGGAACAGTAATCGGACCTGGCTTTACTTTGCAATGTGCTTTGATTATTATGCTTAATAGTTAAAACTTCATTACCCATGTTTCGAGACGTTGAAACTTGAATTTCCAATTACTGTTAGTGTATCTAATATAGCCCGTTCATCATATCTTGTATCCCAGTACACTGACCTTGCTGAAGCAGACCGTTCTTTAATATTAGAGCATTGGCAAGCAACAATGAGGTGGAGCCCAGAAGTCAGTGCTCAACCAGCAGTTGATAGTGAGTCTGAAAGATGAACAAAAATCTCATATGATAGTTGCAACAGATGCATGCCTTCCGCTGCTTGCTTCTGGGGAGTCACCTATAGCCGCTCGTGTTCTTATAAATTACGAGTTACCAACAAAGAAGGTACAGTTCTCATTCTTCCTTTGGGAATTGGACTTAGATGTACCACAATTTCATGCATCGATTTATGCTGACAGTTACTGTTGTGCCATGTTCAAGGTTGTTAAAGACTGAATTCTGTGTTATAACAGTTAACTTGGGACTGCATGTGTTTTTGCTACCTTATGCATTACATGCCGCGTCCCTTCTATTTCTCATGTATATAGCTTCCTTCCTTACAATCCTCTGTGCAGGAAACATATACGAGGCGTATGACAACTTGTTTGGCTGGAGGTTTGTCCTACAAAGTTGTACTACTTTGTTAGTTGCATATTAATGGGGTTTGCTCTCTTGCAACAACTTTGTATAAATACATTCAGATGGGATTGTAAATCAACAGGGTCGTTGGGGGTGAGGTTGTAACTCTCAAAAGTCTTGAAGAAAGTAGCAACCCGGTCATAGCTGAGATGCCCATACATGTGAGTTTGTCAATGCTTACGTTTCCCACATTTTGGTTAGCCACCCTGTTCCTTTCTGTTTCTCTTGCATAGATGGGCACTCGTTTGATATATGGTTGGTTGGATTGCAGATTTCTGAGATTTTATGAAGAAATATAATGTGCTATGCTGGCAGACATGTTAGAGAAATGATTCCTTGTACTAGCTGCGGTGGTCGAAGCAATTGTGCGTGATCTGAGTGCCCTTTGAGTGGTTCCGATGATGTTGAATTTATACTGATATGTGATTTTAGATGAGACTTGGTTTTGTATCACTTGCCTAGTGGAATATCGGCCTAATAGATAGAAGGAAAGACACTAGTTGGTTAGAAAAGCCCCGTGTAGCGTCCCTCTTTTGAGGCATGGTTGGTTGCTTTTGAAACTTCGGTAGGATCAAATAATATCCACGATATATCGATAGTCGACAATGAATTTATATGCTTGTTGATTGAATAGTCATGAATTGTTGGTGCATTCTTCTGGTGTTGGGAGTGTCATCAGATTGTTTTAGGGCTTAGATTCATGCGCGATTTTTATCTTCTGTTCTCTAAGAGGATATATGTTGAGTTAAGTTGGCACTTAACCTACTTCACTCTCTCACAGGCTATCTTGTTTGATGACTTCCATTGGACGAGTACACTGCCGCCGTGGTGTCTGTTACTGCAATTAGGGTTTTCTCCGGCGGTTGACTGTGACATCTAAAGTATGAAGGAAAATTTCATGTTCTTTCTTTTGAACTGCGTAGGATGAACCAAACCAAAAGCACCCGTATAATTTCATTGATGTACAATCTGTAATTCCGTAAAATGAAATCAATATCCAACACAAATTTACTCACAACAATCATCTAACTTTGGTCATCTGCCATACGCTCTACTCTCGGATCTTTTGAATTCCAATCCAACGTGCATAATCGACCCACCTGTTCCACAATACAAAGAATTATGAGAATATTAAGACTGAGCACAACAAACTAATAAAATGGCATTCAAGGAGAACTCAGATCATACATCAAGGAACCCAAGAACGTGTTGCCAGTTCGAACAGCAAAGCAGATTGCACTCAGTATAAGCTTGTGTTGGTGCAGCAAGGGTTCTAGAAGGCGTTGTTCAATTACTCCGGCGAGAACTTGGTACCTTTGAAAGAAAAGAGACTTCATCATGCACGGTTGGAATAATTAAGCTACGATGAATTTCCAGATTCTTCAAACACATCACTGACTATAGTTCAGACACATAAACAAGAATGTGCATCTTCACGATACGAGTTGAGGAGTTAAAGCTACTCGGATTGTATTTTAAGATATCCTCTCACATATATTGCTGTTGCAAGAATTTTGTAAACAGTTTCTTCCGTTACCATGTTCTTGGAGACAATATATGGTTTCAAATAGTTAAAAGAGCTTGTTTCTCTTTAGACATATGCTTACAACCCAAAGCTTCATGATAACCAGAAAGGCCCCAGTTCTATCTAGAAATGCCACAAATGGTACGATTCTCCATGATTATGACAGTATTTAAAGCCTCGAAATTCTTTATGCATCAGTCAGTCTAGAAATGTTTGTTAATGGCCTAAACCAACGGCTCGTGAAGGTTAGAGTAAACAATAAGTAGAATACTTAAATCTGAAAAAGCAATTGTACCTTAGATTGCTAGAAACCGCCATATAAACTCCATAGGCTACACTAGTTGATAGTACGGGAACATCCTCTGCTTCACCAGCAAAAGATTTATCGAGAGCTTTTCGTGCATTAATCAATGCATTGGTTACACCCGTACCAACCTGAATGATTTTTAATCAAAATTGAAATCCATCATGACACCAAACGGCTACTAACTATGTCAACAATATTGGCATAGTCGAATAAGAGAAAAGAGAATCAAAATTCGAAGAACACTTCATATGTACATTCTGCAACGATAAAACAAGACAAAAACAATCTAGTAATGTACCAAAACTCCCATTTCTTTCTCTGAATGTATAATATTGCAGTCAGCAATTGAGAATTACATTACTTTCAAAGACAGTAAAGCACACCAGAGCCTCAGAATGGTGAATAAATTCTCAGACTGGTTGGAGAAGCTCGTGCCCTTGTATATTATTTGGAGAAAAAGAAATTTGCAACTTTACCATACGTGAATGTTGATACAGCATTAAAACTAATGGAGTTCTACCAATGGATTAATTTAAGTATGCCAAAATCGAGTCCTGATTAGATTTAATTTTGGACAAGCAAAGCTCAAACAACCAGTGGTGTGATCATTAAATTAGAATCAGTAATGGATTTTAATCTCGAGTACAAGAAAGAAAATTTTGATAGACATATACTGCATACGTATCCGGCATGTTTAGTACAAATGCTAGTACATTTAGCTTATATGCCGAACAAAAGCTGATATAGTTTTTCCTGCATAACTTAAAAAGTATGAAAAGTATTCGATGATTGCTGAAAATTCCATTGTTTCCAACCAAGATAGAACAAATATCAAGTATCTTACGGGAAGCTTTGGCCATCTTTGGTGTTCTAATGTCACATGAAAAGTTCATGATAGAAGGGAAAACGAGAGGACAGCCACAATGTCTTACTTGCGTAAATGTTACAGATAATTCTAAGAAATGTTAAAGCTAAGGCATTTCAAAACATGTAAGGTGTTTCACTTACCAGAGATGCACCAGTCCCGACTGCAAATAGTTTAGCTCCATTTCTCTGAATAAAACCATCAAAATACTATAAACTCCAATGCGCCATAACATCAAATAATTTTAGATGACATAACACAATATCACATACCACTATTGCGCCTATTCTCTGTAAGAATGAGTAAGATGTTCCAGACAAAGCTACCTGCAAGCAATATCAATGACTCACATGATGTTATAGTTATACTATATGAAGTGGTAACTTGTAAAGCCAAAAATAATGAAGCAAGAAATAACCTGGAAAGCATTATCCGGACACCCGTAGAAGAACTTAGCAATACGGCCTGCGCTGACAGCAAGAGGTGGTCGAAGTGAAACAGTAGGAGCGGGAAGCCAGACAAGCATAAAATCAGCTATGATTGCCATCACCTAAGTTTTAAAAGGAAAAGAAAAAATATCCGTTTAAGGGTCAGGCGGCAAAAAGGTGGAACAAACCAAAAACAGAAACACTACCAGAAAAGGAAGGCAAGAACATATAGCATGAATTGGTAACCAAAAGACTTCTGCTAGAAAGTTGAAGGATGGCTGCAGAACTTTTGCACTCAAAGCAACTCATAGCTTGACATATATTAAAGCTTATGACAAGAAACGGAAAACTAAATCTACTGATTGAAAAAAACAAAAGGGCAAGGAAATAAAAAAGAAGAGTAAAAATGACCAAATACATGAATATGATTCAATGATTCTGTAATTGGAAATGCACAAATTGCACATAAGGTTGCTAACAATAGTTCGCATTGAGCTCAAAAGGAACAAAGATAGTTTTCTGCATCCATTCCAATTCATGACCCAAAATAAAGAACATGCTTCGCTGAAAGGCAGAATTTCCTAGTTTAACTTATTTATTTCTAACTTTATATCATATGGCATATCTCAGATTCCGCCAAAGCGTTTCAGAGGATTGTTGCGCTAATTTTACAAACACTAAACTGCTCATCTATGAAGCAGATGGAAATTACTTTGATTTGAGATGATAGTTTTCCATTATACAGCACAATGAAATCAAAGCTCTTATTTATACGGGAGACATACCACATCCGCAAAAACAAAATCCAGCTCTTTGGTAAAATTTTCTCGGCGCCGCTCCAATTCTGCAGCAGTCTGAAAAATGAGCAAACATGGAAAGAGCTTACATCCATACTAAGAGATACTCCAAATTGTACGTCATGTTCAAAAGTCAAGGATATCCAATGCATTATAGGGACACGATCTATGTTGAGAGCGAAGGACTTACGCGGAACGGGTTCACCATCACGTGACGTCCTTGGCAGCACATGGCAATGATAAAAAACGCCACATGACGGTAAACCCGTTATATGTAAATTGTCCCAAATAAGAACGGTTGATGCCACAAAACGGTCAAGATTTCTTCCTCTCAAAAATTCTAAGAATTATGACTTTGTTATATTTTTGGCATCAACTATAATAATCACATGCAAATGTGATCATCAAATTCTATTAAGAAGACCGCTGCTACACTTAAGCAAAATTGTTCATCGAATTTACGCAGCCAAATTTGTTACATTTAGGACGTCAATCAACGGATTTTTAGTCCAGGATCAATTTTAAACTAGAGTGAAAGTTCAGGACCAATTCTAAATTTTACTCTTAAATAAATCATACTAGTGACATAACATGAAGAGACGAGAAAATGGGAGCGCGAAAATCACTATTTTTGTGTCGTAAAGGGAAGAGAGTAAATGAAAAGCATGGACCTTGGTGAATATCCCAACGCCGCACTCGATGCCAACTTTAGTCAAGAACAAGTCGTCCGCAAGCAACCGCTCCTTGAACCCATCAAACCCAAGCAGCCACCTGAACACTGCCGACTTCTCCAGCTCAAAGAACCTCTTCACAATCAACCCCGGCACCCGCCCCGCCTCTATAGCCGCCGCCAAGTCCTTCGGCAGACTCTCCGACGACCTCCCAGCCTCCGCCATTGCCGCCAGGGCCTCCGCCTTGTTTCGATCTCTGTCCTCACCACTTCCATCACCGTCATTGTTATTACCTCCGCTTCCGCCGTCTCCACCTCCGCCTGATGGGGGCTCACCGCCGTATGCGGCGGCGGCGAGGGGGGATCGGTGGAGGTGGGAGGTGGTGAGTTGGAGGGAGGGAGTTGCGGTGATGTTAGTGCGGGAGATGATGGTGAGAGTGAAGCTTTTTGGAGAGAGAGAGAAATGGCGGGGGGTGTTTGGTGAAGGGGGAAATTGAGAGTGAGAAGTGTAGAAGTTGGAGATGGTGGTGACTGCAGCCATTGTTGGTTGTTTTGCAGCGCTTTACTTTCACTACCTCCCTCTCTCTCCTCTCTCTTTCTCTCTCTCCTCTTCGAAGAAGTAGAGAGAGAATTGGAGAATCAGAAATTAAGGTTGTTGAAAGAAAATGGGTTGGTGGATCCAACTGGGTCTTGGTCTTCTTCCTCTTTCAGTTTTCTTTCTTTCTTTATTCTTTGGGTTTTTGATGAAATGATTTGAATGTGATTTTTTGTGGACAAGAAGAACCTAATGACTTTTGGGGAGTGAACTAAAATTCGGAGAAAGCGACTACTTGCAAGTTCATGCGTCTTTTCGACAGCCAAAGGCTGGACTGTGGTGGCAAAAGACTAGGATTATCTTCTTCTTTTTTTATTTTTTTTTATTTTGATGTGGTTTAACTGTGATCACTTAAATAGAAAGAGAAGGGAGGCAAGAAGAGGCAAAAAAATATGAGAAAGAATTCTACTTCGGTGGCAAAAGATCTTTTCTATATATAAAAAATAATAATTAAAAGTTCATGCAACTGGTTTTTAGTTCCTTTTTGCACACCCTTATGTGTCTATGGTTAGTTTATTCATTTCATAAAATAATCCTATATTTTTATATTTAAATACTGCACAATTAAATTTGGTCAAATTTGTGACAGCCCGTCTCTGATTTTAAGAGTTTTTAATTATTTTTATAAAGGATTTTACAAAATGCCCTTTTAGGTACGTGTGTTGTTCGAGGTTAATCGCTATGTCGTGCCACCTCAGATTTGTTTTCTTGGCATAACCTCGTAGTACTCGTCGCTACGGACGCGTGGGCGCAGACGGTTCATGATTTGGAGCTATAACGAAGAAGTTATTAAAGTTTGAAGTTTGAGCATTTTATGAATTTTATTATAAAATCTGGTGTGTCATTTGGATGACCCAGATTAAAGGAAAATTCAAATGAAGGGTGAGGATTGAAAGGAAAGAAAAATAAAAGAATGGGCCTTCCCCAATTAGAAGAAGAGAGAGAGTGGAGTTGCCCAATTAGAGGAAAAAGAATGAAGGAAACGGGTTGGGCAGAGAAGAGGAAGAGCTCTGGGAGAGCTTCGGGAGAGAGAACTGGCGAATGGAGTGAAGAGAGAGAAGGGACCGGCCAATTGGAACAGGGAAAGGAGGAAAGGAGAGAAGGTGAGAAGCGGAGGAAAAGAAGAGAAACGAGTTGGGAGAACCCATGACTCGCGCGCGCGACCCGCAGGTGTTCTCCACCCTTTTCCGTCGAAATTCATCATTTTTCCGGTGAGTTACATCAAACCATCACTTGGAAAACCCTCTATGATCTTCCCTCTTCCTATTACACCCCAAAAATCAAGGATTTTGGCCTTGAAATTAGATGAAACCGTGCGGTGTGTGTGCGGTGGGTACAAATTCTTCAAATCTCGAAATGTTTTCTTTCAATTACTAACACCCATAGCATCTCCTTAGGACCTGGAACAAAGCCCAAGAAGTAGTAGAGGCGTTGGATTAAGTTTGGAGGTCGAATTGAAGCTCACCCATTTCTAGGGTTCTTACGGATTTTGGTGAAATTGAAGTGTTTCCAAGCCAAATTGGCCTTGGCCGAAGGTATGAAAGTTGTTCCTCTCTTTGAGATCTTCAATTCTGCAATTTTTGAGAATTTTTAAAAATAGTTGAATTTTCCGGCGAGTCGGGGCGACCGACCGCCACTCGCGGCGGCCCGTGGCCAGTGGGCCGCCAATGTCATTCTTAGCCTGTGTTTAACGTTCTAGGTTCAGTTTTGATAATTGATTGACGTAAATTGAGTAATTGAACCTAAGTTCGTTACGATTCGTGGTTAGGTGAAAATATGAACCGACGATCCGACCGTTGGATCGTCACCAAACTTTGGTACGTGGTAGTACGTAATATTTGAAGAAGGTAGGAACTTACAGATCGGAAATCCGACGTACGGATCTTCCCGAATTAAGTTTGTAAGTTCATAAAGTAAAATGTGAACCGCCACTTGGTTTTGGCAATTAGCGGAAATCCGACCGTTGGATCGTAACGAAATTCGAGTATGTTGCTCTAGGAGCATAATGTGCATCTTGGGAAGTTACGGATCAGAGATTTGAGTTATGGATCTTCCGGATCAAGTAAGTGGGGCTATGGACCCTACCGTCGATCGTTGATCGACGGTTGACTTTTGATTAAGGGTCTTAAATGATTCTAGAATATCCTTGAGGATATGTTTTACGTAAATTACGAATTCTATGGTTAACTGTTCTAAGTTGTAGTTTGATATTTGTTTTAGGTGCCGAACGTTTTGGGCGCCTCGATGTTCACGTTAGGGAGCCGTAGCACGGACTCCTGGTGAGTGGGCGTTTGTTTTCCGTATATACCTATATACTACGTGTTTTTCCCAAAAATTGCATGTAAAATGCTTTTATAAGTGAAATGCCATGCCATTGCATATCTATACCTTTGATTATGCATCATGAGATGTGATTGCATTATGAATTGTATGCGCATGATTGTTGGTGCTGAGGACGCTCAGGTAAGTTCAGGTAAGATTCTTGTGTGTTTAAATAAGAGTTTAGTTATGACGAGATTGTTGAGATGCATCGATAGCTCATTAACCTACACCCCGGTGTTAGTGCTCCCGCCCAGAGTTAGGGGCCAGTCTTTCACGTGATGTTCACCTCCCGCACCACACACTCATCTTGGATCCAAGTTAGGTGCATAGTCCTGTCGTATAGACCACTTTCAGTGGGTTCGACTCGTAGGTGCCCGCGATCATTCGCACAGTCTTCACGTGATTGTAGCACTAGAGCGTACTATATTACACCCAGTCTTGTCGTATAGACCACCTTGAGTGGGTTCGACTTGTGTGCAGGATATACATTAAGATGAGATATGTTGAGATTGATTATGAGCTATAATTCCAGCCGTGCTGATCACACGGTAGACATGTTATTATCTATGATGAGTTTATTTCACCTGATGCACTTACCTGATGAATTAGTGGCATGGCATAGCATATATTTGATTCGTTGGCATATATATTTTGATGATGATGATGATTTTCAGATGAGATAAGTATATGTTTATACTATTTTCTGGGAAAGTATACAGGTTTTACGACGAGGGGTTATAAAGATTGTTTTGAAATGATTTTCGAGAAGACTTTGTTTTTGCCCACTCACGCTTTTGTTTTGCGCCCCTCCAGATATTAGCTAGCGTTGTTGGTGGCACCTGAGGTAGCAGCAGTTATTCTAACAGACCTTCACTCATGTAGGATCCCCGTTGGGGTGTTTTGTATAAATACTCTTTATGTTCAACTGCACCTAGACTTCATGCTCTGAATATGTATTAACACTCCTCGATTTTTGGTTTTTAATTATTCGTATTTCTCATTACTTTAATGCTTCCGCACTGTGCACATGGCTACGTCACCTCACGTGATGGCCAGCATGCCTTGATCTCGGTCGGGGTGTGTCAAAATTATTATAGAAATTTTAATTAAAAGCGTTGAGTTAACTTTATTTTAACAAAAAAAATATTTAATAATCTTATTTAATATAAAAAGCTTGAAATTTAATGAAAATGACAAAATACAATATAATAAGGATAAAAACTAAAGCCTCATAAATAAGAAACAAACCCATGATAAACCAAAATTTCTTTTTTCAGCCAATACCTGAAGAGTCTTTCTCTATAGAGGCTAATGCTTTACGAATATAATATCAAGTAAAGGCTCATCTTCTGTTCTACAAATCTAACTAATCTATACTACTACTAACTATAGTCAGACTGTAAACATAGTATGGTTTATATATTTTGTGCTAAGTGTCCCTTATAAAGTTGCAAGTGTCCCTTAAAATATAAAAATCCCAACACGAGAACGTAAACAAATAGAATAACACAGAACATTAATCATGTAGAATAATGCAGCCTTGAACATAATCAGGTTGCAGAACATTAATCGCGGAGAGAAGAAGAATCACTAGCTAAATACCGCTGGCCACGATCCAGGTTTACTTTTTGGCTGCCGGCCTCTCCCCTGAGGATATACATATATGAATGGCGGCCACGTTCAACTGCTGGTGTAATATATAAAATTACACCAGTGGTCCTCCTCCACTGCTACAAAAACCACGAAGCTGAAGCAGTGCAAGCACCAACGCAAACACCAGCGAGGGAAGCAACAGTGTGAGAGAAAGTGCGACGACTACATTAAGCAGAGGAGAAAGCAGGAGGAGCAGAGAGAGCATGCGGAGCAGCGGAGGTGGACGACGAAGAGGAGAAGGGGATGTTTTTACATACTAGAAAGAGACGAGTTCGAGGGGCAAGGGCAACATCGACAAGGAGATAGAGAATCCTTACTTCTTCAAAGACCAGCATTTTGAGACGAGAATTCAAACCGAGTATGGAAACGACCTCCATGGGCGCAGGGCTCATCAATGGAAACAAGTCGTCGAACATGAAGTTAGAGGCCAACACTGATGTCAAGGGTAAAATCGGAAGCTCAATAAATAATTTTGTTTGGGCCAATCTTATTGAGCTGGTTTGATATTGAGTTTTGTCATGATCATTAAATAATAAAGTTATTATATGTTTTTTATTATTATTAAAATTCAAAGTATTGAAATTTTTTTTATTAGTTTTCCTAATTTTTTTTGCAGCCCTGTGGTGATATTTGCATTTCAATGTGATACTCATAGTGAAAAAAATTATTAATTAATCTTTCGTGGTGAGCTCTGTTAGCAATTGAGGTCCAAACCTAAACTTCTGTTAGTACTTCATTAAATAAAAAGGGTAAGTCATCCTTTCGGGTAAGTCATCCTTTCAAAATCAAACTTATAACTACTATGAGTACTTATGTCGATTTACGTCATTTGATTGCTTGTTCGCTGCCTAACATAGGATGAATTAGTGAACCTTCCTTCATGTTTGTAGCTTCCCATGAAGAAGCAGAGGCAAAGCAAATCTTCTGGCTAAAGGTGGATGTGCAAATACAAGATAAAGGTGCTCTAGCTATTAAATCATCTTCAAAGAAAATGTCAAAAATACCACATAGATATATAACGGTAGCAAATGACGTATCACTATCATTTACTCAAACTGAGATGTCAAAGATGACATGTAAAAGAAACTAAGCTAACATGGACAAAGTCACAAAGTGATGTCAAATTTGAAGCTGCCTTCAAATTTGATTTTTGCTATTTCCAAAGACATTCCACTTGTTTTACCTTAAATGCAAGCATATTTAAGTATTATTTTATTAGTTTTAAACAACAACAACCCAACTTTTATTATTTTTGTTTAAATAAACATAAAGGAAGCAATAAATTTTGGCATACCGGTGGAAGGAAAATTGACAATATGTCAAATTGTCAAATCAGCCATCAAATTTAAATTTGATGTTTTGATTTTAACGTCTCATTTGAAGATGTTCTTAGGTTACTTTCTGATTTTGAAATGACGACTTTACTCTCTTTATTTAATGGAAGATTAACAAAAGTTTAGGTTTGAACTTTAATTGTTAGCTGAGTGTACCATGAAGGTTTAATTAATAACTTTTTCACTACGAGGGTCACATTGAAAGTACAGTATCAGCACAAAGACCACAAAAAAAGGTTCGGCCATTAAATTTTTAGTGTCAATAAGTTCTCTAAGATTACTAACACTGCTGTTCCGAAATCGTAAACACATTTGTTGAACTTCGTTAATATTACGCCTTATTTACTGTACTATTGTAATTACTATTACTGACGGTAACTGTGGTGTACCATACCATCCATAAGGTCTATGGCAGACAATACACCCTCGTCCCTCATGCTAACGTACGCCTCCTCCTACACGCACCCACAAGACCTCACTCCCTCCCTCGTTTCCTTCCAGCCCAAGCCGCTCTTCAAAACTTTCTGTCTCTGCCCGCTGGCTGTGAGGCGTCGCGAGATAAAACCATTCCGAGCCTCACCGAGTGCCCGCGGCGGCTCTTACGGCGGAGGCAGAGGTGGCTGAGGATGTGGATGAGAACGAAGAAGTGACAGGAGGTGATGGCTCTGCTGCTGTTGCTGTTTCTTCAAAGCCAAAGAAGGGGAAGGCTGCATTGCTTTTGAAGAGAGAAAGAGTGAGTCTTTTGTGGTTTTTCTTCTGCAAGTTCGGATTTTTCATTGTTTTGGGGTAAATTTTGATTATTTGGGCTACCTCGTTGGTGGCTTTTGCTTGTTTTTGGTTTTGATTACTGTTTTGGGATTAAAATTTCATGTGTTGTTCTTACATTTAGTTTTTAGTTTGATGAACATCGGTTAATTTAGCTAATACTTGTTTGTTATGCTAATTTAAATTCTAAAAATTAAGGATTGATATGAGTAATTAAGGTCATTTCGTTATCTTGGAGAAGAGACTAGTTCTGCAAAATTTGATATTTACATCCTTTGAATTGATGGTTTTCTCATGGTTTTGCATAATTATAAAGATGAAGAATGCTCCGAAGTTGCATTTGATAATCCTGTTCTAGTTTCTTTTTATGTTTATCATTTATGTTGTTAGATATAATCCTGCAATGTCCTATTTTTAAGTTCTTCCAAGATATCGGTAGTGATTCAAGTGCTCGGGTGTCTTCTTTTGTAAATGTCAGACAAGGTCCAAAAGATTCTTGGAAATTCAGAAATTGAGGGAAAACCAAAAAGGAATATGCGCTGCAGCCTGCCATTGCTTTACTGAAAGAAATGACGAATACGAAGTTTGTAGAAACTGCTGAAGCCCATTTCCGCCTCAATATTGACCCAAAATATAATGACCAACAGCTAAGAGCAACTGTGAGTTTTCTGATCTTGTTGGTCAGATTTATATTTAGTTATCAATGCTTAGCACTATATTATATCCTTTCACTTATTGTGGAATTCTTCTACTAGGTAAACCTGCCCAAGGGAACTGGACAGACTCAAAGTGGCTGTTCTTACTCAAGGTAGTTACGATTCTCAATTTCTCACCTTTGCACTAGTCCTTGGTGGAGAAAGAGTAATTATATCTGTCATTCAGTATGAGCTAAGGAGATGTATAATGTAATCCACGTATTTGAACCTAGTGGATACAAGTTGAAGATTTCAACCTAGAGAATAAAAAGTACAGGCGCATAGTAGTACAGGAGCATAACTATGCGGGCAATTTCCGCATTAGCATGTATTAGGTAGGTGTCCATTATTCCGAAAATATGTTATCTGAATTCTCTATAGGGGTAATTGTTTTGTCAATTAAGGGTAAACGGCAAAAACAAGTAACAACCTTACTGAGTGGTGTTTTGTGCTCTTTATGCTACTACCTTGGTTGATAAGAACAGAAGAAATACTTTCTTGGCTGAATCTATGCATTTCTAAGTGTTTTTTTTTATTTTCTGCCAAGGGGACATATTGCAAATGAATTAGTTGGAGGGTTTAGTATAGTATTCCCATTTCTTCCATGAAGTGGTCTTGAAATGATTGATGAGACATTGTTCCTCTGCTCTTGGTGAATTTTCTGTACCTGCCAATTTCTAGTTAGTGTATCATACTCCTTATTGAACTTCAAATTGGATTGGATCATCACCATTTCTCTTGTATGTAGTCTTAATAGTTTTCATGTAAGGTATAGTCACCTTCTTCTCTGAGTTTAAGTTTTCCTATACCTTCTTCTTCCTGATGAAAAGGCAATCTCTAAGTCATTTGAGTCCGAAGGAGGTTTTTATATTTTAGTAATTATAAGGTTTTTCTTAACCTTATTTTAAGAATAAGTAAAAGGTTTGATATGCGATATGGTTTACCTAATCTATAAGATTTCTTGTAGTTCAAAACACATGCAATCAGATTGCATATAAAAAGTGTGGATTTTGAAATTGTTAAGGATCGTATCATCCCAAGTGATGTCCGGTATCCTTATTAATTTGCTGCTATCGATATAAAGAGTGGATGAACATGATTTTCAACAATTTGGACTCGTCTAACCAACTTTAAGCAACGAAGTGTGAGTCAAGAGGAAAGTTTCATTGAAACAATCTGTATCCGCAGCTATTGAAGTCAATGATAGTGTATTGTCTCAGCTTATATGGGGCTTGGAACCTAATCGATCCTGAACTTCTATTGTTCAAGTGTTTGTGTTTTTGTAACTTTAAAAATGGAACAAGCCAGAAGTTATTTCCGTTAACAATCGCAACCTAATTGATCCTGAACTTTGATTGTTGATTTGATTATCCGCAGAGAACATTTTATTCTTTGAAAAAGTTGCATGCTAAGAAGAGGAAGATTGTCGATAGAAGAGCCTCTAAGTGTCGCATGATAAGGTATCAATAGATTCTTCGGTTCCCTATGTGAAATTGCTGTGATTTTGTTTTGGAATATCTTGGAGCACCGTTCAGCAAACTAGGCCAGATTGCTGAAGGCTTATTGCATTATGCTTTTGCAGGTACAATGTTTATGAGAACACAGTAAATTTCATGGCTCCAAAGACCATGGCCGTTTCTCCTATGCTTCCTGAGCTCAATAATTTGTTCGGGTTGAATATGCGGAAACCAGCTTCCGTAGTGTAGTAGCGATGCAAGGCTGAATCGGCTGTATGGTCCTTAGATCTCAGGCTAAGAAATTGTTAGCCTGTTAATTTATTTGATATATTATTCTAATATTTGCTGTACTAATATTTATGTAATTTACGCAATTTTTCAATGGGAGCCAAGCATGATTTTGTTGTAAATGACAATTAGTATCTGTAAATTTGACATTTATAAGCAAATACGATGTTTTTGCTTTCCCTGTTTTCCCCCAATTCGAAAAATTGATTCTTGCCCGGTATTGCCTATGTCAAAGTCCTTTCCTTATATGTGTAGAATCAATTTTTTTCTTCCAGTTATTTACTGCTAGGATACATACAAGCATCTGTTTATTTTCTCTGGTACGAGATTTTATGCAATCAGTGGCAGGAAAGAAAAATTCCAAAGTATCGATAATGTTGGATGTATTTTATGCTATATTTATGCAATATTTGATGATGTTGAACACATTTGAACTTCGATATTTTGAAGGCAGAAAACATCTTGAAAGCAAGGAGGGAATCCAAAGATATGTCTGTATCAAGTAAAATTACAAACTCATGGATGGCTTGTGGACTACTGTCGCTTCTTTTTCTGAGAGATGGGAGGACCAAACTAGAAGAGCAAGCGTGAAAAATAAGCCGGCAGCTGTGAGGAGCAGCTTCCAGCCTCTGAGGGTGCAGTTGTTGCTGGCAGCCCTCATCCTTGCAATTGTGTAATCAGGTTCACCCTCTTGCCCTTCTTCTTTGCCTGAAAAACATGCAAATAACATAAAATTTATGTTTTTGAATTGAATACAGATGGGCTTGGAAGTGTTTGGATGGAGTATAATTCATCGCAATAAGACATAGCATACCTGTGTCTTCTTCATCAGTGTCCATGATGAGGCGATTAAACATTCTCCGCATACGGGAACGTAATTTTTTTTCAGTATATTCTTTAGAGAAACCAAGGACGTATATTCCTGGTTTATGCTCCCACACCGACAAATCTCCACCGATAACAAATGGATAATGAGGATCTGATTTGGTGTTATGTTGAGTACTTATCATCATGTTATTCTGGTGCTCTTGCACAAGCTCAACACCAAACTCCTTTACCCGAAACCGCTCAGGAATTCCGGCCATTACCAAAACAACCACTTGATCTCCACATTGTAAAATTGTTTCACTCTCCATCCTCCAATGGCTTAACCATATCATATCTTCACCCTCTCCTGGAATTCCATAGAACAGTGGGGCATAGATCCACTTCAGACCCTTGCTCTTATTACTCACTTTAGTCATTATTGGACGATCGATATCATAATCGAGATCATTAGAATTTTCTTTGGTTGCATAGGTGGCAAAGATGTTCAAGCCTCGGATTCTGTGAGTAGTAGGGAGTAAAGGGACCATAAAAGATATAGAAGACTTGGTACTTTTATAGCTGAACCGGCCTGGAACCTCATTGCCAACAAAAAATGTGCTAAATATACCAAATTGATACAGTCCCCGTGCATTTTCCATGATCATCACAACATTACTAAGTCATTTATTTCCCATTATAAATATATATGACTTATGAGAGAGAGAGAGAGAGAGAGAGAGAGAGAGAGAGAGAGAGAGAGAGAGAGAGAGAGAGAGAGAGGTGCGCACCTGGACGGGACTCCATCTACCCTCGTATCGACGGGAATCTCCTACGTATGGGTGGTGCATTCTAATGGCTGGCATGGATCCTAAGTTGAACAAGCTCAAAAGTTTGATTATTTCCACATCAACTCTATCAATAGGCTCTAGCTTGTATCACTATCATTTATAACTGACAATTATAGTAAGGTATAGTCACCTTCTTCTCTGAGTTTAAGTTTTCCTATACCTTCTTCTTCCTGATGAAAAGGCAATCTCCAAGTCATTTGAGTCCGAAGGAGGTTTATATATTTTAGTAATTATAAGGTTTTTCTTAACCTTATTTTAAGAATAAGTAAAAGGTTTGATATGCGATATGGTTTGCCTAATCTATAAGATTTCTTGTAGTTCAAAACACATGCAATCAGATTGCATATAAAAAGTGTGGATTTTGAAATTGTTAAGGATTGTATCCTCCCAAGTGATGTCCGGTATCCTTATTAATTTGCTGCTATCGATATATAGAGTGGATGAACATGATTTTCAAACAATTTGGACTCGTCTAACCAACTTTAAGCAACGAAATGTGAGTCAAGAGGAAAGTTTCATTCAAACAATCTGTATCCGCAGCTATTGAAGTCAACGATAGTGTATTGTCTCAGCTTATATGGGGCTTGGAACCTAATCGATCCTGAACTTCTATTGTTCAAGTGTTTGTGTTTTTGTAACTTTAAAAATGGAACAAGCCAGCAGTTATTTCTGTTAACAATCAAGACCTAATTGATCCTGAACTTCTATTGTTTATTTGATTATCCACAGAGGCAACATTATATTCTTTGAAAAAGTTGCATGCTAAGAAGAGGAAGATTGTTGATAGAAGAGCCTCTAAGAGTCGCATGATAAGGTATCAATAGATTCTTTGGTTCCCTATGTGAAATTGCTGTGATTTTGTTTTGGAATATCTTGGAGCACTGTTGAGCAAACTAGGCCAGATTGTTGAAGGCTTATTGCATCATGCTTTTGCAGGTACAATGTTTATGAAAACACAGTAAATTTCATGGCTCCAAAGACCATGGCCGTTTCTCCTACGCTTCCTGAGCTCAATAATTTGTTCGGGTTGAATATGCAGAAACCAGCTTCCGTAGTGTAGTAGCGATGCAAGGCTGAATCAGCTGTATAGTCCTTAGATCTCAGGCTTAGAAATTGTCTGCTGTTAATTTATTTGATATATTATTCTAATATTTGTTGTACTAATATTTATGTAATTTACGCAATTTTTCAATGGGAGCCGAGCATGATTTTGTTGTAAATGACATTTAATGTCTCTAAATTTGACATTTATAAGCAAAGAGGATGTTTTTGCTTTCCCCGGTGCCGAAATGTTTTCCCTCAATTTGAAAAATTGATTCTTGCCCGGTATTGCCCATGTCAAAGTCCTTTCCTTATATGTGTAGAATCAATTTTTTTCCTTCCAGTTATTTACTGCTAGTATACATACAACCATCTGTTTATCTTCTCTGGTACGAGATTTTATGTAATCAGTGGCAGGAAAGAAAAATTCTTAAGTATCGATAATGTTAAGATGTATTTTATGTCATATTTATGCAATATTTGATTATGTTGAACACATTTGAACTTCGATATTTTGAAGGCAGAAAACATCTTGAAAGCGAGGAGGGAATCCAAAGATATGTCAGTATCAAGTAAAATTACAAACTCTTGGATGGCTTGTGGACTGCTGTCGCTTCTTTCTCTGAGAGATGGAGGACCGTACTACAAGAGCAAGCGTGAAAAATAAGCCGGCAGCTGTGAGGAGCAGCTTCCAGCCTCCGAGGGTGCAGTTGTTGCTGGCAGCCCTCATCCTTGCAATTGTGTAATCAGGTTCACCCTCTTCCCCTTCTTCTTTGCCTGAAAAAACATACAAATAACATAAAATTTATGTTTTTGAATTGAATACAGATGGGCTTGGAAGTGTGTTTGGATGAAGTATAATTCATTGCAATAAAACATAGCATACCTGTGTCTTCTTCATCAGTATCCATGATGAGGCGATTAAACATTCTCGTCAAAAGGGAACCAGTATATTTTTCAGTATTTTCTTTAGAGAAACCAAGGACGTATATTCCTGGTTTATGCTCCCACATCGACAAATCTCCACCGATAACAAATGGATAATGAGGATCTGATTTGGTGTTATGTTGAGTACTTATCATCTGGTGCTCTTGCACAAGCTCGACACCAAACTCCTTTACCCGGTAGTTACCAAATTCGTCTATTACCGAAACAACCACTTGATCTCCGCATTGTAAAATTGTTTCACTCTCCATCCTCCAATGGCTTAACCATATCATATCTTCACCCTCTCCAGGAATTCCATAGAACGGTGGGCCATAGATCCACTTCAGGCCCTTGCTCTTGTTACTCACTTTAGTGTTTATTGGACAATTCATATTATAATCTTGATTATTAGAATTCTCTTTGATTGCATAGGTAGCAAAGATGTTCAAGCCTCGGATTCTGTGAGTAGCAGGGAGTAAAGGGACCACAAAAGATATAGAAGACTTGGTACTTTTATAGCTGAACTGGCCTGAAACCTCATTCCCAACAAAAAATGTGCTAAATATACCAAATTGATACAGTCCCTGTGCATTTTCCATGATCATCACAACATTACTAAGTCATTTATTTCCCATTATAAATATATATGACTTATGTGTGTGTGTGTGAGAGAGAGAGAGAGAGAGAGAGAGAGGGGGGGGGGGGGGGGGGTGCGCACCTGGACGGGACTCCATCTCCAACTACGCCCATATGGTTGGTTCATTCTAATGGCTGGCATGGATCCTAAGTTGAACAAGCTCAAAAGTTTGATCATTTCCACATCAACTCTATCAATAGGCTCTATCTTGTACCAGTACTCCCACTCAACTAGATTGCAGTTTTCCCACAAAGAGACATTTTTTTCGAACCCGGATTGATATGTTATTTTTTTTAATGATATGCATCCGACTAAATTCATCACTTCAAAATCCGTCGCTTTGTGTAATTTCGGCAACCCCACAAGCGAATCGAGCTTCGCACAACCCTCGAAAGAGAGATAATTGAGCTTCATCAAACCTTTGATGAAAACTGGCAGAGTACAAATTGGATTCTCATCTAAATATAGTCTTTGTATTGAGGATAGATTACTTAAATCCCCACGAAATGCATCATCAGAAAGATTGCATCCACTGAGATTCAACTTTACCAAAGAGCATGGAAAATGACTCAAGATACTTGAACATGTTTCTGGCCATGCATCACGTATTGGAATTCCATCGATTTTAAGCACTTCCAGAGACTCCATCCTCTGCATCATCTCGAATGGAAACTCATCAAGATTTGAGCAACCAGATAAAATGAGTGTTTCAAGTGATTTAAGCATACACATGCTCTTCGGAAGCATCCTAAGATTCTTGCAATTCTTCATATTCAAGTACACGAGTCTCTCCAGGTTTCCAATGGATTCATGAACAACAATCAGGCTTGTGCACTCTACAAGAATCAATTCTTCTAGACTGGGGCATTGTGAGAAGTCCATGATTTCAGTGAGGCCATGAGAATGACTCACATCAAGGATCTTCACCGATGGAAGAAACTGTGGAAAATAAAAACAAAGAAATAAAAATTTATTTGTGTAGGAGTGAAAGAATTAAAACCTACAGAAAGAAGGAAAAAGAAATTGATAAGCGTACTTTTGTTCCTTTGAAGACTTGTCTCAAGCTGCTATATTGCATTTCAAGAAATACCACTTTCTCCAAAGAAAAATCAATAGGTATAGAATCCAAAGGAAATTGAAGCCAACATAACCATCTTAATCCTGTAGGGAAATCTGCATAACATCCATCCACTCGTACATGACTAAGATGCAGTAGTTGTAAATTGCGCATCCTTTCAAATGCATTGGTTTCCAAAACTGTCTCATTTGTGTTTATTGAACTGTTTGCAGGGTGCATACGCATATCCAGGACAAGACCTTGGATTTTTTTTGTACCCTAAAAGATAAAAAGGAAACATTAATATGGATAATTTTCACAAGAAGAAATACGTATATAGACATAAAAGGCATGATTCTTACATTCTTTTCCTTCAATACTTCGAAAGAATCCTTGTGGCACCATAGTCTACTGCGTTTTCTAGGCTCTTCTGATTCATGGCGAACAATTTCTCTTCCCATGTCACGGATCATGTCATGCATTTGCACGTTGTTGCAACCATCAATTGTCACCAAGCATCTATCAAGCAGATTTTGAATCCCAACGATTGTATAGAAATCACATCCATCGAGTATTCTAACAATGTAGCTTTTGTTCCTTCCTACTAGAAAACAAGCAATGTGGAGGAATAATTTCCGGTCATGGTCATCTTGTAAACTGTCATAGCTTATTCTTAGTTTATTCATGATTTCACCATTAGGGATAACTTTTAGCTTCTCCAATGCACTTTCCCATACATCTATACTTTCCCCTGATAAAGAAGAACCCAAAACTTTTAGAGCTAATGGAAGTCCGTCGCAGTAGTGTACAACCTTTTTTGAATATTCCATGTAACCTCTAAGGGGATGGTCTTGACGAAAAGCATGCCAACTGAAAAGCTCTAATGACTCATTGTAGTACAGAGTTCCAACTTTGTGCACCATTGTAACTTGATGTGCCCTTAGCAACCTTTCACGCCTAGTTGTTATAAGTATCTTACTTCCCGGATAAAACCGATCTTTCATCTTTAGTACTGCATCTAATTGGTCCATATGGTCCACATCATCAAGAACAAGAAGCACTATTCTAGAGCTTATGGCTCTTTCAATCTTTATTAGACCCTCACTAACACCATGTATTTTCACTTCTCTGCCGTTCAAAATATCAGAAAGAAGTTGCTTTTGTATTTGAACTAAGCCATTTGGTCGATCTGCTGTTTCTCTGATATTTTCAATGAAACTACTTCCTTCAAAGCTTCTAAAGTTTGAATTGTAAACATGTTTTGCAATGGTTGTCTTCCCTATTCCAGACATGCCACACACAACCAGTATACCGACATCGGTTGATCCATCTTGTAACCACAAATTGATGTCTTCGACTTGAGATTCGATTCCAATCAATTTTGGTTCAACACTCAATGGTGTGCGAAATAACTTGTCTCCAACCACTTTAACAATTTTTTCGATAAACTTTGACTCATACCTAAGAATTTACAAACAAAATGAAAAATAAATCAAACATGTTATGCCTCACAGAAGCATTGGATGAATGAATAATGAATTGGGGAATTTAGATAATTAATAAATCAAACAAATGTTGATGGCCTTTACTTAAAAAAGAATAAAAGGAATACAGCACAGAAAGTACATACCAACTTTTTTCCACAAAATTTAAGCAACTGCAAACCAGTAGACTAACATGGAAAATGACTAATCCCTAAGTTGAGTCAAGTGTGATTTCTTTCAGTTGACCTAAATCATGATTATTATTTACTGAGGTTGAATAA
The DNA here is from genome assembly GCA_036320875.1 of Cotoneaster glaucophyllus. Taxonomy (NCBI): domain Eukaryota; kingdom Viridiplantae; phylum Streptophyta; class Magnoliopsida; order Rosales; family Rosaceae; genus Cotoneaster; species Cotoneaster glaucophyllus. The sequence goes on from CM070063.1 coordinate 29,858,272, forward strand.
AAAAATATAAAAATCAAGGTCCCTACAGATCATATTATCAAATTAACTGAAGAAAGAGGAGAAATGGAGAAAATGAAAGTTACCCATCAGCTTGATTTTGTAAGACCATGCCTGCTAGATCTGCAACCTCTGCAACTGCCTCCCTCCATCCCTTCACCTTTTTCGGCGACTGAGTTTTCTGGTGTCTAGCAAATGCTTTTCCAATACTTCCCGTCTGCTTCCTCATGTCGGACGGATCGACATCGTAGAAGACTGGTAAAACTACATGGTCCGAGGTAGTCCTCTTGCGTTCAAGGATCAACACAAGCTCATCAAGGCACCATCGGGATGACGCGTAATCTTTCGAAAACACGACAACAGAAGTTCGTGACAGCCAGATCGCTTTCTGCAGTCCTGGCTTTATATCTTCTCCTCTCTCAAGTTCATCGTCGTCTCGGAACGTGTTAAATCCTGCGTTGTTCAAGGCTGTGTAAAGGTGGTCGGTAAAAGTCTTGCGAGTGTCGCCTCTGAAGCTCAAGAACACGTCGTAGCGATAACCCCGAAAAGTTTTGGAATCAGAGGAGGTTCCTTTAGATGTTCTCACAAGAGCCATTGATGTGGATCGATGGACAAACAGCTCTTTGCTAGCTGCATTGCTAATGTCTCTGTGCCGGGTAAATATTTAATTAGGTCATTCCTATCTCTCTTTTTTTGGTCCAATGGGTCATTCCCATATATTTGCAGGAAAATTTACAAAAAATTAGTTTCCCGAAAAAAAAAAAAAAAATTATAAAATGGGTCTTTCACATGCAATGCATTGATCCAAAAAAAGTTTCTTTAAATCATGGTCGGCCACTCGTGGCAGAATTGAAAAGAAAAAGGAAAGAGCACTTCTTGTTTCATATTGATCGTTGCTCACTTTTTCGTGATAAAATGCACTTCTAATTGCACTCGAATTTTTTGTGATAAAATACAACATGTTTTGATCGGTGTTTCATACTCATTTCTCATTCTTGAAATGTTGAAGTCATTTCTACCAATCATCAATCCACCAACTAGTGTTACAAATTGTCCTAAAGATGATGTGGTTATAAGACAAAAATTAAATTTTTAGTGTCAATAAATTCTCTTAGATTACTAATGCTGCTGCTCCGAAAATGTACACACACTTGTGTCGAACTTCATTAATATTACGTCTTATTTACTGACTATTGTAATTACTATTGCTGATTGTAACTGTGGTGTACTATACCATCCATAAGGTCTATATCAGACAATACCAGCCACCTCCTTTTTTTTTTTTTTTTTTGAAGGCAAAAGCCGAAAACCCCACAAGAACAGGGCAGAGAACAACCACAGAGAGCCTCCCCTGTCCTCACTAGTGTAGGTGGGTGGTTTTTGGGGTGACACTTCTTCTTGGTTGGAGTGTCTGCTTTGATCCCCTCTGTATCGCTGTTCTTTGCTTTGGCTTTCTTTGTTTATCTCGAGCATAAAAATGGATAGATAGCAATTAATCAAAATCCTTCATTTTCAGAGAGCTCCAACAATGGCTACAAGCACCACACCCTCGTCCCTCATGCTAGCGTACGCCTCCTCCTACGCGCACCCACAGGACCTCGCTCCCTCCCTCGTCTCCTTCCAGCCCAAGCCCCTCTTCAAAAGCTTCTGCCTCTGCCCGCTGGCTCTGAGGCCTCGCGAGATAAAACCAAGCAAATGGGCCAATTCCGAGCCTCACCGAGTGCCCGCGGCGGCTCTTACGGCGGAGGCAGAGGTGGCTGAGGATGTGGATGAGAACGAAGAAGTGAAAGGAGGTGAAGGCTCTGCTGCTGTTGCTGTTTCTTCAAAGCCCAAGAAGGGGAAGGCTGCATTGCTTTTGAAGAGAGAAAGAGTGAGTCTTTTGTGGTTTTTCTTCTGCAAGTTCGGATTTTTCATTGTTTTGGGGTAAAATGTGATTATTTGGGTTACCTCGTTGGTGGGTTTTGCTTGTTTTTGGTTTTGATTACTGTTTTGGGATTCAAATTTCATGTGTTGTTCTGACATTTAGTTTTTAGTTTGATGAACATCGGTTAATTTAGCTAATACTTGTTTGTTATGCTAATTTAAATTCTAAAAATTAAGGATTGATTTGAGTAATTAAGGTCATTTCGTTATCTTGGAGAAGAGACTAGTTCTGCAAAATTTGATATTTACATCCTTTGAATTGATGGTTTTCTCATGGTTTTGCATAATTATAAAGATGGAGAATGCTCCGAAGTTGCATTTGATAATCCGGTTCTAGTTTCTTTTTATGTTTATCATTTATGTTGTTAGATATAATCCTGCAATGTCCTATTTTTAAGTTCTTCCAAGATATCGGTAGTGATTCAAGTGCTCGGGTGTCTTCTTTTGTAAATGTCAGACAAGGTCCAAAAGATTCTTGGAAATTCAGGAATTGAGGGAAAACCAAAAAGGAATATGCGCTGCAGCCTGCCATTGCTTTACTGAAAGAAATGACGAATACGAAATTTGTAGAAACTGCTGAAGCCCATTTCCGCCTCAATATTGACCCAAAATATAATGACCAACAGCTAAGAGCAACTGTGAGTTTTCTGATCTTGTTGGTCAGAGGTATGTTTAGTTATCAATGCTTAGCACTATATTATATCCTTTCATTTATTGTGGAATTCTTCTACTAGGTCAACCTGCCCAAGGGAACTGGACAGACTGTTAAAGTGGCTGTTCTTACTCAAGGTAGTTGCGATTCTCAATTTCTCATCTCTGCACTACTGTCCTTAGTGTAGAAAGAGTAATTATATCTGTCATTCAGTATGAGCTAAGGAGATGTTTAAAGTAATCCACGTATTTGAACCTAGTGGCTACAAGTTGAAGATTTCAACCTAGAGAATAAAAAGTACAGGAGCATAACTATGCGGGCAATTCCGCAGTAGCATGTATTAGGGAGGTGTCCATTATTCTGAAAATATGTTATTTGAATTCTCTATAGGTAATTGTTTTGTCAAATAAGCGTAAAAGGCGAAAACAAGTAACACCTTTACTGAGTGGTTTTTTGTGCTCTTTATGCTACTACCTTGGTTGAGAAGAACAAGAAGAAATACTTTCTTGGCTGAATCTAGGCATCTCTAAGTGTTTTTTATTTTCTTCCAAGGGGACATATTGCAAATGAATTAGTTGGAGGGTTTAGTATAGTATTCTCATTTCTTCCATGAACTGGTCTTGAAATGATTGATGAGATGTTGTTCCACTACTCTTGGTGAATTTTCTGTACCTGCCAATTTCTAATTAGTGTATCATACTCCTTATTGAACTTCAAATTGGATTGTATCATACTCCTTATTGAACTTCAAATTGATGAGATGTATCATACTCCTTCTCTGAGTTTAAATTTTCTCATACCTTCTTCTTCCTGATGAAAAGGCAATCTCTAAGTCATTTGAGTCCAAAGGAGGTTTATATATTTTAGTAATTATAAGGTTTTTCTTAATCTTTTTTTAAGAATAAGTAAAAGGTTTGATATGCGATATGGTTTACCTAATCTATAAGATTTCTCGTACTTCAAAACACATGCAATCAGATTGCATATAAAAAATGTGGATTTTGAAATTGTAAAGGATTGTATCCTCCCAAGTGATGTCCGGTATCCTTATTAATTTGCTGCCATTGATATATAGAGTGGATGAACATGATTTTCAAACAATTTGGACTCGTCTAACCAACTTTAAGTAACGAAGTCTGAGTCAAGAGGAAAGTTTCAAACAATCTGTATCTGCAGCTATTGAAGTCAATGATAGTGTTTTGTCTCAGCTTATATGGGGCTTGGTACCTAATTGATCCTGAACTATTGTTCAAGTGTTTGTGTTTTTGTAACTTTAAAAATGGAACAAGCCAGCAGTTATTTCCGTTAACAATCACGACCTAATCGATCCTGAACTTCTATTGTTTGATTATCCGCAGAGACAACATTTTATTCTTTGAAAAAGTTGCATGCTAAGAAGAGGAAGATTGTTGATAGAAAAGCCTCTAAGAGTCGCATGATAAGATATCAATAGATTCTTCGGTTTCCTATGTGAAATTGCTGTGATTTTGTTTTGGAATATCTTGGAGCACTGTTGAGCAAACTAGGCCAGAATATTGCATTATGCTTTTGCAGGTACAATGTTTATGAGTACACAGTAAATTTCATGGCTCCAAAGACCATGGCCGTTTCTCCTACGCTTCCTGAGCTCGGGTTGAATATGCAGAAACCAGCTTCCGTAGTGTAGTAGCGATGCAAGGCTGAATCAGCTGTATAGTCCTTAGATCTCAGGCTAAGAAATTGTCTTCTTGTTAATTTATTTGATATATTATTCTAATATTTGTTGTATTAATATTTATGTAATTTACGCAATTTTTCAATGGGACCCGAGCATAATTTTGTTGTAAATGACAATTAATATCTGTAAATTTGACATTTATAAGCTAAGAGGATGTTTTTGCTTTCCCCGGTGCCGAAACGTTTTCCCTCAATTTGAAAAATTTATTCTTGCCCGGTATTGCCTATGTCAAAAGTCCTTTCCTTATGTGTAGAATCAATTTTTTTTCTTCCAGTTATTTACTGCTAGTATACATACAACCATCTGTTTATTTTCTCTGGTACGAGATTTTATGCAATCAGTGGCAGGAAAGAAAAATTCTTAAGTATCGATAATGTTGGATGTATTTTATGCTATATTTATGCAATATTTGATGATGTCGAACACATTTGAACTTTGATATTTTGAAGGCAGAAAACATCTTGAAAGCAAGGAGGGAATCCAAAGATATGTCTGTATCAAGTAAAATTACAAACTCATGGATGGCTTGTGGACTACTGTCGCTTCTTTTTCTGAGAGATGGAGGACCAAACTACAAGAGCAAGCGTGAAAAATAAGCCGGCAGCTGTGAGCAGCAGCTTCCAGCCTCCGAGGGTGCAGTTGTCGCTGGCAGCCCTCATCCTTGCAATTGTGTAATCAGGTTCACCCTCTTGCCCTTCTTCTTTGCCTGAAAAACATACAAATAACATAAAACTTATGTTTTTGAATTGAATACAGATGGGCTTGGAAGTGTTTGGATAGAGTATAATTCATTGCAATAAAACATAGCATACCTGTGTCTTCTTCATCAGTGTCCATGATGAGGCGATTAAGCATTCTCCGCATACGGGAACCTAATTTTTTTTCAGTATATTCTTTAGAGAAACCAAGGACGTATATTCCTGGTTTATGCTCCCACATCGACAAATCTCCACCGATAACAAATGGATAATGAGGATCTGATTTGGTGTTATGTTGAGTACTTATCATCATGTTATTCTGGTGCTCTTGCACAAGCTCAACACCAAACTCCTTTACCCGAAACCGCTCAGGAATTCCGGCCATTACCAAAACAACCACTTGATCTCCACATTGTAAAATTGTTTCACTCTCCATCCTCCAATGGCTTAACCATATCATATCTTCACCCTCTCCTGGAATTCCATGGAACAGTGGGGCATAGATCCACTTCAGACCCTTGCTCTTATTACTCACTTTAGTCATTATTGGACGATTGATACTATAATGGTGATCATTAGAAGTCTCATTGGTTGCATAGGTGGCAAAGATGTTCAAGCCTTGGATTCTGTGAGTAGTAGGGAGTAAAGGGACCATAAAAGATATGGAAGACTTGGTACTTTTATAGTTGAACTGGCCTGGAACCTCATTCCTAACAAAAAATGTGCTAAATATACCAAATTGATACAGTCCCTGTGCATTTTCCATGATCATCACAACATTACTAAGTCATTTATTTCCCATTATAAATATATATGACTTATGAGAGAGAGAGAGAGAGAGAGAGAGAGGGGTGCGCACCTGGACGGGACTCCATCTACCCTCATTTCGCCAGGGTATTAAGTATGGTTGGTGCATTCTAATGGCTGGCATGGATCCTAAGTTGAACAAGCTCAAAAGTTTGATCATTTCCACATCAACTCTATCAATAGGCTCTAACTTGTACCAGTACTCCCACTCAACTAGATTGCAGTTGCCCCCCATTTCGACAATTTCTTCGAACCTGGATTGATATGTTATTTTTTTTAATGATATGCATCCGTTTAAATTCATCACAAATGAATCCATCTGTTTGTGTACTTTCGGCAACCCCACAAGCGAATCGAGCTTCCTACAACCCCGGAAAGAGAGATGATTGAGCTTCATCAAACCTTTGATGAAAACTGGCAGAGTACAAATTGGATTCTCATCTAAATATAATCTTTGTATTGAGGATAGATTACTTAAATCCCCACGAAATGCATCATCAGAAAGATTGCACCTACTGAGATTCAACTTTACCAAAGAGCATGGAAAATGACTCAAGGTACTTGAACTTGTTTCTGGCCATACATCACGTATTGGAATTCCATCTATATTAAGCACTTTCAGAGACTCCATCCTCTGCATCATCTCAAATGGAAACTCATCAAGATTTGAGCAACCAGATAAAACGAGTGTTTCAAGCGATTTAAGCATACACATGCTCTTTGGAAGCATCCTAAGATTCTTGCAATTCTTCATATTCAAGTACACGAGTCTCTCCAGGTTTCCAATGGATTCATGAACAACAATCAGACTTGTGCAATCTACAAGAATCAATTCTTCTAGACTGGGGCATTGTGAGAAGTCCATGATTTCAGTGAGGCCATGAGAATGACTCACATCAAGGATCTTCAATGATGGAAGAAACTGTGGAAAATAAAAACAAACAAAGAAAAAGTTATTTGTGTAGGAGTTAAAGAATTAAAACCTAAAGAAAGAAGGAAAAGGAAATTGATAAGCGTACTTTTGTTCCTTTGAAGAATTGTCTCAAGCTGCTATATTGCATTTCAAGAAATACCACTTTCTCCAAAGAAAAATCAATAGGTATAGAATCCAAAGGAAATTGAAGCCAACATAACCATCTTAATCCTGTAGGGAAATCTGCATAACATCCATCCACTCGTACATGACTAAGATGCAGTAGTTGTAAATTGCGCATCCTTTCAAATGCATTGGTTTCCAAAATTGTCTCATTTGTGTTTATTGAACTGTTTGCAGGGTGCATACGCATATCCAGGACAAGACCTTGGATTTTTTTTGTACCCTAAAAGATAAAAAGGAAACATTAATATGGATAATTTTCACAAGAAGAAATACATACATATACATAAAAGGCATGTTTCTTACATTCTTTTCCTTCAATACTTCGAAAGAATCCTTGTGGCACCATAGTCTACTGCGTTTTCTAGGTTCTTCTGATTCGTGGCGAACAATTTCTCTTCCCATGTCACGGATCATGTCATGCATTTGCACGTTGTTGCATCCATCAATTGTCACCAAGCATCTATCAAGCAGATTTTGAATCCCAACGATTGTATAGAAATCACATCCATCGAGTATTCTAACAATGTAGCTTTTGTTCATTCCTATTAGAAAACAAGCAATGTGGAGGAATAATTTCCGGTCATGGTCATCATGTAAACTGTCATAGCTTATTCTTAGTTTATTCATGATTTCACCATTAGGGATAACTTTTAGCTTCTCCAATACACTTTCCCATACATCTATACTTTCCCCTGATAAAGAAGAGCCCAAAACTTTTAGAGCTAATGGAAGTCCGTCACAGTAGTGTACAACCTTTTTTGAACATTCCATGTAACCTCTAAGGGGATGGTCCTCACAAAAAGCATGCCAACTGAAAAGCTCTAATGATTTATTGTAGTCCAAAGTTCCAACTTTGTGCACCTTTGTAACTTGATGTGCCTTTAACAACCTTTCACGCCTAGTTGTTATAAGTATCTTACTTCCCGGATAAAACCGATCTTTCATCTTTAGTACAGCATCTAATTGGTCCATATGGTCCACATCATCAAGAACAAGAAGCACTTTTCTAGAGCTTATGGCTCTTTCAATCTTTATTAGACCCTCACTAACACCATGTATTTTCACTTCTCTGCCGTTCAAAATATCAGAAAGAAGTTGCTTTTGTATTTGAACTAAGCCATTTGGTCGATCTGCTGTTTCTCTGATATTTTCAATGAAACTACTTCCTTCAAAGCTTCTAAAGTTTGAATTGTAAACATGTTTTGCAATGGTTGTCTTCCCTATTCCAGACATGCCATACACAACCAATATACCGACATCAGTTGATCCATCTTGTAACCACAAATTGATGTCTTCGACTTGAGATTCGATTCCAATCAATTTTGGTTCAACACTCAATGGCGTGCGAAATAACTTGTCTCCAACCACTTTAACAATTTTTTCGATAAACTTTGACTCATACCTAAGAATTTACAAACAAAATGAAAAATAAATCAAACATGTTATGTCTCACAGAAGTATTGGATGAATGAATAATGAATGGGGGAATTTAGATAATTAATAAATCAAACAAATGTTGACGCTTTTACTTAAAAAAGAATAAAAGGAATACAGCACAGAAAGTACATACCAACTTTTTTTCCACAAAATTTAAGCAACTGCAAACCAGTAGACTAACATGGAAAATGACTAATCCTTAAGTTGAGTCAAGTGTGATTTCTTTCAGTTGACCTAAATCAGGATTATTATTTACAGAGGTTGAATTAAAAAATATAAAAATCAAGGTCGCTACGGATCATATTATCAAATTAACTGAAGAAAGAGGAGAAATGGAGAACAGGAAAGTTACCCATCAGCTTGATTTTGTAAGACCATGCCTGCTAGATCTGCAACCTCTGCAACTGCCTCCCTCCATCCCTTCACCTTTTTCGGCGACTGAGTTTTCTGGTGTCTAGCAAATGCTTTTCCAATACTTCCCGTCTGCTTCCTCATGTCGGACGGATCGACATCGTAGAAGACTGGTAAAACTACATGGTCCGAGGTAGTCCTCTTGCGTTCAAGGATCAACACAAGCTCATCAAGGCACCATCTGGATGACGCGTAATCTTTCGAAAACACGACAACAGAAGTGTGTGACAGCCAGATCGCTTTCTGCAGTCCTGGCTCTATATCTTCTCCTCTCTCAAGTTCATTTTCGTCTCGGAACGTGTTAAATCCTGCGTTATTCAAGGCTGTGTAGAGGTGGTCGGTAAACTTCTTGCGAGTGTCGCCTCTGAAGCTCAAAAACACGTCGTAGCGATAACCCCGAAAAGTTTTGGAATCAGAGGAGGTTCGTTCAGATGTTCTCACAAGAGCCATTGATGTGGATCGATGGACAAACAACTCTTCGCTAGCTGCAGTGCAAATGTCTGTGCGCAGGGTAAATATTTAATTGGGTCATTCCCATCTTTTTCCAAGAAAATTTACAAACAATTATAAAGTGGGTCGTTCACATGTATGACCCAAAAAGCATTTCTTTTAAGACATGGTCGGCCACTAGTGGCAGAGATGAAAAGAAAAAGGAAAGAGCACTTCTTGTTTTATATGTGATTTTATAAATTATAATTTATATTGATCGCAGCTCATATTTTTTGTGATAAAATGTAATTTTAATTGCATTCTGATTTTTTTTGTGATAAAATACAGCATGTTTTGATCGGTGCTTCATATTTATTTCTCGTCCTTGAAATGTTGAAGTCATTTCTACCAATCGTCCATCCACCAACTAGTGTTACCAATTGTCCTAAAGATGATGTGGTTACGAGACAAAAATTAAAATAGAACCACATGATAATGTGGCAGTAATATTTTGTTACTTTCATAAGGTAAGTTTGGAATAACCTGAATTTGGGTACATGTATGGTTGAACTTGAGGTGGTTGATCCAATTGTTGTGCAGTTATATGCTTTTTGTATAATTATAGGCTGGACCAAAAGAGAACATTTGCGGCAGTGGTTGGTCCATAATTCAAATCTTAGGGTCCCAGTGTTAGGACCAAGTTTTTAGATAGAAACAGGGAGCGAAGCATGCAAAAAAAATTTCAATTTGTTCACTAAGGTATTTCATCGAACAGTTGATAAACTTGTTGTCATCAACCAAATCATATTACGCACAAGTAGATTTTGTAAACATTTTTCTTCTGTTACTGTTTGAGCTATACGTTAAGGATCTTGTAGGAACATATGTTGCACATATATACGAAATATATAAGGTGGCGAGAAATGTATATAAAACACAATATTTACTAGGTTCGACAAGTTGTGTCAACGTCCTCGGAGTAGCAATACTGGTTTCTCATTACATGAAATATAATTTACAATGTAAGAAACAAGGGAAATTGGGAGCAATTTGCTCTTTGACGTATTTGTATATTTTCTGAATGTTTGGCCATGTGTTTTTTTTTCCCCTTTTTTTCGATCTCTCACTCCCATTTGTAAGAAAATGGGTCACAGTTAGTAGACATAATGATGGAAGTGACTGCCCTTTTCTTTTCTTTTTCCCTCTTTTCCCATCTACTTCCAGGGAAAATTTACAAACAATTATAAAGTGGGTCGTTCACATGTATTGACCCAAAAAGTATTTCTTTTATGGCATGGTCGGCCACTAGTGGCAGATATGAAAAGAAAAAGGAAAGATCATTTCTTGTTTTTTATGTGGTTTTATAAATTATAATTTATATTGATCGTTGCCCATTTTTTTGTGATAAAATGCACTTTTAATTGCACTCTGATTTTTTTGCGATAAAATACAGCACGTTTTGATCTGTGCTTCATACTTATTTCTCGTCCTTGAAATGTTAAAGTCATTTCTACCAATCGTCAATCCATCAACTAGTGTTACCAATTATCCTAAAGATGATGTGGTTGTGAGACAAAAATTAAAATAGAACCACATAATAATGTGGCAGTAATATTTAGTTACTTTCAAAAGGTAAGTTTGGAATAACCTGAATCTGGGTACATGTACGGTTGAACTTGAGGTGGTTGATCCAATTGTTGTGCAATTATATGCTTTTTGTATAGTTATAGGCTGGACCAAAAGAGAACATTTGCGACAGTGGTTGGTCCATAATTCAAATCTTAGGGTCCCAGTGTTAGGTCCAAGTTTTTAGATAGAAACAAAGAGCGAGCATGCAAAAAAAATTTCAATTTGTTCACTAAGGCATTTCATCGAACAATTGATATAAACTTGTTGTCATCAACCAAATCATATTACACACAAGTAGATTTTGTAAACATTTTTCTTCTGTTACTGTTTGAGCTACATGTTAAGGATCTTGTTGGAACATATGTTGCACATATATACGAAATATATAAAGTGGCGAGAAATGTATATAAGACACAATATTTACTAAGTTCGACAAATTGTGTCAAAGTCCTCGGAGTAGTAATACTGGTTTCTCATTACATGAAATATAATTTACAATGTAAGAAACAAGGGAAATTGGGAGCAATTTGCTCTTTGGCGTATTTGTATATTTTCTGAATGTTTGGCCATGTGTTTTTTTTTTCCCCTTCTTTTTCGATCTCTCACTCCCATTTGTAAGAAAATGGGTCACAGTTAGTAGACATAATGATGCGATTTCCCTTTTCTTTTCTTTTTCCCTCTTTTCCCATCTACTTCCAGGGAAAATTTACGAACAATTATAAAGTGGGTCGTTCACATGTATTGACCCAAAAAGCATTTCTTTTATGGCATGGTCGGCCACTAGTGGCAGATATGAAAAGAAAAAGGAAAGAGCATTTCTTGTTTTTTATGTGATTTTATAAATTATAATTTATATTGATCGTTGCTCACTTTTTTGTGATAAAATGCATTTTTAATTGCACTCTGATTTTTTGCGATAAAATACATCATGTTTTGATCGGTGCTTCATACTTATTTCTCGTCCTTGAAATGTTAAAATCATTTCTACCAATCGTCAATCCACCAACTAGTGTTACCAATTATCCTAAAGATGATGTGGTTATGAGACAAAAATTAAAATAGAACCACATAATAATGTGGCAGTAATATTTAGTTACTTTCATAAGGTAAGTTTGGAATAACCTGAATCTGGGTACATGTATGGTTGAACTTGAGGTGGTTGATCCAATTATTGTGCAATTATATGCTTTTTGTATAATTATAGGCTGGACCAAAAGAGAACATTTGCGGCAGTGGTTGGTCCATAATTCAAATCTTAGGGTCCCAGTGTTAGGTCCAAGTTTTTAGATAGAAACAGAGAGCGAAGCATGCAAAAAAAATTTCAATTTGTTCACTAAGGCATTTCATCGAACAGTTGATAAACTTGTTGCCATCAACCAAATCATATTACGCACAAGTAGACTCTGTAAACATTTTTCTTCTGTTACTGTTTGAGCTACATGTTAAGGATCTTGTTGGAACATATGTTGCACATATATACGAAATATATAAAGTGGCGAGAAATGTATATAAGACACAATATTTACTAGGTTCGACAAGTTGTGTCAACGTCCTCGGAGTAGCAATACTGGTTTCTCAGTACATGAAATATAATTTACAATGTAAGAAACAAGGAAAATTGGGAGCAATTTGCTCTTTGGCGTATTTGTATATTTTCTGAATGTTTGGCCATGTATTTTTTTTTCCCTTCTTTTTCGGTCTCTCACTCCCATTTGTAAGAAAATGGGTCACAGTTAGTAGACATAATGATGGAGGTGACTTTCCTTTTCTTTTCTTTTTCCCTCTTTTCCCTTCTCCTTTTCTTCTTTTCCCTTCTCCTTTTTCTCTATTCTCCGAAATTTCCTCTCTTCTTTTCCCTACTTCTTTTCTCTATTTTTCGGAATTTTCTCTCATTCCCACCCCTTACTTTTCTACATTTCCCTTTTCCTTTTCCTTCTCTCTACTCTCAGTAGTTCCCTTCTCATTTTTTCCTCTCCTTTGACCCCATTGTATTAGGGCTAAGATGTGGACATGTTATGTTTTGGAGAGGTGAAAATTATGGTCCCACAAATCTATTTTTCAAAGAATTAGCTTTTGATCTATTAGACGAACTTCAGCCCTTGGACCTAAACTCAAATATTTGGGTTTAAACGCAAAAATTTGCCACCTAAAGCTAAGACTCATACCTAAAAAATTTTGGTTTGGACCCAAATCAAAATCAAAATTTGGGTTTAAATTTGGCTGATCTAAGAGTTAGTGGCCGACAACTAGCCCCCACATGTTAGGGAACTCTATTGTCCAACAATAACTGTGGCCTTTTTATTTCTGGACCATTGGTTATCAATGGTCCATATCAAACTCCCTTTTTTGGGCAATCCTTTGAAATTGATCGAACAATCCATATTTGTTTTTTGTCAAATCCAATGGTAAAAACGATCTAGTGCTAAAATTTAAATTCAACGGTCAAAATAATATGCATATTTGGTATTGTATATTGAAGTTTGGTTGGTTGATGTGTACATTGAAGCAGTTAGTAGTTGGTTGGTGTAGTTTGTTCCGTTTTGGAAATTTTGTCGGAATTTAAATTTTTTTAGGTTAAAACATTCGTAAAACTAAATTAAGATAACATAACTCAAAGTTTCTCTAAAACAATTAATACATTTTAAGTTCTGAAACTCGGGTCTGGAGGGTTGGGTGACGTTCATTGTTTACAGAGCTAAATTCCGTCTTCTAGTTGACCCAAATATTTGAATTTGGGTTCAAGGGTTGGAGTTGGTCGTAACACTTATCTTTTGAGTTTTGGCAGAGATCTTCAATTTTAATCTCACATGTTTGTTAATATTAAAAGAATAAAATACTATTTCAAACCGGGTCAAATACTAGGAGAGGACATGCAAAAATGTACGAGAGTTGATATAGGAGACTACATAATGTGATGATACAGGGGGTTGAATATATCAGTAAAAAAAAAGAAAAAAAAAAGGAAACCTATACTCTCAAATTTGTATTGACGTGGAAATGATCAGTAAATTGGGTCAAAAGTTTCCAATTTCACTTGTTTGCTTTCCAATTTCACTTGTTTGTTAAATGGAATTATATTAAAGTGTTACAGTAGGAAAGCCTCACTCATTCTTGTCTTAAGCATGAATTTGCAGAAGGACGACTTTGACCATAATTCTTATTTATAGTGTAAGGAGTTATACACAAAGATGCATAAGGTTCGAACAACTCTTTTACTTTTTCATTATCCCTTTTCTTTTAATATCTTTACATAAAGAAAAACTGATGAAAATGATATCGATTTTTTTTTTATCTATCCAAAAACACTTAATGAATTTTGTTTGATTACAATGACAAAAGGCAGTGATAGTATTTGTGGAGTAAAAAATAATCACAAGGCGACACGTGGATTTTTAGGTTAAAAAGACAAAATTACCCTCGAGGCACATTGAAATTCCTACGTGCGAGCAGTGGACAATCATCCCTCAACTAAGTCAAAAGTGCCCAAAATAGGTATTTATTCAAAACCTATTTCATCCATCTTTTTCACAAGGTAACCCCCAAAACCTTCCTTTTAAATTATGTTAATTAGTAATTAATGGGTCTATTACCTAATTAATCTATTAATGGCTAATTAAACTGCCAATTACACCAAAAAAACACACAAGAGGCCGGTCACCTTCTCTCCCCCAAGGGAGCCGGCCATGCCTTATTTTTCTACCTCATTTTCCCCTTTTATTAGCTAATCAATTAGGCAATTATTCTATTAATTGGCTAATTAATTAGTTAATTATTTAATTATTCCCAATTGAACACAAACCAAGAACCTAGTCCACAAAGAGAGCCACGTGGCCGGTCCTCTCTCACCCAAAGAGGCCGGCCACTCCCCTATAAGAAGCCTCACATTCTCTTCAAAAGACACTTCCAATTTTCTTGCTAAAATTCTCTAAAAATTCTCAAACACTTTCTCTCTAAATTCTAACTTTGGCATCGGAGGTTCTTCGGCCAAAGCCCCGCCCATTCATCGTAGGCGCGTGAGGCTCTTGGCCTTGACCAAATGTGTTAATTGTTTTGTAGGTGCAATTTTGTCCAAGATTGAGGAGGAAGAAATTTGCATCCATAGTATTGTAAATAAGTTAAAATTTAGGTGCAACGACAATATTACAATTAAGTTAAAATTAAAACGAACAATTGTTTCTTCATAAAACCGAAAATTATTTCTTCAAAAAAAATTATTAAAAAATCATTAATGTGTTTTTCATTGAAAATTTTGTTGTGTGAAACGTTTTTCATTAAAACTCCCTTACATAAAATCAAAGAGTACTTGATCAAAAGAAAAAAAAATCAAAGAGTATGCAAGGAAAAAGCTCTAGCAGGACAAATGCGTGCAGATGTGGTTGCATGTGCTCAAATCAAAATCAAATTGCTGCTTAAATTCCAGCTCTGTTTATCCTGTATATAGAATACAATTATACGTTGGGTGGTCATGCACGTGTTGTAGTGTTGGATTTCAAGAATTTGGATGTTGGAAACAAGCTCGAACTTATGTTTGACTTGGCCACTTTACAAGAAAACCCCATTTGCTTTTGCAAACCCTATTTTCTGGTATCTCACACCCCCACAATTTCTGAAAGTGTTTCCCTTGTAATTCTTATGTCTCTCGTACAAGGATTAAAACCTTAAAGTTCTCTGTTCAAAAAAAAAAAAAAAAAAAACCTTAAAGTTCTATTTATATCTATCATTTATAAATGAAGAAAAATATAACTAGATTGTAGTAGTAAATAAGTTGCTCTCCTTTTTTTTTTGAACAAGTATTATCTAGCAATAATGTGGTTCAAATTCACTTTAGTGAGAATCGATAATAAAACCTCTCACTTACAAGTAAAAATGAATACCATTAGACCGTAGTATTAAATGACAATAAGTTGCTCTCAGTGAATGTGAACCAAAGTGTTAATCAAATGAGACGGGTCTGACTCAATCAAATATTGGCCTAACTGATGCGTGAAGCCCATTTAAGGCCCAAATGATTTTTGGTCTTGAAACGGGTAATTCCAGCCCGGTAAATGGCATATCAATGCTTAAGCTCCCAAAACCCAAACCCTCAAGCTTCTCCTCAGACCCGTCTGCGCCTCTCACAACTCTTGTTGTCTTTCTTCTCGGACCCAACTTTTATTATTTTTGTTTAAATAAACATAAATGAAGCAATAAATTTTGACTGGTGGAAAGAAAATTGACAATATGTCAAATTGCCAAATCAGCAATTAAATTTAAATTTGATGTTTTGATTTTAACGTCTCATCTGGAGAAGCTCTTAGATTACTTTTTGATTTTGAAATGACGACTTTACTCTCTTTATTTAATGGAAGATTAACAAAAGTTTAGGTTTGAACTTTAATTGCTAGCTGAGCTTACCACGAAGGTTTAATTAACAATTTTTTCACTACGAGAGTCGCATTGAAAGTACAGTATCATCACAGAGACCACAAAAAAAAATTTGGCCATTAAATTTTTAGTGTCAATAAGTTCCCTTAGATCACTAATACTGCTGCTTCAAAAACGTAAACACATTTGTCGAACTTCATTAATATTATGTCTTATTTACTATACTATTGTAATTACTATTGCTGATGGTAACTGTGGTGTGCCATACCATCCATAAGGTCTATAGCAGACAATATTGAAGCTCTTTTCATTAAATAAAGTTATTACATGGTTTTTTTTTAGTTTTTTTTATATTATTAAAATTCAAAATATTGAAAAGTATTGAAGCTCTTTTCATTAGTTTTCCTAATTTTTTTTTTGTTTTTGCAGCCATGTGGTGATATTTGCATTTCAATGTGATACTCTAGTAAAAAAGTTGTTAAATCTCTCGTGATGAACTCTGTTAGCAATTGAGATCCAGACTTAAACTTCTGTTAGTATTTCGTTAGATCAAACTTATAACTACTATGAGTTCTTATGTCGATTTATATGTCATTTGATTGGTTGTTCGCTGCCTAACAGAGGATGAATTAGTGAACCTTCCTTAATGTTTATAGCTTCCCATGAAGAAGCAGAGGCAAAGCAAATCTTCTGGCTAAAGGTGGATGTGCAAATACAAGATAAAGGTGCTCTAGCTATTAAACCATCTTCTAAGAAAATGTTAAAAAAAGACTAAGCTGATATGGACAAAAAATGTCAAATTTGAAGCTGTCTTCAAATTTGATTTTTGCTATTTCCAAAGACATTCCACTTGTTTTACCTTAAATGCTAGCATATTTAAGTATTATCAACAACCCAACTTTTATTATTATTTTTTAAATATACATAAATGAAGAAATAAATTTTGGCAACCGGTGGAAGGAAAATTGACAATATGTCAAATTGCCAAATTAGCCATCAAACTTAAATTTGATGTTTTGATTTTAACGTCTTATTTGAAAATGCTCTTAGTTTAATTTCTGATTTTGAAAGGATGACTTTACTCTCTTTATTTAATGGAAGATTAACAAAAGTTTAGGTTTGAACTTTAATTGCTAGCTGATCTTACCACGAGGATTTAATTAACAACTTTTTCACTACGAGGTTGTATTGAAAGTACAGTATCACCTCAGGCACCACAAAAAAAAATTCAGCCATTAAATTTTTAGTGTCAATGATACTGCTGCTCCGAAAACATAAACAGCCTTGTGGAGCTTCATTAATATTACGTTTTATTTACTGTACTATTGTAATTTGTAATTACTATTGCTGACGGTAACTGTGGTGTACCATACCATCCATAAGGTGTATAGCAGACAATACCAGCCACCTCTTATCTCGAGCATAAATGGATAGATAGCAAATTTATCAAAATCCTTCATTTACAGAGAGCTCCAACAATGGGTACAAGCACCACACCCTCGTCCCTCATGCTAACGTACGCCTCCTCCTACGCGCACCCACAAGACCTCACTCCCTCCCTCGTCTCCTTCCAGCCCAAGCCCCTCTTCAAAACCTTCTGCCTTTGCCCGCTGGCTCTGAGGCCTCGCGAGATAAAACCAAGCAAATTGGCCAATTCCGAGCCTCACCGAGTGCCCGCGGCGGCTCTTACGGCGGAGGCAGAGGTGTCTGAGGATGTGGATGAGAACGAAGAAGTGAAAGGAGGTGATGGGTCTGCTGCTGTTGCTGTTTCTTCAAAGCCCAAGAAAGGGAAGGCTGCATTGCTTTTGAAGAGAGACAGAGTGAGTCTTTTTCTGGTTTTCTGCTTCAAGTTCCTATTTTTCATTGTTTTGGGGGTGAAATTTGATTTTTTTGGGTTATCTCGTTGGTGGGTTTTGCTTGCTTTTGGTTTGGAATACGGTTTTGGGATTAAAATTCATGTGTTGTTCTTACATTTAGTTTCTATTTTGATGAACAGCAGTAAATTTAGCGAATAATTGTTCGTTATGCTTCTTTAAGTTCTAAAAATGAAGGATTGATATGAGTAATTAACACCATTTCGTTATCTTGGAGAAGAGACTAGTTGTGCAAAATTTGATATTTACATCCTTCAAGTTTGATGGTTTTCACATGTTTTTGCATAATTATAAAGGTTGAGAATTCTCCAAAGTTGCGTTTGATAGTTTGGTTCTAGTTTATTTTTATGTTGTTATATATATTCCTGCAATGTCCTATTTTTAAGTTCTTCCAAGATTTCGGTAGTGATTCAAGCGCTCGGTTGTCTTCTTTTGTAAATGTCAGACAAGGTCCAAAAGATTCTTGGAAATTCAGAAATTGAGGGAAACCAAAAAAGAGTATGCGCTGCAGCCTGCCATTGCTTTACTGAAAGAAATGACGAATACGAAATTTGTAGAAACTGCTGAAGCCCATTTCCGCCTCAACATTGATCCAAAATATAATGACCAACAGCTAAGAGCAACTGTGAGTTTTCTGATCTTGTTGGTCGGATATATGTTTAGTTATCAATGCTTAGCGCTATATTACATCCTTTCACTTATTGTGGAATTCATCTACTAGGTGAACCTGCCCAAGGGAACTGGACAGACTGTTAAAGTGGCTGTTCTTACACAAGGTAGTTACGATTCTCAATTTCTCACCTCTGCACTACCGTCCTTAGTGGAGAAAGAGTAATTATATCTGTAATTCAGTATGAGCTAAGGAGATGTATAAAGTATTCCACGTATTTGAACCTAGTGGATACAAGTTGAAGATTTCAACCTAGAGAATAAAAAGTACAAGAGCATAACTATGCAGGCAATTTCCGCATTAGCATGTATTAGGTAGGTGTCCATTATTCTGAAAATATGTTATTTGAATTCTCTATAGGTAATTGTTTTGTCAATTAAGCGGAAAAGGCGAAAACAGGTAACACGTTTATTGAGTGGTGTTTTGTGCTCTTTATGCTGTTACCTTGGTTGATAAGAACAGAAGAAATACTTTCTTGGCTGAATCTAGGCATCTCTAAGTGTTTTTATTTTCTGCCAAGGGGACATTTTGCGAATGAATTAGTTGGAGGGTTTAGTATAGTATTCTCATTTCTTCCATGAACTGGTCTTGAAATGATTGATGAGACGTTGTTCCTCTACTCTTGGTGAATTTTCTGTACCTGCCAATTTCTAATTGGTGTATCATACTCCTTATTGAACTTCAAATTGGATTGGATCATTACCATTTCTCTTGTATGTAGTCTTAATAGTTTTTCATGTAAGGTATAGTCACTTTCTTCTCTGAGTTTAAATTTTCCTATACTTTCTTCTTCCTGATGAAAAGGCGATCTCTAAGTCATTTGAGTCCAAAGGAGGTTTATATATTTTTTTACTAATTATAAGGTTTTTCTTAACCTTTTTTTAAGAATAAATGGAAGTAGTCCTGATTGGACTATGTTGTTTTAATTTTTAGTCTTGGTATTTAATTACTTAGGGTGTTGGAGATGTTGCACTGTCTTAGAGAGTTGCACTGTCGTACTTTAGCTTATATTTACAGATATATGCTCTCTCTGAAGTTGGTGAATATATGTGCTGTATCTGATAATTTGCACCTTAGGTATTTCATCAGTAGTAGGAGTTTACCGGTTGATCTCAACAGGCATTTTCTGTACTTTGTTTGAATAATGTCAAGATTGTGTACATCTTCTACTTTTCCAAAAATCTTAAATATTCTGGTTCTCATGTTCCCCCATTCATAATTTGCAAAAAGTCGGTGTTCTTTATGCTTGAGCTCATTTTATATCTCAAGCATCTATGTGCACAAATTATTTAACGTTTTTGGTTTCATATATTTCATGTTCACAGGTTATCTTCTTTAATATCTGCAGGTGAAAGGTTTGATGAAGCGAAAAATGCTGGAGCAGATTTGGTTGGTGGAGATGATTTGATACAACAGATAAAGGAAGGGTTCATGGAATTTGACAAGCTAATTGCTTCACCGGATATGATGCCTAAGGTGTTGCCTTCATTATCTTTTTTAATCAAAATAAGTGATATGCCTCAACTGTCTGTTTGACAACAAAGTAAGTAAATCATTTTCGTTTTTACAGAGCATCTTGATACGGGTAAAGCTAAATGCCATGTTATTGGTTTGGTTTTTGGTCATCAAAATTAGAGTTTATGGTTGAAATGCTAGGCTCTTGTGATTGAAATGAGAAAACTAATTTTGCAGCAGAAAAATAAACTAGTCAGCTTCATAATAGTTTACTCTAAAACCTGATGTGCATGATGAGGTGCTTGTGTATATGGTTGATGTGGTAATGTTCATGTTATTCGTAAGTGAAATTAAGAACAAACAAATTGCATCAGTATGCATCTTATAATGAGAGCCGACTCCACATAACTAAATAAATACAGCTAAGAAAGAAAAAGAACAATAGGTGCTGCCCTGTTTTCCTCGTGTTTGTTCATACATGGAGTGAAAAGGAGACTCATGTTAGAATGGCTGGTCCGGTCTGCTTTTATGATTCTACCAGCTTGCTTTCTTAGAAGTGCTTAACTTTCACCTCTTACATCATATTATGAGGTATCTTTCTTTAACACGAAGTAAAGAGTAACAACAGCAGCAACAACAACAAAGCCTTATCCCACTAAGTGGGGTCGGCACACAAAGTCAAGAGTAAATTCACAATTTATTCATGTTCTCCATTAAGTTTTCATTTTATTGTCTTTGCTACTTGTCTCAGGTTGCTAGCCTAGGAAAGATTCTAGGACCACGAGGGCTCATGCCAAACCCGAAAGCTGGTACTGTCACGCCTAATATACCACAGGTATGGCTTGGATTGTGATGTTTTGTTTCCTCTCTGCACTTTTTTGGATATGCTTTCTTAGCCTAAATCCTAGCTTCTGTTTTAGTTCTTTCCGCATGTCTCATTGTATGCGTATATACATTTATATATCTGACACAGTAAGAACAATGAAATTGACGGAAGTCATAAAGAAAAAACTTAGGCTGACACACTCTCACACACAGGAAATGATCCAAATTCTCGATAGGAATTTGATGAATTTTGGCACAATAAATACGATGAAGGAGATTGAAAAGAAATATAGTAGGAACAACCAAAGGATCATCTATGGTAGTTCAGGAATGGATTTACTTGTGACAGGGCAACTTCACAAGGATTTGACCTCTCAGCCTATTGATTAAAATGGATTTACTTGGATTCTCTGTTTCAGGCCATAGCAGAATTCAAGCAGGGGAAAGTTGAATATAGAGCAGATAAAACTGGTATAGTTCATTTGCGTTTTGGAAAAGCTGACTTTTCTGAAGAAGACCTTCTCGTAAACTTGCTTGCAGCAGTTGTATGTTCTTCACTTCTCCTTATTTCCTAATTTCAATTGCTGTTTGAATTCTACCCATTAGGCCATGAAATTCATTTACTTATATTTTACCTGGCAGAAATCGGTAGAAGCAAATAAACCACCAGGTGCAAAAGGTGTTTACTGGAAGAGTGCACACGTATGCTCTTCGATGGGGCCTTCCATCCGGTTAAATATAAGGGAGATGCTCGATTTCAAGCTTCCGACAAATGTTTGAAGAACACTAACCACTTGTACACGTCTTTAAATTGTTCATTCAGCCTCTTGGGTGCCACTGTCGAATCTTTGCCAATGTAGTTGGTAAAGACGGTAGGAGAGAGCAAGGGGATGAAGGCGGAGGGTGACCTTGTATCATGGTATCTTGGTTGAGACTGTCCCATAAAAGAGCACACGAATCTCATCTACACCGAGTGAGAAAGGCCATGTACTAATTTTGTGATCGATATTATCCACTCATCACTTTGGTTTCTTGTTTATGAATGAGAGAAATTTTACATGGTATATGAGATGTATGCCAGGTATCGAGCTGCTGATCTGGGTTAATCTCGGTCGGGACGAAGTGGTTGTTTAACCAGAAAACAATGTCTGCTGGAACCAGACATCATTTGAAATGAATAATTTCTCCTTCCTAGAAGTTTAAGCCAAAAAAATAAACGGCTAAACGGAAACATTCGCCCTCCAAGACTTATGAGTGTTCTACCCCATGGCAGACGACACCAGTAATTTACCCTGCTGGTTTCAGAGTTATTGGACGTCGGGAACATGCTATCAGGGAGAATGATGGCTCGAGAGAAGGCACGGCTACTACGCGGGCAAAGACCAGTTTCGGTCTCATTTGGAGGCTTAGAGAGAAGTGCCTTAGTGACGTTATTGTGACTGCAGAATGTTCTCTTCACCTATTCCTAACATCACGAGGCTTGAAATATCAAACGTTATGTTAGGAATAGGTAGGAACTAGCAGGAATGCCCGCGCTCTGCCGCGGGATTTGAAACCTTCTCTACCATCAAACAAAATAATTCTATAATTTAAACCATCCAAACTTGTTGAACGTAGTTTTTTGTCTATCGTTGTATCTTTCCTCTCACAATTTTTATGGAATAAAAATCCGAACATTAAAAAATCTTAACAAAATTTTGCAAATAATCTTGCATTTAAGAACGTTCAAAACCAGTAATTACATTCCATATGTAATAAGGAACATGACCACCTAAAGTCAGCGTGGACTCGATCTGATACATTAACCTGAGAATGCACCCAGAGAGGAGCATTATCAATAATTTGTAAAAATCAAATTCTTCAGTAAACATGACAATCTTATGATCTAAATACATACCTCAAGCAACACTGGGCCATACACCTCCTTATTGAATTGATGATGGTGTTCTTGCAACCACTTATAAGCGTCTATTCAAAAGTCTAATAGCCCAGCAAAAATAAATAATTGTGCTACACTGTTCATAGGAAAACTAAACCAGAAACTAGGTACATATTTGATTGAAAAGTCTAATAAGCAGTCTGCTAAACTGTTTCTAGTCAGGCAAACAAATCAAAAGTCTAATAACCGAACAAAAGTTGAATGGAAAATGTTGACACGGGAACCATAAATTCTTAAAACTGGTTCACACAGAACTAGTTTCATTCACGTTAATAGGTAAAAATTTGATCCATTTATGTTAATAATACGGGGGACTGCCCGTAGATCCTGACATTTTGAGACTGAATCCATAACTTACAATTTCATCTGTAGGGGGTTCATAAGGAGTCAGATTTTCAAGTTCTAGCTCAGCAGCAGCTAGATCCTCTTTTGCTTTTAAGATCCTTTGTTGACGAGTTTCTTCTTGCTTCTTCAAATCTTCCATTTCATTGTATTTTTCTTTTATTAACACTCCCTATAAACATGTGGATGAAATTGAAGCACAAGAAAAACTCAATTATCCACACTACATACCAGAGAAGGCTAAAATCACATTAAGAGAATAGAGTACCACATTATCATACCAAGCGGTTCACATTTTCCATAAGTTTCATTCGTTTGTTTGCATTTTCACAAATGTTCTTTTACTAGTTTTGTACTCTTAGACTCTGTCGCCACACTCTCTTGTTTTTGTTTCCTGCAGCAGGTAAAAGATTAGTACACCAGACGTAAAATAAAAGCACAGTCAGCAATAAATGGACTGTATGTCTCATGTCACTATATTATGCACGAATATATCAACTCAATGAAGCCATCATACTCAATAGGTTCTTTCAGTTGATTTAGAGTTCTTGCAGCTTTCTCCAACTTCTTCTTTGCATCTTTTTCCTGCTCCATAGATTCCATACATTCAGCCTTCTTCATATCATACTTTAGCCATGGCAATTTTTTTTTCATGGTCTCTACCTGTAGATGACATCAAGAAAGAAATTTTAATTCCAGCTTAATTGTGTGGGAAGCAGAAGGGCTTTTTTTTCTCTTTGAGGGTAGGGAGGGGATTTATAGAGTCAGATGGAGTTCAGCTTTTTTTTTTCTTTCTCGAGAACTATAAGGGAGATGGGAGAACTTACGGGATAAAGTCAGATTCTCATTGTTGCCGTATGGGGTTCAGTTTCACCTGCATTTAAGGATCTAACTTTCCTTCTAGTATGGCCTGATGGGGTAGGTAGGAAATAGGAATGAATCACATTTATCTTTCAGTGTTTTCCTTCATATGTTTCAGTTTGTGATGTTCTGTGCTGTTTCATGGATGGTGAATCTGATAGTGTTTGAGTACGTGTACGAGCTCTAAATGGATATCTAGGGCACTTTAATGTGTATGTGTTATAACTTTTTTTACTAAGAGTTTGTATCTTATCATAAAAATACATTGTGATTCAGTTCATCTAACAAAACTAAACGGGCAAACCTTTGCAAGAAGTTCCTCTCTTTGCGGACACGCTCAACATCTTTCTCTTGTTCAGCTAACAGTGCCTTCAACTGATTCAAAGTTTCTCCATTATTTTCAACAGCCTAAATCAAAAAGGCAAAATGTCTAAGTAGCATGATAAAGCTAATTAAAATTGTTGACATAAGGACAAATTAGAAACCTGTTGAAAAACACCCCTAGATCTTGTTCTTTGATGTAACCAACAGCAATAGACTAAACTTTGGCAAATATTAGAAAACTTAGAAACACACAAGAATTATACTGGTTCGGCAGAACTTTTGCCTACGTCCAGTTGTGATTTCTCTAGGTAGAGAAATCACCGCTTCTTTGATTAATAATAGAGATTACAGAACTTTTGCAAACCCTAGAACTAATCCCAAACCTCTCGGCTGTCTCTGGCTGTTTTCTCCCTCAAATTCTAAAGCTTGCCGCACCCTATTTATAGGCATAGGGTGCAGATTTACATGTCCTTTACAGATTATAATTCCTATTCTAAGTGGAATAGGAAATTAGACTTCCTTTCCAATTCCAAATAGACTTCTAGGTTTCCTAATCTAACTTGAATAAGGAAACTAAGATTCTTTCCTAGCCCTTTTAGGAAAGGAATCGGTGCACCTAAACAGAAAAGGACACTAATTTGACGAGCCAAACCTAACAATCTCCACCTTGGTGAGTCAAACCAAGTCTTGATCGTTGCACCCCAGAGTATCTTTGAACCTTCTTGAAGCAGCTCTGGAAATCTTCAAGAGTCTTCACCTTGGCAATCTTCTTCTTGCCTTATTGCACCTCAAGTGAGGAGGTGCTCCACTTTAGTCAATCAACGAGATTGATCAAGTTCAAGCAATGCTTGAACTTCTTGGCCGGCACTGTCTTTGTAAGGAAATCTGCGGCATTATCATCCGTATGAACCTTTTCAATCCAAATTTCCTTAGACTCCACCCAATCTCTGATTCTGTGATACCTTGCTTCAATGTGCTTTGATCTTCCAGAAAAAACCTGATTCTTCGCCAAGTGAATGGCACTTTGACTATCACACTTAAGCTTCACACAATCTTGAGTGATTCCCATTTGACTTACCAAGCCACTAAGCCAAATTGCTTCCTTTCTAGCTTCGGCCAATGCAATATACTCTGCCTCTGTGGTCGACAAAGCTGTAATTGGTTGCAGTAGTGCCCTCCAACTGATTGGTCCTCCTGCGCATGTAAACACATAACCAGAAGTTGACCTTCTCTTATCCAAGTCCCCTGCATAATCGGCATCCACATATCCTAACACACCTGCATTTTCTTTTTGCTTCTCAAACATAATCCTCTGTCGCCAAGAACCCTTCAAATAACGCAAAATCCACTTGACTGCATCCCAATGTTGCTTTCCTGGATTTGCCATGTATCTGGAAACGACACTGATTGCTTGAGCTATGTCGGGACGTGTGCATACCATTGCATACATGAGGCAGCCCACGGCATTAGCATAAGGCACCTTCTCCATTACTTGTTGCTCTTCCTTGGACTTAGGACACTGTTGCCCACTTAACTTAAGATGAGCCGCCAAAGGAGTCGAAACTACCTTTGCTTCTTGCATGTAGAACTTCTCAAGAACCTTCTGAATATACTTGGCTTGTGATATCCAGATCCTTCCAGCGGTCCTATCTCTCTGAATTTCCATGCCAAGGATCTTCTGTGCAGCACCTAGATCCTTCATGTCGAATTCCTCGCTCAACATCTTCTTCAAGTCTTGAATTCTAGACTTGTCTTGACAAGCAATTAGCATGTCATCCACATATAGTAATAGCAATATGATCATCCCATCTTGGAACACATGATAGTACACGCAACAATCATATAAACATCTTCTAAAATTGATTTTCAGCATGAATGAATCAAACCTTTTGTACCACTGTCTTGGAGACTGTTTCAGGCCATATAGGGACTTCTTTAGCTGACATACTAGGTTCTCTTTCCCATATTCAACAAACCCTTCTGGTTGAGCCATGAAAATCATCTCCTCTAGATCCCCGTGAAGAAACGCTGTCTTCACATCCATCTGCTCAATCTCCATGTCATGCTGAGCTGCCATTGCTAAAAGCAATCTGATAGAAGTATGCTTGACTACAGGTGAAAAGATCTCATCATAATCCACCCCTTCCTTTTGTGAGTACCCCTTAGCCATAAGCCTCGCTTTGAACCTCACGGCATCTTGTTCATGTAGTCCTTCCTTTTTTCTAAATACCCACTTGCATCCAACTAGCTTTCTGTCTTTGGGCTTAGGAACCAACTCCCAAACAGAGTTCTTATAAAGAGACTCCATTTCTTCTGTCATAGCACTTATCCAACTATCTCGCTCATCACTTGCTATAGCTTCTCGATAAGTAGTTGGATCTCCTTGACTAATGTTAAGAGCATAATTAACTTCGTCCTGGTCAAACCCAAATCTGTCAGGTTTCTTCTTGTTTCGCTTAGGTTTGTCCAATGCTATGCATCTCTGGAATGCAGGTGGATTGTTGGTTGGAGTTCGAACCCTTTGGGATGTCTGGCCGATGAAAGTGCCTTCAATCTGCCCTGTTTCTTGCTCCACCTGATTCCTAACTGGTGAACAATGCTGATGCTCTTCTTCTTCCTCAAAACCATCAGATTCGGCCTCTTGCTCAATTTGCTCCACCTGAGCTTCTTCTTCATCTGAACTGATTAACGGAATCTTTGTTGCTTCAATTTCAGCATCGTCCTTCTTCTCCCTACTGCTCTCGACTTATTCAGAGGCATGGTTGTCTCATCAAAGACAACATCTCGGCTGACAACCTTTTTCTTGTTGTTGAAATCCCAAAGCTTGAAACCTTTAACTCCTTTCTCAAAACCTAAGAATATGCAATGTATAGACTTTGGTTTGAGCTTGGACCTTTCATCACTTGGAATATGTGCAAAAGCACTACAGCCGAATACCCTGAGCTTGGAATAATCCACTGGCTTCTCAGACCATACCTCTTCTGCACTCTTAAAACCGAGAACTGTAGATGGTGACCTGTTAATCAAATAACTTGCATGATTAACAGCCTCTGCCCAAAAACTATCGGGCAATCCTGCATGAAATCGCATGCTCCTCTCTCTCTCCATGAGAGTTCGGTTCATTCTCTCAGCAGCTCCATTTTGCTGGGGATTCTTCTTTACTGTGAAGTGCCTTGTGATGCCTTCCTGCTTGCAGTAATTGGTGAACTCATTACTTGTATATTCACCTCCATTGTCACTTCTTAGGTACTTGATCTTCCTTCCAGTTTGATTCTCGGTTTCTATTTTCCATTCCTTGAACTTTGCAAAAACCTCGGATTTCTGCTTCATGAAATAAACCCAAACCTTCCTAGAAAAATCATCCATGAAAGTAACAAAATACCTGGCTCCACCATTTGATTTAGTTGGTGCAGGGCCCCAAACATCTGAGTGAATATAGCTGAGTTGCTCCTTGCTTCGGTTATCTGCACTGCTACTTGCGAATGATACCTTTCTTTGCTTCCCGAGAACACAGTATTCACAAAAGTCCAGTTTGCAAGATGACACGCCTTCCAACAGGCCTTGCTTGTGTAATTCTTGCAATCCCTTCTGGCTTATGTGACCGAGCCTATGATGCCATAGTTCTGTCTTGTCTTCTGTACTTTGATTTACAGAAACAGCTGCTCTCCCGACTATAGTGGTCCCAATCAACTTATACAACTTATTGGGTTGTAGGTCACCCTGCATTACCACTAGCGATCCTTTGGTTACCCTGAGTCTTCCTTTTTTAGACTTGTACCCATAACCGGCCTCATCTAAAGTACCCAAGGAAATCAAATTCTTTCTTAGTCTAGGGACATACCTGACGTTCCCCAAAGCTCGTATCATCCCATCGAACATTCTGATTCGAACAGTGCCGATTCCTCTTACAGGACATGAAGAATCGTCTCCCATTAAAACTTCCCCGCTGCTGACTTCTTTGTAAGTATCGAACCATTCTCTTACTGCACACATATGAAAGGTGCATCCGGTATCCAAAATCCAATTTGCGAAAGCTTTGGAGCCTGATGTTACTGAAAGAAGTTCCCCGTCACTCTCATGCTCGGTGACTGCACTAGCTGATCCTGAGCTTCCTTCCATCTTAGCTTTCTTCTCTTTCCAAATCTTGCAGTTCCTCTTCCAATGATCGGTTGAACCACATTCGAAGCAACCTTCCTTCTTTTCCTTTTTCTTCTTGGATTTTGACCTACCTCTGTTGCTGTTTTTCTCTTCCCTTGTCTTTTCCCGCCCCCTCTCCTTGCCTTTGACATAAAGGCCTTGAGAGCTTTCAGTTATATCATCCAGTTTAGCATATGACTGAAGAGCTTGAATTACGTCTTCAAGCTTCAGGGACTCTTTTCCAAACATTAGAGTTGTTCGAAAATGCTTGAAAGATGAAGGTAGAGACCTCAGCAGGATGATAGCCATATCATCATCTTTGTAAGTTTCTTCGACCTTTTGAAGATTAGCTATGCAATTCTGGAATCTGCATACGTGATCTTCAATATCACCTCCTTCTTCTAGTCGAAGTCCGAATAGTTCATCCTTTAGAAAAAGTTTATTGGACACGGTTTTGCCCATATAAACATTCTCCAACTTTTCCCATGCTTCTTGGGCAGTCATCTTTTCGGTGATGTGTGACCGAACTGATCTTGTGAGATGGATCTCGATGGAACTCTTGGCTTTCTTGAGAACCTTAATCCATGCTGCTTCTGTCATGTTTGCCGGCTTCTCACCATTGAGTGCATCATCCAAATCTTGCTGTATCAGTACGTTCTTCATCATCCTTTGCCAATCCGTAAAGTCATCCTTGCCGTCAAAGGGCTTTAACGCAGGTCCTTGATCCGCATTCATCTTCCCTTTTGACATCGTAGAACACCTTGAACTTAGCTCTTGATACCAATTGTTGAAAAACACCCCTAGATCTTGTTCTTTGATGTAACCAACAGCAATAGACTAAACTTTGGCAAATATTAGAAAACTTAGAAACACACAAGAATTATACTGGTTCGGCAGAACTTTTGCCTACGTCCAGTTGTGATTTCTCTAGGTAGAGAAATCACCGCTTCTTTGATTAATAATAGAGATTACAGAACTTTTGCAAACCCTAGAACTAATCCCAAACCTCTCGGCTGTCTCTGGCTGTTTTCTCCCTCAAATTCTAAAGCTTGCCGCACCCTATTTATAGGCATAGGGTGCAGATTTACATGTCCTTTACAGATTATAATTCCTATTCTAAGTGGAATAGGAAATTAGACTTCCTTTCCAATTCCAAATAGACTTCTAGGTTTCCTAATCTAACTTGAATAAGGAAACTAAGATTCTTTCCTAGCCCTTTTAGGAAAGGAATCGGTGCACCTAAACAGAAAAGGACACTAATTTGACGAGCCAAACCTAACAAAACCCACTCGCTCAACTCTTTTCAATTTCTTGCTTTGCTCAATAAGTGCACGATGTTGGATCGGCAGTTGAGGATCGCCTACAGCCTTTTCAGTCTCTTCTAGAAGTTGCACTGGAGTTAATTTGGCAAACTCACAGACACGATCTTGTGGTAAAAACTACAAGCACACCCGCAAAATTCATAAGGAAAAAAATGATAAAAAAATAGAAGAAAGAGAGAAAAGCATTGACCAATTCATATTTAGCAACAAAATTATTAGCAATAGTTTCAAATAGTATCATAAATATGAGTTAAAACTGAAAAATCTTCAAGGGAGACAAATAACAGGAAATCAAATAAACAATGTCATATACATGCATTGGTACACTCGCAGTCGCACATATACAACTGGACAGCTAGATCATCATTATATGTGCATCCCTACACAACCTTTACCACTACAACATATAATTTACCTACTCTTCACAACAGTAGTTCATTTAGAAGAATTTGAAATGCATAGGAATGCTCAGTTAAGATGAAAAACAAAAGTATGCCCCTAAATAAACCAATATTTAGCACACACTTTTATCAAAATAAAGGAGTAGCAGCATTTCAAACAGGTTAACGCAACAAAAGCTCTCAATTTTACTAGCACAGCAAGTACAAACTATGGAATGCAGAAGAAGTGAAATATAGAGGTCTCTTTAAATAATTTTCTGCCTATAATAAGACTAAATCAATGCACCGTTAATATGAGAAAACACACTCTTCATCTCTCTCAACTTTAAGAAAATACTTGGCATTTTTCTATAATTATGAAGAGTTAAAGACCAAGGCGCCAAAAAATCAAGAAATAAAGCATCAACTTTGTCACTCTACCATCTATTGCAGTCCTTACTAAGTAATTATTTCTGTCTGTACGTATACTCTGAATCTGTACAGTACCAAGTTTGTAAAAGTACTGCCTATTCTATGCATGTATAACCTTCAAAGTGTTGTCTTCTACTAAAAACTAAAAAACAACAATGATTACTGATTAAGATAAAAAATTCAAGTCATAAAATTCAATTACAAGGTGCACATATCCAAAAGGAATATCAACAAACAAAAACATGTGCATGCATATCAAAAGTCATATTGCATCCAAACATAAATACTACAAAAAATTGAGACATGCCCTGATCTGATGGTAATTATAAAAAGAAACTCACTTAAGTTAAATTGTTGACTTGAACATTAAACCTTTGACTGATTTCAACTACATCTTTTTTAGGCACCACCCTTCCTGAAATACAAAGAAAGCTGATAAATTAGTCTTTGAGATTGCTCCTGTGTCTTCTCAATAAACCAGTATTTATTTGGGAAGTAGCTTATTTCCCTTGATAATGCATGAGAGAGAGAGAGAGAGAGAGAGAGAGAGAGAGAGAGAGATAAAATCAACCAATTTTCTACTTTCGTCTTTAGTGAATCAAGACATGTCATCCACTTTCTTGCATAATAGTGGCCAAAATTGGTAAATAAAAGTTAAAACTGACACAATTTGAAAAGAAAACAAGCTTTTGTACAAGTACTTCACTTATGCTGGGTGAAGACAACAATAAATGCAAAATAAGAGCTACATGCGTGGAAGCACAATTCTTGGAATGGAAAGTAATACAGAAGATGATTTCCAGAAACTACTAAAACCCAAGTCATAGCAATGTAGGTTAAACATCCTCGTTCTCTGGGAAAATGTCGGTTAAACATGATACTTTAAGGGGCACCTAACAAGTATAAAACAATTATCTTAATGACTATAAACCACCTCAAGTTATTGCCTAAAGATCACTGTTTGTTGGTCCATAAGTATATTCAAGAGAAATGATAAAATAATTTACTTTGAGAATGTTATATGTGCGAAACTACTTACCATTGTATAACCATTCAGATTTGTTACGTGTATCAATCTTACACATGATTTCAATATGCTCCTCTTTGGTATCCCCTCTCAAGGTTATTTTAATATAACCAGATGCCTCACCACGCTTCACATATGCTCCAACACCGGTCACATATGCCTCTTACGTGTATAGCAAAAACAAACTTATGAAATGTAATAAAATATGTTCCCTGATATTAACTGACCTGAGCCTCACCGCCAAGACCTAGTGCTATTGCACATACGAGAGAGCTCTTTCCGGCCCCATTTGGTGCAATTACAAGGTTTAGACGAGGGGCCGGTTTGCACGTTATGTGACTAATGGTCATAACATTATGGAGCTCAATCCTAGTCATGCTTCCTGGCTTATAGCCATTTCACCCCTGAAAGAAAGAGATGATAAGCATTAAACCTTCACAGAATTGCTGAACAAATCAAAACAACACAAAGGAAATAAAATTTCACTTTCACATTTTCTGTATATCAGGAAAATTTTTGAACAGTATCCTCTTGAGTTTAGCAAGACGAAGTCGGTTCAACTTAGCTAAATAGATATTTTGTTGTTTCTGCATTGACTCCGAATTTCTATAGGTCCCAAATGACAAAATTTTAATTCTTTACCATTGTGTTAAGCAGAATAAGGTTTTATGGTGAATTCCAAAATCCTCAGTTTAATTTCTTAACATAACCATGGAAGACAAAAGAAAAGGTTAAACATTTCATTTAACATGAATAATTATTAATAAAGCAAAATATAAACATAAAGACATTAAATTTTCTGGGTAACCAAACAGACAGTAGGAAAAATTGCAATTAGAATGAAAAAGCCCTAATTCTAAACAAGACTGACAAACCGAGTACCAGAATACATAAAAGAATTTCAAATTCAATTTCAAAAGTGGAGTGAAACGAGTCTCCGGACCTTGGAATTTTGAGGCGCTTTGCGGGACGGTCTGCCATTCCTGAATGTTGCCGTGCTGCTTTCTGATTCTTCGAGAAATTGGGGTTTCTGAGGTCTGTCTGTGAAACCAGTGATCGATTTGGGACGGGTAGAGAGAAGAATTGGCGCCAAAATGGAAAAAGTGGAGTATGCGTTTTGTAAGCCGCAAAAGAACGTGTTTTACTATTTTGATCATAAATTTATTTCGGACACATCCTTTCAATTTCTAATCGTGATCTAATAAATTAAAATAAATTAAATGATGAAAATTAACGAAAAATATGTAAGAAGTAAAAATAAGTTTGTAAATAGCATTATTCTAAATAAAATTAAACGACTTGGCGTAAAAAGTTTTAAAAAAAAAAGTTTTAAAAATGCTAATCTTACTATATATTTGTATCATCTCTTTATAGATATGAGATCTACATATATTAATGAGTCATACATCTATTAGGGATGAAACAAATTATGATACAAATATGTGGTAAGTTTTTTTTTTTTTTAAAAAAAAGGTACCAGCTATTATGGTACAAATATATGGTAAGCCTTAAAAAAAAAAAAGTATTAGCGGGTGGTTTAGCCTCCTCTGGCTAGTGGTCACCATCGTGTAATTCATTAATATCAAGAGTGGAATCCAGATGCACTCTGTAATCTAAAATTCGTTTCATCTTCAATCAATGAACCATCCGTGATGGTAATCCTACTGATACTCTAAAATAGACTAAAAGAAAATCAAATAACAAAAGTAAACATAAATATGCAGAAAAAAGAAAAAAAAGAAAAAAAGTTAGACATAATTTGAAAGGAAAACTAATGAAAAGGAGTTGAAAACTTTAAGGACAAAATAAAGGGTAAAGTGAATAGTATCAAGTTTGACTTTTTAGTGTAAAAATATAATTTTTTATTAAAATGAAGGATTTTTCGTTAAAACTCCCTAATTTGAATCCGTTGATCGAGATTGAATTCAATGACATCCACAGATAGCAAAAATTTAGCACCGGACGGACTCCTCTATCCTCTATCCTCTATCCTCTCTCTCTCTATCCGTTGGACTCACATGGCAAAACACACTATCTCTCCAGAAAGAAAAATCCACTGCTCACACTTCACTCCTTGTACTCTCTGTAATCTGTATGGCCATCATCAGCAGCATATGTTCGTCACCAAACCAACCTCCAACTCTCCCAACACTTCCACTCAAAACCCACCACCCTCTCCAACTGCACTTCCCTCCACTCTCTTCCTCTTCCTCCTCCAAATTTGGCGCCAGTTTGGTCTCCAACGACGCATTGGTCGTTGCAGCCGCGGCCGAGGCGCTGGCTCTCGCCCGGGCTGCTGTGGAGGCGGCCAGAGATGCTGCAGCGGCGAGGGATGAGATTGTGGAGGCTTGGAGTTGTAGGGAGAGTGGGAATGGGAGTGGTGGGTTGGTGATGAGGAGGAAGAGGAGGAGGAAAAGGAGAAAAGGGTTGGAGGGTTTGGATGAGGAGAGGGAGAGGGGTGTTGGAGATGGAAAGTTGTCGTTTGGGTTAGTGAGATGTGGGCATCTGAGCTCAAAAGAAGAAGCAGAATGCTGTCTAAGTCTCAAGGTACTATAATTCTCCTTGATTCTTTGTATAGCAAATTTGTACTAGTATTCTGAGAACGGTTAGTTTTATACAAAAAACGTTCATGCTATGTTTCGAGATGGGATTTGAAAGTACTAAGCGGTATAGACTATCGTATAAATAATTGATGGGTGTTCTTCTACTTCTCGATTTAGACTGCATATTGCGCATCATTATTTGTTCCGATTTGAGTTTGGAGAATGATTGGTTGGTTTTAATATTCAAGTTCATCAATTCTTGCCAAGTTCAAGAGCATTATTTAAGAAATGGAGTTTTGCTATGGGTTACATTTTGTAAATTCGTTTACTTGCTCGCATTTCTTGCATCTCATCTTTGTATTATAAGAAATTCTCACCTCTAGGCATTCGTAGAACTGAACATATACTTTTTAATGCTAGATGACACTATAATGTTTCTTAAACTGTACAGTTTGATGTTGTATATGATGATCACTACAGTTAGCAACATTCTAACCTCTAGTTTTATTTTTCTTCCTATCCACTGCTCCTGCAACTAACATGATTCAATTGGAGGCCGTTGCATAAACCTTAAAAAAAGTTTAAGTTTCTGCTAATCTTATACTTCGGTTAACGTGATTTTCCTTTTGTTTTCAAATGCAATTACTAGGAACAGCTTTAGTTGGAACCGTGTTTTGTTTTAGAACAGTTCTCAAATTACTTCTTGCAGAGTTCTCTAATCTGTGTATGGCCTTTAATGACACAGGAGGGAGCAAGACTAGAATCACGAAGATTAAGAGTCGTAGAAGCTGAAGAGCAGGAGCCGACCTCAAAGCAGTTAGCCAAGGCAATGGGAATGAAGACGAGAAGTATAGATAAGGTGCTTTGTAAGAAAAGAGAGTCACAAGAAAGAATCATCAGGAGCTACCGGGGACTCATTGTCTCTGTTGCCAGCAGTTATCAAGGCAAAGGATTAAGCTTTGAAGACCTCATTCAGGTTCCTACACCTTTTTTACTCATGTCCAACACTTTCCGTAAGTTGCTCCACGAAACTAAGTATCTATTTATGCAGGAAGGGAGCATTGGGCTACTTCGAGGGGCAGAGAAGTTTGATCATGAGCGAGGATGTAAGTTATCAACTTATGTCTACTGGTGGATCAGGCAAGCTATTATCAGAGCCCTAGAGAAGAAGTCTAGAATAATCAGATTACCAGTGAGAAGCTAACCTAATTAACCATTGTTCTTAAACAGTTGGATTTAGTTCTTTTTGTTAGACACTGCTTCCGCTTTTTGACTGAGGTTGCCTAATCACTGAGCTACAGATTTTATGTTAGTGACGTAATTAATTAGTTAGTTCTATGGGTCTCGGCTTAGTGTTTATTGGTTTTCTGATGCAAAGAGGAAGTTCGAGAATTCGAGTTTTGCACCACATTCACGACTAGGTTCAATGTCTCTTAATTGGAAATGGGGACTACTTCTTGAAAGAAAACAGTACATTTCTTGCGTTGCATTTCAATGGAAAGTTCTAATGCTGGGGTAGGATATGGGAAACCCGGTTATCTTGTCAGCCCAAAGTTTTCTCGAGAATTTGCGCCTTTGCTTCTTGCTTACTGTATATATCAGTTGGTTCGTCGAAACCAGGTACGTCTGCGAAGAAAAAATATTGATGGTTAAAGCAACTTTTATCAGACGCGACTATACTTGTTAGCGCAGTTTGTTTGAAATGTTTTCGACAAGATTGTTCTACTGTCAAAGGTGAATTTTATTGAATGTAGATGCTGAGGTTAGCTTTCAGCTGGAGATGCTCTTTTGGCTTATAGATGGCGTTAAAACTTGTTTGAGATGATTTACATAGCAAATTTTTATCAAAATGAGTTCCTTTCCTTGCACATATTTTATACAACTCTTGCGAGATAACCTGGTAGAATTGCATTGATTGAAAGATTACAGAAGTATGGTCAGTTCATTTCTGCAGGTAAACGTGTGCGGTATGATGGCAAAAATCACAAAAGCTAAAAATTCCTTCAACCGAAGAATACCGCGACTGCCTACATATGATGAAATCGCTCAAGAGGTCAATGTGCATGCTGCAACAGTAAAGCTTGTTTGCGAGAGGAGCAGACCGGCAATTTCATTGGATCGAGTGGTAACTGTTCGGGGTTGCATGTCACTGCAGGTCTGTTTCTTGAATCTTATTTCCACTTTAGTGAATGTTTGCTTTCATGGCTATGCTCCATTAGCAGCTC
This sequence comes from Cotoneaster glaucophyllus, assembly GCA_036320875.1. Taxonomy (NCBI): domain Eukaryota; kingdom Viridiplantae; phylum Streptophyta; class Magnoliopsida; order Rosales; family Rosaceae; genus Cotoneaster; species Cotoneaster glaucophyllus. Next base: position 29,894,791 of record CM070063.1, read on the forward strand.
AAACGATTGTGGAAAGTGTATCAGTTACGCTTCATTAGTCGATCTTAATTTATTAGTTTGCATTCTGCTGCAGGAGATCATGCAAGGGCCAGAGGAGATGATGCCAGAAATGATGCTTACAAAACAGCTAATGAAGCAAGAGGTCGAGAAGCTTCTCAAGACGCTGAGCGATAGAGAAGCATATGTGTTGAGATTACACTTTGGGCTACACGGAGAAACCCCAAAGTCCTTTGAGGAGATAGGAAGACTGTTAAAGCTTTCGAGGGAGAGGGTTCGACAGATTAATGGAATTGCGTTATCAAAGTTAAAGCAGACTAGTACATTCGACAATCTAAAATTGTATATTGTATAGTTTTTTCGATGAACAAAATATTAAGATAGAGAAAGGTAAATAGCATAACGAGAAAAGAAGCGGTTGCATTTTTTGTTGCATCAGTAATTCTTTTCTTAACTCCCAGCGCGGTAACAACTCCACCAAATGTTGGTGTTACAAGCAACATCTAGCTATAACGGTATGAACTGGGAAGTGTTATCTGATCTTCATACGTTTCTTGCATCTAATGTGGAGTGTCAGGTGAGTAATAGAAGTCGAGATCAAAATAGCAGAACTTTGATTTCAATTTGGAAGACGTATATTCACTTGAAGCTGTAAGCTAAACGTTACATTAAACACCCTATACATAATGTGTTTGAAAGCCTTATCCTTACTTGTGTAGATTATGAAGGATGTACAGAGAAGCAGAAGACAGGAAAATACAGACAGAATAGCTCAATAGATCCAAACCGGTGGTTATCTGCACCATCTTGCTCCGCTCAAACATCTTTACCAGAAGAATCATGACAATTACGTGCCCCACTTTCGTCTTCAGTTCATCGAGTGAGCTAATTTTCATCCATTTAGGTCTCTCCTGAAAAACCATCATCTAGTTAACTTGGCAGTGTTCAAAAAATAAAATAAGACAGATTAGTTCTGATGTAATAAGACTGTGTTAGCATCTATTAATAATTTAATACCTCGGTGCAGGTTTAAGCCAATGCATACGGGAAGTAAAATTACCTTCATAGCAAACATCCCGAACAAAGAAGATCCCTTTAGAGCGCGATCATCAACGGAAGGCACATCATTAGGGACATTACTTATAAATAATCCGTAAAGTCCCATGCCAAATATTAACATGACAGTCCCAGCAAGGTAAACATCTGCATCATACGTCATTGCATCAACATACAGACTATAACACCAAAAATAAACATAGAAATATAGACCATCATACGATGAGTTTTACCCTGTTAATAAAGGAGTGACTTCTGCTGCTTACACAGAAGTCACGACATTTGAAATGTATTTTGGTTAGCATTTGAAAGCATATTCAAGAAACAGAAACACAGAGCAATTCTAGAAAGAGGATTCTGAAATTATACCAATAGCTTCAACAAGTCGAAGAACCATACGTCCGGTGTGATTCCCTTTGACACAACTAGTCCAATAAACTTTATACGCATCCATTATATAAACACAACCCTGCAGATTCGAATGTAGTATGAGTATGTACGGATACAGTCATACATTATGTGTAGCACAGACATTATAGTTGAAATCGCAATCAGAGCCTGAATTTATATTTTCATGGTCGAAGACCTCATAGAAAGAAAATATTTCTTCTCCTTAGTACTTAAGTAAGAATATAAAATATGATAGAGAGAAATTACATTGAGAAAGCACAACAGTGAACCAGCCAACGAACCTCCAACAGCAAACAGTGCCAAAAACCGGAAGTCAAATATTGTCTGTTCAACAATGGACACATAAAGAACGCTTAAAACATATTGTTAGACGCAAAAAATTTCTAAACAGAAAGAAGAAACTGCACAACTTTCTTAATTATTGACAGTTGGTACCTATAACAAAAAATAGAGGCGACCATGAGGTAAATGACATGTTGTAGTTTCCTAGCCATCCTTAGTTTAAGATAGGTTGTTTATACGCGCTAAAGCGCTTCAGTATTTGTTAACACTCATGATGCCATTGCCATTGAATTCTTTTAAGCTTTGAAAGAGATTTCCTCCAAAGTGTTTGAACAAAACTACTACATTTGCATCAGTAGCTCTAACTTACTGATTCTTCTTATTGCTCAGGAGCAATCTGTCAATTATCAAAAAAATCACAACCAAGTCCTCCAAGCTATTCAAACCCCTCCCCTGTCATTTTAATTTTAATCAAAGTGCAAGAAATTCGTTAGAGAGTTGATGAACTCCAGCATTAATAAAAAACATAACGCAAGCTATGGTGGAACAAAGCCACACAATAAAAAGCTCGGGTCACCTTAATTAAGAAAAGGCCACATTACTAAGTGGCCGTTTGATAACCATTTCGTTGTCCGTTTTCACTTGTTTTGAAAACTGAAAACGATATGGTACAAACGACCCTAAGTTAAGAAGAGCCTCCTCTGAAACTAGAAGGGTTTTTCTTTTCTGTATATTTTCATTTTTGTTCAAACCCAAAAACAAAAACAAACAAAGAAAAAAAGGAAAGAGGAAAATTCACTCTTTTTGTCACATCCAACTTCCAAAAGTTCCAATATTCCCATGGATCTCTGAACATTTACACCAAGTAATCATTACTAAGGAAGTACGGTGCCTGAAACACAAATTAAAATTCAGTTACCCTTTCAATGGAAGACTCAGCGGAACGGGCAAACCGAACAAAGGGGTTGCCATTGGCAAGGGCGTAGCTGAAGCCCGCCGGCTCCGGTGGTCTTGACGACGCACCATTAAAAGGGTTTGGTGAAGTTACAGTGGAGGAGGAGACTGCAGTTTGATTTGGGGCCGTTGATTTTGATTCCGGAGACGGTGGGGAGCTCAGAGAAGAAGCAGCGATGGAATGAGAGAAGCGCTTAGAGCTGTTCGACGGCCCGATGGGACGAATTGCCGCCGAGATGGAGAGGGTTGAGGTGGAGATAGAAGTGAAGAGAGAGCCATTATGCAGAGAGACAGAGAGAAGAGAGACAGAGACAGAGAGAGGGAGATTTTTGTTGGAGTGCTGAGAATTTTCTGTGCCTTTGGTTGGTGGGTAGTAACGGTAATTTGGGAACGTAAGTGGCCTTCACACGTGTTACGGGAGCGTGGGACTTTTGGGCTGATGCGCACAACACAAAACGGGCCACCATTGTTGCGTCAAGTCAATAATTAGAAACTTGATGCGTCAAGTCAATACTAAGAGAAAACTGATTGGCCCAGAAGATTATATATCAGAAATATCGTCATTGTTCATGGTTCATAGTGTTTGGTGATTGAGAGTCTGATACTTTGAGTTTACAGAATCATTCACAATGCTTCATCCACTCTTGCTGCTGCTCTTCTTTTCGATAAACCATTTTTCTTGTGGTGGTAATGCTCGGTTGATCGGTTGCCTAGAAAGCGAGAGAGAGGCCCTCATTGACTTCAAAAACGGTCTTGAAGATCCTGAAAACAGGCTTTCATCATGGAAAGGAAGCAACTGCCGCCAATGGCGGGGGATACACTGTCATAATACAACTGGAGCTGTTCTAACAGTTGATCTCCATAACCCGCATCCGCAAGTTCCGTTTGGTTCTCCAAACAGGTACGGATTCTGGAACCTTAGTGGTGAAATTAGTCCGTCGCTGAAAATGCTCGAGTCCTTGAAGCATTTAGACTTGAGCCTCAATACATTTAATGGAATTCCAATACCTGAATTTTTGGGATCCCTGAAGAATTTGCAGTATCTAAACCTGTCAAGTGCTGGGTTTAGTGGTAGAATTCTCCCAAATTTAGGGAACCTCTCTAGCTTGCAGTTCCTTGATGTGTCCTCTATTTTTGAATGGGATGTGTCCTATAATTTTGAATGGGTGATATCTGTTGACAACCTTGAATGGGTGACTGGTATGGTATCTATGGAGTATCTCAATATGAATGGAGCTGATCTTTCAATGGTAGGACCATACTGGATTGCAAAGCTTAACAAACTCTTGTTCTTAGCTGAATTGCATATGTGGGGTTGTGGCTTATCCGGTTTTATTCCCTCTCTACTGTAGTCAATTTCACTTCACTTTCTGTAGTTGAACTTGATATTAACAGCTTCAATTCAGAGATACCTAATTGGCTTGTCAACATCTGTAGTCTTGAAACTCTCAGTATGAGCAATTGTGGCTTGCATGGAAGGATTCCGCTTGGTTTGGGGAAACTTTTGAGATTAAAGTCTATTGATCTTTCTGGGAATGAAAAACTAACGGCAAGTTGCTCTCAGCTTTTCAGAGCAGGATGGGAAAAGATAGAAGTTATTATTATAGCTTCCAGTAAATTACATGGTAAACTTCCTGCTTCCATTGGCAATATGACAGCTCTCACTTATTTTGATCTTTTTCACAACAATGTCGAGGGTGGGATTCCAAGCTCTATAGGTGAACTTTGCAACCTCAAGTTTTTCAGCTTATCACTCAATAACCTAACAGGAACTTTACCTGAAGTTCTGCGAATGCGCACCTGCAAAACTAGCAGTCCACTACCTAGCCTGCAGCACTTGGATTTGTCTGTCAATCGATTGGTGGGTAAATTGCCAGAATGGTTAGGTCAGCTTGAGAATCTCGTCGAGCTAAGTCTGTCCGGGAACTCCCTCTATGGTCCCATCCCTTCTACATTGGGATCATTAACGAATATTTCTGTGCTACGTCAGATCTTGGATATAATGAACTAAATGGGACTCTCCCAGATAGTTTATGGAAACTTTCTGAGTTGTCTGAGTTGGATGTTTCTTCCAATCATTTGACAGGTGTTGTAACCGAAACACATTTTTCGCAGCTTAGTAAGTTGAAAATCTTGTATTTGTCTTCCAACTCTTTAACATTAAACGTCAGTTCAAATTGGATACCCCCTTTTCTAGTCCGGGATCTTTATCTAGGGTCATGCCATTTGGGTCCTTCGTTTCCTGCTTGGTTAAGATCCCAAAAGGAGGTCGAGTTTCTAGATTTCTCAAATGCCAGCATTTCAGGTTCCATTCCAAACTGGTTTTGGGAAATCTCATCGAACCTCTTCATGTTAAATATCTCATTCAATCAGTTAGGAGGGCAGGTCCCAAATCCTTTTAATGCTGCCCGCGATGCAGTTGTTGATTTGAGCTCCAACTTCTTTGAAGGACCGATTCCTTTTCCGATTGTTGATGTCCAGTTACTAGATTTATCCAACAATGTATTTTCAGGTCATATCCCAAAGGCCATAGGGGAAACCATACCAAACTTGTTCTTCCTCTCTCTTTCGGGAAACCAACTAACAGGTGAAATCCCTGCTTCTATAGGCAAAATTTTGTTTCTTGAAGTTATCGATTTTTCAAATAACAGTTTAAATGGAAGCATTCCTCCTACCATAGCAAACTGTTATGATTTGAAGGCTCTAGACCTTAGCAAGAACAATCTATCTGGAAACATTCCGAGCTCATTAGGTCAGCTACTTCGGCTTCAAACATTGCACTTAAGCGACAACGAGCTCTCTGGACAGCTCCCACAAGCTTTACAGAATTTGTCTAGTTTGGAGACACTGGATATCGGAAACAACATGCTAACAGGAAGTATTCCATCATGGATCGGGAAAGGTTTTGAGTATTTGAGAATTTTGAGGTTGAGGTCAAATGAATTTTTTGGAGAGCTTCCCATCATGCTATCAAATTTAAGTTCTTTGCATGTCCTGGACCTTGCAGAAAATCAACTGAATGGAAGCATTCCAGCTACTTTGGGAGATTTCAAAGCTATGGCGGAAGTGCAAAACACGAACCGTTATCTACAGGGACGAAGCCAGAAATTTAATTAAGATGGGGCATCTTAAAAAATTTGTGCTCCTTTTTTGGACAAAGAAAGCTAGTTCTTTCACAAATGCTAAAAAAAATTAATTACAAAATGCCTAATTTTATTACTCTATTGTCTAATTTTGTCTTTAATTGTTGACAATCTAATGCTCATACATGCAACTCAACAAGGTTTAGACATTAGTGCGTGAGAAAAATATACAAGACAGATGGACATTTAAAAACTAAAAGAGGATTTTCACTATTTTAATATGATTAATTGAATAATCTGCAAAGCAATAAAAATGGGAAAGATTAATTGAATAATTTGTAATTAAAAAAAAATGAAGCTTTAACGAAACACTTCTAATACTGTTCACTTTTAACGAAAAACCACATTTTTACCTTTACCTGACACTATTCATTATACCTTTAAAAAAGACTTTTCATTCGTTTTCCTTTTTAAAAAATTGAGAGGGGGCATGTGCCCCCACTGGGCCTTACCTCCCTCCGTCCATGGTTATCTACGCTATGGGTACAACCGTACAAATTACTATGAAGAAAGCTTGGTTGTGAACTTGAAAGGATTGACTCAAAAGTACACCAAGATTCTCTCCCTTGTAGTCACCTGTTGCAAATTTCTTTGTTAATGTGTGGTGTTTGTGATATTTTACTTTTTACGTACCATTTGAAGACTTTGGTGAAGAATAGTGGATTGTCTATCAATATATTTTTCTTAGTATACACTAGAAATTAGGCCCGTGCGTTGCTACGGAAACCAGCTGTTTCAAACGTAATCGGATGGATAAAACACATTTAAGTTGAATAAATTCAAGTCAATTATGAACAAACAGAGGAATACATAAGTGAATGAGGCCGGTAAGATAAGCAGCTTGGCTTTTATATACATTCAACTAACATCTTTTATTGTCGTAGTCTCCAATATATAAGTAAGGTATGTAAGCTGAACACAGAAAGAGAGGAAATGACACAAACGATGTTTTGAGGGGAATGCCAGAACTGAACCATGAGGGGAAACTTACACAAAAAATGACCAGATTTGCTGCAATAGAAATTAAATTAATTTATGGTAAAGTCCAAGTCTTTCATTATACACATGTAAAGAATTATCTAACGATGATTAGTAGTTTTACATGTATGAAGATATTCGCATATGGTACTGGCCTCGCTTGTCGCAGAGATTGGAACATATCCATGTGTTTGAGTTGTGTGCATAGAAATGTTGTTGGTACACTGAATGTACGTAAACTTGTAATCGCATTTCCAGAACCATTGACACATTTGAACTATCATCTTCCATTGAGAAAAAGTGCCACTCACTGAGAATTGAGAAAATAGGGAAATAAGAACATAACCCAAAACCATCAACTACTCGAAACCAAAATATAGCAAAAATACAGTACTTTATTCATGAACAAAACCAACCCCAGAGAACAATCAAAATTACTAACTTCCATTGGCAACTATATATATAAGAATTTTGAAAGCAATGAGAGAGAGATACATTTGGGGTGTCGATGATAGAAAGGTGAGTGAGGGATCTGAGATGCTTGAGAGCTGGAATTTTTGAGCAATTTGTGTGAAAAAGTTGAAGAGCTTTGAACTGAGTGAGAGACGGAGAGAGTGGAGTGAGAATGGCAGAGAGAATTAAAACCAAACCAAACAGTGGAAAATTAAGTATAAAGATGGTACTTATCTTGTGAATGAGGACATGCAGACGTAGGATGGACGAAGGAGAGCATATCCAGGGTCCAACTTCTTGTCTTCCTCCATGTCCTGTAATTCCAGCATATAAACAGCAAAACATAAAGCCAGAGACCCCCAAATTTATTCATTTCTTAATTGAAATCCATAAAAATAAAATGCAAAATTTAAGCAATGCAGAGAAAACCTAGATCCCACCCCAAGTTTATCCTTGAAGGTTTTATATAAATAAACCAAACAAAATTTAAGCAATGCAAAGGATTGAGTAAAGGGAGGAGAGAGTTCCACTGTGAGAGAGTGTTTGAGCACAGTGGTGTTGTCGGAAATGGCCCAAACGGACAAACCCAGACCCCAGCCACGATCCCTACACTCTCCCTCAAATCCCTACGGCCCCCATGCTTTTCTCTGACTGTCCCTCCTCTCCCATTCATGAAATCGAGGATCTGCAGCAATGGCGATGAGATCCCCACTGCTCCCTCTCCCTCTCCCTCTATCTCTATCTCTATGTCTATCGACATGACCTCCCATCCCTGAAATCCTGACCAAGCAATCCCTACTCCTCCCTCTCATTTTCCCTCTCTCTCTATCACTATCTCAGAGGCGGCATGGCAGAATGGTAAATAATTTGCATATAAAGATGCACTACAAAGGCGGTACAAACGGAGTCACCACCTAAAATGCACCAATGCATATAGATAAAACACATTTCACCAGAGTAAATATAACCAAATCACAAATCAATATAGGCATCTCTAAAGAATTTAAATAACCAAGAGATGGGTGAACCAAGCAAAGCAGTTTGATTTTGACTTGCATTCAATTCAGCTGACATCAAGAGCCACTGTACAATCAAATGGATGAACTTAAAAGTTCCTATTCACAAAAGTTGTAATCTAAAAAAATATTGCTTGTTTGCATAAGAAACATAAGCGGAATGCAGTTCTTGAGAATTGGAGTAGTGCAATGAATAATTTCCATAGAAAGTAACTAAAAAGACGGTCTAGCACCTAAGAACCAACGAAGTGAAACTTTGCTTGCTATATATGGATATGCATGCTCTAAGAAACCATTCATATTCAGTTCCAGCCACAATCTCTCTTTTCTTGAGTCCCTTTTGAATGGTATTTCTGTTGATGTGAGTAACCCTTGAGCTGATATCTTGGAGGCAAAGTTACAAGCTTGAATTTCATTTCTTTTTTCTTTTATCCATTTTCTAATGTAATCAGAGCCATTGGATCATAGTCCAAGTGGTCTCTTCTCTAGCCTAGGATTTAAGCAATGTATTAAAAGCGTAAGGCGTGGGCGAGGCGTCCGAGGCGAAGCCCGGCCTAGGCGTAAGGCGTGAGGCGTGAGGCGAAGCCTTACGGAATTAATTTTTTTTTATATATATGTTTTATATATTATATATATAATTGTATAAAAAATAATACTATGTAAAATAAACATCCATTCTCAGTTTTTCATTCAAATCCATAGTCATTCAAAAGATAGTATCATCTAAATTCATCATTCAAAAGGTAATACAAACAAAAATACAATCTTTCCTAACTGCATGCTATTAAAGAAACAAAGTAAGAAAAAAACAAAGAAAAACAGCCCAAACAAAAAAATCCAGCCCAAACTTAAAAACCCAGCCCAAATAATAAAAAACCCAGCCCTACCCTTAAATCCCCAATTGAACCCTAACCTTAAAAAAACCCAGAACAAAAATTGGGGAGATTTCTGGGCAGCTGAAGGTGCAGTGGCGATCACTGCATGGCGACGGCGGCGTGGCGACTGGGAGAGGACGATCGCCTGGGGTGTGTGACAGCGGCAGAGCGGCTGTGTTTCTGGGCCTCTGGCGCGCGGGAGAAGAAGGTGAAGAAACAGAGGATCGAAGCATTCGAAGGTATGGGGGAATCTGTATCTAAGTCTAAAAACCCTTACCCAATTCGAAGGTATGGGGAATCTGTATCTAAGTCTAAAAACCCTTACCCAATTCGAAAAAAAAAAAAAAAAAAGGCAGAAAGGCGCTGGACGCTGCGCCTTGAGGCGCGCCTCCGCCGCCTCGGCGTCTCCGGCGAAGCATTTCGCCTACTCCAGCAAAACAGAGGCGTTTGCCTCACCGCCCAGCCTCAAGGGCGCCCTAGGCGCGCCCCGAGGCGAGTTCTTTAAAACATTGGATTTAAGTGATAGATTGTGACAAGTGTAATCATCTCACAGGGTGATAGAATCAAAGGCTAGGATTCAATCTTGATGTAAAGTACTTAGAGAAGAATCTCACTTCTCTCTCTCTCCACTAACGGTTATATTTGGCTAGTGGAGTGTGGAATACACAGAGACTACACTCATCATTTTTAAGAACCATAGCTCTATTTTCTCTGCAACTTTTCCTTCTTCCCAAACACTCAAAACCCTCATATACCAAAAGCTATGGATTCTAACATGGCCTCAGAGCCAGATTCAGTTGCCTAAAACTGGGCGTGAATCTGTGAAACGAAAACTGGATTCGATTCGAGCTGTGATCGAGCTCATTTGACGATCGAGGTGGTGTGATTTCTTGAATCCAGTGTCTAATATGGCAGGATCGGGTATCGCTGAGCTTCGCACACCAGTTTTCAACGGAGAAAACTATGAGTTCTGGAGTATTCGAATGAAGACCATTCTGAAATCTCATGGTCTGTGGGATCTCGTTGAAAATGGTTTCGATGCTTCAGATCCAAAGAGGATAGAAGATGCAGATGATGAGAAGGAAGAGATTGCTAGTGCAGAGAAGCCCATAATGATGGAAATCCTGATGAAGGATGCTCGCGCACTTGGGCTGATCCAAGGCGCTGTCTCAGACCAAATCTTCCCAAGGATTGTGAACGAGGAGACCTCAAAGGGTGCTTGGGATATTCTGAAGCAAGAGTACATAGGAGATAAACAAGTAAGGAGCGTAAAACTGCAAGGTTTGCGTCGAGAATTTGAATACACTCGCATGAAAGATAGTGAATCGTTATCTGTATATCTTACTAGACTGTTTGACATAATGAACCAAATGAAAAGTTATGGTGAGGATCTGTCTAGAGAAAGAGTTGTGCAAAAACTGTTGATTAGTTTGCCTAGATCATATGACCCCATTTGCTCTGTGATTGAACACTCTAAGGATCTTGAAACCCTTGAGATTCAAGAGGTAGTTGCTTCTCTGAAAAGCTTCGAGCTCAGATTAGATAGGCATGCTGAAAACTCCACGGAGAGGGCATTTACAAGCCTAAATGTTGGAAGTAAAAATCCCAAGGGAGGTAGTTATTCTGGAAATCAAAAATTTCAGAAAAACTGGAAATCCAGAGGAAAGAAATGGGATAATAAGCCCAACTTAACCCCCAAAACCAAATGTCCCTCATGATGGAAACAAAACAGCTTGTAAACATTGTGATAAATTGCATTTTGGCAAGTGTTGGTTTGAAGGGAAGCCCAAATGCACAGGTTGTGGGAAGTTTGGACATGTGCTCAGAGATTGCAATGGGAATAGGAGTGTACAGAAGCTGAACTATGCAAATCAGATAGAAGAAACTGGTTCTTTGTTTTATGTATGCAATGCAGTGACAGATGTGAAGGTGAATAACTCATGGTACATTGATAGTGGTTGTAGTAACCACATGACTGGTGATGAAAGGCTGCTAGTTAATGTCCAGAGAAACCTAACCTCCAAAGTGAAGATGGGAACTGGAGAAATTGTTCAGGTGGCAGGAAAGGGAACTCTAGTGATAGAGACCAAATTAGGAAGAAAGCATATTCAAGAAGTGATGCTTGTCCCTGGACTTGAAGAGAATCTGCTCAGTGTAAGGCAGATGATGGAGCATGGATACTATCTGGTGTTTGGAGGAAATGTGGTGAACATTTTTGATGGTTGGTCACTGGACAACCTTGTGGTAAGAGTGCAGATGACAAACAACCGATGATTTCCCCTTACAATGATGCTTGCAAGTCAGTTGGTTTTGAAGGCAAAGGTGATCCACTGTCTACAGATTTGGCACAAGAGATTGGGACATCTAAATGACAGAAGCATCAAATTGCTTGAAGATCAGGGAATGGTACACGGATTGCCCCATTTGGAGAAGACCTCTATTGTGTGTGAAGGTTGCATGCTAGGAAAGCAACACAGAGATTCTTTCCCTTCAGAATCCACTTGGAGAGCCAAATATCCTTTGGAATTGGTCCACACAGACATTTGTGGACCAATGCAAACTGAATCTATATCTGGAAATAGATACTTTCTGCTATTCACAAATGATTGCACCAGAATGTCTTGGGTGTACTTTCTTAGAAACAAATCAGGTGCATTTGATTGTTTCAAAAAGTTCAAAGCTATGACTGAGCTGGAGGTTGGATATAAGGTGAAATGCTTAAGGAGTGATAGGGGTGGAGAGTTTCTGTCAAATGAATTCAACAAGTATTGTAATGAACTTGGAATTCAAAGGCAGTTAACAATGGCATACTCTTCCCAGCAAAACAGGGTGGCTGAGAGGAAGAATAGAACAGTGGTGGAAATGGCAAAGTCCATGCTACATGAAAAGAGTCTTCCCTATGCATTTTGGGCAGAAGCTGTGCACACTGCTGTCTACATACTCAATAGGTGTCCCTCTAAGTCCCTCAAGAAAGTAACTCCATTTGAAGCATACACTGGCAGAAAACCAGGGATTGCACATCTGAAAGTCTTTGGATCACCATGCTATGTGCACATTCCTTCTGCACTGAGACATAAGCTTGAAGAAAACAGCCACAGATGCATTTTTGTGGGTTATGGACTTCGTGAAAAAGGGTACAGATTATTTGATCCAAGTTCCAGAAAGATTATCTTATCCAGAGATGTAATATTTGATGAAGATGCCTCATGGAAGTGGGAAGACACTGAGGAAAGTGAAATGAGAGTTCCTATGATTGCTGAGAATCAAATGGCAGACTGCAGTGAAGTACAGAATCAATCTGAAGTCTGTGACCCAAGTCAACTCTTGAATACACCAACTCAAGATGATGAAATTACTACATCACTAAGTGAGGATATCTTTGAAATCTCACAAGCAATTGATCACACACCACGGAAATGGAAAAGCATAAATGAGATCATGACAAAGTGCAATATGTGCATTGTGGAACCAGAAAACTACGAAGAAGCTGCTCTGGATGAATCATGGAAGAATGCAATGCAATCTGAGTTAGAGATGATTGAGAAAAACAATACATGGGAGCTAGTTGATAGACCATTTGACAAGCCAATCATTGGTGTCAAGTGGGTCTATAAAACTAAGCTGAACCTTGATGGATCTGTGCAAAAGAACAAGGCTAGATTGGTGGCAAAAGGCTACTCTCAAAAGCCCGGGATAGACTACAATGAAACATTTGCCCCAGTGGCAAGGTTGGACACAATCAGAACCCTGATAGCTCTTGCTGCACAGAAGGAGTGGAACTTATACCAACTAGATGTGAAATCTGCTTTTCTGAATGGAACCTTGAAGGAAGAGGTTTATGTTGAGCAACCACAAGGGTTTGTGAAGGAGAATGAAGAAACCAAAGTGTATAAACTGAATAAGGCTCTGTATGGTTTAAAGCAAGCCCCAAGGGCCTGGTATGATGAGATAGATTCCTATTTTAGCAAGGCAGGTTTCAAGAAGAGTTCTAGTGAAGCCACACTCTATGTCAAGACTAGTGAAGCCTCAAGTATCATTATTGTCTCACTCTATGTGGATGATATTGTATACACTGGAAGCTGTCCAAAACTACTTGAAAACGATATGATGCAGCATTATGAGATGACTGATCTGGGATTACTTCATCACTTCCTTGGCATGGGAGTAGTGCAAACAGATAAAAGCATCTTCATTCACCAACAGAAATATGCAATGAAGCTCATTGAGAAGTTTGGGATGAAAGAGTGCAAGTCTGTGGGAACACCACTTGCTGTGAATGAGAAATTATGCAAGGTAGATGGAAGTGAAGCAGCAAACGAGAGTGAATATAGACAGGTTGTAGGTAGCTTGCTATATTTGACTGCTACAAGGCCGGATATAATGTTTGCTTCTAGCTTACTTGCACGGTTCATGCACGGTCCCACAAGGAAACACATGGGAACAGCCAAGAGGGTACTAAGATATATACAAGGCACTCTCGACTATGGAATCGAATTTGTGAAAGGAAAGACAACTACTCTAATAGGGTACTGTGATAGTGACTGGGCAGGAAGTGAAGATGACATGAGGAGCACTTCTGGATATGCATTTACACTAGGATCTGGTATGTTTTCATGGGCTTCGATCAAACAAAACACAGTGGCATTGTCCACTGCTGAAGTAGAATATGTCAGTGCTGCAGAAGTAACATCACAGGCAAAATGGTTGCGTTTTGTGCTTGAAGACTTTGGGGAGGAGCAAGTGGAAAGCACACCAATTCTGTGTGATAACACTTCTGCCATAGCCATGGCAAAGAATCCAGTTCTCCATCAGAGAACTAGGCATATCAGTCGAAAGTTTCATTTCATCAGAGAAGCCATTCAAGCAAAAGAAATAGAGCTGATCTACTGCAAAACAGAAGACCAGATTGCTGATATCCTAACTAAAGCTCTGCCAAAGGATAGATTTGCTTATCTAAGAGAACTGCTCGGGGTGAAGTCAGCTAAAGGGTTAGAAGGGAGTGTTGATGTGAGTAACCCTTGAGCTGATATCTTGGAGGCAAAGTTACAAGCTTGAATTTCATTTCTTTTTTCTTTTATCCATTTTCTAATGTAATCAGAGCCATTGGATCATAGTCCAAGTGGTCTCTTCTCTAGCCTAGGATTTAAGTGATAGATTGTGACAAGTGTAATCATCTCACATGGTGATAGAATCAAAGGCTAGGATTCAATCTTGATGTAAAGTTGTTAGAGAAGAATCTCACTTCTCTCTCTCTCCACTAACGGTTATATTTGGCTAGTGGAGTGTGGAATACACAGAGACTACACTCATCATTTTTAAGAACCATAGCTCTATTTTCTCTGCAACTTTTCCTTCTTCCCAAACACTCAAAACCCTCATAAAACTAAATACCAAAAGCTATGGATTCTAACAATTTCTTGTGGCTTTAGATCGACAATAGTACTTACAAAAGATAACGAAACGTTGTTTTACTTACAGACAATCTCTAGACACTCGATATGCAACTAAATCAGCAAACAGTCCTTGAAAGATAGTAAATCTTATGTGTAGAATCTCAACTCACAAATAGAGTGAGTGATGTTCATTGATATTTATAGGAATAATACTATACAAATATACATAGGACTAGGATTACAATCTAATCAGAACGTGGACTAATAATAGGAGATAAGTCAGGATAGAACTTATGCTGCAGTAGCCGTGTCATCTGAGGAGTCCAGGGTGGACTGGGTTTGCGCAGGAGCAGACAGAGGTGGAGGTGGATTAGGATTGGGTTTATCACTCCCCCGCAAACTGAGCGGACGGCAACGGACGGGAAGTTTGGACAGCAGGAAGGCAAAACGAACGGCAGAGAGACCTTTGGTGAGAAGATCAGCAAGTTGGTCGGTGGAAGAAACATAACCAACAAGGATCTCTTTGCGGGTGACCTTCTCGCGGACATAGTGATAGTCCACCTCGACATGGCGCATGCGCTGCTGATGAACAGGATTGGAAGCAACAGAGAGAGCACTAATGTTGTCACACCAAAGATGAGGTGGTGTCAGGGGAAGGTGAAGTTCACGAAACAGAGTGCGATACCAAGAGAGGGCAGCAGCGGTGTAGGCAAGCTGACGGTATTCAGCTTCAGTACTGGAACGGGAGACACCACGTTGCTTCTTGGACACAAATAATACAGAGACACTAATCAAATTAATTAGTGCACATATAAAGAGATAGAAAACATAGGGAAATATAGGGGAAAAACCAATCAGACACAAATAACACACACACACTGTGAAAAGATCAAACACATAGGGAAACTTATACTAGATGACCTTAGTTTACTTGGTGCACATATAAGCTAATGTTTCTTATAAAGATATAATAATTAAACGTAACCTACAATTGAGCCTGATATCGGAATTAACTTGTTAAGTTATCTCGGTTTGTTTAATAATTGGGAAACATATCATAACCTCCTTAAGGTCTCATCAGTGCATAAATATTGGGAGATATGTGCATAAATATAGAGTAAAGAAGTGGTGCATTTATGGCCAGATTTTTATTCATTTGGTATTCAATTTTGTTGTCACTTATGAAACCAAAAGCCTTTCACACTGAAGGTCTCATCAGGGTTCTGATTATAAACCCCCCAAACAAACAAAATTGATAAATCTTTATCATTACCTTTAACAAAACATATTACAGTGAAAAAAAAAAGTTCCTATTAAAAAAAAAATTAAGCAGTTTCATATAGCCTCCTAAGCACAAAATTATAGTTTAATAAAGGAAAATCCTCGATCCAAAGCTCCAACCTTTTAACCCAAAATGAAAACGAAAAGCATGGAGCATATAATTCAGTTTTATTATTAGATTTTCTATATCCCCACTTTAAATCCATAGCAAAGATAATACCATCAACTAAGTGAAGCAATCTAACTCTGGTTGCGTATGTTAGTGATCTTTATGCAACTCAATATATAAAATTTAAGCAGTTTCAGAGTCTCCTAAGCATCTGCAAACTATTAACATTATCTCCCCAAGTTTCTTTCCCAATTTCATTGATAGCAATTTTATTGATAGTCTGCTAAGCATCTACAAACCATTAACATTACACCAACTTAAGAGATAGCAATTACACATTCCGCCATTATCATAGCTATACATCGTCAAAGGATGCCACAATTATATAGCCAAATCTAGTCCCAACGTGAATGAATAAAATGTAACAACAGTCACAAAATCACCGTAAATAATATACCTCAAAAGGCAAAGGGCCAAGTGCTACCTCCAATGATCCAAATTTCCGAAAATCGCAAACATAGCAAATCCATTAGCACTAACTTACACAACAGTAATGAAAATAATAGCTTAAAATAGCGTTGAAAAGCACCTTGAGTGAAGAAAACAAAGTGAAATCTGTTTTTCATGCAAATTGTTGATGATAGCACGTTTCAATGGCGTGAGAAGTACTCAAAACAAACACTGTGATGTGCAAACAGAAAATGATCATGCTCTCCAACCAATATTTGGTGACAGAAAACTTATACAGAAAATGACTCTGCTCTCCAACCTACCCATTGGCATTCTCCTTTCCACATCTCTATATGTGATGAGTAAACCACATTGGTTGTCCTACCAAGACATATACGACAAAAAATTTGGTGTTTAATTAAATAATTTTTGCATGAGGTTTTTAATTATAGTAGGTCTAAATCTAATTTTAAAAATCTCTACCCCAATTATAAATAACAGCAATGGAAAATTACGTACATGGGGAATCAACAGATTATTAATGCCTATAAGTTAGAGAACATTTGAAATAATGGTACAAAACAATTTGTGCCTCCAAATACTAATGCTTCCCCATAACCTAGAATTTGCACTCACACTCCTCATTCATCACTCAAACAGAAAATCAGATTAGAGTTAATAGATTTTCAGACTATGTGAGTGACTCCGTGTGAGGTTTATCATTCGAGCATGCATCGACTCCACTGACATTTTATGTATTTATACTCGAAAATTAGAAGAAAAATACACATGATCTTATTTGTCAACAAACAGGAAAAATAATACAAAGAAGCCCTGGAAAGCTTCAACGAAAAAAAATTATATATAACAACTCAATACAAAGAATACAAAGAAGCCCTGTAAGAAGTATTCAATTTTTTCTTTACTAAGCTCAATTATGTGGATGTGCATTGTACTGCTATAATGATGACAATTATTTGTCAAATGCAAGTGGATTTCTACCATTTTATCAAAAATGTTAATATCAAAGGAAAGTAAGCTTGTATCGAATAACAACCATTTAAAATTAATGACCACATTAAGAACAGAAAAGTTTCAGCAAATAACAGAAAGTAAAACAATAGACATAGATGAGAGGATCGAATAATTAGGAATTCTAGCATTCATGTGAAAAAGAAAACATGCATTAAAGTTGAAACAACTCTACCTTTACTTGGAGCCTTAACATCACGTAATCCATTATCTCACTAAGTATGGCAGCTTTAATCGTCTGCACAAAACAGAAGCACTTAGAATACAGATGATGAGGTCTCAAGAAGCCGTAACAATATGCAAAATCCACAAAGCACCAACATTGAAATTATTTTGCTACAAAATTTGTTAGATAACCAGCTCTGGAATGCCAATAGTATGTTATCGCTAAAAAAATTAATATATAACTACTCAATTAAACCAACTAATCAGTAATCACACACCAACAAATTGAAAATGCAAGCTTTATTAATTTCTCACATGAGATTTTATCAATACATGAAATTAATAATTTACCCAATTAAACCAAGCAAGAAGAACCAATCAATGATCTAGGAAGTGAAGGGAGGATGCTCATATCTACTGAGAAGCAAAGAAAGGAATTAACATTGTGACCACGTTAACAAGCTGGTCATTACCAAATGCTTCCATCGAAACACAAAATAACTACCAAACATCAGAATTCCAAAAACCTAAAAGACAAAGCAAACAATTACAACTAAATTAATATTTAGCAAAATCAAATTAACAAACAATGTATACAAATTCCTTTTCCTATTCTCTCTTATCCTGCGGCACATATGCTCATCTCAAACGTTAACTCAACCTATTCGTTTATAATAACTACCATGTGAGCACAATATCAAAGAAGAGCTACCAATTTTCTTAAGTATACAACTGTCCCTTAGTAGTTAAAATTTGCTATAAAACCTGAGTAAGTACTCCAAAGAACGTTTTATATTCAACAAAAATGATATAGACAGAGCCACAGTTTCACCATTGCTTTTTTTTTTTTTTTTTCCAATAATCATGAAAGTTGAGGTGCATAGCGGTGAGCACAAATCTGTTCTGCGTATTTCCTGAGAATAGCTTCCCCAGTAGCATTGGTTTCTTCAAGCATGCGAGCAGAGTTACGAACTGAGTCCAATGCTTGCGCCTCCTTGTCGAAGATTCTCATAACATAAGCACCATCCCCATTCTACATCACAATAACATAGGCATATATAAAACAAAAGCCATACATGATACTGAAGCAGTAAACAGAATGTTAAAAGGGATTTCTGGTTTAATACGGCTCTTCCAAGCAACTCTGCCCTCTCTTTCGCTTCTGTCGCCCTCTTCTGATTCCTCGCATCATACCTATCCAAACTATCTTTCAAAGACTGAGCCTCTTCCGCTATGTGTTCCACTTTTCTGGATAACAAAAAGCAAATCAGGATCCAGTTCAATAATCCCAATCATAATTACAACCACCATATGCAAAATTGACAACATCCTACCTCAACTTTCAAGAATTAATGAACAAAAAACTCCATTCCAATTACAATTACAATGTCCAAAAATAACAAAACCCCAATTCAAAGGTCATAGTAATTAACGAAATTTAAAGAAACCAAGTCGAATTCCAATTACAAAATGCAAAAATGACAAAAAACCACGTCAAGGTTAAAGGGATCAATGCAAGAAAACCAACCTTTTCCAGAGATCACGTTGGGATTTGGCGCCCACAAATCGCCAGAGTCGGTCCATCTTGGCACAGAGGGATTGGATCTGAGAGATGTATCATTTGATGGAGGTGGAAAGGTCCTCTCCCCTAAACCCATACCTCCCTGCCGAAACCCTCTCTCTCTCATTTGGGTACGGACCTTATCCCTAATCTTCCCACCAGAAAAGAAGAACATGAAAAAATTAATAAGAGTTTTCAAAAAATACAATACCTAATTACCTGCTATTGGAAACAAATAATAAATATATAGGGAGTTTTATAGAAAATTACAAAATAGTTCAATTGCAAGCAATTTAATCGAAATTTGGAGAGGAAAAAAAAAACTCAAAATCTTAGTAAAATTAAGATAAAAATTTACTACACACTTCTTATGATTTCATCCAAAACCATCCAACTGACTGTTCTTAAGTAATCATTTGAATGTCTCCATAATTTTTCTCAGCAACCAATCATAAGTTAATTTTGTGAAGAAAGACTGTAAATTTGGCTAACCTTCCACATGAGGCTCTCCATGGCTGAACTCTCCCACAACCAATTGCTTATCTGATACAATGAAAGTCTGCTTTGCAAAAACCATTTTCAAATCTTCAATCATTCACCAAACCACTAATACAATCACACAAAAAACCCTCAATCATTTGTCAAAACTAAATTGAACTGAAAGATCAAACCTTCATTATCAGATTCCACAATTACCACTTTTTTTGTCAAACCCAGAAAACCCAGTTCAGTTTTTGTTATGAAAAAGCAAAGGAATCTACCCAAACCCACTCAAAAACATGTAAGAGAGAGAAAGAGAGTACTGTTGGGGTCTTGGGTCCAGGTAAGCTGCATCTGGTATTCCTGGTCGAGGGTGAGGGGCTCGGAGCTGGTGGCTTGGAGGAGAGCTGGGTCTTTCATCCACTCGTGGTATTTTGGAACGTGTTCGTTCATGTACGGCACCAGAATCACTCTTCCTCCCTCCAAGCTCACTCTCTCTTTCTCTCGCTCCATCGCTGGTTCCCTTGCTCTCTCTCACACAGTCGCATGCACAAACTGACAGTCAATTAAATTACTGAAATAAAAACCCAAATTCCAGAAATGAAGAAAAATGGAACCCCAATATGGAAATTGAAGCTTTACCTGTAGATCGACAACAGCAAATGGAATCCAACAGCAGGTACCTCAAGAGTGAAAGAGACATAGCTGAAGATGGGTTAGACAACGACATGCACCTCACCATTGATCCGAGTTCTGGTAAGGAGTGCGACGGAGAGAAGGCGAGGTGTGCGACACGGAGAAGGCAAGGAGGGCTTGAGAAGGAAACGGAAGAGGCCTGCTTACCATTGTTATTCCCTTCCCGCGATCATCAACGCGTGCGCAGATCAGCGGCACAGAGAGCCTGTGGCAAATTTGTAAATAAGTTGAAATTCACCCCAAAATACTGTTCATTTCTACAGTGCCAATTCCAAACCTTACTTTAGACTAAAGTAATATTTATTTCAGAAATATACACTTTACAATTCAAACCTGGAAATCTAGACTAAGTTGGTTAGAGCAGTGTGTTTCACTTTCTTGGCCCGAATTTGAACCATTTTCTTGTAGTTTAGATTAATTTAGTGTAAATTATTCTAACGTTTGTCCAAAAAAAACAGAAGAGAGAACTCAGTCAAGATATGAAGAATCTAACAACAAGGGCGGGGCTACCATGGGCCTAGGGGGGTGGATGCCCCCACTGAGATTTTTTTGATGCTGGCTTGAGCCTCAAACTGATATGGTTCTACAACAGCAAAGCCCCCACTGCCACTGATTTTTCTGCAGCAACAAAGCCCCCACTGCCATTGATTTTTCTGGTTATGCTTCGATCTGGTTCTGCAGAAGCAGAGCTGGGTCTTTGTTTTTTCAAAACGAAACGGCACGGTCGAACAGTCCAGAGACTCCCTGAGCTGGTTAAAAAAAATTTTAAAAATGTAAACGAAACGGCGTCGTTTCGTACATGTTTGAAAAAAATATATATATATGTTATAGTGGGGGACCCCACGGTCCTAGAGTCCCATTCCAATTTCCTACTTTCCTTTTCGTTTTCATTTCCCCACGCTGCCTTGTCCCCACGCCGCTTGCCAATGCCAATCAGAGAGCAACACCACGCTGCTCTTCCCCCAACAGCTTGCAACGGAACGGAACAGGAGCAAAGTTGCTCTTCCCAGCCACTCTAGCTGACATATATATATTTAGGTAAATTTTTTAATCCCTAAATCTATAATCCCTAACCCTAATTTATTATTTAAGACGAATTTTTATTTAATTGGTATAGAAATATATAATCATATAGATATGGTAATGCACTAATATGGTTATTGACTTATTGACTATTGATTATTGATATGAAATCTATGAATATTGATGAATGAAATTATGAAATTATGAAATTACGAATTCTATGAATAAATATGGGTATACATGTATTCATATGATTAGTTGAATAAATGTTTATTTGTTGAATAATTTGTATGCTTATTGGTATTGGTTAATTGAATTGTTGCCTTGGTTGGATATGGATTAGTTATTAGACATATTAGTATAGTATACTCTAGGATTAAGAGTCTAAGAATTTTATTGAGATTTTTATTCGCTGGTTTACTTGCTTGTGACATTAGCACTAACTCTTCCAGTTGCTATTGCAACCGTTGAAAGAGCATTTTCGGCCATGAAAATTTTGAAGAATCGATTGAGAAATCGGATGGGAGATCAATGGATGAATGATAACATGGTTATTTTTATAGAGAGAGATATTTGATGGTATTGGTAATGATGTTGTCATGCAACGCTTTCAGAACATGAAAACGCGTCGAGGGATATTGTAAGGGACTGTTGTATGAAAAACTTTATAGATTAATATATAAGTATTGTGTTTAGTAAATTCTTCAGCTTTTTAATTATGACTTTATTGTTTGAGTATGCCCCCATTCACACAAATTTCTGGCTTCGTCCCTGTCTAACAACATAAATAGTATCGTAATCTCATAAAAAGGAGGGAGCTAAACCATTTTAGTTCATCCTCAGTTTGAAGTTTGAATTGAAGAATATGGATGTCATATATTTTTAACAAGTTATTTGTTGATCAAATACTTAAACATAACTAATTGTAGTAAAAACAAAGTGAAAATGTGATTAACCTAATGTTATAGACATAACATTCTTACAATCGAACGTACGGGTCAATTTATAGTGAAGGTTTTTTTTTTCTTTTGACAAACGATATAATTTTAGTGAAATGAATTGTTAGTTGTTGGGGGGGGGAGGGATCGATGAGGACCGAACTTGCACAAGAGTGCAGAGGCATGATTGCACAAGATTTAGAATTTATATGTAACATCTAGGAACAAGAAAAGTTCAATCGGATGACAAAAGACACGAGGGAGAACGCGACCTAGAAGACGAGAGAGCAACACCAGAGATGGGAGGAAGGACTCGTCAAGTTTTTAGATTTGAACTGCGCCCTTTGCTTTTGTACGATAAAGAGAGAAATGAGGGTAGGTTTAGAATTTCAAAAAATTCATTTAATGGGCAGTGGCACTGTTCACCTTGTTTTGGGGAAGAAACAAGATTTCTAAAGCTTGTTTTTGCTGCTTTAGATTTTTGGCCCATATTTTTATGGTACTTACTTTTTTTAAAATTTTAGTTGTACCAAACTGGTACTTAACATTATTGCAAACCATGACTTCCTAGTGCTTACTAACCCATCTCTATTAATTAGTGAAAATTTTTTTGTCAATCAAAAGAGGGTGAAAAGACAAATTAGTCTTCTATCACACAAAAAAATAATGGGTAATAATGTAATTTCACAGGTTCAAATTTTACTATTTTTTTATTGAAACCTCACCCACAGGTGATGTTAAAATATCTTATATATTCTTCTTCAAAAAAAAAAAAAAATTCATATATTAAAATTAAAAAAAAAAAACAAAAACCTCCCACTCTCCCCACGTTCTCTCTCCCTCTCCCTCTCTCCTTCTCATTTTCTAAAAAAAATGTGTTCATACACACAAAGTATGTAGGCAAATGCTAATACATAGTAACAAAATCAAAAAGTACATATTCTTTTTTGTCGGACAAATAAAAAAAATATGCGGGTCTCACATTACAGTCCATAATCTAGACCTAAAAAGATTCAGAAGTATCCAATATCTGCAAAATCATAAAGTAGATTGATTAGCAATAATTGATCTATTTTCAATTTTTTCTGCCTGTTATTGCCTTTCAACCTATTTATGACTTCTCCTGCTCAAAAAAAAAATTATTAAGGCAGTTACACTAATTTATCTAAAATTAACACTAATTTATCTAAAATTACACTAATGAAATTATTTTTGTCAACCAAAAGAGGGTGAAAAAATATTTTTGTCTTCTATCACAAAAAAAAAAAAAAAAAAAAAAAATTAAGGATAGTAACATAATTTCACAAATCAAATTTTTTTTTAAACCTCACCTACATGTAAGTTTATCATCTCTAATTTAAATAAAAAAATAAAAAACAATCTCTCTCCCTCTATCCTCTCTCTCTCCTCACTCCAAAGTTCTCTCTCAATCTCTTCCTCTCTCCTTCAATTTTAACAATCAAAGTAAAAAACTTCATACACTTTATGTGCGAGCATATACTAGTGTAAACAATAGATAGCGGAATTCAAACTTTTTACATCAAAGGTGAAACAAGGTTTTCCATCACGTGCAAAATAAAAACATTCTGCCTACTCACTTTAACACAAAAAAGCTGAGTGCGTTTCTTTATAGTTTTACAAACAATTGGTTGGATAGTTAGGTTGGACTAGTTCAGTAAAATTACCAGAAAAACATCATTCCGTAAAGATTATCTTTTTACACAGAAGAGGAGTGTAACAACCCGTCCCGATTTTATTGGAACAAAGTAGGTATTTTCATGAAATTTCACCTTGGGCTAGATCTTTTTCTTTTAAAAATGTTTTTGGATCTTAATAGATGTGCCCAAGGGGCCCACCTTTGAAGTTTGTCCCCGGTCCACTCCCTTTCCTCTTGCCCTTTCTTCCCTCCAGTGAATTTCACTCTTCCTCTCACTTTATCTCTCTCACTCTCACTTTTCTCCCTTCTTTCTCGGCAAGCACCGAAGGGTGCCATGGGGAAAACACCACCTAAGAAACCACCCCTTCACTCTCTAGACCTCACGAGCTCGAACTCGAGCCCTATTACGTAGGAAAAACCGAGCTGTGAGACTCTAGCTCAAAGCTCCAACGAGAACAAGGTTCCCCGACGTAACTTCGAAAGATTTTGAAACTGTTCCGACTTGGGTAAGCCTCAAAACACTCCAAATACTTCTCTTTTAGTCCCTGTAGTTCATTTCTGACCACGTTGATGTGTTTTGGACGTCAAACTACGAAGAAACACCTCGGAGGAGCTAAATCCAGATTTCGGCGATAAACCGTGGTCGTTTGTCCATCTTTCAGGTCATTTTCCGGCCAACTCCAGCCATCACACGGTCTCCACTTGGCATGAATCTCTTCTCCACATTCCTAACTACATTTTGGCTTTTGAATCACTCAATTTGGTTATGTAACAAAGAAGTTACGAAGCTTTGAAAATTGTCCAAACCTTCAGCCAAAAACCCAGTTTTCTGACGTGCACCGCCCTTTTCGAGGCGTTTTCCGGTCAAACCACTGCGGGTTGGCCGGCGTGCACGGTATCAATCTCTTCATCTCGTCGAGTACTACAACTTTCATTTTTGTTTCAGTCGATTTCGTTGAGTAACGAATAAGTTATGAGCCTTGGAAAATCAACCACCAAACCGGCCGAAGGATGGCATGAAAACCACCCTCAACCAAGGCCTTTGGGCCGTGAACTGTTGGGGGCCCCGAGCCCAAGCACTGAACCCAATTTCCCTCAGCCCTTTTCTTTTAAAACCTAAGGCCTCAGCCTTTGGGCCTCCCACCTAGGCCCGAGTAACCCAAAACCCAAAAATAACTAAACCCTAAACCCATTTAACCCTAACCGGCCCAACCCATTTCCCTAACCCAAGACCCTAAACCCAGTTGACCCGACCCGTTGACTTTGACCCTTTGATCCGGTCAACGTTGACCATTGACGTTTTGGATTGACTCTTTGGGTTTTCGTACGAGATCCTTCTTAGGATAATTCACGTCCTGAATCTGTTTCCAATATCCATTTTCCCAAATTCAATTGTTTTAATAGAGTTTTATTAATTGGATCCTTTATGTGTTTAGGGGCAATTATGTGTGTGTGGCGTTTCCTTCTTCGCTAGGTTGCGTGGCTTATAAAGGCAAAGTACTGTGAGTGGACCTCTTTTGCTAATTTTCTTTTGAATATTTTCATCAAAGTTTGTAAATTCCTAGAAATTTTGTGTGTGGTTCTGAGGTTAATTAATTTGATCAGTATGGTTTTGTTTGATTTAGGAATTTAGGACCTTGGTAACTTGATTACTTGACCAGTTTGATCCAGTTTAAGGACTTAAACTAAGTATTGATAGTGTCAAACTAACCCTCAAGCGACGGTCCATAGATGTAAACTGGTAAATTTGGTGATTACAAAAAGGTAGTGGATTGGGAGTGTTGAAATGGGCATCAAATGATTCATTTGTCTTAATGACTATAAACCACCTCAAGTTATTGCCCTAAAGATCACTATTTGTTGGTCCACAAATATATTCAAGAGAGATGATAAAATAATTTACTTTGAGAATGTTATACGTGCGAAACTACTTACCATTGTATAACCATTCAGATTTGTTATGTGTATCTATCTTACGCATAATCTCAATATGCTCCTCTTCGGTCTCCCCTCTCAAGATTATTTTAATATAACCCAACGCCTCACCACACTTCACATATGCTCCAACACTGGTCGCCCTCCCAAGTAACTGTTGTTACCAAACTCCTCTTCTTTGTATATTGTTTACTAAAAACAAACTAATGAAACGTAATAAAATATCCCTTATATTAACTGACCTGAGGCTCACCGCCAAGACCCAGTGCTATTGCACATACGAGAGAGCTCTTTCCGGCCCCATTTGGTGCAATTACAAGGTTTAGACGAGGGGCCGGTTTGCACGATATGTGACCAAAGGTCATAAAATTATGGAGCTCAATCCTAGTTATGCTTCCTGGCTTATAGTCATCTTCACCACTGAAAGAAAGAGATGATAAGCATTAAACCTTCACATAATTGCTGAACAAATCAAAACAACACAAAGGAAATAAAATTTCACTCACATTTTCTGTATATCATGAAATTTTTTAGTAGTATCCCCTTGAGTTTAACACAACGAAGTCGGTTCAACGCAGCTAAATAGATATTTTGTTGTTTCTGCATTCATTCAGAATTTCTATAGGTCCAAATGACCAAATTTTAAATCTTTACCACTGTACTACTACTACATTTAGAAAAAAAAAATTAAAATTAAAATTGCGTTAAGCAGAATAAGGTTTTACTGTGAATTCCATAATCCTCAGTTTAATTTCTTAACATAATAATGGAAGACAAAGAAAAGGTTAAACATTTCATTTAACATGAATAATTATTAACAAAGCAAAAAACAAACATAAAGACATTAAATTTTCTGGGTAACGAAACGGACAGCAAGAAAAAATGCAATCAGAATGAAAAAAAGCCTAATTCTAAAGAAGATTGACAAACTGAGTACCAGAAAACATAAAAAGAGTTTCAATTTCAAAAGTGGAGTGAAACGAGTCTCCAGACCTTGTCATTTTGGGGGGCTTTGAGCGACGCTCCGCCATTCTTGAACGTTGCCGTGCTGCTTTATGATTCTTCGAGAAATTGGGGTTTCTGAGGTCTATCTGTTAAACCCTAGGTGGTGATCGATTTGGGATGGGGATGGAAGTTAAACCTTGGGCTTTGGGAAGAGAGAGAGAAGGATTGGCGTGAAAATGGAAAAAGTGTAGTATGTATTTTGTAAGCCGCAAAAGGAGAGTAACGTATTTTACTATTTTGATCGTAAATCAAACAAATATAATAAATAAAATTAAACAACAAAGGTATCTTGTACGATATTAGGTGATTAAAACAACAAATGAGGTTGGTAGAATTTTTTTTTGCTTTCTGTAATTGTAATAGGTGGGCGTATCTATTAACTTCTTTTGTTTCAAAAATGGGTGGCCCTCATGGGTAGGATTTTTTTTAGCCGGAGTGGTTATTCAACATTTTGATTTTTGATGTAAACGTTTCAATTCGTATTTAATAAAATTTTCTATCATTTGAAAAAAATTAAAAAATTAAACAGATTGGTGTTAAAACTAGAAGAAAAATAATTCTATTTAAAAAAACAACTCGTATCACATACTTATACCATCTTTTTAGTAAATATGAGACATGTGTTAGTGAGTCGTATACCTTTATTAAAGATGACACAAATTATGGTACAAATATGTGCTAGGCTTTTTGTTTAGAAAAAAAAAAAAAAAAAAAAAAGAACCGGCTCGCATTTCGGCATCTCCTAACTATCATTGTGTGATTTATCAACTTCAACGGTCGAATCAAACGTATTGAATGAAATACAGTGCAAAATTCGCCATCAACCACTCAACTACCACGCGTGGTAAGCCTACTGTTACTCTAAAATAGAGTGAAAGAAAATCAAATAGTAAAAATAAACATAAATATGCAGGAAAAAAAAAAAAAGTTAGACATAATTTGAATCCGATGATCGAGATTGAATTCAACGACATCCACAGATGGCAAAAATTTAGCACCGGAGGGACTCCTCTATCCTCTCCAGAAAGAAAAATCCATTGCTCACACTTCACTCCTTGTACTCTCTGTAATCTGATGGCCATCACCAGCAGCATATGTTCGTCACCAAACCAGCCTCCAACTCTCCCAACACTTCCACTCAAAACCCACCACCCTCTCCAACCGCACTTCCCTGCACTCTCCTCCTCTTCCTCCTCCAAATTTGGCGCCAGTTTGGTCTCCAATGACGCATTGGTAGTTGCAGCTGCGGCCGAGGCGCTGGCGCTGGCTCGGGCTGCTGTGGAGGCGGCCAGAGATGCTGCAGCGGCGAGGGATGAGATTGTGGAGGCTTGGAGTTGTAGGGAGAGTGGGAATGGGAGTGGTGGGTTGGTGATGAGGAGGATGAGGAGGAGGAAAAGGAGAAAAGGGTTGGAGGGTTTGGATGAGGATAGGGAAAGGGGTGTTGGAGATGGAAAGTTGTCGTTTGGGTTAGTGAGATGTGGGCATCTGAGCTCAAAAGAAGAAGCAGAATGCTAAGTCTCAAGGTACTATAATTCTCCTTGATTCTTTGTATAGCAAATTTGTACTAGTATTCCAAGAACCGTTAGTTTTATACAAAAAACGTCCATGCTATGTTTCGAGATGGGATTTAAAAGTACTAAGCCGTTTAGACTAAATTAGTTAAAAATGCACCGCAAAAAGATTTGGTGGATGATTTTGAAATGAATAATTACAATGTGTTTAAAGGGATTTTGCAAATGGCTACTTGAATGGAGTCGTCATTTGTGAATCCTTGTTTGCGCATTTCAAATCCCTTCATCTAGTGTTTTAATGTTTGGTACTTGCAAATTCCTGATTCAAACATAGCTCACAACCAATTAAAGAAAAAGCCCATGAGTCAGCCAGCTGCCATCTTCTAACTGATTCTTACTGCATGAACTTCCGTTAGGGTCTCTCCTGTTGAAAAGTAGGGTGTTTTTTGAAGTATTGGACTTGAAGTGTTTTTCTCTAAGGTGTAAAGTTATGTGTGAAAAGCCTAACTGCCATTTACTCTGTCGTATAAATAATTGATTGGTGTTCTTCTACTTCTCAATTTAGACTGCGTATTGCGCATCATTATTTGTTCCGATTTGAGTTTGGAGAATGATTGGTTGGTTTCAATATTCAAGTTCATCAATTCTTGCCAAGTTCAAGAGCACTATTTAAGAAATGGAGTTTTGCTACGGTTTACATTTTGTAAATTCGTTTACTTGCTCACCTTTCTTGCATCTCATCTTTGTATTATAAGAAATTCTCGCCTCTAGGCATTCGTAGAACTGAACATATACTTTTTAATACTAGATGACACTATAATGTTTCTTAAACTGTACAGTTTGATGTTGTATATGATGATCACTACAGTTAGCAACATTCTAACCTCTAGTTTTAATTTTCTTCCTATCCACTGCTCCTTGTAAATGATGCAACTAACATGATTCAATTGGTGGCCGTTGCATAAACCTTAAAAAAGTTTTAAGTTTCTGCTAATCTTTATACTTCGGTTCACATGATTTTCCTTTTGTTTTCAAATGCAATTACTAGGAACAGCTTTAGTTGGAACCGTGTTTTGTTTTAGAACAGTTCTCAAATTAGTTCTTGCAGAGTTTTCTAATCTGTGTATGGCCTTTAATGACACAGGAGGGAGCAAGACTAGAATCATGAAGATTAAGAGTCGTAGAAGCTGAAGAGCAGGAGCCGACCTTAAAGCAGTTAGCCAAGGCAATGGGAATGAAGACGAGAAGTATAGATAAGGTGCTTTGTAAGAAAAGAGAGTCACAAGAAAGAATCATCAGGAGCTACCGGGGACTCATTGTCTCTGTTGCCAGCAGTTATCAAGGCAAAGGATTAAGATTTCAAGACCTCATTCAGGTTCCTACACCTTTTTTACTCCTGTCCAACACTTTCCGTAAGTTGCTCCACGAAACTATCTATTTATGCAGGAAGGGAGCATTGGGCTACTTCGAGGGGCAGAGAAGTTTGATCATGAGCGAGGATGTAAGTTATCAACTTATGTCTACTGGTGGATCAGGCAAGCTATTTTCAGAGCCCTAGAGAAGAAGTCTAGAATAATCAGATTACCAGTGAGAAGCTAACCTAATTAACCATTGTTCTTAAACAGTTGGATTTAGTTCTTTTTGTTAGACACTGCTTCCGCTTTTTGACTGAGGTTACCTAATCACTGAGCTACAGATTTTATGTTAGTGACGTAATTAATTAGTTAGTTCTATGGGTCTCGAATTAGTGTTTATTGGTTTTCTGATGCAAAGAGGAAGTTCGGGAATTCTAGTTTTGCACCACATTCACGACTAGGTTCAATGTCTCTTAATTGGAAATGGGGACAACTTCTTGAACGAAAACAGTACATTTCCTGTGTTGCATTTCAATGGAAAGTTCTAATGCTGGGGTAGGATATGGGAAACCAGGTTATCTTGTCAGCCCAAAGTTTTCTCGAGAATTTGCGCCTTTGCTTCTTGCTTACTGTATATATCAGTTGGTGCGTCGAAACCATGGTACGTCTGAGAAGAAAAAATATTGATGGTTAAAGCAACTTTTATCAGATGCGACTATACTTGTTAGCGTAATTTGTTTGAAATGTTTTCGTCAAGATTGTTCTACTGTCAAAGGTGAATTTTATTGAATGTAGATGCTGAGGTTAGCTTTCAGCTGGAGATGCTCTTTTGGCGTATAGATGGCGTTAAAACTTGTTTGAGATGATTTAGATAGCAAATTTTTATCAAAATGAGTTCCTTTCCTTGCACATATTTTATACAACTCTTGCGAGATAACCTGGTAGAATTGCATTGATTGAAAGATTACAGAAGTATGGTTAGTTCGTTTCTGCAGGTAAACGTGTGCGGTATGATGGCAAAAATCACAAAAGCTAAAAATTCCTTTCACCAAAGAATACAGCGACTGCCTACATATGATGAAATCGCTCAAGAGGTCAATGTGCATGCTGCAACAGTAAAGCTTGTTTGCGAGAGGAGCAGACCGGCAATTTCATTGGATCGAGTGGTAACTGTTCGTGGTTGCATGTCACTGCAGGTCTGTTTCTTGCATCTTATTTCCACTTTAGTGAATGTTTGCTTTCATGGCTATGCTCCATTAGCAGCTCAAACGATTGTGGAAAGTTTATCAGTTACGCTTCATCAGTTGATCTTAATTTATTAGTTCTTATTACATTGAGAAAGCACAACAGTGAACCAGCCAACGAACCTCCAACAGCAAACAGTGCCAAAAACCGGAAGTCAAATATTGTCTTTTCAACAATGGACACATAAAGAACGCTTAGAACATATTGTTAGACGCAAAAAATTTCTAAACAGAAAGAAGAAACTGCACAACTTTCTTAATTATTGACAGTTGGTACCTATAACAAAAAACAGAACCGACCATGAGGTAAATGACATGTTGTTGTTTCCTAGCCATCCTTAGTTTAAGATAGGTTGTTTATGTGAGATCCCACATCGCCCAGGGGAGTGATCCTTATATGTATATTCCCATCCCTACCTAGCGCGAGGCCTTTTGGGAGCTCACTGGCTTCGGGTTCCATGGGAACTCCGAAGTTAAGCGAGTAGCGCGCGAGAGCACTCCCATGATGGGTGACCCACTGGGAAGTTCTCGTGTGAGTTCCCAGAAACAAAACCGTGAGGGCGTAGTCGGGGCCCAAAGCGGACAATATCGTGCTACGGTGGTGGAGCGGGCCCGGGATGTGGTGGACCCCGGGTCGGGATGTGACAATTTGGTATCAGAGCCTAACCCTGGCCGTGGTGTGCCGACGAGGACGTCGGGCCCCTAAGGGGGGTGGATTGTGAGATCCCACATCGCCCAGGGGAGTGATCCTTATATGTATATTCCCATCCCTACCTAGCGCGAGGCCTTTTGGGAGCTCACTGGCTTCGGGTTCCATGGGAACTCCGAAGTTAAGCGAGTAGCGCGCGAGAGCACTCCCATGATGGGTGACCCACTGGGAAGTTCTCGTGTGAGTTCCCAGAAACAAAACCGTGAGGGCGTAGTCGGGGCCCAAAGCGGACAATATCGTGCTACGGTGGTGGAGCGGGCCCGGGATGTGGTGGACCCCGGGTCGGGATGTGACAGTTTATACGCGCTAGAGAGTATTTGTTAACACTCATGATGCCATTGCCATTGAATTCTTTTAAGCTTTGAAAGAGATTTCATCCAAAGTGTTTGAACAAAACTACTACATTTGCAGCAGTAGCTCCAACTTACTGATTCTTCTTATTGCTCAGGAGCAATCTGTCAAACAATAATCTGTCAATTATCAAAAAAATCACAACCAAGTCCTCCAAGCTATTCAAGCCCCTCCCCTGTCATTTTAATTTTAATCAAAGTGCAAGAAATTCTTTAGAGAGTTGATGAACTCCAGCATTACATAAAAAACGTAACACAAGCTATGGCGGAACAAAGCCACACAATAAAAAGCTCCGGTCACCAAAATTAAGAAAAGGCCACATTACTAAGTGGCCGTTTGATAACCATTTCATTGTCAGTTTTCACTTGTTTTGAAAACTGAAAATGTTATGGTATTAAACGGCCCTAAGTTAAGAAGAGCCTCCTCTGCAACTAGAAGGGTTTTTCTTTTCTGTATTTTATTTTCATTTTTGTCCAAACCCCCAAAAAAAAAAAGAAAAAAAAAAAAGAAAGAGGAAAGTTCACTCTTTTTGTCACATCCAAGTTCCAAAAGTTCCAATATTCCCATGGATCTTTGAACATTTATACCAAGTAATCATTACTAAGCAAGTACGGTGCCTGAAACACAAATTAAAATTCAGCTACCCTTTCAATGGAAGACTCAGCGGAACGGGCAAACCGAACAAAGGGGTTGCCATTGACAAGGGCGTAGTTGAAGCCCACCGGCTCCGGGGGTCTTGACGACGCACCATTAAAAGGGTTTGGTGAAGTTTCAGTGGAGGAAGAGACTGCGGTTTGATTTGGGGCCGTTGATTTTGATTCCGGAGACGGTGGGGAGCTCAGAGAAGAAGCAGCGATGGAATGAGAGAAGCGCTTAGAGCTGTTCGACGGCTGATGGGACGGATTGCCGCTGAGACGGAGAAGGTTGAGGTGGAGATAGAAGTGAAGAGAGCCATCATGGAGAGAGACAGAGAGAAGAGGAAGAGAGAGGGAGAGGGAGAGGGAGATTTTAGTTGGAGTGCTGAGAATTTTCTGTGCCTTTGGTTGGCGGGTAGTAACGGTAATTTGGGAACGTAAGTGGCCTTCACGCGTGTTACGGGAGCGTGGGACTTTTGGGCTGATGCTGGATGGACGGCGGAGGGAAAACTGAAAAGTCAAGTCATCCGCGCAACACAAAACGGGCCACCATTGTTGTTGGCATGATGCATGCATTGACATTGACTTGGTTAATTTCCAGGCAGTCCTGCATAATTTTGTACTGGTTTGGTACTTAGTTGTTTTTATAAAAAGTGAGTATAAAAAAAAATGAGTTCAAAAAGGTATTTGGTAAACACTTAAAAACAACTTATTTTCACAGTTTTAGGTGAAAAAAAAACTGAAAACATAAAGCAGCAAAAATGAGCTTATTCTCACGCAAAAGCAGTTCAGTTTTTTTTTTTCAAAGCACAACAATACCAAATCAGCCCTTAAAAGCCGGGAATGATTAGAAACTTGTTGCGTCAAGTCAATACTAAGAGCAAACTGATTGGCCCAAAAGATTATATATCAGAAATATCGTCATTGTTCATGGTTCATAGTGTTTGGTGAATGAGAGTCTGATACTTTGAGTTTACAGAATCATTCACAATGCTTCATCCACTCTTGCTGCTGCTCTTCTTTTCGATAAACCATTTTTCTTGTGGTGGTAATGCTCGGTTGATAGGTTGCCTAGAAAGCGAGAGAGAGGCTCTCATTGACTTCAAAAAGGGTCTTCAAGATCCTGCAAACCGGCTTTCATCATGGAAAGGAAGCAACTGCTGCCAATGGCGGGGGATACACTGTCATAATACAACTGGAGCTGTTCTAACAGTCGATCTCCATAACCCGCATCCGCGGGGTTCTCCAAGCAGGTACGGATTCTGGAACCTTAGTGGTGAAATTAGTCCGTCGCTGAAAATGCTCGAGTCCTTGAAGCATTTAGACTTGAGCTTCAATACATTTAATGGAATTCCAATACCGGAATTTTTCGGATCCCTGAAGAATTTGCAGTATCTAAACCTGTCACATGCTGGGTTTAGTGGTAGAATTCTTCCAAATTTAGGGAACCTCTCTAGCTTGCAGTTTCTTGATGTGTCCTCTAATTTTGAATGGGTGATATCTGTTGATAACCTTGAATGGGTGACTGGTATAGTATCTATGGAGTATCTCAATATGAATGGAGCTGATCTTTCAATGGTAGGACCGGACTGGATTGCAAAGCTTAATAAACTCTTGTTCTTAACTGAATTGCATATGTCGAGTTGTCGCTTATCCGGTTTTATTCCCTCTCTCACTGTAGTCAATTTCACTTCACTTTCTGTAGTTGAACTTGATTATAACAGCTTCAAGTCAGAGATACCTAATTGGCTTGTCAATATCAGCAGTCTTGAAACTCTCAGTATGAGCGACTGTGGCTTGCATGGAAGGATTCCGCTTGGTTTGGGGAAACTTTCGAGATTAAAGTCTATTGATCTTTCTCGGAATGAAAATCTAACGGCAAGTTGCTCTCAGCTTTTCAGAGCAGGATGGGAAAAGATAGAAGAAATTATTATAGCTTCCAGTAAATTACATGGTAAACTTCCTGCTTCCATTGGCAATATGACAGCTCTCACTTATTTTGATTTGTCTTTCAATCGATTGGTGGGTAAATTGCCAGAATGGTTAGGTCAGCTTGAGAATCTCGTCGAGCTAAGTCTGTCCTGGAACTCCCTCTATGGTCCCATCCCTTCTACATTGGGATCATTAACGAATATTTCTGCGCTATATCTTGGATATAATAAACTAAATGGGACTCTCCCAGATAGTTTAGGGAAACTTTCTGAGTTGTCTGTGTTGGATGTTTCTTTCAATCATTTGACAGGTGTTGTAACCGAAACACATTTTTTGCAGCTTAGTAAGTTGAAAATCTTGGATTTGTCTTCCAACTCTTTAACATTAAACGTCAGTTCAAATTGGATACCCCCTTTTCTAGTCCGGAGTCTTCATCTAAGGTCATGCCATTTGGGTCCTTCGTTTCCTGCTTGGTTAAGATCCCAAAAGGAGGTCAAGCTTCTAGATTTCTCAAATGCCAGCATTTCAGGTTCCATTCCAAACTGGTTTTGGGAAATCTCATCGAACCTCTTCGTGTTAGATATCTCATTCAATCAGTTAGGAGGGCAGGTCCCAAATCCTTTTAATGCTGCTCGCTATGCAGAGGTTGATTTGAGCTCCAATTTCTTTGAAGGACCGATTCCTTTTCCGATTGTTGATGTCGAGTTACTAGATTTATCCAACAATGTATTTTCAGGTCATATCCCAAAGGCCATAGGGGAAACCATACCAAGCATGAACTTCCTCTCTCTTTCGGGAAACCAACTAACAGGTGAAATCCCTGCTTCTATAGGTGAAAATTTTCTTCTTGAAATAATCGATTTTTCAAATAACAGATTAAATGGAAGCATTCCTCCTACCATAGCAAACTGTTCTGTTTTGAACGCTCTAGACTTTAGCAAGAACAATCTATCTGGAAACATTCCGAGCTCATTAGGTCAGCTACATCTGCTTCAAACATTGCACTTAAGCGACAACGAACTCTCTGGACAGCTCCCACAAGCTTTACAGAATTTGTCTAGTTTGGAGACACTGGATATCGGAAACAACATGCTAACAGGAAGTATTCCATCATGGATTGGGAAAGGTTTTGAGTATTTGAGAATTTTGAGGTTGAGGTCAAATGAATTTTTTGGAGAGCTTCCCATCATGCTATCAAATTTAAGTTCTTTGCATGTCCTGGACCTTGCAGAAAATCAACTGAATGGAAGCATTCCAGCTAGTTTGGGAGATTTCAAAGCTATGGCGCAAGTGGAAAACACGAACCATTATCTATTCTATGGGACGTCGTACATGGTTGTTCGCTATGAAGACAGCTTGGTTGTGAACTTGAAAGGATTGACTCAAAAGTACACCAAGATTCTCTCCCTTGTAATCAGCATAGACCTCTCTGGAAATAAACTCAGCGGAGATCTTCCCGAGGAAATAACTAAATTGGCTGGCTTGATTGCTCTGAATTTATCCAGAAACCGCATAAGCGGTCAAATTCTTGAAGGCATTTCAAAGTTGAAACAGTTGCAGTCACTTGATCTTTCAAGTAACAAGCTCTCAGGTCCGATTCCTCAAAGTTTGTCTTCGCTATCATTCCTGGGGTATCTGAATCTGTCAAACAATGACTTCTCTGGTAGGATCCCATACACAGGGCATTTGACTACTTTCGATGCCCCAGCTTTTGCTGGAAATCCAGGCCTTTGTGGTGCTCCTCTTGTTGTAAGCTGCCTGGATGATGATCCGAATAAGGGAAAGACTTTGAAGGATGATGATGATGGCAACGATTTCATTGACAAGTGGTTTTATTTGAGTGTCGGATTGGGATTTGCATCGGGCATTCTGGTTCCTTTCTTTATTTTAGCTATCAGAAAATCTTGGAGCGATGCTTATTTTCGGTTTGCGGATCAAGTCTTAGAGAGATTATCAGAATGTCATGCCTAAGAATCAGAGGACCAGGTAAGATCACTTGAGCTAAAAAAGCATTTTATATTTTATACTGTTATGTACTATAGTTATCATCCATTACATTTTTGGTACTTAAAACTTTCCCCTTTCGGGTACCTAAATTTGTCAAACAATGAGTTTTCTGGTAAGGATCGTATATGCACCTCGTTTGACAACTTTTAATGAATCCTCTTATGGTTGAAATCCAGGCCTTTGTGGTCCTCCACGAACAACGAAAGGATTTTGGAGGACGATGGTGGTGACAACTACTTCATCGATATGTGATATTATTTGAGTGTTGGGATTTGCAGCAAGCAGAAAGTCTTGGAGTTTCAGAGAGAATGTGTCATGCTTGAGAAACAGGAGAGGAGTGCATCACAGGACCAGGCACTGTCACCTGTTGCAAATTTCTTTGTTAATGTGTGGTGTTTGTGATATTTTACTCTTTATGTACCATTTGAAGACTTTGGTGAAGAATAGTTGATTGTCTATCAATATATTTTTCTTAGTATACACTAGAAATTAGGCTCGTGCATTGTCACGGGAACCAGCTGTTTCAAACGTAATCGGATGGATAAAACACATTTAAGTTGAATAAATTCAAAACAATTATGAACAAACAGAGGAATACATAAGTGAATGATGCCAGTAAGATAAGCAGCTTGGCTTTTATATACATTCAACTAACATCTTTTATTGTTGTCGTAGTCTCCAATATATAAGTAAGGTATGTAAGCTGAACACAGAAAGAGAGGAAATGACACAAACGATGTTTTGAGGGGAATGCCAGAACTGAACCATGAGAAAATGACCAGATTTGCTGCAATAGAAATTAAATTAATTTATGGTAAAGTCCAAGTCTTTCATTATACACATGTAAAGAATTATCTAACGATGATTAGTAGTTTTACATGTATGAAGATATTCGCATATGGTACTAGCCTCGCTTGTCGCAGAGATTGGAACATATCCATGTGTTTGAGTTGTCTGCATAGAAATGTTGTTGGTAGACTGAATGTACGTAAACTTGTAATCGCATTTCCAGAACCATTGACACATTTGAACTATCATCTTCCATTGAGAAAAAGTGCCACTCACTGAGAATTGAGAAAATAGGGAAATAAGAACATAACCCAAAACCATCAACTTCTCAAAACCAAAATATAGCAAAAATACAGTACTTTATTCATGAACAAAACCAACCCCAGAGAACAATCAAAATTACTAACTTCCATAGGCAACTATATATATAAAAAATTTGAAAGCGATGAGAGAGAGATACATTTGGGGTGTCGATGATAGAAAGGTGAGTGAGGGATCTGAGATGTTTGAGAGCCGGAATTTTTGAGCAATTTGTGTGAAAAAGTTGAAGAGCTTTGAACTGAGTGAGAGACGAAGAGAGTGGAGTGAGAATGGCAGAGAGAATTAAAACCAAACCAAACAGTGGAAAATTAAGTATAAAGATGGTACTTATCTTGTGAATGAGGACATGCAGACGTAGGATGGACGAAGGAGAGCATATCCAGGGTCCAACTTCTTGTCTTCCTTCATGTCCTGTAATTCCAGCATATAAACAGCAAAACATAAAACCAGAGACCCCCAAATTTATTCATTTCTTAATTGAAATCCAGAAAAAAAAAATGCAAAATTTAAGCAATGCAGAGAAAACCTAGATCCCACCCCAAGTTTATCCTCGAAGGTTTTTTATAAATAAACCAAACAAAATTTAAGCAATGCAAAGGATTGAGTAAAGGGAGGAGAGAGTTCCACTGTGAGAGAGTGTTTGAGCACAGTGGT
Organism: Cotoneaster glaucophyllus; assembly: GCA_036320875.1. NCBI lineage: Eukaryota > Viridiplantae > Streptophyta > Magnoliopsida > Rosales > Rosaceae > Cotoneaster > Cotoneaster glaucophyllus. The sequence goes on from CM070063.1 coordinate 29,933,189, forward strand.
GCTGTCGGAAATGGCCCAAACGGACAAACCCAGACCCCATCCACAATCCCTACACTCTCCCTCAAATCCCTACGGCCCCCATGCTTTTCTCCAACTATCCCCCCTCTCCCATTCATGAAATCGAGGATCTGCAGCAATGGCGATGAGATCCTCACTGCTCCCTCTCCCTCTCTCTATCATTCTGTCTCTGTCTCCCTCTCTCCCTCTCCCTCTATCTCTATCTCTATGTCTATCGACATGACCTCCCATCCCTGAAATCCTGACCGAGCGATCCCTACTCCTCCCTCTCATTTTCCCTCTCTATCACTATCTCAGAGGCAGCATGGCAGAATGGTAAATAATTTACATATAAAGATGCACTACAAAGGCGGTACAAACGGAGTCACCACCTAAAATGCACCAATGCATATAGATAAAACACATTTCACCAGAGTAAATATAACCAAATCACAAATCAATATAGGCATCTCTAAAGAATTTAAATAACCAAGAGATGGGTGAACCAAGAAAAGCATTTTGATTTTCACTTACATTCAATTCAGCTGACATCAAGAGCCACTGTACAATCAAATGGATGAACTTAAAAGTTCCTATTCACAAGAGTTGTAATCTAAAAAAATATTGTTTGTTTGCATAAGAAACATAAGCGGAATGCAGTTCTTGAGAATTGGAGTAGTGCAATGAATAATTTCCATAAAAAGTAACTAAAAAGACGGTCTAGCACCTAAGAACCAATGAAGTGAAACTTTGCTTGCTATATATGGATATGCATGCTCTAAGAAACCATTCATATTCAGTTCCAGCGACAATCTCTCTTTTCTAAGAAACCATTCATAAGCTAATGTTTCTTATAAAGATATAATAATTAAAGGTAACCTACAATTGAGCCTGATATCGGAATTAACTTGTTAAGTTATCTCGGTTTGTTTAATAATTGGGAAACATCTCATAACCAAGGTCTCATCAGTGCATAAATATTGGGAGATATGTGCATAAATATAGAGTAAAGAAGTGGTGCATTTATGGCCAGATTTTTATTCATTTGGTATTCAATTTTGTTGTCACTTATGAAACCAAAAGCCTTTCACACTGAAGGTCTCATCAGGGTTCTGATTATAAACCCCCCAAACAAACAAAATTGATAAATCTTTATCATTACCTTTAACAAAAAGTTCCTATTAAAAAAAAAATTAAGCAGTTTCATATAGCCTCCTAAGCACAAAATTATAGTTTAATAAAGGAAAATCCTCGATCCAAAGCTCCAACCTTTTAACTCAAAATGAAAATGAAAACCATGGAGCATATAATTCAGTTTTATCATTAGATTTTCTATATCCCCACTTTAAATCCATAGCAAAGATAATACCATCAACAAAGTGAAGCAATCTGACTCTGGTTGTGTATGTTAATGAACTTTATGCAACTCAATATATAAAATTTAAGCAGTTTCAGTCTCCTAAGCATCTGCAAACTATTAACATTATCTCCCCAAGTTTCTTTCCCAATTTCATTGATAGCAATTTTATTGATAGTCTGCTAAGCATCTACAAACCATTAACATTATACCAACTTAAGAGATAGCAATTACACATTCCGCCATTATCATAGCTATACATAGTCAAAGGATGCCACAATTATATAGCCAAATCTAGTCCCAACGTGCATGAATAAAATGTTACAACAGTCACAAAATCACCGTAAATAATATACCTCAAAAGGCAAAGGGCCAAGTGCTACCTCCAATGATCCAAATTTCCGAAAATCGCAAACATAGCAAATCCATTAGCACTAACTTACAGAACAGTAATGAAAATAATAGCTTAAAAACAGCGTTGAAAAGCACCTTGAGTGAATTATAGTAGGTCTAAATCTAATTTTAAAAATCTCTACCCCAATTATAAATAACAGCAGTGGAAAATTACGTACATGGGGAATCATGTAGTTAAACAGATTATTAATGCCTATAAGTTAGAGAACATTTGAAATAATGGTAGAAAAGAATTTGTGCCTCCAAATACTAATGCTTCCCCATAACCTAGAATTTGCACTCACACTCCTCATTCATCACTCAAACAGAAAATCAGATTAGAGTTAATAGATTTTCAGACTATGTGAGTGACTCCGTGTGAGGTTTATCATTCGAGCATGCATCGACTCCACTGACATTTTATGTATATATACTCGAAAATTAGAAGAAAAATACACATGATCTTGTTTGTCAACAAACAGGAAAAAGAATACAAAGAAGCCCTGGAAAGCTTCAACGAAAAAAAATTATATATAACAACTCAATACAAAGAATACAAAGAAGCCCTATAAGAAGTATTCAATTTTTTCTTTACTAAGCTCAATTATGTGGATGTGCATTGTACTGCTATAATGATGACAATTATTTGTCAAATGCAAGTGGATTTCTACCATTTTATCAAAAATGTTAATATCAAAGGAAAGTAAGCTTGTATCGAATAACAACCATTTAAAATTAATGACCACATTAAGAACAGAAAAGTTTCAGCAACTAATAGAAAGTAAAACAATAGACATAGATGCGAGGATCGAATTATTAGGAATTCTAGCATTCATGTGAAAAAGAAAACATGCATTAAAGTTGAAACAACTCTACCTTTACTTGGAGCCTTAACATCACGTAATCCATTATCTCACTAAGTATGGCAGCTTTAATCGTCTGCACAAAACGGAAGCACTTAGAATACAGATGATGAGGTCTCAATAAGCCGTAACAATATGCAAAATCCACAAAGCACCAACATTGAAATTATTTTGCTACAAAATTTGTTAGATAACCAGCTCTGGAATGCCAATAGTACGTTATCGCTAAAAAATTAATCTATAACTACTCAATTAAACCAACTAATCAATAATCACACACCAACAAATTGAAAATGCAAGCTTTATTAATTTCTCACATGAGATTTTATCAATACATGAAATTAATAATTTACCCAATTAAACAAAGCAAGAAGAACCAATCAATGATCTAGGAAGTGAAGGGAGGATGCTCATATCTACTGAGAAGCAAAGAAAGGAATTAACATTGTGACCACATTAACAAACTGATTATTACCAAATGCTTCCATCGAAACACAAAATAACTACCAAACATCAGAATTCCAAAAACCTAAAAGACAAAGCAAACAATTACAACTAAATTAATATTTAGCAAAATCAAATTAACAAACAATGTATACAAATTCCTTTTCCTATTCTCTCTTATCCTGCGGCACATATGCTCATCTCAAACGTTAACTCAACCTATTCGTTTATAATAACTACCATGTGCGCACAATATCAAAGAAGAGCTACCAATTTTCTTAAGTATACAACTGTCCTTTAGTGGTTAAAATTTGCTATAAAACCTGAGTAAGTACTCCAATGAACGTTTTATATTCAACAAAAATGATATAGACAGAACCACAGTTTCACCATTGCTTTTTTTTTTCTTCCAATAATCATGAAGAAAGCTTGGTTGTGAACTTGAAAGGATTGACTCTAAAGTACACCAAGATTCTCTCCCTTGTAATCAGCATAGACCTCTCTGGAAATAAACTCAGCGGAGATCTTCCCGAGGAAATAACTAAATTGGCTGGCTTGATTGCTCTGAATTTATCCAGAAACCGCATAAGCGGTCAAATTCTTGAAGGCATTTCAAAGTTGAAACAGTTGCAGTCACTTGATCTTTCAAGTAACAAGCTCTCAGGTCCGATTCCTCAAAGTTTGTCTTCGCTATCATTCCTGGAGTATCTGAATCTGTCAAACAATGACTTCACCGGTAGGATCCCACACATAGGACAATTAACAACTTTCGATGCGCCATCATTTGCTGGAAATCCAGGCCTCTGTGGTGCTCCTTTTCTTGTAAGCTGCCCAGATGATGATCCGGATAAGGGAAAGACTCCGAATGATGATGGTGATGGCAACGATTTCATTGACAAGTGGTTTTATTTGAGTGTCGGATTGGGATTTGCATCGGGCATTCTGGTTCCTTTCTTTATTTTAGCTATCAAAAAATCTTGGAGCGATGCTTATTTTCGGTTTGCGGATCAAGTCTTAGAGAGAATATCAGAATGTCATGCCTAAGAATCAGAGGACCAGGTAAGATCACTTGAGCTAAAAAAGCATTTTATATTTTATACTGTTATGTACTATAGTCATCATCAAGCTATTAAATATCGGTAATATCGGAAATATCGGTAGTCCGAAAACACGGAAATATCGATGGAAATATCGGGATAATATCGATATCGATAAAATTTCCATGGAAACCACGGAAATTGTAAGAAAAACTTGGAAATTTTTATTGAAACTTTGCAGGATGTTTATTTAGTCAATTATCTATTAGTTTATCACAAAAAATTGGAAGGAAATGCATTGCATGATGGATTTAACATTATCAAGTTGATTATATAGCGAGCTGGCAAACATGATGGATTTAAAGGATGTTTATTTAACTGATTTGAGGTGACCCAACCACACACACACACACACACGCCACCACACACGCACACATGTTCTGAATCCAGTGACAGTTACTGGGTTCACCCTTTCAACCTCTGCGAGCTTATCTTTTTTCTTCTCTCTTCTTCTTTTTTGTTTAAAAAAAATTATAATAATTGTTCTTTTACATTGGTAACTGTAAGGTTTTAGTTTCGATTCTCGTTAAAAACAAGTTTGAAGGATATTATTACTAGTCCATTGTGATGCTTAGTCCACTCCCCCACTCCCTTAATGTAGATACTACTGTTTTTTTTTTTTTATTTATTTAAGAAAATTGCTAGAACCCCTTTCACAATGAGGGGTACCCAAGAAGAAAAGAGAACCTTTCACACCTTTAAGTTTAAAATTTACCAGCAAAGGTCTTAAATCCAAATACACTTTCCTCCTAAAAAATTGTTCTCAAAGAAAAAAAGGCATATGGGCATGCGGTTGCATGTGGTGTTGAATTTCTGATTAGATTACACACGCACAGAGAGACTCCTCAGTCTCTCTCGATCCTTCTTCTCTCTTCTCATTACACACGCACACAACACACGCACGCACACAACAACCCACAGAGAGACTCCTCAGTCTCTCTCGATCCTTCTTCTCTCTTCTCTCCCTTCTCCCTTCTCCCACACACAGACACAGAGATCTGTCGATCTCTCTTCTCCCTTCTCCCACACACACGCACAGAGATCTGTCGATCTCTCTTCTCCCTTAGCCTCGTCGGCGCCGTCTCTCTCGAAACTCTCTTTTCTCTCTGCACCGAGTCCGAGACCCACATACACACACGCACACCATCGCACCTGTTTCAGGAAGACACCCATCGTCATCATCAACCTCGTCTTTCTCCCTCTCCTTCTCGTCTCTGCAACTCGGCGAACGCAGGAACTCCGACGAGTTTCTTGAATTTCTCCGGTTAGGTAAGCTTCGGTTTACCTCTTTCTGTTCCACATTGAAGCTTATATGTGAAATTTAAGTTCAAAATCGTGTTTTTGCAAGGTTTTTGGGACGAAATCGGCTCGGGTTCGCACATATCCATCTCCGGCGTTCTTCTCAGAGTGCCCAGTTCCAAATCTATCGCGATAATTTCAGAAATATCGATCATATCGCGATAATATCGCGATATTAGCGATATTATCGCGATATTTTAACGATATTATACTTTAAGTTAAAAAAATATCAGTGGGTGAAAAAAACGATATTATCGGCGAAATATCGCCGATAATATCGATTTTTAAGTCCTTGGTCATCATCCATTACATTTTTGGTACTTAAAACTTTCACCTTTCGGGTACCTAAATTTGTCAAACAATGAGTTTTCTGGTGAGGATCGTATTGCAGCTCGTTTGACAACTTTTAATGAATCCTCTTATGGTTGAAATCCAGGCCTTTGTGGTCCTCCTCCACGAACAACGAAAGGATTTTGGAGGACGATGGTGGTGACAACTACTTCATCGATATGTGATATTATTTGAGTGTTGGGATTTGCAGCAAGCAGAAAGTCTTGGAGTTTCAGAGAGAATGTGTCATGCTTGAGAAACAGGAGAGGAGTGCATCACAGGACCAGGCAATGTCACCTGTTGCAAATTTCTTTGTTAATGTGTGGTGTTTGTGATATTTTACTCTTTATGTACCATTTGAAGACTTTGGTGAAGAATAGTGGATTGTCTATCAATATATTTTTCTTAGTATACACTAGAAATTAGGCCCGTGCATTGCCACGGGAACCAGCTGTTTCAAACGTAATCAGACGGATAAAACACATTTAAGTTGAATAAATTCAAGACAATTATGAACAAACAGAGGAATACATAAGTGAATGAGGCCAGTAAGATAAGCATCTTGGCTTTTATATACATTCAACTAACATCTTTTATTGTCGTAGTCTCCAATATATAAGTAAGGTATGTAAGATGAACACATATAGAGAGGAAATGACACAAACGATGTTTTGAGGGGAATGCCAGAACTGAACCATGAGGGGAAACTTACACAGAAAATGACCAGATTTGCTGCAATAGAAATTAAATTAATGGGTAAATTACACAGAACCCCCTCAACTATTGGGTTATTAACAGTTTCATACCTCGTCAAAAAAAAGTTTCAATGTCATACCTTATCTTCGAATTTGTTTCAATTTCATACCTCCCGTCACTTGTCTGTCAAATTTTCTGTTAAATGCTGACGTGGCATGTGACGTGGCACATTTTATATTAAAAAATTAATAAAATATTATAAAAACTTAAAAAAATATTTTAAATGTTAATTAAATATTTTTTTTTTCTCTCTCACTTCTTCTTCTTCTTCCGCCGAACTGGGTTTTTTTTTTTTTTTTTTTTTTTTTTTTCCTGTGCTCTCTTCTTCTTCCTGCCCACAGGTTCGGCCCTGCCCAGAAAGAGAAGAAGAAGGAGAAGAAGAAGGAGAAGGAGAAGAAGAAGAGAGAGAAGGAGAAGAAAGAAAAAAAAAAAAAAAAGGGGGGGGGGGGGTTCGGCCCTGCCCAGAAAGAGAAGGAGAAGAAGAAGAAGAAGAAGAAGAAGAAGGAGAAAGAGAAGAAGAAGGAGGAAGAAAGAAAAAAAAAAAAAAAAAAAAAAAAAGGGGGTGGGGGGTGTTCGGCCCTGCCCAGAAAGAGAAGGAGAAGAAGGAGAAAGAGAAGAAGAAGAAGAAGAAGAAGAAGAAGAAGAAGGAGAAAGAGAAGAAGAAGGAGGAAGAAAGAAAAAAAAAAAAAAAAAAGGGTGGGGTGTTCGGCCCTGCCCAGAAAGAGAAGGAGAAGAAGGAGAAAGAGAAGAAGAAGAAGAAGAAGAAGAAGAAGAAGGAGAAAGAGAAGAAGAAGGAGGAAGAAAGAAAAAAAAAAAAAGGGGGGGGGGGTGTTCGGCCCTGCCCAGAAAGAGAAGGAGAAGAAGGAGAAAGAGAAGAAGAAGAAGAAGAAGAAGAAGAAAGAGAAGGAGAAGGAGAAGAAGAAGAGAGAGGAAGAAAGAAAAAAAAAAAAAAGGAAAAAAAAAGGGGGGGGGGGGGGGGGGGTTCGGCCCTGCCCAGAAGGAGAAGAAAAAGAAGAAGAAGAGAAGAGAAGGAGAAGAAGAAGAGAGAGGAAGAAAGAAAAAAAAAAAGTAGGGGTTCGGCCCTGCCCAGAAAGAGAAGAAGAAGAAGAAGAGAAGAAGAAGAAGAAGAAGAAAGAGAAAAAAAAAAAAGGGTTTCGACGCCCAGAAGAAGAAGAAGAAGGAGAAGGAGAAGGAGAAGGAGAAGGAGAAGGAGAAGAAGAAGAAGAGAGACGAAGAGAGAGAAAAAAAAAAAAAAAAAAAAAAAAAAAGGGGTTTCGGCGCCCAGAAGAAGAAGAAGGAGAAGAAGGAGAAAGAGAAGAAGAAGAAGAGAGAGGAAGAGAGAGAAGAAGAAGAAAAAAAAAAAAAAAAAAAAAAAAAAAAAAAAAAAAAAGGGAGTAGGAGAGAGAAGAAAAAAAATATTTTTTAATTTTTTATTAATTTTTTAATATAAAATGGGTCCCGACACTTGCCACGTCAGCATTTTAACGGAGGAACTGACGGAAGGTATGAAATTGAAACAAATTCGAAGATAAGGTATGACATTGAAAATTTTTAAAGACGAGGTATGAAAATGTTCAGATCCAATAGTTGAGGTAATTCTGTGTAATTTACCCTAAATTAATTTATGGTAAAGTCAAACCATGTTTTGAGGGGAATGCCAGAACTGAAACATGAGGGGAAACTTAAAACAGAAAATGACCAGATTGTGCAATAGAAATTAAATTAATTTATGGTAAAGTCCAAGTCTTTCATTATACACATGTAAGGAATTATCTAACGATGATTAGTAGTTTTACATATTCTTAAAACGAAGTGTTACCGTGTCACTCCAAAAAGTTCATCATAAACTCCTCGATGTGCAGTTTTGTTCTTATATTTTTATACAAAAACTTAGAAATCTTGGACAACCAAAATGCAAATTGAAAAAAGACCCAGATCATGAAAACATAACAAATTACCTATATCAATGAATGGAAAAGCGTCAAGAAAACACATGAAATCAGATAAAAAACATAATATTGGACAAAAAATGAAGAGGGTGAGAAAGGGAACTGAATGTACGTAAACTTGTAATCGCATTTCCAGAACCATTGACACATTTGAACTATCATCTTCCATTGAGAAAAAGTGCCACTCACTGAGAATTGAGAAAATAGGGAAATAAGAACATAACCCAAAACCATCAACTTCTCGAAACCAAAATATAGCAAAAATACAGTACTTTATTCATGAACAAAACCAACCCAAGAGAACAATCAAAATTACTAACTTCCATTGGCAACTATATATATAAGAATTTTTGAGCAATTTGTGTGAAAAAGTTGAAGAGCTTTGAACTGAGTGAGAGACGGAGAGAGTGGAGTGAGAATGGCAGAGAGAATTAAAACCAAACCAAACAGTGGAAAATTAAGTATAAAGATGGTACTTATCTTGTGAATGAGGACATGCAGATGTAGGATGGACAAAGGAGAGCATATCCAGGGTCCAACTTCTTGTCTTCCTCCATGTCCTGTAATTCCAGCATATAAACAGCAAAACATAAAACCAGAGACCCCCAAATTTATTCATTTCTTAATTGAAATCCAGAAAAAAAAATGCAAAATTTAAGCAATGCAGAGAAAACCTAGATCCCACCCCAAGTTTATCCTTGAAGGTTTTTTTATAAATAAACCAACCAAAATTTAAGCAATGCAAAGGATTGAGTAAAGGGAGGAGAGAGTTCCACTGTGAGAGAGTGTTTGAGCACAGTGGTGCTATCGGAAATGGCCCAAACGGACAAACCCAGACCCCAGCCACCATCCCTACACTCTCCCTCAAATCCCTACGGCCCCCATGCTTTTCTCTGACTGTCCCCCCTCTCCCATTCATGAAATCGAGGATCTGCAGCAATGGCGATGAGTGACAATCTCTCTTTTCTAAGAAACCATTCATAAGCTAATGTTTCTTATAAAGATATAATAATTAAAGGTAACCTACAATTGAGCCTGATATCGGAATTAACTTGTTACGTTATCTCGGTTTGTTTAATAATTGGGAAACATATCATAACCTCCTTAAGGTCTCATCAGTGCATAAATATTGGGAGATATGTGCATAAATATAGAGTAAAGAGGTGGTGCATTTATGGCCAGATTTTTATTCATTTGGTATTCAATTTTGTTGTCACTTATGAAACCAAAAGCCTTTCACACTGAAGGTCTCATCAGGGTTCTGATTATAAACCCCCCAAACAAACAAAATTGATAAATCTTTATCATTACCTTTAACAAAACATATTACAGTGAAAAAAAAAGTTCCTATTAAAAAAAAAATTAAGCAGTTTCATATAGCCTCCTAAGCACAAAATTATAGTTTAATAAAGGAAAATCCTCGATCCAAAGCTCCAACCTTTTAACCCAAAATGAAAACGAAAAGCATGGAGCATATAATTCAGTTTTATTATTAGATTTTCTATATCCCCACTTTAAATCCATAGCAAAGATAATACCATCAACAAAGTGAAGCAATCTGACTCTGGTTGCGTATGTTAGTGAACTTTATGCAACTCAATATATAAAATTTAAGCAGTTTCAGAGTCTCCTAAGCATCTGCAAACTATTAACATTATCTCCCCACGTTTCTTTCCCTTGGCAATTTTATTGATAGTCTGCTAAGCATCTACAAACCATTAACATTATACCAACTTAAGAGATAGCAATTACACATTCCGCCATTATCATAGCTATACATAGTCAAAGGATGCCACAATTATATAGCCAAATCTAGTCCCAAAGTGCAAGAATAAAATGTTACAACAGTCACAAAATCACCGTAAATAATATACCTCAAAAGGCAAAGGGCCAAGTGCTACCTCTAATGATCCAAATTTCCGAAAATCGCAAACATAGCAAATCCATTAGCACTAACTTACAGAACAGTAATGAAAATAATAGCTTAAAAACAGCGTTGAAAAGCACCTTGAGTGAATTATAGTAGGTCTAAATCTAATTTTAAAAATCTCTACCCCAATTATAAATAACAGCAGTGGAAAATTACGTACATGGGGAATCATGTAGTTAAACAGATTATTAATGCCTATAAGTTAGAGAACATTTGAAATAATGGTAGAAAAGAATTTGTGCCTCCAAATACTAATGCTTCCCCATAACCTAGAATTTGCACTCACACTCCTCATTCATCACTCAAACAGAAAATCAGATTAGAGTTAATAGATTTTCAGACTATGTGAGTGACTCCGTGTGAGGTTTATCATTCGAGCATGCATCGACTCCACTGACATTTTATGTATATATACTCGAAAATTAGAAGAAAAATACACATGATCTTATTTGTCAACAAACAGGAAAAAGAATACAAAGAAGCCCTGGAAAGCTTCAACGAAAAAAAAATTATATATAACAACTCAATACAAAGAATACAAAGAAGCCCTATAAGAAGTATTCAATTTTTTCTTTACTAAGCTCAATTATGTGGATGTGCATTGTACTGCTATAATGATGACAATTATTTGTCAAATGCAAGTGGATTTCTACCATTTTATCAAAAATGTTAATATCAAAGGAAAGTAAGCTTGTATCGAATAACAACCATTTAAAATTAATGACCACATTAAGAACAGAAAAGTTTCAGCAAATAACAGAAAGTAAAACAATAGACATAGATGCGAGGATCGAATAATTAGGAATTCTAGCATTCATGTGAAAAAGAAAACATGCATTAAAGTTGAAACAACTCTACCTTTACTTGGAGCCTTAACATCACGTAATCCATTATCTCACTAAGCATGGCAGCTTTAATCGTCTGCACAAAACGGAAGAACTTAGAATACAGATGATGAGGTCTCAATAAGCCGTAACAATATGCAAAATCCACAAAGCACCAACATTGAAATTATTTTGCTACAAAATTTGTTAGATAACCAGCTCTGGAATGCCAATAGTACGTTATCGCTAAAAAATTAATATATAACTACTCAATTAAACCAACTAATCAATAATCACACACCAACAAATTGAAAATGCAAGCTTTATTAATTTCACATATGAGATTTTATCAATACATGAAATTAATAATTTACCCAATTAAACCAAGCAAGAAGAACCATCAATGATCTAGGAAGTGAAGGGACGATGCTCATATCTACTGAGAAGCAAAGAAAGGAATTAACATTGTGACCACGTTAACAAACTGGTCATTACCAAATGCTTCGATCGAAACACAAAATAACTACCGAACATCAGAATTCCAAAAACCTAAAAGACAAAGCAAACATTTACAACTAAATTAATATTTAGCAAAATCAAATTAACAAACAATGTATACAAATTCCTTTTCCTATTCTCTCTTATCCTGCGGCACATATGCTCATCTCAAACGTTAACTCAACCTATTCGTTTATAATAACTACCATGTGCGCACAATATCAAAGAAGAGCTACCAATTTTCTTAAGTATACAACTGTCCTTTAGTGGTTAAAATTTGCTATAAAACCTGAGTAAGTACTCCAATGAACGTTTTATATTCAACAAAAATGATATAGACAGAGCCACAGTTTCACCATTGCTTTTTTTTTTCTTCCAATAATCATGAAAGTAGAGGTGCATAGCGGTGAGCACAAATAGGGTGATACCTTTAGAAATTCCCTCTGTTCTGCATATTTCCTGAGAATAGCTTCCCCAGTAGCATTGGTTTCTTCAAGCATGCGAGCAGAGTTACGAACTGAGTCCCATGCTTGCGCCTCCTTGTCGAAGATTCTCATAACATAAGCACCATCCCCATTCTACATCACAATAACATAGGCATATATAAAACAAAAGCCATACATGATACTGAAGCAGTAAACAGAATGTTAAAAGGGATTTCTGGTTTAATACAGCTCTTCCAAGCAACTCTGCCCTCTCTTTCGTTTCTGTCGCCCTCTTCTGATTCCTCGCATCATACCTATCCAAACTATCTTTCAAAGACTGAGCTTCTTCCGCTATGTGTTCCACTTTTCTGCATAACAAAAAGCAAATTAGGATCCAGTTCAATAATCCCAATCATAATTACAACCACCATATGCAAAATTGACAAAATCCTACCTCAACTTTCAAGAATTAATGAACAAAAAACTCCATTCCAATTACAATTACAATGTCCAAAAATAACAAAAACCCAACTCAAAGGTCATAGTAATTAACGAAATTTAAAGAAACCAAGTCGAATTCCAATTACAAAATGCAAAAATGACAAAAAACCACGTCAAGGTTAAATGGATCAATGCAAGAAAACCAACCTTTTCCAGAGATCGCGTTGGGATTTGGCGCCCACAAATCGCCAGAGTTGGTCCATCTTGGCGCAGAGGGATTGGATCTGAGAGATGTATCCTTTGATGGAGGTGGAAAGGTCCTCTCCCCTAAACCCATACCTCCCTGCCGAAACCCTCTCTCTCATATTTGGGTACGGACCTTATCCCTAATCTTCCCACCAGAAAAGAAGAACATGAAAAAATTAATAAGAGTTTTCAAAAAATACAATACCTAATTACCTGCTATTGGAAACAAATAATAAATATATAGGGAGTTTTATAGAAAATTACAAAATAGTTCAATTGCAAGCAATTTAATCGAAATTTGGAGAGGAAAAAAAAAACTCAAAATCTTAGTAAAATTAAGATAAAAATTTACTAAACACTTCTTACGATTTCATCCAAAACCATCCAACTGACTGTTCTTAAGTAATCATTTGAATGTCTCCATAATTTTTCTCAGCAACCAATCATAAGGTAATTTTGTGAAGAAAGACTGTAAATTTGGCTAACCTTCCACATGAGGCTCTCCATGGCTGAACTCTCCCACAACCAATTGCTTATCTGATACAATGAAAGTCTGCTTTGCAAAAACCATTTTCAAATCTTCAATCATTCACCAAACCACTAATACAATCACACAAAAAACCCTCAATCATTTGTCAAAACTAAATTGAACTGAAAGATCAAACCTTCAATATCAGATTCCACAATTACCACTTTTTTTGTCAAACCCAGAAAACCCAGTTCAATTTTTGTTATGAAAAAGCAAAGGAATCTACCCAAACCCACACAAACACATGTAAGAGAGAGAAACAGAGTACTGTAGGGGTCTTGGGTCCAGGTAAGCTGCATCTGATATTCCTGGTCGAGGGTGAGGGGCTCGGAGCTGGTGGCTTGGAGGAGAGCTGGGTCTTTCATCCACTCGTGGTATTTTGGAACGTGTTCGTTCATGTACGGCACCAGAATCACTCTCCCTCCCTCCAAGCTCACTCTCTCTTTCTCTCGCTCCATCGCTGGTTCCCTTGCTCTCTCTCTCACAGTCGCATGCACAAACTGACAGTCAATTAAATTACTGAAATAAAAACCCAAATTCCAGAAATGAAGAAAAATGGAACCCCAATATGGAAATTGAAGATCGACAACAGCAAATGGAATCCAACAGCAGGTGTGAAATCCCGTTCCTGGATTTCACTGTTAATCTACATATTTGTATTATTGAGATTTTATATTATTTTTGAGAAATTATATTAATTTATTTGGTTTTAGATTTTAATTAAATTAGTTACGAAGTTTGAAGTTTGGAAGGTAATTATCAAAAGTTCGTTGCCCTTTTGAGGTCACAAGTAACGTTTTCGAATAGGTCTCGAAGCCACGAGCGCATATGCGAAAGTCGTTTGCGAGTCCGAGTTATAACGGTATAGTTACGGACGTTTGAAGTTGTGAACTATAGATTGTGGGAATTATTTAATTCACACATGTGGGTTAAAGGTTAAGTTAGTTTAAAAAGAAGGGGACCAATCAGATTTTTAAAGGGGGGAGACGAACCAATCAGAAAATGGAAACAGGAGGGGAAAGGAGAGAGACCCGAAATGGGTCATTTTGGACCCGCGAACCACCATAGTTGACCCGCTCATATTTTCTTCGTCCGAGCTCCGTTTTGGGTGATCTTGGTGTCCATGGAAAGCTCTTGACGAGCCCAACAACCCTGTGGTGTTAGATTTCCCATTTTCTTATCCATTTTTCCAGTTCGAGGCAGCAAAGTTCCGTGGGTTTCCGGCGGTTTTATCATTTTTCCGGTGAATCCGGCAATCATTTCCTTCGAGTGAGGTATGAAACTTCATCTACTTTTCATAATCTTCAAGTTGGTATGCTTGGTTTGTGCTTTCGTATTCGTTTTAGAGTTGGGTGTTTAGAACCCTAGAAAACCGGTTTTCTCCGGTGAAATTGGACGGCTTCCGGTTAGAATTGGTCGTCGGCTTAATTGTGAAAAGTGTTTCCCTTGTGGAGCTCTAGCTACCACGTAAATTTGAGCTCATCTAGTTAATGTTGGAAATTTGGGTTTTCAAACCCTTTACCATGGCTAGCATCGTGGGTGGCGGTGCGTGGGACCGTCCACGAGTGTTGTCTAAGTACCAAATACCTTTTAGTGACCCTATGAACCTATGTCTAGCTCGGTTTTCCAGAATTCAATTGTTTGGTGTGGTGATCAAATTGGACCACCACTTGTTTGCATGATTGACGACAATCCGATCGTTGGATCGTCGTACAATTTTGTGAGTACCCTAGTTATCAGTTGTTGGACCTTAGGAACTTACTAGTGAAAATCTAGTGGTTGGATGTTACGGAGCAAGTGATGTAAGATCATGGACCATACCTTTGATCGACGGTTTGATTCTCATTAAATGTCGTTGTGGGAGACTTATGAGAGTTTTGGATATGTGAATTTATTGAGAGAAATCTAAATGTGGACTTGTGCTTTGTTTTTGGCGGTGATAGAGCTTGATGCCTTGAATTCCATGCTAGAGTGCGTTAGTGTGGACCTCAGGTGAGTGACTGTAATATATGTGATATTGGTGAATACCCTGTTTTCGTAATTGTTATCCTATGTGGATATGACTTGGTTTTATGAATATGTTTCTATTGAATTGTTATATCCAACACTTAGAAATCGATTTATGTTTATGAAATGGGGTTTGGCGTGTATATTGAAAATGGTTTGATTTGTATGATTGGTATGTTGTGATGAAATGTGAGGACTAGTAATGGACCGTTAACCATTGTGATGGGGTTTGTTGCTTCGATATTGTTTCTTTTTCCGCTTCGTTGATTGGTTCTAAAATTAGTATTTGTGCCTAATTTCCCTTTGTTGAGCTTTTGTAAATTAAGTAATTTGTGCTTGTCTCATTTCGTTGAGCCGTCATACAATTGGTTGTTGGCCTTCCGCGATTCTGTTGAGTGATGGTCCAGAATCGTATTCACTCGGGTTCCGTTGAGAGATGGTCCGGAATCCCCCTTACTCAGTGATTCTGTTGAGTGATGTTCCGGAATCGTATCCACTTGGATTCTGTTGAGAGATGGTCCGGAATCCCTTCTACCCCGCGATTCCGTTGAGTGATGTTCCGGAATCGTATCCACTTGGATTTCGTTGAGAGATGGTCCGGAATCCCTTCTACTCCGCGATTCCGTTGAGTGATGTTCCGGAATCGTATTCACCTTGGGTTTCATTGAGTTGGATTGAGATAGCTTCAAAGATGTAGGCTTCGGCCGAACTGCGTCCCTCTAGCCCTAGTTTTTAATGTACATATGAACGATGGATTTTGAGAATCTTGTGCTTTGAATTAGAAAAGTAGTTGGATGTCTGGGTGACTCATTCGAAGTTGTCAGTGACTTGATTATAGTTTCATAAAGCATGATTCTATACTTGATGTTTATGGATTGTGATCGATGACACTAATTTTACATGCGAGAAACCGATTGATAATTTTGGATTCCGTTGAGTGGTCCGGAATCCCTGCTCTTGCTCATTTCCATAAGTTAGACTTGTACTCTGGATTCGAGTGAATGGGGATTAACCACAATAGATCTTATGAATATAAATTAGAATTATCAAGTTATTACTTGAAATCCAGGCAGAGAATTATATAGAAGTCCTTTATTAATTTTGGGCATTGAGATGTGATTTGATTGACTGATTAACATAATTAATTGTTAATATCGTGCCTACTTGATATCATGGAATGGGTTACTTGAGATGATTGTGGAAGGATGTTGAATATGATTGTTATTAAAATGATTAGATCAGTGATCAATGCGACTAGAGAATACTATTGTGCTTTATTGATTCCTTGATATATTACATGATATGAATAGCGATTTTATGTTGAAACATAATGATTTATATGATGGATGAAATAGAAACCTTGATTTTCATGCGGGTTGTTGTGTAGTTTGAATCGAATAATTCATGCTCGTCAAGTCCAAATGTTTGATTGAGGAATGTTATGCAATTTGACTTGAACAGACTGTGTTATATGTTGAGTTATAACGAAGGTGAACTACGAATGGCTTGATCCTTATTGAGGGTACGTAGGCAGTCTAACGAAGAAGTTAGATGCAGCCATAAATTGCACGAAAAATGCTATGAAATTTGAATCTTGATTTATGCTTTGTACATATCCCGGAGGCGGGGTATGTTAGATGTACGGGTATTGGTGACGTCACGTGTCGATTCTGGACGTATGTTTGGATCGGGGCGTGACAGCAGGTACCTCAAGAGTGAAAGAGACAGAGCTGAAGATGGGTTAGACAACGACATGCACCTCACCATTGATTCGAGTTCTGGTAAGGAGTGCGACGGAGAGAAGGTGAGGTGTGCGACACGGAGAAGGCAAGGAGGGCTTGAGAAGGAAACGGAAGAGGCCTGCTTACCATTGTCATTCCCTTCCCGCGATCATCAATGCGTGCGCAGATCAGCGGCACAGAGAGCATGTGGCAAATTTGTAAATAAGTTGAAATTCACCCCAAAACACTGTTCATTTCCATCTTGCCAATTCCAAACCTTACTTTAGACTAAAGTAATATTTATTTCAGAAATATACACTTTACAATTCAAACCTGGAAATCTAGACTAAGTTGGTTAGAGCAGTGTGTTTCATTTTCTTGGCCCAAATTTGAATCATTTTCTTGTAGTTTAGATGGATTTAGTGTAAATTATTCTAACGCTTGTCCGAAAAAACAGAAGAAAGAACTCAATCAAGATATGAAGAATCTAACAATTTGAAGTTTGAATTGAAGAATATGGATGTCATATATTTTTAACAAGTTATTTGTTGATCAAATACTTAAACATAACTAATTGTACTAAAAACAAAGTGAAAATGTGATTAACCTAATGTTATAGACATAACATTCTTACAATCGAACGTACGGGTCAATTTATAGTGACGGTTTTTTTTTTTTTTCTCTTTTGACAAACGATATAATTTTAGTGGGATGAATTATTAGTTGTTGGGGGGAGGGATCGATGAGGACCGAACTTGCACAAGAGTGCAGAGGTATGATTGCAGAAGATTTAGAATTTATATGTAACATCTAGGAACAAGAACGTTCAATCGGATGACGAAAGACACGAGGGAGAACGCGACCTAGAAGACGAGAGAGCAACACCAGAGCTGGGAGGAAGGACTCGTCAAGTTTTTAGATTTGAACTGCGCCCTTTGCTTTTGTACGATAAAGAGAGAAATGAGGGTAGGTTTGGAATTTCAAAAAATTCATTTAATGGGCAGTGGCACTGTTCACCTTGTTTTGGGGGAAAAAAAAGATTTCTAAAGCTTGTTTTTGCTGCTTTAGATTTTTGGCCCATATTTTTATGGTACTTACTTTTTTAAAAATTTCAGTTGTACCACACTGGTACTTAACATTATTGCAAACCATGACTTCCTGGTGCTTACTAATCTCTATTAATTAATGAAATCTTTTGTGTCAATTAAAAGATGATGAAAAGACAAATTAGTCTTCTATCACACAAAAAAATAATGGGCAATAATGTAATTTTATAGGTTCAAATTTTACTGTTTTTTATTGAAACCTCACCTACAGGTGATGTTAAAATATCTCATATATTCTTCTTCTTCTTCAAAAAAAAAAAAATCTCATATATTAAAATTAAAAAAAAAAACAAAAACCTCCCACTCTCCCCACGTTCTCTCTCCCTCTCACTCTCTCCCTCTCTCCTTCTCATTTTCTAAAAAAAATGTGTTCATACACACAAATTATGTAGGCAAATGCTAATACATAGTAACAAAATCAAAAAGTACATATTCTTTTTTGTCGAACAAATAAAAAAAAATGCGGGTCTCACATTACAGTCCATAATCTAGACCTAAAAAGATTAAGAAGTATCCAATATCTGCAAAATCATAAAGTAGATTGATTAGTAGTAATTGATCTATTTTCAATTTTTTCTGCCTGTTATTGCCTTTCAACCTATTTATGACTTCTCCTGTTCAAAAAGAAAAATTATTAAGGCAGTTACACTAATTTATCTAAAATTACACTAATGAAATTATTTTTGTCAACCAAAAGAGGGTGAAAGAATATTTTTATCTTCTATCACAAAAAAAAAAAAAAAAAAAAATTAAGGATAGCGGAATTATTTTTATTAATGAATATTTTTATTAATGAAATTATTTTTTTTAAAACCTCACCTAATGTAAGTTTATCATCTCTAATTTAAATAAAAAAAATAAAAAACAATCTTTCTCCCTCTCTCCTCTCTCTCTCCTCACTCCTCACTCCAAAGTTCTCTCTCAATCTCTTCCTCTCTCCTTCAATTTTAACAATCAAAGTAAAAAACTTCATACACTTTATGTGCGAGCATATACTAGTGTAAACTATAGATAGCGGAATTCGAACATTTTACATCAAAGGTGAAACAAGGTTTTCCATCACGTGCAAAATAAAAACATTCTGCCCACTCACTTTAACACAAAAAAGTTGAGTGCTTTTCTTTATAGTTTTACAAACAATTGGTTGGATAGTTAGGTTGGACTAGTTCAGTAAAATTACTAGAAAACGATAATTCCGTAAAGATTATCTTTTTACACAGAAGATGAGTGTAACAACCCGACCCGATTTTATCGGAATAAAGGAGGTATTTTCATGAAATTTCACCTTGAGCTAGATCTTTTTGTTTTAAAATTGTTTTTGGATCTTAATAGATGTGCCCAAGGGGCCCACCTTTGAAGCTTGTCCCCTGTCCACTCCCTTTCCTCTTTCCCTTTCTTCCCTCCCGTGAATTTCACTCTTCCTCTCACTTTATCTCTCTCACTCTCACTTTTCTCCCTTCTTTCTCGGCAAGCACCGAAGGGTGCCATGGGGAAAACACCACCTAAGAACCCATCCCTTCACTCTCTAGACCTCACGAGCTCGAACCCGAGCCCTATTACGTAGGAAAAACCGAGCTGTGAGACTCTAGCTCAAAACTCCAACGAGAACAAGGTTCCCCGACGTAACTTCGAAAGATTTTGAAACTGTTCCGACTTGGGTAAGCCTCAAAACACTCCAAATACTTCTCTTTTAGTCCCTATAGTTCATTTCTGACCACGTTGATGTGTTTTGGACGTCAAACTACGAAGTAACACCTCGGAGGAGCTAAATCCAGATTCCGGCGATAAACCGTGGTCGTTTGTCCATCTTTCAGGTCATTTTCCGGCCAACTCCAGCCATCACTCGGTCTCCACTTGGTATGAATCTCTTCTCCAAATGCCTAACTACATTTTGGCTTTTGAATCACTCAATTTGGTTATGTAACAAAGAAGTTACGAAGCTTTAAAAATTGACCAAACCTTCGGCCAAAAATCCAGTTTTCCGACGTGCAATGCCCTTTTCGAGGCGTTTTCAGGTCAAACCACAGTGGGTTGGCCGGCGTGTAGGGTATCAATCTCTTCATCTCGTCGAGTACTACAACTTTCATTTTTGTTTCAGTCGATTTCGTTGAGTAACGAATAAGTTATGAGCCTTGGAAAATCAACCACCAAACCGGCCGAAGGATGGCATCAAAACCACCCTCAACCAAGGCCTTTGGGCCGTGAACTGTTGGGGGCCCCGAGCCCAAGCACTGAACCCAATTTCCCTCAGCCCTTTTCTTTTAAAACCTAAGGCCTCAGCCTTTGGGCCTCCCATCTAGGCCCGAGTAACCCAAAACCCAAAAATAACTAAACCCTAAACCCATTTAACCCTAACCGGCCCAACCCATTTCCGTAACCCAAGACCCTAAACCCAGTTGACCCGACCCGTTGACTTTGACCCTTTGATCCGGTCAACGTTGATTTTGACCGGTCAATGTTGACCATTGACGTTTTGGGTTGACTCTTTGGGTTTTCGTATGAGACCCTTCTTAGGGTAATTCGACGTCCTGAATCTATTTCTGATATCCGTTTTCCCAAATTCAATTGTTTTAATAGAGTTTTATTAATTGGATCCTTTATGTGTTTAGGGGCAATTATATGTGGTGTTTCCTTCTTCGCTAGGTTGCGTGGCTTTTTAAAGGCGAAGTACTGTGAGTGGACCCTTCTAAAAATGCATGTTTTGATAGTAGAAATGCACACATGAAAAACATAATTTAATGATTATGTTCTATGAAACGCTTTGAGATAATATGTTTATTGAGGCTAGTTTTAATTATTACTATTTTTCCTATAACCCGTGTTCTTATAGGGTTATTGGCATAGGGCCTGGAGTGTGTTTCCTCTGGCTATTTAGCACAGGGACGAGGAGCCGGCATGGGACATGGGAGTAATTTTCCTCTGACTATCTGCTCAGAGACGGGGAGCCGACATGGGGCCTGGAGAGTTATATTGGACATTCACTAGCGATTATTATATATGAGTTATGATTTGAGACATTGCACGACATGCTAGGTTTCGGAAAACCTATTTTGATCATGATATTTGAGTTTTTATAAAACCTGGGGGTTAGTATGTGGATAACTGTTTTACTATATATATATATATATATATATATATATATATATATATGTATCAACTTGGTCCACTCATGTTTGTTTTGCGCCCCCTTTATTATTCTCTTATATTCATAAGTTTTATCTATCCCTTGTTTTCAGCATTTGTACTCAACAAATCACTTTCGTCACCCTTTGGTGTCGGCCAACACGTGCCTATCCTGATATTTGAGGACTATCAGGATCAGGGCATGTCAATGAGAGAGAGAGGATGAGTGACACCGGAGCAACAAAGGTGGTGAGTGTTAACCGGAGCGTCCGGTTACATAGCATCATGGCTGGTGAAGCTGTTGCTGCAGCGTGGGTATACGGTCAAAGCCTCAGTTCGCGAACCAAGTCAATCATCACTCACCGCTCTTAATTCACTTCTTCAATTTGTTAATTTCTCTTTAATTGCAAAATACTTATTTATTTGATAGTTTTAATCCCCACTTCTTCGTTTTCTTTTTCGATTAATTTGATTATTTAATTTCTTGTTTTTTTTTTTAAAAATGTATGAAGCTTGATGTGTGATTAAACTAATCTGTGTTTTGGGTTTGTATATTTTGCTAATTTTCTTTTGAATATTTTCGTCAAAGTTTGTAAATTCCTAGAAATTTTGTGTGTGTTGCTGAGGTTAATTAATTTGATCAGTATGGTTTTGTGTGATTTAGGAATTTAGGACCTTGGTAACTTGATTACTTGACCAGTTTGATCCAGTTTAAGGACTTAAACTAAGTATTGATAGTGTCAAACTAACCCTCAAGCGACGATCCATAGATGTAAACTGGTAAATTTGGTGATTACAAAAAGTTATTGGATTGGGAGTGTTGAAATGGGCATCAAATGATTCATTTGTCTTAATGACTATAAACCACCTCAAGTTATTGCCCTAAAGATCACTGTTTCTTGGTCCACAAATATATTCAAGAGAAATGATAAAATAATTTACTTTGAGAATGTTATACGTGCGAAACTACTTACCATTGTATAACCATTCAGATTTGTTAGTGTATCTATCTTATGCATAATCCTAGGGGTGGTTCGGTATGGGATCCCATACCGAAACCCTTGTCCCAATTCCCAAACCAAAATTTTCGGGAATCCCAATTTCAATACCGATCTCAAACCAAATTTTCGGGAATCCCGAAATAGTTTTGGGATTTCGGGACAAATCGGGAATCCCAAAATGATTTTGGGCTTTTGGGCTTTTAGACTAAAATTTGACATATTATGCTTTTGGGCTAAAATTTGACATATTATGTACCTTTAATGTAGTATAAATTTCAAGGGCAAAAAACTGTTTACTACCCTCATGTTTCGTGGTTTTCAACATTTAGTACATCAATTTTTTTTGTCCCAGAGTCATACCTAAAGTGTAAATTTTGGGACAGTCTCATACATCCGTTAGTCAAACTGTTAATTCTCCCGTTAAGTGATGACGTGGCGTCCACGTGGACAATGACTGGGCACCACGTGTCATTAAAAATATTAAAATATTAATTTGAAAAAAAAAAAAAAAAAGAGGCAAATCTGCAAACGCAGAAGAAGAAGGAAGAGGAAGAAGAAGAAGAAGAAGGAAGAAGAAGAAGAAGGACTGGGAAGAAAACGGAAATCTGGGAAGAAGAAGGAGGAGGAAGAAGAAGAAGAAGAAGAAGGAAAAAAAAAAAAAAAAAAAAAAAAAAACCATTCTTCCCTGCAACCCGCAAGAAGAAGGAAGAAGAAGAAGAAGAAGAAGAAGAAGAAGAAGAAGAAGGAGGAGGAAGAAAAAAAAAACGAATTTGGGAAGAAAACAAAAATCTGGGAAGAAGAAGGAAGAAGAAGAGGAAGAAGAAGAAGGAAGAGGAAGGAAGAAGAAGAAGAAGGAAAATAAATAAATAAAAATAAAATCTTCTTCCCTGCAACCCGCAGGAAGAAGAAGAAGAAAGGAAAAAAAAAAACAAAAATCTGGGAAGGAGAAGGAAGAAGAAGAAGGAAAAAAAAAAAAAAAAAAAAAAAAAAAAAAAAAAAAAAAGCTTCTTCCCTGCAACCCGCTGGAAGAAGAAGAAGAAGAAGGAAAGGATTTTTTTTTATTTTTTAAATTAATATTTTAATATTTTTAATGACACGTGGCGTCCAGTCATTGTCCACATGGGCGCCACGTCATCACTTAATGGGAGAATTAACAGTTTGACTAACGGATGTATGAGAATGTCCCAAAATTTACACTTTAGGTATGACTCTGGGACGAAAAAAAAATTGATGTACTAAATGTTGAAAACCACG
This sequence comes from Cotoneaster glaucophyllus, assembly GCA_036320875.1. NCBI lineage: Eukaryota > Viridiplantae > Streptophyta > Magnoliopsida > Rosales > Rosaceae > Cotoneaster > Cotoneaster glaucophyllus. Next base: position 29,956,779 of record CM070063.1, read on the forward strand.
AAACATGAGGGTAGTAAACAGTCTTTTGCCCAAATTTCAACTATGTACCTTTAATAGCCTAAAAAATCACAAAAGTTTTTGGTCCATCCCCCATGCACACTACCTAATATATAATGCATGGGCAATTACGTAATAACCATAGATAGAAGGCATTCCTCAGATGTGCAGGCAACTGGTTTATCATCTAGCTGCCCATGCATTCATCTCAATGATTTCACATTCATAATTCATTCTCAAGGCAAGATTCAAATTGGTTGAAACTAAAATACAGGTAAAGAGAAAATAAAACATTATTATTACACTGGAAATATTTTAGTTTTAATGCAAGCATACAACTATTATTTTGGCATTGTTATAAATTTTTTATTTACTGGTGCTTTTAAAAGTTAAAAACATAGGAAATAGTTCCACAACCAATATGCACAGCCAAAGCACACAAGGACACATCAACATTGTACACACACAACACAATACATGAATTTAGCCTCCTGTATATAGTGAAAAAAGATAATTTGGAGTGGTATGTGTGCATATGGTTTTATATGTCTTTCTCCCCCCCCCCCCCTCTCTCTCCCTCCTCAATAAACAAAAACAAAAACAAAATTAAAAAATAATATATATATATATATATATATATATTTTTTTTTTTTTGGTTCGGTATGGGAATACTGAAAAAATGAAATGCAAAACCGCATCCCGTACTGAAACTTTTGGTTTGGTTTGGGATTACATCCCGAAAATTTCGGGAATTTTGGTTTGAGATTTTTTTGGTTTGGGATCGGGATTTTTTCGGTTTGATTTGGAATTTTTGGGATTTTTTTCCAGCCCTACATAATCTCAATATGCTCCTCTTTGGTCTCCCCTCTCAAAATTATTTTAATATAACCCGACACCTCACCACGCTTCACATTTGCTCCGACACTGGTCGCCCTCCCAAGTAACTGTAGTTACCAAACTCCTCTTCTTTGTATATTGTTTACTAAAAACAAACTTATGAAACCTAATAAAAACAAACACTGGTCTGCTTTTATGATTCTACCAGCTTGCTTTCTTAGAAGTGCTTAACTTTATCCTCTTACATCATATTATGAGGTATCTTTCGTTGACACGAAATAAAGAGTAACAACAGCAGCAGCAACAACAAAGCCTTATCGCACTAAGTGGGATCGGCACACAAAGTCAAGAGTAAATTCACAATTTATCCATGTTCTCCATTAAGTTTTCATTTTATTGTCTTTGCCACTTGTCTCAGGTTGCTAGCCTAGGAAAGATTCTAGGACCACGAGGGCTCATGCCAAACCCGAAAGCTGGTACTGTCACGCCTAATATACCACAGGTATGGCTTGGATTGTGATGTTTTGTTTCCTCTCTGCACTTTTTTGGATATGCTTTCTTAGCCTAAATCCTAGCTTCTGTTTTAGTTCTTTCCGCATGTCTCATTGTATGCATATATACATTTATATATCCGACACAGTAAGAACAATGAAATTGACGGAAGTCATTAAGAAAAAACTTAGGCTAACACACTCACACACAGGAAATGATCCAAATTCTCGATAGGAATTTAATGAATTTTGGCACAATAAATACGGTGAAGGAGATTGAAAAGAACTATAGTAGGAACAACCGAAGGATCATCTATGGTAGTTCAGGAATGGATTTACTTGTGACAGGGCAACTTCACAAGGATTTGACCTCTCAGCCTTTTGATTAAAATGGATTTACTTGGAATCTCTGTTTCAGGCCATAGCAGAATTCAAGCAGGGGAAAGTTGAATATAGAGCAGATAAAACTGGTATAGTTCATTTGCGTTTTGGAAAAGCTGACTTTTCTGAAGAAGACCTTCTCATAAACTTGCTTGCAGCAGTTGTATGTTCTTCACTTCTCCTTATTTCCTAATTTCAATTGCTGTTTGAATTCTACCCATTAGGCCATGAAATTCATTTACTTATATTTTACCTGGCAGAAATCGGTAGAAGCAAATAAACCACCAGGTGCAAAAGGTGTTTACTGGAAGAGTGTGTTGAGAGTTGTCCCACATTGATGAGGGACAAAGTTTGCTATGTGCTTATATGGTCTTGGGCTACTCCCTATATTGCCAATTGGTTTTATGGTGGAACCCCAATTTCATCAGAGTGCAGACGTATGCTCTTCGATGGGGCCTTCCATCCGGTTAAATATAAGGGAGATGCTCGATTTCAAGCTTCCGACAAATGCTTGAAGAACACTAACCACTTGTACACGTCTTTAAACTGTTCATTCAGCCTCTTGGGTGCCACTGTCGAATCTTTGCCAATGTAGTTGGTAAAGACGGTAGGAGAGAGCAAGGGGATGAAGGCGGAGGGTGACCTTGTATCATGGTATCTTGGTTGAGACTGTCCCATAAAAGAGCACACGAATCTCATCTACACCGAGTGAGAAAGGCCATGTACTAATTTTGTGATCGATATTATCCACTCATCACTTTGGTTTCTTGTTTATGAATGAGAGAAATTTTACATAGCATATGCGATGTATGCCAGGTATCGAGCTGCTGATCTGGGTAAATCTCGGTCGGGACGAAGTGGTTGTTTAACCAGAAAACAAAGTCTGCTGGAGCCAGACATCATTTGAAATGAATAATTTCTCCTTCCTAGATAAGTTTAAGCCAAAAAAATAAACAGCTGAACGGACAGAAAAGCTTACAGTCGCCCTCCAAGACTTATGAGTGTTCTTCCCCATGGCAGACGACACCAGTAATTTACCGTGCTGGTTTCAGAGTTATTGGACGTCGGGAACATGCTATCAGGGAGAATGATGGCTCGAGAGAAGGCACGGCTACTACTCGGGCAAAGACCAGTTTCGGTCTCATTTGGAGGCGTAGAGAGAAGTGCCTTAGTGACGGTATTGTGACTGCAGAATGTTCTCTTCACCTATTCCTAACATCACGAGGCTTGAAATATCAAACGTTATGTTAGGAATGGGTAGGAACTAGCAGGAATGCCCGCCCTCTGCTGCGGGATTTGAAACCGTCTCTACTATCAAACAAAATAATTCTATAATTTAAACCATCCAAACTTGTTGAACATAGTTTTTTGTCTATCGTTATATCTTTCCTCTCACAATTTTTATGGAATAAAAATCCAAACATTAAAAAATCTTAACAAAATTTTGCAAATAATCTTGCATTTAAGCACGTTCAAAACCACCAGTAATTACATTCCATATGTAATAAGGAACATGACCACCTAAAGTCAGCGTGAACTCGATCTGACACATTCAATCATTTGTAAAAATCAAATTCTTCAGTAAACATGACAATCTTATGATCTAAATACATACCTCAAGCAACACCGGGCCATACACCTCCTTATTGAATTGATGATGGTGTTCTTGCAACCACTTATAAGCATCAATTCAAAAGTCTAATAGCCCAGCAAAAATAATGAAATATGTTAGTTTACATATTCAAGTTTACAGATTTAAAACTTCATAATAATAATTAAAATAAATGATTGTCCTACTCTGTTCATAGGAAAACTAAACCAGAAACTAGGTACATATTTGATTGAAAAGTCTAATAAGCAGTCTGCTAAACTGTTTCTAGGCAGGCAAACAAATCAAAAGTCTAATAACCGAACAAAAGTTGATTGGAAAATGTTGACATGGGAACCATAAATTCTTAAAACTGGTTCACACAGAACTAGTTTCAATCACGTTAATAGGTGAAAATTTGATCCATTTATGTTAATAATACCGGGGACTGCCTGTAGATCCTGACATTTTGAGACTGAATCCGTAACTTACAATTTCATCTGTAGGGGGTTCATAAGGAGTCAGATTTTCAATTTCTAGCTCAGCAGCAGCTAGATCCTCTTTTGCTTTTAAGATCTTTTGTTGACGAGTTTCTTCTTGCTTCTTCAAATCTTCCATTTCATTGTATTTTTCTTTTATTAACACTCCCTATAAACATGTGCATGAAATTGAAGCACAAGAAAAACTCAATTATCCACACTACATACCAGAGAAGGCTAAAATCACATTAAGAGAATAGAGTACCACATTATCATACCAAGAGGTTCACATTTTCCATAAGTTTCATTCGTTTGTTTGCATTTTCACTAATGTTCTTTTACTAGTTTTGTACTCTTAGACTCTGTCGCCACACTCTCTTGTTTTTGTTTCCTGCAGCAGGTAAAAGATTAGTACACCAGACGTAAAATAAAAGCACAGTCAGCAATAAATGGACTGTATGTCTCATGTCAATATATTATGCACGAATATATCAACTCAATGAAGCCATCATACTCAATAGGTTCTTTCAGTTGATTTAGAGTTCTTGCAGCTTTCTCCAACTTCTTCTTTGCATCTTTTTCCTGCTCCATAGCTTCCATACATTCAGCCTTCTTCATATCATACTTTAGCCATGGCAATTTTTTTTTCATGGTCTCTGCCTGTAGATGACATCAAGAAAGAAGTTTTAATACCAGCTTAATTGTGTGGGAAGCAGAAGGGCTTTTTTCTCTTTGAGGGTGGGGAGGGGATTTATAGAGTCAGATGGAGTTCAGTTTTATTTTTCTTTCTCGAGAAGTATAAGGGAGATGGGAGGAGAACTTACGGGATAAAGTCAGATTCTCATTGTTGCCGTATGGGGTTCAGTTTCACCTGCATTTAAGGATCTAACTTTCCTTCTAGTATGGCCTGATGGGTTAGGTAGGAAATAGGAATGAATCACATTTCTCTTTCAGTGTTTTCCTTCATATGTTTTGGTTTGTGATGTTCTGTGCTGTTTCATGGATGGTGAATATGATAGTGTTTGAGTATGTGTACTAGCACCAAATGGACATCTAGTGCACTTTATTGTGTATGTGTAATAAATTTTTTTACTGAGAGTTTGTATCTTATCATAAAAATACATTGTGATTCAGTTCATCTAACAAAACTAAAAAGGCAAACCTTTGCGAGAAGTTCCTTTCTTTGGTGGATACGCTCAACATCTTTCTCTTCTTCGGCATTCAGTGCCTTCAACTGATTCAAAGTTTCTCCATTTTTTTCAACAGCCTAAATCAAAAAGGCAAAATGTCTAGATAGCATGATAAAGCTAATTAAAATTGTCTGACGTAAGGACAAATTAGAAACCCACTCGCTCAACTCTTTTCAATTTCTTGCTTTGCTCAATAAGTGCACGGTGTTGGATCAGCAGTTGAGGATCGCCTACAGCCTTTTCAGTCTCTTCTAGAAGTTGCACTGGAGTTAATTTGGCGAACTCACAGACACGATCTTGTGGTAAAAACTACAAGCACACCCCCAAAATTCATAAGGAAAAAAATGATAAAAAAAATAGAAGAAAGAGAGAAAAGCATTGACCAATTCATATTTAGCAACAAAATTGTTAGCAATAGTTTCAAATAGTATCATAAATATGAGTTAAAACTGATATATCTTCAAGGGAGACAAATAACAGGAAATCAAATAAACAATGTCATATATATGCATTGGTACACTCGCGGTTGCACATAAACAACTTGACAGCTAGATCATCATTATATGTGCATCCCTACACAACCTTTACCACTACAACATATAATTTACCTACTCTTCACAACAGTAGTTCATTTAGAAGAATTTGAAATGCATAGGAATGCTCAGTTAAGATGAAAAACAAAAGTATGCCCCTAAATAAACCAATATTTAGCACACTATTATCAAAATAAAGGAGTAGCAGCATTTCAAACAGGTTCACGCAACAAAAGCTCTCAATTTTACTAGCACAGCAAGTACAAACAATGGAATGCAGAAGAAGTGAAATATACAGGTCTCTTTAAATAATTTTCTGCCTATAATAAGACTAAATCAATGCACCGTTAATATGAGAAAACACTCTTCATCTCTCTCAACTTTAAGAACATACTTGGCATTTTTCTATAATTATAAAGAGTTAAAGACCAAGGCGCCAAAAAATCAAGAAATAAAGCATCAACTTTGTGAGGATGTTAAGTAACAGTTTCTACCATCTGTTGCAGTCCTTACTAAGTAATTATTTCTGTCTGTACATATACTCTGAATCTGTACAGTACCAAGTTTGTAAAAGTACTGCCTATTCTATGCATGTATAACCTTCAAACTGTTGTCTTCTACTAAAAACTAAAAAACAACAACGAATACTGATTAAGATAAAAAATTCAAGTCATAAAATTCAATTACAAGGTGCAGATATCCAAAAGGAATATCAACAAACAAAAACATGTGCATGCATATCAAAAGTCATATTGCATCCAAACATAAAAACTACAAAATTAAGACATGCCCTGATCTGATGGTAATTATAAAAAGAAACTCACTTGAGTTAAATTGTTGACTTGAGCATTAAACCTTTGACTGATTTCAACTACATCTTTTTTAGGCACCACCCTTCCTGAAATACAAAGAAAGGTGATAAATTAGTCTTTGAGATTACTCCTGTGTCTTCTCAATAAACCAGTATTTATTTGGGAAGTAGCTTATTTACCTTGATAATGCATGAGAGAGAGAGAGAGAGAGAGAGAGAGAGATAAAATCAACCAATTTTCTACTTTCGTCTTTAATGAATCAAGACATGTCATCCACTTTCTTGCATAATAGTGGCCAAAATTTGTAAATAAAAGTTAAAACTGACACAATTTGAAAAGAAAACAAGCTTGTGTACAAGTACTTCACTTATGCTGAGTGAAGACAACAATAAATGCAAAATAAGAGCTACATGCGTGGAAGCACAATTCTTGGAATGGAAAGTAATACAGAAGATGATTTCCAGAAACTACTAAAACCCAAGTCATAGCAATGTAGGTTAAGCATCCTCGTTCTCTGGGAAAATGTCGGTTAAACATAATACTTTAAGGGGCACCTAACAAGTATAAAACAATTATCTTAATGACTATAAACCACCTCAAGTTATTGCCTAAAGATCACTGTTTGTTGGTCCATAAGTATATTCAAGAGAAATGAAAAAATAATTTACTTTGAGAATGTTATATGTGCGAAACTACTTACCATTGTATAACCATTCAGATTTGTTACGTGTATCAATCTTACACATAATTTCAATATGCTCCTCTTTGGTATCCCCTCTCAAGGTTATTTTAATACAACCGGATGCCTCACCACGCTTCACATACGCTCCAACACCGGTCACATATGCCTCTTACGTGTATAGCAAAAACAAACTTATGAAACGTAATAAAATATGTTCCCTGATATTAACTGACCTGAGCCTCACCGCCAAGACGTAATGCTATTGCACATACGAGAGAGCTCTTTCCGGCCCCATTTGGTACAATTACAAAGTTTAGACGAGGGGCCGGTTTGCACGTTATGTGACTAATGGTCATAACATTATGGAGCTCAATCCTAGTCATGCTTCCTGGCGTATAGCCATCTTCACCCCTGAAAGAAAGAGATGATAAGCATTAAACCTTCACAGAATTGCTGAACAAATCAAAACAACACAAAGGAAATAAAATTTCGCTTTCACATTTTCTGTATATCAAGAAAAAAATTGAACAGTATCCTCTTGAGTTTAGCAAGACGAAGTCGGTTCAACTTAGCTAAATAGATATTTTGTTGTTTCTGCATTGACTCAGAATTTCTATAGGTCCCAAATGACAGAATTTTAAATCTTTACCATTGTGTTAAGCAGAAAAAGGTTTCCAAAATCCTCAGCTTAATTTCTTAACATAACCATGGAAGACAAAAGAAAAGGTTAAACATTTCATTTAACATGAATAATTATTTGTTCAAAACATGAATAATTATTAATAGAGCAAAATATAAACATAAAGACATTAAATTTTCTGGGTAACCAAACAGACAGTAAGAAAAATTGCAATTAGAATGAAAAAGCCCTAATTCTAAGCAAGACTGACAAACCGAGTACCAGAATACATAAAAGAATTTCAAATTCAATTTCAAAAGTGGAGTGAAACGAGTCTCCGGACCTTGGAATTTTGAGGCGCTTTGCGGGACGGTCTGCCATTCCTGAATGTTGCCGTGCTGCTTTCTGATTCTTCGAGAAATTGGGGTTTCTGAGGTCTGTCTGTGAAACCAGTGATCGATTTGGGACGGGTAGAGAGAAGAATTGGCGCCAAAATGGAAAAAGTGGAGTATGCGTTTTGTAAGCCGCAAAAGAACGTGTTTTACTATTTTGATCATAAATTTATTTCGGACACATCCTTTCAATTTCTAATCGTGATCTAATAAATTAAAATAAATTAAATGATGAAAATTAACGAAAAATATGTAAGAAGTAAAAATAAGTTTGTAAATAGCATTATTCTAAATAAAATTAAACAACTTGGCGTAAAAAGTTTTAAAAATGCTAATCTTACTATATATTTGTATCATCTCTTTATAGATATGAGATCTACATATATTAATGAGTCATACATCTATTAGGGATGAAACAAATTATGATACAAATATGTGGTAAGTTTTTTTTTTTTTAAAAAAAAAGGTACCAGCTATTATGGTACAAATATATGGTAAGCCTTAAAAAAAAAAAAGTATTAGCGGGTGGTTTAGCCTCCTCTGGCTAGTGGTCACCATCGTGTAATTCATTAATATCATGGAATCCAGATGCACTCTGTAATCTAAAATTCGTTTCATCTTCAATCAATGAACCATCCGTGATGGTAATCCTACTGATACTCTAAAATAGACTAAAAGAAAATCAAATAACAAAAGTAAACATAAATATGCAGAAAAAAGAAAAAAAAGAAAAAAAGTTAGACATAATTTGAAAGGAAAACTAATGAAAAGGAGTTGAAAACTTTAAGGACAAAATAAAGGGTAAAATGAATAGTATCAAGTTTGACTTTTTAGTGTAAAAATATAATTTTTTATTAAAATGAAGGATTTTTCGTTAAAACTCCCTAATTTGAATCCGTTGATCGAGATTGAATTCAATGACATCCACAGATAGCAAAAATTTAGCACCGGACGGACTCCTCTATCCTCTATCCTCTATCCTCTCTCTCTCTCTATCCGTTGGACTCACATGGCAAAACACACTATCTCTCCAGAAAGAAAAATCCACTGCTCACACTTCACTCCTTGTACTCTCTGTAATCTGTATGGCCATCATCAGCAGCATATGTTCGTCACCAAACCAACCTCCAACTCTCCCAACACTTCCACTCAAAACCCACCACCCTCTCCAACTGCACTTCCCTCCACTCTCTTCCTCTTCCTCCTCCAAATTTGGCGCCAGTTTGGTCTCCAACGACGCATTGGTCGTTGCAGCCGCGGCCGAGGCGCTGGCTCTCGCCCAGGCTGCTGTGGAGGCGGCCAGAGATGCTGCAGCGGCGAGGGATGAGATTGTGGAGGCTTGGAGTTGTAGGGAGAGTGGGAATGGGAGTGGTGGGTTGGTGATGAGGAGGAAGAGGAGGAGGAAAAGGAGAAAAGGGTTGGAGGGTTTGGATGAGGAGAGGGAGAGGGGTGTTGGAGATGGAAAGTTGTCGTTTGGGTTAGTGAGATGTGGGCATCTGAGCTCAAAAGAAGAAGCAGAATGCTGTCTAAGTCTCAAGGTACTATAATTCTCCTTGATTCTTTGTATAGCAAATTTGTACTAGTATTCTGAGAACGGTTAGTTTTATACAAAAAACGTTCATGCTATGTTTCGAGATGGGATTTGAAAGTACTAAGCGGTATAGACTATCGTATAAATAATTGATGGGTGTTCTTCTACTTCTCGATTTAGACTGCATATTGCGCATCATTATTTGTTCCGATTTGAGTTTGGAGAATGATTGGTTGGTTTTAATATTCAAGTTCATCAATTCTTGCCAAGTTCAAGAGCATTATTTAAGAAATGGAGTTTTGCTATGGGTTACATTTTGTAAATTCGTTTACTTGCTCGCATTTCTTGCATCTCATCTTTGTATTATAAGAAATTCTCACCTCTAGGCATTCGTAGAACTGAACATATACTTTTTAATGCTAGATGACACTATAATGTTTCTTAAACTGTACAGTTTGATGTTGTATATGATGATCACTACAGTTAGCAACATTCTAACCTCTAGTTTTATTTTTCTTCCTATCCACTGCTCCTGCAACTAACATGATTCAATTGGAGGCCGTTGCATAAACCTTAAAAAAAGTTTAAGTTTCTGCTAATCTTATACTTCGGTTAACGTGATTTTCCTTTTGTTTTCAAATGCAATTACTAGGAACAGCTTTAGTTGGAACCGTGTTTTGTTTTAGAACAGTTCTCAAATTACTTCTTGCAGAGTTCTCTAATCTGTGTATGGCCTTTAATGACACAGGAGGGAGCAAGACTAGAATCACGAAGATTAAGAGTCGTAGAAGCTGAAGAGCAGGAGCCGACCTCAAAGCAGTTAGCCAAGGCAATGGGAATGAAGACGAGAAGTATAGATAAGGTGCTTTGTAAGAAAAGAGAGTCACAAGAAAGAATCATCAGGAGCTACCGGGGACTCATTGTCTCTGTTGCCAGCAGTTATCAAGGCAAAGGATTAAGCTTTGAAGACCTCATTCAGGTTCCTACACCTTTTTTACTCATGTCCAACACTTTCCGTAAGTTGCTCCACGAAACTAAGTATCTATTTATGCAGGAAGGGAGCATTGGGCTACTTCGAGGGGCAGAGAAGTTTGATCATGAGCGAGGATGTAAGTTATCAACTTATGTCTACTGGTGGATCAGGCAAGCTATTATCAGAGCCCTAGAGAAGAAGTCTAGAATAATCAGATTACCAGTGAGAAGCTAACCTAATTAACCATTGTTCTTAAACAGTTGGATTTAGTTCTTTTTGTTAGACACTGCTTCCGCTTTTTGACTGAGGTTGCCTAATCACTGAGCTACAGATTTTATGTTAGTGACGTAATTAATTAGTTAGTTCTATGGGTCTCGGCTTAGTGTTTATTGGTTTTCTGATGCAAAGAGGAAGTTCGAGAATTCGAGTTTTGCACCACATTCACGACTAGGTTCAATGTCTCTTAATTGGAAATGGGGACTACTTCTTGAAAGAAAACAGTACATTTCTTGCGTTGCATTTCAATGGAAAGTTCTAATGCTGGGGTAGGATATGGGAAACCCGGTTATCTTGTCAGCCCAAAGTTTTCTCGAGAATTTGCGCCTTTGCTTCTTGCTTACTGTATATATCAGTTGGTTCGTCGAAACCAGGTACGTCTGCGAAGAAAAAATATTGATGGTTAAAGCAACTTTTATCAGACGCGACTATACTTGTTAGCGCAGTTTGTTTGAAATGTTTTCGACAAGATTGTTCTACTGTCAAAGGTGAATTTTATTGAATGTAGATGCTGAGGTTAGCTTTCAGCTGGAGATGCTCTTTTGGCTTATAGATGGCGTTAAAACTTGTTTGAGATGATTTACATAGCAAATTTTTATCAAAATGAGTTCCTTTCCTTGCACATATTTTATACAACTCTTGCGAGATAACCTGGTAGAATTGCATTGATTGAAAGATTACAGAAGTATGGTCAGTTCATTTCTGCAGGTAAACGTGTGCGGTATGATGGCAAAAATCACAAAAGCTAAAAATTCCTTCAACCGAAGAATACCGCGACTGCCTACATATGATGAAATCGCTCAAGAGGTCAATGTGCATGCTGCAACAGTAAAGCTTGTTTGCGAGAGGAGCAGACCGGCAATTTCATTGGATCGAGTGGTAACTGTTCGGGGTTGCATGTCACTGCAGGTCTGTTTCTTGAATCTTATTTCCACTTTAGTGAATGTTTGCTTTCATGGCTATGCTCCATTAGCAGCTCAAACGATTGTGGAAAGTGTATCAGTTACGCTTCATTAGTCGATCTTAATTTATTAGTTTGCATTCTGCTGCAGGAGATCATGCAAGGGCCAGAGGAGATGATGCCAGAAATGATGCTTACAAAACAGCTAATGAAGCAAGAGGTCGAGAAGCTTCTCAAGACGCTGAGCGATAGAGAAGCATATGTGTTGAGATTACACTTTGGGCTACACGGAGAAACCCCAAAGTCCTTTGAGGAGATAGGAAGACTGTTAAAGCTTTCGAGGGAGAGGGTTCGACAGATTAATGGAATTGCGTTATCAAAGTTAAAGCAGACTAGTACATTCGACAATCTAAAATTGTATATTGTATAGTTTTTTCGATGAACAAAATATTAAGATAGAGAAAGGTAAATAGCATAACGAGAAAAGAAGCGGTTGCATTTTTTGTTGCATCAGTAATTCTTTTCTTAACTCCCAGCGCGGTAACAACTCCACCAAATGTTGGTGTTACAAGCAACATCTAGCTATAACGGTATGAACTGGGAAGTGTTATCTGATCTTCATACGTTTCTTGCATCTAATGTGGAGTGTCAGGTGAGTAATAGAAGTCGAGATCAAAATAGCAGAACTTTGATTTCAATTTGGAAGACGTATATTCACTTGAAGCTGTAAGCTAAACGTTACATTAAACACCCTATACATAATGTGTTTGAAAGCCTTATCCTTACTTGTGTAGATTATGAAGGATGTACAGAGAAGCAGAAGACAGGAAAATACAGACAGAATAGCTCAATAGATCCAAACCGGTGGTTATCTGCACCATCTTGCTCCGCTCAAACATCTTTACCAGAAGAATCATGACAATTACGTGCCCCACTTTCGTCTTCAGTTCATCGAGTGAGCTAATTTTCATCCATTTAGGTCTCTCCTGAAAAACCATCATCTAGTTAACTTGGCAGTGTTCAAAAAATAAAATAAGACAGATTAGTTCTGATGTAATAAGACTGTGTTAGCATCTATTAATAATTTAATACCTCGGTGCAGGTTTAAGCCAATGCATACGGGAAGTAAAATTACCTTCATAGCAAACATCCCGAACAAAGAAGATCCCTTTAGAGCGCGATCATCAACGGAAGGCACATCATTAGGGACATTACTTATAAATAATCCGTAAAGTCCCATGCCAAATATTAACATGACAGTCCCAGCAAGGTAAACATCTGCATCATACGTCATTGCATCAACATACAGACTATAACACCAAAAATAAACATAGAAATATAGACCATCATACGATGAGTTTTACCCTGTTAATAAAGGAGTGACTTCTGCTGCTTACACAGAAGTCACGACATTTGAAATGTATTTTGGTTAGCATTTGAAAGCATATTCAAGAAACAGAAACACAGAGCAATTCTAGAAAGAGGATTCTGAAATTATACCAATAGCTTCAACAAGTCGAAGAACCATACGTCCGGTGTGATTCCCTTTGACACAACTAGTCCAATAAACTTTATACGCATCCATTATATAAACACAACCCTGCAGATTCGAATGTAGTATGAGTATGTACGGATACAGTCATACATTATGTGTAGCACAGACATTATAGTTGAAATCGCAATCAGAGCCTGAATTTATATTTTCATGGTCGAAGACCTCATAGAAAGAAAATATTTCTTCTCCTTAGTACTTAAGTAAGAATATAAAATATGATAGAGAGAAATTACATTGAGAAAGCACAACAGTGAACCAGCCAACGAACCTCCAACAGCAAACAGTGCCAAAAACCGGAAGTCAAATATTGTCTGTTCAACAATGGACACATAAAGAACGCTTAAAACATATTGTTAGACGCAAAAAATTTCTAAACAGAAAGAAGAAACTGCACAACTTTCTTAATTATTGACAGTTGGTACCTATAACAAAAAATAGAGGCGACCATGAGGTAAATGACATGTTGTAGTTTCCTAGCCATCCTTAGTTTAAGATAGGTTGTTTATACGCGCTAAAGCGCTTCAGTATTTGTTAACACTCATGATGCCATTGCCATTGAATTCTTTTAAGCTTTGAAAGAGATTTCCTCCAAAGTGTTTGAACAAAACTACTACATTTGCATCAGTAGCTCTAACTTACTGATTCTTCTTATTGCTCAGGAGCAATCTGTCAATTATCAAAAAAATCACAACCAAGTCCTCCAAGCTATTCAAACCCCTCCCCTGTCATTTTAATTTTAATCAATGTGCAAGAAATTCTTTAGAGAGTCATAAAAAACGTAACGCAAGCTATGGCGGAACAAAGCCACACAATAAAAAGCTCCGGTCACCAAAATTAAGAAAAGGCCACGTTACTAAGTGGCCGTTTGATAACCATTTTGTTGTCGGTTTTCACTTGTTTTGAAAACTGAAAACGATATGGTATCAAACGGCCCTAAGTTAAGAAGAACCTCCTCTGAAACTAGAAGGGTTTTTCTTTTCTGTATATTTTCATTTTTGTCCAAACCCAAAAACAAAAACAAAAAAAAACAAAAAAAAACAAAAAAAAAAAGGAAAGAGGAAAATTCACTCTTTTTGTCACATCCAACTTCCAAAAGTTCCAATATTCCCATGGATCTCTGAACATTTACACCAAGTAATCATTACTAAGCAAGTACGGTGCCTGAAACACAAATTAAAATTCAGTTACCCTTTCAATGGAAGACTCAGCGGAACGGGCAAACCGAACAAGGGGGTTACCATTGGCAAGGGCGTAGCTGAAGCCCGCCGGCTCCGGGGGTCTTGACGACGCACCATTAAAAGGGTTTGGTGAAGTTTCAGTGGAGGAAGAGACTGCGGTTTGATTTGGAGCCGTTGATTTTGATTCCGGAGACGGTGGGGAGCTCAGAGAAGAAGCAGCGATGGAATGAGAGAAGCTCTTAGAGCCGTTCGACGGCCTGATGGGACGGATTGCCGCCGAGACGGAGAGGGTTGAGGTGGAGATAGAAGTGAAGAGAGCCATTATGGAGAGGGACAGAGCGAAGAGAGAGAGAGAGAGAGAGAGAGAGGGAGAGGGAGATTTTAGTTGGTAGTGCTGAGAATTTTCTGTGCCTTTGGTTGGAGGGTAGTAACGGTAATTTGGGAACGTAAGTGGCCTTCACGCGTGTTACGGGAGCGTGGGACTTTTGGGCTGATGCTGGATTGACGGAGGAGGGAAAACTGAAAAGTCAAGTCATCCGCACAACACAAAACGGGCCACCATTGTTGTTGACCCGTAGGAAACACTTCTCCGAACCAACCATAATTTTTTGTACAGGTTTGAATTAGATCAGTTGATGAAAAATAATGGATTACTGTCCCTTGCACCTTAGTTTAATTTCCCTTCTTCGTAAAATAGAAGTTTACAATATCTTCTTTGTTGAAAAATATATAGTTTTCTTATGGTCTACATTTATGAGAACACAATAAAAGTAATAATTTAAGAGAAATGCTAAAGAGGTTCATTCAAAAGTGAGATTCTACGTGATTTTTTTGATACCTCATGCGTTTGGTATAAGATTTTATAATATTGATACGAAAATTTCATTAATTATGAGATGACAAATTTTTTTATAGAGAATCACACTTAAAAAAACGTCTCTTTTAACATTTCCCATAATAATTCAAACGAATCTATGTTATGCAATGTTCTTAGCTTTAGTGGCGCGGAAGAATTACCCCATTTTGACTTATTTTCTGTTTCTTTTGTTCATTTAATTTAATTTTAGGTCTGAAAATCACAAACTTCAACATGAGAAGTGAAAATTTCTGCAGGAACAGTAAAATGACGTCGAATCAATTTCTAATTCCAAGCGGTGCAGAGTGCAGAGAGTGGCAGAAAAAAGATATGTTGCGTTGAGTGCGTTTATATATCTTTCCGTGGCGTGTGGAAGTTTTCACTGTACTGTATACTGACTGACCTATAGTGCGGAAAATGGGAAGACCAGACGCGTGGAATGAAAGGATCAAATGGCAAAGAAAATCAGAATACAAATGGAATTGAAGGGTATTCCGACCGTGAATTATTTATAACAAGCATGCATGACGCATGCATTGACATTGACTTGGTTAATTTCCAGGCAGGCCTGCATAATTTAGTAGGTTTGGTACTTAGGTATTTTTATAAAAAATGGGTATATAAAAAACTGAGTTCAAAAAGGTATTTGGTAAACACGTAAAAACAACTTATTTTCACAATTTTAGGTGAAAAAAACTGAAAACATGAAGCAGCAAAAATGAGCTTATTCTCACATCATAGAAACAATTTTTTTTCAAAGCACGACAATACCAAATTCAAAGTCACGACAATACCAAATTCAAAGTCGGGAATGATTAGAAACTTGTTGCGTCAAGTCAATAATTAGAAACTTGTTGCGTCAAGTCAATACTAAGAGAAAACTGATTGGCCCAGAAGATTATATATAAGAAATATCGTCATTGTTCATGGTTCATAGTGTTTGGTTATTGAGAGTCTGATACTTTGAGTTTACAGAATCATTCACAATGCTTCATCCACTCTTGCTGCTGCTCTTCTTTTCGATAAACCATTTTTCTTGTGGTGGTAATGCTCGGTTGATAGGTTGCCTAGAAAGTGAGAGAGAGGCCCTCATTGACTTCAAAAACGGTCTTGAAGATCCTGGAAACCGGCTTTCATCATGGAAAGGAAGCAACTGCTGCCAATGGCGGGGGATACACTGTCATAATACAACTGGAGCTGTTCTAACAGTCGATCTCCATAACCCGCATCCGCAAGATCGATTTGGTTCTCCAAGCAGGTACGGATTCTGGAACCTTAGTGGTCAAATTAGTCCGTCGTTGAAAATGCTCGAGTCCTTGAAGCATTTAGACTTGAGCTTCAATACATTTAATGGAATTCCAATACCTGAATTTTTGGGATCCCTGAAGAATTTGCAGTATCTAAACCTGTCAAGTGCTGGGTTTAGTGGTAGAATTCTCCCAAATTTAGGGAACCTCTCTAGCTTGCAGTTTCTTGATGTGTCCTCTAATTTTGAATCGGAGGCCTCTAATTTTATATCTGTTGACAACCTTGAATGGGTGACTGGTATAGTATCTATGGAGTATCTCAATATGAATGGAGTTGATCTTTCAATGGTAGGACCAGACTGGATTGCAAAGCTTAATAAACTCTTGTTCTTAGCTGAATTGCATATGTCGAGTTGTCACTTATCCAGTTTTATTCCCTCTCTCACTGTAGTCAATTTCACTTCACTTTCTGTAGTTGAACTTGATTCTAACAGCTTCAATTCAGAGATACCTAATTGGCTTGTCAACATCAGTAGCCTTGAAACTCTCAGTATGAGCGCCTGTGGCTTGCATGGAAGGATTCCGCTTGGTTTCGGGAAACTTTTGAGATTAAAGTCTATTCATCTTTCTATGAATGAAAATCTAACGGCAAGTTGCTCTCAGCTTTTCAGAGCAGGATGGGAAAAGATAGAAGTTATTAGTCTAGCTTCCAATAAATTACATGGTAAACTTCCGGCTTCCATTGGCAATATGACAGCTCTCACTTATTTTGATCTTTCTGACAACAATGTCGAGGGTGGGATTCCAAGCTCTATAGGTGAACTTTGCAACCACTACCTAGCCTGCAAAACTAGCAGTCCACTACCTAGCCTGCAGCACTTGTATTTGTCTAGCAATCGATTGGTGGGTAATTGCCAGAATGGTTAGGTCAGCTTGAGAATCTCGTCGAGCTAAGTCTGTCCGGGAACTCCCTCTATGGTCCCATCCCTTCTACATTGGGATCATTAACCAATATTTCTGTGCTAGATCTTAGATCTAATGAACTAAATGGGACTCTCCCAGATAGTTTAGGGAAACTTTCTGAGTTGTATTTGTTGGATGTTTCTTCTAATCATTTGACAGGTGTTGTAACCGAAACACATTTTTCGCAGCTTAGTAAGTTGAAAATCTTGTCTTTGTCTTCCAACTCTTTAACATTAAACGTCAGTTCAAATTGGATACCCCCTTTTCTAGTCCAGAATCTTGATCTAGGGTCATGCCATTTGGGTCCTTCGTTTCCTGCTTGGTTAAGATCCCAAAAGGAGGTCATGTCCCTAGATTTCTCAAATGCCAGCATTTCAGGTTCCATTCCAAACTGGTTTTGGGAAATCTCATCGAACCTCTCGAATGTAAATATCTCATTCAATCAGTTAGGAGGGCAGGTCCCAAATCCTTTTAATATTGCTCCCGATGCATTTGTTGATTTGAGCTCCAACTCCTTCGAAGGACCGATTCCTTTTCCGAATGTTGGTGTCGATTTCCTGGATTTATCCAACAATGTATTTTCAGGTCATATCCCAAAGGCCATAGGGGAAACCATACCAATCTTGTTCTTCCTCTCTCTTTCGGGAAACAACCTAACAGGTGAAATCCCTGCTTCTATAGGTGAAAATTTGAATCTTGATGTTATCGATTTGTCAAATAACAGATTAAATGGAAGCATTCCTCCTACCATAGCAAACTGTTCTTTGACGGCTTTAGACCTTAGCAAGAACAATCTATCTGGAAACATTCCGAGCTCATTAGGTCAGCTAAGTCTGCTTCAAACATTGCACTTAAGCGACAACGAGCTCTCTGGACAGCTCCCACAAGCTTTACAGAATTTGTCTGGTTTGGAGACACTGGATATCGGAAACAACATGCTAACAGGAAGTATTCCATCATGGATCGGGAAAGGTTTTGAGTATTTGAGAATTTTGAGGTTGAGGTCAAATGAATTTTTTGGAGAGCTTCCCATCATGCTATCAAATTTAAGTTCTTTGCATGTCCTGGACCTTGCAGAAAATCAACTGAATGGAAGCATTCCAGCTACTTTGGGAGATTTCAAAGCTATGGCGGAAGTGCAAAACACGAACCGTTATCTACGGTATGGATTCATCAATTTAGGGGTCTACGGTGACACTTACTATGAAGAAAGCTTGGTTGTGAACTTGAAAGGATTGGCTCAAAAGTACACCAAGATTCTCTCCCTTGTAATCAGCATAGACCTCTCTGGAAATAAACTCAGCGGAGATCTTCCCGAGGAAATAACTAAATTGGCTGGCTTGATTGTTCTGGATTTATCCAGAAACCGCATAAGCGGTCACATTCTTGAAGGCATTTCAAAGTTGAAACAGCTGCAGTCACTTGATCTTTCAAGTAACAAGCTCTCAGGTCCGATTCCTCAAAGTTTGTCTTCGCTATCATTCCTGGGGTATCTGAATCTGTCAAACAATGACTTCTCTGGTAGGATCCCATACACAGGGCAATTGACTACTTTCGATGCCCCAGCTTTTGATGGAAATCCAGGCCTCTGTGGTGCTCCTCTTGTTGTAAGCTGCCTGGATGATGATCCGAATAAGGGAAAGACTTTGAAGGATGATGATGATGATGGCAACGATTTCATTGACAAGTGGTTTTATTTGAGTGTCGGATTGGGATTTGCATCGGGCATTCTGGTTCCTTTCTTTATTTTAGCTATCAGAAAATCTTGGAGCGATGCTTATTTTCGGTTTGCGGATCAAGTCTTAGAGAGAATATCAGAATGTCATGCCTAGGAATCAGAGGACCAGGTAAGATCACTTGAGCTAAAAAAGCATTTTATATTTTATACTGTTATGTACTATAGTATCATCCATTACATTTTTGGTACTTAAAACTTTCACCTTTCGGGTACCTAAATTTGACAAACAATGAGTTTTCTGGTAAGGATCGTATATGCACCTCGTTTGACAACTTTTAATGAATCCTCTTATGGTTGAAATCCAGGCCGTTGTGGTCCTCCACGAACAACGAAAGGATTTTGGAGGACGATGGTGGTGACAACTACTTCATCATATGTGATGTTATTTGAGTGTTGGGATTTGCAGCAAGCAGAAAGTCTTGGAGTTTCAGAGAGAATGTGTCATGCTTGAGAAACAGGAGAGGAGTGCATCACAGGACCAGGCACTGTCACCTGTTGCAAATTTCTTTGTTAATGTGTGGTGTTTGTGACATTTTACTCTTTATGTACCATTTGAAGACTTTGGTGAAGAATAGTGGATTGTCTACAATATATTTTTCTTAGTATACACTAGAAATTAGGCCCGTGCTTTGCTACGGGAACCAACTGTTTCAAACGTAATCGGATGGATAAAACACATTTAAGTTGAATAAATTCAAGACAATTATGAACAAACAGAGGAATACATAAGTAAATGAGGCCGGTAAGATAAGCAGCTTGACTTTTATACACATTCAACTAACATCTTTTATTGTCGTAGTCTCCAATATATAAGTAAGGTATGTAAGCTGAACACAGAAAGAGAGGAAATGACACAAACGATGTTTTGAGGGGAATGCCAGACCTGAACCATGAGGGGAAACTTACACAGGAAATGACCAGATTTGCTGCAATAGAAATTAAATTAATTTATGGTAAAGTCCAAGTCTTTCATTATACACATGTAAGGAATTATCTAACGATGATTAGTAGTTTTACATATTCCTAAAGCAAAGTGTTACTGTGTCACTCCAAAAAGTTCATCATAAACTCCTCGATGTGCAGTTTTGTTCTTATATTTTTATACAAAAACTTAGAAATCTTGGACAGCCAAAATGCAAATTGAAGAAAGACCCAGATCATGAAAACATAACAAATTACCTATATCAAAGAATGGAAAAGCGTCAAGAAAACACATGAAATCAGATAAAAAACATAATATTGGACAAAAAATGAAGAGGGTGAGAAAGGGAACTGAATGTACGTAAACTTGTAATCGCATTTCCAGAACCATTGACACATTTGAACTATCATCTTCCATTGAGAAAAAGTGCCACTCACTGAGAATTGAGAAAATAGGGAAATAAGAACATAACCCAAAACCATCAACTTCTCGAAACCAAAATATAGCAAAAATACAGTACGTTATTCATGAACAAAACCAACCCCAGAGAACAATCAAAATTACTAACTTCCATTGGCAACTATATATATAAGAATTTTGAAAGCGATGAGAGAGATACATTTGGGGTGTCGATGATAGAAAGGTGAGTGAGGGATCTGAGATGCTTGAGAGCTGGAATTTTTTAGCAATTTGTGTGAAAAAGTTGAAGAGCTTTGAACTGAGTGAGAGACGGAGAGAGTGGAGTGAGAATGGCAGAGAGAATTAAAACAAAACCAAACAGTGGAAAATTAAGTATAAAGATGGTACTTATCTTGTGAATGAGGACATGCAAACGTAGGATGGACGAAGGAGAGCACATCCAGGGTCCAACTTCTTGTCTTCCTCCATGTCCTGTAATTCCAGCATATAAACAGCAAAACATAAAACCAGAGACCCCCAAATTTATTCATTTCTTAATTGAAATCCAGAAAAAAAAAATGCAAAATTTACACAATGCAAAGAAAACCTAGATCCCACCCCAAGTTTATCCTTGAAGGTTTTTTATAAATAAACCAAACAAAATTTAAGCAATGCAAAGGATTGAGTAAAGGGAGTAGAGAGTTCCACTGTGAGAGTGTTTGAGCACAGTGGTGCTGTCGGAAATGGCCCAAACGGACAAACCCAGACCCCAGCCATGATCCCTACACTCTCCCTCAAATCCCTACGGCCCCCATGCTTTTCTCTGACTTGTTACCCCTCTCCCATTCATGAAATCGAGGATCTGCAGCAATGGCGATGAGATCCTCACTGCTCCCTCTCCCTCTCTCTATTACTCTGTCTCTGTCTCCCTCTCTCCCTTTCCCTCTCCCTCTATCTCTATCTCTATGTCTATCGACATGACCTCCTATCCCTGAAATCCTGACCGAGCGATCCCTACTCCTCCCTCTCATTTTCCCTCTCTCTCTATCACTATCTCAGAGGCGGCATGGCAGAATGGTAAATAATTTGCATATAAAGATGCACTACAAAGGCGGTACAAACGGAGTCACCACCTAAAATGCACCAATGCATATAGATAAAACAAATTTCACCAGAGTAATATAACCAAATCACAAATCAATATAGGCATCTCTAAAGAATTTAAATAACCAAGAGATGGGTGAACCAAGCAAAGCAGTTTGATTTTCACTTACATTCAATTCAGCTGACATCAAGAGCCACTGTACAATCAAATGGATGAACTTAAAAGTTCCTATTCACAAAAGTTGTAATCTAAAAAAATATTGTTTGTTTGCATAAGAAACATAAGCGGAATGCAGTTCTTGAGAATTGGAGTAGTGCAATGAATAATTTCCATAGAAAGTAACTAAAAAGACTGTCTAGCACCTAAGAACCAATGAAGTGAAACTTTGCTTGCTATATATGGATATGCATACTCTAAGAAACCATTCATATTCAGTTCCAGTGACAATCTCTCTTTTCTTGAGTCCCTTTTGAATGGTATTTCTTGTGGCTTTAGATCGACAATAGTACTTACAAAAGATTACAAAACGTTGTTTTACTTACAGACAATCTCTAGACACTCGATATGCAACTAAATCAGCTAACAGTCCTTACTTATTCAATATAACTACAGAACCAGATTGAATCAGATATCAGACATCCTATTGTCAAACATTATGCTCTCTCTAACCAGATAAGACATTGGATTGCACACTAAGTAAATAAAGACCCCAAATTGGAAAATACCCAACACCAATTAGACACAAATAATACAGAGACACTAATCAAATTAATTAGTGCACATATAAATAGATAGAAAACATAGGGAAATATAGGGGAAAAACCAATCAGACACAAATAACACACACACTGAAGAGATCAAACACATAGGGAAACTTGTCATAGATGACCTTAGTTTACTTAGTGCACATATAAGCTAATGTTTCTTATAAAGATATAATAATTAAAGGTAACCTACAATTGAGCCTGATATCGGAATTAACTTGTTAAGTTATCTCGGTTTGTTTAATAATTGGGAAACATATCATAACCTCCTTAAGGTCTCATCAGTGCATAATATTGGGAGATATGTGCATAAATATAGAGTAAAGAAGTGGTGCATTTATGGCCATATTTTTATTCATTTGGTATTCAATTTTGTTGTCACTTATGAACCAAAAGCCTTTCACACTGAAGGTCTCATCAGGGTTCTGATTATAAACCCCCCAAACAAACAAAATTGATAAATCTTTATCAAAACATATTACAGTGAAAAAAAAAAAGTTCCTAATAAAAAAAAAATTAAGCAGTTTCATATAGCCTCCTAAGCACAAAATTATAGTTTAATAAAGGAAAATCCTCGATCCAAAGCTCCAACCTTTTAACCCAAAATGAAAACGAAAAGCATGGAGCATATAATTCAGTTTTATTATTAGATTTTCTATATCCCCACTTTAAATCCATTGCAAAGATAATACCATCAACTAAGTGAAGCAATCTAAGTCTGGTTGCGTAGGTTAGTGAACTTTATGCAACTCAATATATAAAATTTAAGCAGTTTCAGAGTCTCCTAAGCATCTGCAAACTATTAACATTATCTCCCCAAGTTTCTTTCCCAATTTCATTGATAGCAATTTTATTGATAGTCTGCTAAGCATTTACAAACCATTAACATTATACCAACTTAAGATATAGCAATTACACATTCCGCCATTATCATAGCTATACATAGTCAAAGGATGCCACAATTATATAGCCAAATCTAGTCCCAACGTGCATGAATAAAATGTAACAACAGTCACAAAATCACCGTAAATAATATACCCCAAAAGGCAAAGGGCCAAGTGCTACCTCCAATGATCCAACTTTCCGAAAATCGCAAACATAGCACATCCATTAGCACTAACTTACAGAACAGTAATGAAAATAATAGCTTTAAAATAACGTTGAAAAGCACCTTGAGTGAAGAAAACAAAGTGAAATCTGTTTTTCATGAAAATTGTTGATGATAGCACATTTCAATGGCGTGAGAAGTGCTCAAAACAAACACTGTGATGTGCAAACAGAAAATGATCATGCTCTCCAACCCATATTTGGTGACAGAAAACTTATACAGAAAAACACTCTGCTCTCCAACCTACCCATTGGCATTCTCCTTTCCACATCTCTATATGTGATGAGTAAACCACATTGGTTGTCCTACTAAGACATATACGACAAAAAATTTGGTGTTTAATTAAATAATTTTTGCATGAGTTGTTAATTATAGTAGGTCTAAATCTAATTTTAAAAATCTGTACCCCAATTATAAATAACAGCAGTGGAAAATTACGTACATGGGGAATTATGTTAAAACAGATTATTAATGCCTATAAGTTAGAGAACATTTGAAATAATGGCAGAAAAGAATTTGTGCCTCCAAATACTAATGCTTCCCCATAACCTAGAATTTGCACTCACACTCCTCATTCATCACTCAAACAGAAAATCAGATTAGAGTTAATAGATTTTCAGGCTATGTAAGTGACTCCGTGTGAGGTTTATCATTCGAGCATGCATCAACTCCACTGACATTTTATGTATATATACTCGAAAATTAGAAGAAAAATACACATGATCTTATTTGCCAACAAACAGGAAAAAGAATACAAAGAAGCCCTGGAAAGCTTCAACGAAAAAAAATTATATATAACAACTCAATACAAAGAATACAAAGAAGCCCTAAAAGAAGTATTCATTTTTTTCTTTACTAAGCTCAATTATGTGGATGTGCATTGTACTGCTATAATGATGACAATTATTTGTCAAATGCAAGTGGATTTCTACCATTTTATCAAAAATGTCAATATCAAAGGAAAGTAAGCTTGTATCGAATAACAACCATTTAAAATTAATGACCACATTAAGAACAGAAAAGTTTCAGCAAATAACAGAAAGTAAAACAATAGACATAGATGCGAGGATCGAATAATTAGGAATTCTAGCATTCATGTGAAAAAGAAAAGATGCATTAAAGTTGAAACAACTCTACCTTTACATGGAGCCTTAACATCACGTAATCCATTATCTCACTAAGTATAGCAGCTTTAATCGTCTGCACAAAACGGAAGCACTTAGAATACAGATGATGAGGTCTCAAGAAGCCGTAACAATATGCAAAATCCACAAAGCACCAACATTGAAATTATTTTGCTACAAAATTTGTTAGATAACCAGCTCTGGAATGCCAATAGTACGTTATCGCTGAAAAAATAATATATAACTACTCAATTAAACCAACTAATCAGTAATCACACACCAACAAATTGAAAATGCAAGCTTTATTAATTTCTCACATGAGATTTTATCAATACATGAAATTAATAATTTACCCAATTAAACCAAGCAAGAAGAACCAATCAATGATCTAGGAAGTGAAGGGAGGATGCTCATATCTACTGAGAAGCAAAGAAAGTAATTAACATTGTGACCACGTTAACAAACTGGTCATTACCAAAAGCTTCAATCGAAACACAAAATAACTACCAAACATCAGAATTCCAAAAACCTAAAAGACAAAGCAAACAATTACAACTAAATTAATATTTAGCAAAATCAAATTAACAAACAATGTATACAAATTCCTTTTCCAATTCTCTCTTATCCTCCGGCACATACGCTCATCTCAAACGTTAACTCAACCTATTCGTTTATAATAACTACCATGTGCGCACAATATCAAAGAAGAGCTACCAATTTTCTTAAGTATACAACTGTCCTTTAGTAGTTAAAATTTGCTATAAAACCTGAGTAAGTACTCCAATGAACGTTTTATATTCAACAAAAATGATATAGACAGAACCACAATTTCACCTTGCTTTTTTTTTTCCAATAATCATGAAAGTTGAGGTGCATAGCGGTGAGCACAAATAGGGTGATACCTTTAGAAATTCCCTCTGTTCTGCATATTTCCTGAGAATAGCTTCCCCAGTAGCATTGGTTTCTTCAAGCATGCGAGCAGAGTTACGAACTGAGTCCCATGCTTGCGCCTCCTTGTCGAAGATTCTCATAACATAAGCACCATCCCCATTCTACATCACAATAACATAGGCATATATAAAACAAAAGCCATACATGATACTGAAGCCGTAAACAGAATGTTAAAAGGGATTTCTGGTTTAATACGGCTCTTCCAAGCAACTCTGCCCTCTCTTTCGCTTTTGTCGCCCTCTTCTGATTCCTCGCATCATACCTATCCAAACTATCTTTCAAAGACTGAGCCCCTTCCGCTATGTGTTCCACTTTTCTGCATAACAAAAGGCAAATCAGGATCCAGTTCAATAATCCCAATCATAATTACAACCACCATATGCAAAATTGACAAAATCCTACCTCAACTTTCAAGAATTAATGAACAAAAAACTCCATTCCAATTACAATTACAATGTCCAAAAATAACAAAAACCTCAACTCAAAGGTCATAGTAATTAACGAAATTTAAAGAAACCAAGTCGAATTCCAATTACAAAATGCAAAAATGACAAAAAACCACGTCAAGGTTAAATGGATCAATGCAAGAAAACCAACCTTTTCCAGAGATCGCGTTGGGATTTGGTGCCCACAAATCGCCAGAGTCGGTCCATCTTGGCGCAGAGGGATTGGATCTGAGAGATGTATCATTTGATGGAGGTGGAAAAGTCCTCTCCCCTAAACCCATACCTCCCTGCCGAAACCCTCTCTCTCTCATTTGGGTACGGACCTTATCCCTAATCTTCCCACCAGAAAAGAAGAACATGAAAAAATTAATAAGAGTTTTCAAAAAATACAATACCTAATTACCTGCTATTGGAAACAAATAACAAATATATAGGGAGTTTTATAGAAAATTACAAAATAGTTCAATTGCAAGCAATTTAATCGAAATTTGGAGAGGAAAAAAAAAACTCAAAATCTTAGTAAAATTAAGATAAAAATTTACTAAACACTTGTTATGATTTCATCCAAAACCAGAAAGACTGTAAATTTGGCTAACCTTCCACATGAGGCTCTCCATGGCTGAACTCTCCCACAACCAATTGCTTATCTGATACAATGAACGTCTGCTTTGCAAAAACCATTTTCAAATCTTCAATCATTCACCAAACCACTAATACAATCACACAAAAAACCCTCAATCATTTGTCAAAACTAAATTGAACTGAAAGATCAAACCTTCAATATCAGATTCCACAATTACCACTTTTTTTGTCAAACCCAGAAAACCCAGTTCAGTTTTTGTTATGAAAAAGCAAAGGAATCTACCCAAACCCACACAAACACATGTAAGAGACAGAAAGAGAGTACTATTGGGGTCTTGGGTCCAGGTAAGCTGCATCTGGTATTCC
Source organism: Cotoneaster glaucophyllus (assembly GCA_036320875.1). Lineage (NCBI taxonomy): Eukaryota > Viridiplantae > Streptophyta > Magnoliopsida > Rosales > Rosaceae > Cotoneaster > Cotoneaster glaucophyllus. Next base: position 29,983,765 of record CM070063.1, read on the forward strand.
TGGTCGAGGGTGAGGGGCTCGGAGCTGGTGGCTTGGAGGAGAGCTCGGTCTTTCATCCACTCGTGGTATTTTGGAACGTGTTCGTTCATGTACGGCACCAGAATCACTCTCCCTCCCTCTAAGCTCACTCTCTCTTTCTCTCGCTCCATCGCTGGTTCCCTTGCTCTCTCTCTCACAGTCGCATGCACAAACTGACAGTCAATTAAATTACTGAAATAAAAACCCAAATTCCATAAATGAAGAAAAATGGAACCCCAATATGGAAATTGAAGCTTTACCTGTAGATCGACAACAGCAAATGGAATCCAACAGCAGGTACCTCAAGAGTGAAAGAGACAGAGCTGAAGATGGGTTAGACAACGACATGAACCTCACCATTGATTCGAGTTCTGGTAAGGAGTGCGACGGAGAGAAGGCGAGGTGTGCGACACGGAAAAGGCAAGGAGGGCTCGAGAAGGAAACGGAAGAGGCCTGCTTACCGTTGTTAATCCCTTACCGCGATCATCAACGCGTGCGCAGATCAGCGGCACAGAGAGCCTTTGGCAAATTTGTAAATAAATTGAAATTCACCCCAAAACACTGTTCATTTCTACAGTGCCAATTCCAAACCTTACTTTAGACTAAAGTAATATTTATTTCAGAAATATACACTTTACAATTCAAACCTGGAAATCTAGACTAAGTTGGTTAAAGCAGTGTGCTTCACTTTCTTGGCCCAAATTTGAACCATTTTCTTGTAGTTTAGATGGATTTAGTGTAAATTATTCTACCGTTTGTCCAAAAAAACAGAAGAGATAACTCAATCAAGATATGAAGAATCTAACAACATAAATAGTGTCGTAATCTCATAAAAAGGAGGGAGCTAAACCATTTTAGTTCAACCTCAGTTTGAAGTTTGAATTGAAGAATATGGATGTCATATATTTTTAACAAGTTATTTGTTGATCAAATACTTAAACATAACTAATTGTAGTAAAAACAAAGTGAAAATGTGATTAACCTAATGTTATAGACATAACATTCTTACAATCGAACGTACGGGTCAATTTATAGGGAAGGTTTTTTTTTTTTTTTTTTTTTTTTTTCTTTTAACAACGATATAATTTTAGTGGGATGAATTGTTAGTTGTTGGGGGGAGGGATCGATGAGGACCGAACTTGCATAAGAGTGCAGAGGCATGATTGCAGAAGATTTAGAATTTATATGTAACATCTAGGAACAAGAAAGTTCAATCAGATGACGAAAGACACGAGGGAGAACGCGACCTAGAAGACGAGAGAGCAACACCAGAGCTGGATGGAAGGACTCGTCAAGTTTTTAGATTTGAACTGCGCCCTTTGCTTTTGTACGATAAATAGAGAAATGAGGGTAGGTTTGGAATTTCAAAAAATTCATTTAATGGGCAGTGGCACTGTTCACCTGGTTTTGAGGAAAAAACCAGATTTCTAAAGCTTGTTTTTGTTGCTTTAATTTTTGGCCCATATTTTTATGGTACTTACTTTTTTTAAAATTTCAGTTGTACCAAACTGGTACTTAACATTATTGCAAACCATGACTTCCTAGTGCTTATTAATCTCTATTAATTAATGAAATCTTTTTTGTCAATCAAAAAAGGATGAAAAGGCAAATTAGTCTTCTATCACACAAAAAAATAATGGATAATAATGTAATTTTACATGTTCAAATTTTACTGTTTTTTATTGAAACCCCACCTACAGGTGATGTTAAAAAATCTCATATATTCTTTTTCTCCAAAAAAAAAAAATCTCATATATTAAAATAAAAAAATAAAAAAACAAAAACCTCCCACTCTCCCCACGTTCTCTCTCCCTCTCCCTCTCCTTCTCATTTTCTAAAAAAAAATGTGTTCATACACACAAAGTATGTAGGCAAATGCTAATACATAGTAACAAAATCAAAAAGTACATATTCTTTTTTGTCGGAGAAATAAAAAAAATATGCGGGTCTCACATTACAGTCCATAATCTAAACCTAAAAAGATTAAGAAGTATCCAATATCTGCAAAATCATAAAGTAGATTGATTAGCAATAATTGATCTATTTTCAATTTTTTCTGCCTGTTATTGCCTTTCAACCTATTTATGACTTCTCCTGCTCAAAAAAAAAAAAAATATTATTAAGGCAGTTACACTAATTTATCTAAAATTACACTAATGAAATTATTTTTGTCAACCAAAAGAGGGTGAAAAAATATTTTTGTCTTCTATCACAAAAAAAAAAAATTAAGGATAGTAACATAATTTCACAAATCAATTTTTTAAACCTCACCTACATGTAAGTTTATCATCTCTAATTTAAATAAAAAACAATGTCTCTCCCTCTCTCCTCTCTCTCTCCTCACTCCTCACTCCAAAGTTCTCTCTCAATCTCTTCCTCTCTCCTTCAATTTTAACAATCAAAGTAAAAAACTTCATACACTTTATGTGCGAGCATATACTAGTGTAAACTATAGATAGCAGAATTCGAACTTTTTACATCAAAGGTGAAACAAGGTTTTCCATCACGTGCAAAATAAAAACATTCTGCCCACTCACTTTAACATAAAAAAGCTGAGTGCTTTTCTTTATAGTTTTACAAACAATTGGTTGGATAGTTAGGTTGGACTAGTTCAGTAAAATTACCAGAAAAAGATGATTCCGTAAAGATTATCTTTTTACATAGAAGAGGAGTGTAACAACCCGTCCCGATTTTATTGGAACAAAGGAGGTATTTTTATGAAATTTCACCTTGGGCTAGATCTTTTTCTTTTAAAATTATTTTTGGATCTTAATAGATGGGCCCAAGGGGCCCACCTTTGAAGTTTGTCCCCGGTCCACTCCCTTTCCTCTTTCCCTTTCTTCCCTCCCGTGAATTTCACTCTTCCACTCACTTTATCTCTCTCACTCTCACTTTTCTCCCTTCTTTCTCGGCAAGCACCGAAGGGTGCCATGGGGAAAACACAACCTAAGAAACCACCCCTTCACTCTCTAGACCTCACGAGCTCAAACCCGAGCCCCATTTCGGCCTCTCCTAGCTATCATTGTGTGATTTATCAACTTCAACGGTCGAATCAGACGTATTGAATGAAATACAGTGCAAAATTCGCCATCAACAACTCAACTACCACGCGTGGTAAGCCTACTAAATAGAGTAAAAGAAAATCAAATAATAAAAATAAACATAAATATGCAGAAAAAAAAAAAAAAAAAAAAAAAGTTAGACATAATTTGAATCCGATGATCGAGATTGAATTCAACGACATCCACAGATGGCAAAAATTTAGCACCGGACGGACTCCTCTATCCTCTCTCTCTGTCCGTTGGACTCACATGGCAAAACACACAAATATCTCTCCAGAAAGAAAAATCCATTGCTCACACTTCACTCCTTGTACTCTCTGTAATCTGTATGGCCATCACCAGCAGCATATGTTCGTCACCAAACCAACCTCCAACTCTCCCAACACTTCCACTCAAAACCCACCACCCTCTCCAACTGCACTTCCCTCCACGATCTTCCTCTTCCTCCTCCAAATTTGGCGCTAGTTTGGTCTCCAATGACGCATTGGTAGTTGCAGCTGCGGCCGAGGCGCTGGCGCTGGCTCGGGCTGCTGTGGAGGCGGCCAGAGATGCTGCAGCGGCGAGGGATGAGATTGTGGAGGCTTGGAGTTGTAGGGAGAGTGGGAATGGGAGTGGTGATAAGGAGGAAGAGGAGGAGGAAAAGGAGAAAAGGGTTGGAGGGTTTGGATGAGGATAGGGAGAGGGGTGTTGGAGATGGAAAGTTGTCGTTTGGGTTAGTGAGATGTGGGCATCTGAGCTCAAAAGAAGAAGCAGAATGCTGTCTAAGTCTCAAGGTACTATAATTCTCCTTGATTCTTTGTATAGCAAATTTGTACTAGTATTCCGAGAATGATTAGTTTTATACAAAAAACGTTCATGCTATGTTTCGAGATGGGATTTGAAAGTACTAAGTGGTATGGACTAAATTAGTTAAAAATGCACCGCAAAAAGATTTGGTGGATGATTTTGAAATGAGTAAATACAATGTGTTTAAGGGGATTTGCTAATGGCTACTTGAATGGAGTCGTCATTTGTGAATCCTTGTTGAAAAGTAGGGTGTTTTTTGAAGTATTGGATTTGTAGTGTTTTTCTCTAAGGTGTAAAGTAGTTATGTGCTTATATGTGAAAAGCCTAAGCCTAACTGCCATTTACTCTGTCGTATAAATAATTGATGGGTGTTCTTCTACTTCTCGATTTAGACTGCATATTGTTGATCATTGTTTGTTCCAAATTGAGTTTGGAGAATGATTGGTTGGTTTCAATATTTGAGTTCATCAATTCTTGCCAAGTTCAAGAGCATTATTTAAGAAATGGAGTTTTGCTATGGGTTACATTTTGTAAATTTGTTTACTTGCTCGCCTTTCTTGTATCTCATCTTCGTATTATAAGAAATTCTCGCCTCTAGGCATTCGTAGAACTGAACATATACTTTTTAATGCTAGATGACACTATAATGTTTCTTAAACTGTACAGCTTGATGTTGTATATGATGAGCACTACAGTTAGCAACATTCTAACCTCTAGTTTTAATTTTCTTCCTATCCACTGCTCCTTGTAAATGATGCAACTAACATGATTCAATTGGTGGCCGTTGCATAAACCTTTAAAAAAGTTTAAGTTTCTCCTAATCTGTATACTTCGGTTCACATGGTTTTCCTTTCGTTTTCAAATGCAATTACTAGGAACAGCTTTAGTTGGAACCGTGTTTTGTTTTAGAACAGTTCTCAAATTACTTCTTGCAGAGTTTTCTAATCTGTGTATGGCCTTTAATGACACAGGAGGGAGCAAGACTAGAATCACGAAGATTAAGAGTCGTAGAAGCTGAAGAGCAGGAGCCGACCTCAAAGCAGTTAGCCAAGGCAATGGGAATGAAGACGAGAAGTATAGATAAGGTGCTCTGTAAGAAAAGAGAGTCACAAGAAAGAATCATCAGGAGCTACCGGGGGACTCATTGTCTCTGTTGCCAGCAGTTATCAAGGCAAAGGATTAAGCTTTCAAGACCTCATTCAGGTTCCTACACCTTTTTTACTCCTGTCCAACACTTTCCGTAAGTTGCTTCACGAAACCAAGTATCTATTTATGCAGGAAGGGAGCATTGGGCTACTTCGAGGGGCAGAGAAGTTTGATCATGAGCGAGGATGTAAGTTATCAACTTATGTGTACTGGTGGATCAGGCAAGCTATTATCAGAGCCCTAGAGAAGAAGTCTAGAATAATCAGATTACCAGTGAGAAGCTAACCTAATTAACCATTGTTCTTAAACAGTTGGATTTAGTTCTTTTTGTTAGACACTGCTTCCGCTTTTTGACTGAGGTTGCCTAATCACTGAGCTACAGATTTTATTTTATGTTAGTGACGTAATTAATTAGTTAGTTCTATGGGTCTCGGATTAGTGTTTATTGGTTTTCTGATGCAAAGAGAAGTTCGGGAATTTGAGTTTTGAACCACATTCACGACTAGGTTCAATGTCTCTTAATTGGAAATCGGGACTACTTCTTGAAAGAAAACAGTACATTTTGCTTTGCATTTCAATGGAAAGTTCTAATGCTGGGGTAGAATATGGGAAACCAGGTTATCTTGTCAGCCCAAAGTTTTCTCGAGAATTTGCGCCTTTGCTTCTTGCTTACTGTATATATCAGTTGGTGCGTCGAAACCATGGTACGTTTGAGAAGAAAAAATATTGATGGTTAGAGCAACTTTTATAAGACGCGACTATACTTGTTAGCGTAATTTGTTTGAAATGTTTTCGTCAAGATTGTTCTACTGTCAAAGGTGAATTTTATTGAATGTAGATGCTGAGGTTAGCTTTCAGCTGGAGATGCTCTTTTGGCGTATAGATGGCGTTAAAACTTGTTTGAGATGATTTAGATAGTAAATTTTTATCAAAAAGAGTTCCTTTCCTTGCACATATTTTATACAACTCTTGCGAGATAACCTGGTAGAATTGCATTGATTGAAATATTACAGAAGTATGGTTAGTTCATTTCTGCAGGTAAACGTGTGTGGTATGATGGCAAAAATCACAAAAGCTAAAAATTCCTTCAACCAAAGAATACAGCGACTGCCTACATATGATGAAATCGCTCAAGAGGTCAATGTGCATGCTGCAACAGTAAAGCTTGTTTGCGAGAGGAGCAGACCGGCAATTTCATTGGATCGAGTGGTAACTGTTCGGGGTTGCATGTCACTGCAGGTCTGTTTCTTGAATCTTATTTCCACTTTAGTGAATGTTTGCTTTCATGGCTATGCTCCATTAGCAGCTCAAACGATTGTGGAAAGTGTATCAGTTACGCTTCATTAGTCGATCTTAATTTATTAGTTTGCATTCTGCTGCAGGAGATCATGCAAGGGCCAGAGGAGATGATGCCAGAAAAGATGCTTACAAAACAGCTAATGAAGCAAGAGGTCGAAAAGCTTCTCAAGACGCTGAGCGATAGAGAAGCATATGTGTTGAGATTATACTTTGGGCTAAACGGAGAGACCCCGAAGTCCTTTGAGGAGATAGGAAGACAGTTAAAGCTTTCGAGGGAGAGGGTTCGACAGATTAATGGAATTGCGTTATCAAAGTTAAAGCAGACTAGTACATTCGACAATCTAAAATTGTATATTGTACAGTTTTTTTCGATGAACAAAATATTAAGATAGAGAAAGGTAAATAGCATAACGAGAAAAGAAGCGGTTGCATTTTTAGTTGCATCAGTAATTCTTTTCTTAACTCCCAGCGTGGTAACAATTCCACCAAATGTTGGTGTTACAAGCAACATCCAGCTATAAACTTTGAACATTTTTTTTTGAAGCAAAACCAATACGGCCTTCTAGCTGGCTCACACGAGACACCCTCTTGTGTAAGGCCAGTTGAAAATCATGACTACATGCGTCGTTGGATATAGGAGAAGGTAAGAAGCAAGTGATGCTTTGCGAGCTGCCAGAGTTCATTTGCACTTTTGCAGTTTCGTTGTTTATCCATGGAACATATACTCAACTTGGTATGGCACATTAAACTAGGAAGTGTTATCTGATCTTCATAAGTGGCTTGCATCTAATGTGGAGTGTCAGGTGAGTAATAGAAGTCGAGATCAAAATAGCAGAACTTGTGTAGATTATGAAGGATGTACAGAGAAGCAGAAGACAGGAAAATACAGACAGAATAGCTCAATAGATCCAAACCGGTGGTTATCTGCACCATCTTGCTCCGCTCAAACATCTTTACCAGAAGAATCATGACAATTACGTGCCCCACTTTCGTCTTCAGTTCATCGAGTGAGCTAATTTTCATCCATTTAGGTCTCTCCTGAAAAACCATCATCTAGTTAACTTGGCAGTGTTCAAAAAATAAAATAAGACAGATTAGTTCTGATGTAATAAGACTGTGTTAGCATCTATTAATAATTTAATACCTCGGTGCAGGTTTAAGCCAATGCATACGGGAAGTAAAATTACCTTCATAGCAAACATCCCGAACAAAGAAGATCCCTTTAGAGCGCGATCATCAACGGAAGGCACATCATTAGGGACATTACTTATAAATAATCCGTAAAGTCCCATGCCAAATATTAACATGACAGTCCCAGCAAGGTAAACATCTGCATCATACGTCATTGCATCAACATACAGACTATAAGTTATAACACCAAAAATAAACATAGAAATATAGACCATCATAAATAAAGGAGTGACTTCTGCTGCTTACACAGAAGTCACGACATTTGAAATGTATTTTGGTTAGCATTTGAAAGCATATTCAAGAAACAGAAACATAGAGCAATTCTAGAAAGAGGATTCTGAAATTATACCAATAGCTTCAACAAGTCGAAGAACCATATGTCCAGTGTGATTCCCTTTGACACAACTAGTCCAATAAACTTTATACGCATCAATTATATAAACACAACCCTGCAGATTCGAATGTAGTATGAGTATGTACGGATACAGTCATACATTAAGTGTAGCACAGAGATTATATTTGAAATCGCAATCAGAGCCTGAATTTATATTTTCATGGTCGAAGACCTCGTAGAAAGAGAATATTTCTTCTCCTTAGTACTTAAGTAAGAATATAAAATATGATAGAGAGAAATTACATTGAGAAAGCACAACAGTGAACCAGCCAACGAACCTCCAACAGCAAACAGTGCCAAAAACCGGAAGTCAAATATTGTCTGTTCAACAATGGACACATAAAGAACGCTTAGGACATATTGTTAGACACAAAAAATTTCTAAACAGAAAGAAGAAACTGCACAACTTTCTTAATTATTGACAGTTGGTACCTATAACAAAAACAGAACCGACCATGAGGTAAATGACATGTTGTAGTTTCCTAGCCATCCTTAGTTTAAGATAGGATGTTTATACGCGCTTGGCCTCTTACAGTATTTGTTAACACTCATGATGCCATTGCCATTGAATTCTTTTAAGCTTTGAAAGAGATTTCCTCCAAAGTGTTTGAACAAAACTACTACATTTGCATCAGTAGCTCTAACTTACTGATTCTTCTTATTGCTCAGGAGCAATCTGTCAATTATCAAAAAAATCACAACCAAGTCCTCCAAGCTATTCAAACCCCTCTCCTGTCATTTTAATTTTAATCAAAGTGCAAGAAATTCTTTAGAGAGTTGATGAACTCCAGCATTACATAAAAAACTTAACACAAGCTATAGCGGAACAAAGCCACACAATAAAAAGCTCCGGTCACCAAAATTAAGAAAAGGCCACATTACTAAATGGCCGTTTGATAACCATTTGGTTGTCAGTTTTCACTTGTTTTGAAAACTGAAAACGATATGGTATCAAACGGCCCTAAGTACTTTTCTGTATTTTATTTTCATTTTTATCCAAACCACCCCCCCCCCCCCCCAAAAAAAAAAAAAGAGGAAAATTCACTCTTTGTGTCACATCCAGCTTCCAAAAGTTCCAATATTCCCATGGATCTCTGAACATTTATACCAAGTAATCATTACTAAGCAAGTACAGTGCCTGAAACACAAATTAAAATTCAGTTACCCTTTCAATGGAAGACTCAGCGGAACGGGCAAACTGAACAAAGGGGTTGCCATTGGCAAGGGCGTAGTTGAAGCCCGCCGGCTCCGGGGGTCTTGACGACGCACCATTAAAAGGGATTGGTGAAGTTTCAGTGGAGGAGGAGACTGCGGTTTGATTTGGGGCCGTTGATTTTGATTCCGGAGACGGTGGGGAGCTCAGAGAAGAAGCAGCGATGGAATGAGAGAAGCGCTTAGAGCTGTTCGACGGCCCGATGGGACGGATTGCCACCGAGACGGAGAGGGTTGAGGTGGAGATAGAAGTGAAGAGAGCCATTATGGGGAGAGAGAGAGAGAGAGAGAGAGAGAGAGAGTGAGATTTTAGTTGGAGTGCTGAGAATTTTCTGTGCCTTTGGTTGGCGGGTAGTAACGGTAATTTGGGAACGTAAGTGGCCTTCACGCGTGTTACGGGAGCGTGGGACTTTTGGGCTGATGCTGGATGGACGGCGGAGGGAAAACTGAAAAGTCAAGTCATCCGCCCAACACAAAACGGGCCATGATTGTTGTTGGCCCATGGTTAATCTTCAAATGGCAAACGCTTCTCCGAACCAACTATGATTTTTTGTGCAAGTTTGACTTAGGTCAGTTAGTCAAAGATAATGAGTTGCCGTCCCTTGCTCCTTAGTTTAATTTTCCTTTTCCGTAAAATAGATTAGTTTAGAATATCTTTTTTGTCGAAAAATATATAGTTTTCCTATAGTTCATAATTGTAAGGATCCTAAGGATCCTCAAATTAAATATGTTCATCGTACACCGGTCAATTTTCGTCAGGTATTGTTCATATTCAATTTTAAATAAGAGAATTTACAATATTTCTAACTGCACGATATACGATGAACGAATGTAATTTGAGGATACGGCGAGGATCCTCACTCGTTATTTATAAATTGCATGCATGATGCATGCATTGACTTGGTTAATTTCCAGGCCTGCATAATTTAATAGTCGGGAATGATGAGAAACTTGTTGCATCAAGTCAATACTAAGAGAAAACTGATTGGCCCAGCGAGAGTTGATCATTTTTTTTTTAAATTTAAGGATAAGGAAAGCGTTTAATATGTTCTAAGAATGTGCTTATTATAAGGGCATACATTGATTTCTGGGGAACTGGTTTGAATGTTCCTTGCAGTTAAATTTTTTTATGTTGAATTATTTTCTCTGGTCTTACCATGAACCTTCACTTTTCTTAACTCTTCTGAAGAAAGCGAAATTAGTTTTCTTTCTTCGCACGCAAGCGAAGATTATATATCAGAAATATCATCATCGTTCATGGTTCAGAGTGTTTGGTAATTGAGAGTCTGAGTTTACAGAATCATTCACAATGTTTCATCCACTCTTGCTGCTGCTCTTCTTTTCGATAAACCATTTTTCTTGTGGTGGTAATGCTCGGTTGATAGGATGCCTAGAAAGCGAGAGAGAGGCTCTCATTGACTTCAAAAACGGTCTTGAAGATCCTGAAAACCGGCTTTCATCATGGAAAGGAAGCAACTGCTGCCAATGGCGGGGGATACACTGTCATAATACAACTGGAGCTGTTCTAACAGTTGATCTCCATAACCCGCATCCGCAAGATCCGTTTGGTTCTCCAAGCAGGTACGGATTCTGGAACCTTAGTGGTGAAATTAGTCCGTCGCTGAAAATGCTCGAGTCCTTGAAGCATTTAGACTTGAGCTTCAATACATTTAATGGAATTCCAATACCTGAAATTTTCGGATCCCTGAAGAATTTGCACTATCTAAACCTGTCACATGCTGGGTTTAGTGGTAGAATTCTCCCAAATTTAGGGAACCTCTCTAGCTTGCAGTTTCTTGATGTGTCCTCTAATTTTGAATGGGTGATATCTGTTGACAACCTTGAATGGGTGACTGGTATAGTATCTATGAAGTATCTCAATATGAATGGAGCTGATCTTTCAATGGTAGGACCAGACTGGTTTGCAAAGCTTAATAAACTCTTGTTCTTAGCTGAATTGCATATGTCGAGTTGTGGCTTATCCGGTTTTATTCCCTTTCTCACTGTAGTCAATTTCACTTCACTTTCTGTAGTTGAACTTGATTATAACAGCTTCAATTCAGAGATACCTAATTGGCTTGTCAACATCAGTAGTCTTGAAACTCTCAGTATGAGTAATTGTGGCTTGCATGGAAGGATTCCGCTTGGTTTGGGGAAACTTTCGAGATTAAAGTCTATTGATCTTTCTCAGAATGAAAATCTAACAGCAAGTTGCTCTCAGCTATTCAGAGCAGGATGGGAAAGGATAGAAGTTATTAGTCTAGGTTCCAGTAAATTACATGGTAAACTTCCTGCTTCCTTTGGCAACATGACAGCTCTCACTTATTTTGATATTTTTTACAACAATGTGGAGGGAGGGATTCCAAGCTCTATAGGTGAACTTTGCAACCTCAAGTTTTTCAGCTTATCAGGCAATAACCTAACAGGAACTTTACCTGAAGTTCGGCCAATGCGTACCTGCAAAACTAGCAGTCCACTACCTAGCCTGCAGCACTTGGATTTGTCTTTCAATCGATTGGTGGGTAAATTGCCAGAATGGTTAGGTCAGCTTGAGAATCTCGTCGAGCTAAGTCTGTCCGGGAACTCCCTCTATGGTTCCATCCCTTCTACATTGGGATTATTAACGAATATTTCTGTGCTATATCTTGGATATAATAAACTAAATGGGACTCTCCCAGATAGTTTAGGGAAACTTTCTGAGTTGTGTGTGTTGGATGTTTCTTCCAATCATTTGACAGGTGTTGTAACCGAAACACATCTTTCGCAGCTTAGTAAGTTGAAAGTCTTGGATTTGTCTTCCAACTCTTTAACATTAAACGTCAGTTCAAATTGGATACCCCCTTTTCAAGTCCGGAATCTAGATCTAGGGTCATGCCATTTGGGTCCTTCGTTTCCTGCTTGGTTAAGATCCCAAAAGGAGGTCGAGTTTCTAGATTTCTCGAATGCCAGCATTTCAGGTTCCATTCCAAACTGGTTTTGGGAAATCTCATCGAACCTCTCACTGTTAAATATCTCATTCAATCAGTTAGGAGGGCAGGTCCCAAATCCTTTTAATGCTGCTCGCTATGCAGATGTTGATTTGAGCTCCAACTTCTTTGAAGGACCGATTCCTTTTCCGATTGTTGATGTCGAGTTACTAGATTTATCCAACAATGTATTTTCAGGTCATATCCCAAAGGCCATAGGGGAAACCATACCAAACTTGATCTTCCTCTCTCTTTCGGGAAACCAATTAACAGGTGAAATCCCTGCTTCTATATGCGAAATTTTGATTCTTGAAGTTATCGATTTTTCAAATAACAGATTAAATGGAAGCATTCCTCCTACCATAGCAAACTGTTCTTTTTTGAAGGCTTTAGACCTTAGCAAGAACAATCTATCTGGAAACATTCCGAGCTCATTAGGCCAGCTAAGTCTGCTTCAAACAATGCACTTAAGCGACAACAAACTCTCTGGACAGCTCCCACAAGCTTTGCAGAATTTGTCAAGTTTGGAGACACTGGATATCGGAAACAACATGCTAACAGGAAGTATTCCACCATGGATCGGGAGAGGTTTTGAGTATTTGAGAATTTTGAGGTTGAGGGCAAATGCATTTTCCAGAGAACTTCCCGTCATGCTATCAAATTTAAGTTCACTGCATGTCCTGGACCTTGCAGAAAATCAACTGAATGGAAGCATTCCAGCTAGTTTTGGAGATTTCAAAGCTATGGCGCAAGTGGAAAACACGAACCGTTATCTATTCTATGGGCAGTACAGGGGTGTTTACTATGAAGAAAGCTTGGTTGTGAACTTAAAAGGCTCGCCTCAAAAACACACCAAGATTCTCTTCCTCGTAATCAGCATAGACATCTCTGGAAATCAATTGAGTGGAGATATTCCCGAAGAAATAACTAATTTGGCTGGTTTGATTGCTCTGGATTTATCCAGAAACCACATAGGCGGTCACATTCTTGAAGGCATTTCAAAGTTGAAACAGTTGCAGTCACTTGATCTTTCAAGCAACTGGCTCACAGGTCCGATTCCTCAAAGTTTGTCTTCGCTATCATTCCTGGGGTATCTGAATCTGTCAAACAATGACTTCACCGGTAGGATCCCATACACAGGGCAATTAACAACTTTCGATGCGCCATCATTTGCTGGAAATCCAGGCCTCTGTGGTGCTCCTTTTCTTGTAAGCTGCCCAGATGATGATCCGGATAAGGGAAAGACTCCGAAGGATGATGGTGATGGCAACGATTTCATTGACAAGTGGTTTTATTTGAGTGTCGGATTGGGATTTGCATCGGGTGTTCTGGTTCCTTTCTTTATTTTAACTATCAGAAAATCATGGAGCGATGCTTATTTTCGGTTGGCAGATCAAGTTTTAGAGAGAATATCAGAATGTCATGCCTAAGAATCAGAGGACCAGGTACGATCACTTGAGCTAAAAAAGCATTTTATATTGTATATTGTTATGTACTATAGTATCATCCATTACATTTTCGGTACTTAGAACTTTCACCTTTCGGGTACCTAAATTTGTCAATGACTTTTCTGGTAAGGATCGTATATATGCAGCTCATTTGACAACTTTTAATGAATCCTCTTATGGTTGAAATCCAGGCCTTCGTGGTCCTCCTCTTGTCGTAAGCTGTCCAGGTGATCGTGACAACGAAAGGATTTTGGAGGACGATGGTGGTGACAACAACTTCATCGATAAGTGATAGTATTTGAGTATTGGACTGGGATTTGCAGCAAGCAGAAAGTCTTGGAGTGATGCATGTTTCTCTTTCGTCGATAAAGTTTCAGAGAGAATGTGTCATGCTTGAGAACACAGGAGAGGAGTGCATCACAGGACCAGGCACTGTCACCTGTTGCAAATTTCTTTGTTAATGTGTGGTGTTTGTGATATTTTACTCTTTATGTACCATTTGAGGACTTTGGTGAATAATAGTGGATTGTCTTTCAATATATTTTTCTTAGTATACATATTTATTTCAGAAATATACACTTTACAATTCAAACTTGCAAATCTAGACTAAGTTGGTTAGAGCAGTGTGCTTTATTTTCTTGACCCAAATTTGAACTCTTTTTCTCGTAATTGAGATGAATTTGGTGTAAATTATTTAACGTTTGTCCAAAAAGAAGAAGAAGAGAGAACAATCAAGATATGAAGAATCTAACAACTTAAATAGTGTCGTAATATCATAAAAAGGATGGAGCTAAACCATTTTAGTTCATTCTCAGTTTGAAGTTTAAATTGAAGAATTTGGATGTCATATATTTTTAACAAGTTATTTGTTAATCAAATACTTACACATAACTAATTGTAGTAAAAATAAAGTGAAAATGTGATGAACCTAATGTTATAGACATAACATTCTTACAATCGAACGTACAGATCAATTTATAGTGAAAGCTTTTTTTCTTTTGACAAACTATATAGTTTTGGTGGGATAAATTGTTAGTTGTTAGGAGGGAGGGGATCGGTGAGGATCGAACCTGCACAAGAGTGCAAAGGCATGATTGCAGAAGATTTAAGAATTTCTATGTAACATCTAGCAACAAGAAAGTTCAATCGGATGACGAAAGACAAGAGGGAGAATGCGAGCTGAGAGACGAGAGAGCAACACTAGAGCTGGGAGGAAGGACTCGTCAAGTTTTTAGATTTTAATTGCGCCCTTTTGCTTTTGTACAATAAAGAGAGAAATGAAGGTAGGTCTGGAATTTCATAAAATTCATTTAATGGGCAGTGGCACTGTTCACCTTGTTTTGGGGAAAAATAGCAAATTTTAACCTTTTTTTTACTGCTTTAGCTTTTTGGTATTTTTCACTCAAAATTATGTAAAAGTTAATTATAGATGTTTACCAAACACATTTTAGGCCTATATTTTTTTGGTACCTACCTTTTTTAAAAAGAAAAACTAATGAAAATAGTTTGAAAACTTTAAGTTTTAACGATAATGACAAAATAAAGGGTAAAGTGAATAGTACCAGGATTGACTTTTTAGTATAAAAATATAATTTTTTGTTAAATGAACAATACCGAAAGCTGTTGATTAAAGTTCTCTTTTTAAAATTTCAGTTGTACCAAACTGGTACTTAGCATTATTGCAAACCATGACTTCCTAGTGCTTACTAATACATAGTAACAAAACCAAAAAGTATATAAACAAATAAAAAGGTATGCGGGTCTCACATTACAGTACATATAATCTAGACTGAAAGATTAAGAATTATCCAATATCTGCAAAATCATAAAGTAGATTGATTAGATGTAGAGGATCTATTTTCATTTTTTTCTTCCTGTTATTGCCTTTCAACCTATTTATGACTTCTCCCGTTCAAAAAAAAAAAAAAAAAAATTAAGGCAGTTATACTAATTTATCTAAAATTACATTAATAAAATTCTCTTTGTTAATTAAAAGAGGGTGAAAAAACATCTTTATTTTTTATCACAACAAAAAAGTTAAATCACAACGAAAAAGTTAAAGACAATAAAGTAATTTTACATATCAAAATTTTGCTTTTTCAACGAAAGCCTCATCTCCACCTTCCTCAAGAATGCAACATAATTGGTAAATCATATGCAGACATATCAAAATTTTACATATCAGATATCCAAACCCAGACGTGCCGTAAACGTGAATAGAAAGAGAGAAAGACGAGGTAAAGATTTCTTGAAATATTTATTTTATCCCGAACAATTTACAGTTTTACAAACAATTGGTTGGACAGTTAGGTTGGACTAGTTCAGTAAAATTACCAGAAAACGATCATTCCCTAAAGATTATCTTTTTACACAGAAGAGGAGAGAGAGAGAGGATGAGTGACACCGGAGCAACAAAGGTGGTGAGTGTAACCGGAGCGTCCGGTTACATAGCATCATGGCTGGTGAAGTTGTTGCTGCAGCGTGGGTATACGGTCAAAGCCTCAGTTCGCGACCCAGGTCAGTCACCACTCACCGCTCTTACTTCACTTCTTCAATTGGTTAATTTCTCTTTAATTACCAAATACTTATTTATTTGATAGTTTTAATCCCCACTTCTTCGTTTTCTTTTCGATTAATTTGATTATTTAATTCTTCTTTTTTGGAAAAATGTATGAGGCTTGATGTGCGATTAAACTAATCTGTGTTTTGGGTTTGTGTATTTTGCTAATTTTCTTCTGAATATTTTCGTCAAAGTTTGTAAATTCCTAGAAATTTCTTGTGTGTTGCTGAGGTTAATTAATTTGATCAGTATGATTTTGTGTGATTTAGGAATTTAGGACCTTGGTAACTTGATTACTTGACCAGTTTGATCCAGTTTAAGGACTTAAACTAAGTATTGATAGCGTCAAACTAACCCTCAAGACTAGACCAATAACCGGTTTCTTCATCGTAGAAGGAAGAAATTTGAGCGCTTTGCGACGATCCATAGATGTAAACTGGTAAATTTGGTGATTACAAAAAGGTAGTGGATTGGGAGTGTTGAAATGGGCATCAAATGATTCATTTGTTAAGTTATAGTTTTTATGGTTTATACCGCAGATGATAAGAAGAAAACAGAGCACTTGCTTGCGCTAGATGGAGCTAAGGAGAGGCTTCAACTATTCAAAGCAGACCTACTGGAAGAGGGCTCTTTTGATTCCCTAGTTGAGGGTAGTGAAGGTGTTTTTCATACAGCTTCTCCGTTTTATCACAATGTCAGCGACCCACAGGTACATCCTGTGTCACTTTAATTGCTCCATTGCGTAACCATCAG
Source organism: Cotoneaster glaucophyllus (assembly GCA_036320875.1). Lineage (NCBI taxonomy): Eukaryota > Viridiplantae > Streptophyta > Magnoliopsida > Rosales > Rosaceae > Cotoneaster > Cotoneaster glaucophyllus. Next base: position 30,000,600 of record CM070063.1, read on the forward strand.
TCGTGATATGTCTGCATATGATTTACCAATTATGTTGCATTCTTGCTGGATTTACTGAAAGTTTATGATGCTTTGATGTTCTATGTGATGCTTTTTCTTCTGGAAGTATCTCTTTCATGGATTCATTAGTATAAAATTATTGCCTTCAAAGTTCATTTGATTATGCTAAAAGGTCGCTGGATTCTAACTACTTTCTTTTGAATTGCATCTTGTCTGCAAATTCTTAAATTAAGACCCGATAAGCTGCTGGTTTTAATGTTTTCTTGTGTCAGGCGGAACTTATTGACCCTGCTTTGAAGGGAACTCTTAATGTCCTTAGATCGTGCACCAAGGTTCCATCTATCAAAAGGGTGGTAATAACGTCCTCCATGGCAGCAGTTGCATTTAATGGAAAACCTCTTGCTCCTGATGTAGTAGTTGATGAATCTTGGTTTTCTGATGTAGCTGTTTGTGAAAAATCAAAGGTTTGTGCACTTCTCATTCTAATTTTATGACAAAAAAATATCTCATTTATAGGTTCTTTGTGAACATTAGTACGAATATTTAACTGGTTAGCATAATAGAACATCATACGGAACTTTTCGATATTAATTTGCACTTGACATCCAGTCTTGTGCTTACATATCTCTACCAACTCTATTTTTTTTATTCGTGTTCATCTTTATCTGTTTTTTTTTTCCCTGTTCTTATAGTTATACACACCTGCAGGAATCACTTTCAGCTTATCATGCTTCACCTAAGATGCCTTAGTTGTGTATATCACCTTCTAATGTGCTAGAATATGAGAACCTTTTAGGGTTCTTTAGCCTGTTATGTCATTTTTGGATGTAAATTGAAAGGAATAATTACTTGTTGTGAGACGATTGATGCTCATATTGGGACCATTGATGCTCATATTTTTGTTGGCCCTGGTCTGGTTGTTAGCATATCTCACATAAATACTGTGGAAGAGTTAAATATTTCATCCTTTAAATGCATGTCCATTGTGTTTACTAAGACTTTTCCGTCATCAGCTTTGGTATATGATTTCAAAAACGTTGGCTGAGGAAGCTGCTTGGAAGTTTGCAAAAGAGAATGGAATCGACATCGTTACAATAAATCCCGGATTGGTGATTGGTCCTCTCTTACAGCCAACTCTGAACACAAGCGTGGAACCTGTTCTGAAACTCGTCAATGGTACTACTGAGCCAGTATTTATAAAATTTCATTGCTCATTAATATACATTGCATGATTTTATCTAGTAATCATTCCTACTGGAGAACCTATTTTGAGGGCAGGATCTAGTACATAAGAGAAGCTGCATAGTACACAGATTACACCTTTTCGACTAAACCTTCAGTGCAGAACACTCTCCTCATTGGGATATATGAAATATCATGAGTTTTGAGATTTACTCTCTCTACTTGAACTTGTGCATTCTGTGCACACAAGTGGACTTTAAATCCGTGCCTCCAATTGCTATTAGTTATGGAATTATGTTCCTTGTATAAGCACTGATCCTTCAGCACAACTTGAATAATGGTTTGGGGGCACCATCGTCAACATGTAACTACTACGTTGGCATGTCACTTCACATGGGTAATGTATTCCTTGGTATATATGAGATGTAGACTACGGTGAATTGGTTTCTTGTAAAAGAGAAAGGGTATCATGGAGGTGTATTTACTATTGAGTGATCATAAACTAAAAGGTCATTTTTGGATCTCATCCTTTCTGCGAAACCGTACAATCTGCTAAGAAATTCTCATTGCTGATATTTAATTTATGCAGGAGCTGAAAGATTTCCAAATACAACGTATAGATGGGTTGATGTTAGAGATGTTGCTACTGCTCATATTCTCGCCTTTGAGAATGCTTCAGCAAGTGGGAGATATTGTCTAGTTGGAAGAGTAATACACTGTTCTGACACCGTGAATATTCTGCGGGATCTCTTCCCTGCTCTCAAGCTTCCAGAGAAGTAAGTTGATATGCTAATACTGTCCATAATCTTCGTAGTTGCTAATTTGTGTGACGGATAATTTGGACTTGAGAGATTTAACGTCTGGGATTAAAAAAACTAACGTCTCTGTGTTCTTCACAGATGTGCAGATGACAAACCATTCGCACCAACTTACCAGGTATCCAAGGAAAGAGCCCAAAGTTTGGGAGTCAAGTATACTCCTCTGGAGGCGACTTTGAAGGATACCGTCGAAAGTTTGAAGGAGAAGAACTTCTTCTGATCATGGATCACGTTGGACTTATTGTTGCAACATCAAATCCCGTTTTATCAACTACGTTGCGGAAAATAATTGGCGCTTCACAAAACTCTTGCACGAGACCCCGTTCTGTGAAGTTTAATTGTACTTTGGAATTTATTTCAACTGCGTTTTAGTTACTGCGAAAAATTTGAAGTATGAAGTTTGTATTGGATCCTGAGCATTCCGACATCATAAGTCGAAAATTTGTAAGTACAATCCCAACTCAACCACTCTGAGTTGGAAATTAATTTAAATTTAGAACCTTCCCGCATAAACTTCTAGTCAATTTATAAATATATGCAGAAACAAACGCTCCCAGACATTTGTTTTTCCATTATTGCATTAGTTTTTGTATAAGCTGGTGTCCAACGTTGTCGTTTGTGGCCGGCATGGCGGCATGGCGGCATTGACTTGGTGTCTAAGTTTGTCTGCTCCTTGGCTCAGGTTGTCTGAATATGCTAATCTATATAAAGTTGAAACCAAATTTTAATGTTTTAAAACAAAGTATGATTCTCTTCCTTTCCTTTCAAATCTCTCTCTTCCTTATTTCTTTCTTATTTAAACAGTTACGATTAAGTCATGTTAACGTCTTGTTTTGAATTTTTATATGGGGAAAAAGACAATAAAAAAAATTTGAGAGGAGGGGAGGGAGGGAGATGGTAATATGAGGGGAGAGAATCATACTCCTTTTAAAACTGCAAATTGTGTAAGTTTCATTGTTTTCCATAATGTTATTTAATGAAAATAAAGAAGAATAGGTAATAAAGTTATAGCTCATTTGGAAATGCTTTAATATGACTGATAGCTTTTATGAAAGTATGTTTAGAACCAATCCTCAGTAATAAAAAAGAATTTGAAGAGCGTCCTACAATAAGCACTTTCACCAAAAACATTTTTAGTCAATTTAAAAGCACTTTCAAATGAATACATAATGTACTACAACAGCCTATATGTATATTTTATATTTTCTGCTTACGTTTTCAATTGCGTTTGAGTTACTGCGAGCTTTTAACTCGGTAGTGGCATCCCGAACATAACGACATCTCAAGTCCAAAATCTATGGTTGGTTTTGACTTATGGCTTGGTAAGACTGAGCGAAATTTTGGTGCATCAACAAGCAGTATTATTAACGACTTAAATAAGTTTTGGAATGCGATTTGAAGTCAGTTAAATAATGAAAAATTCAGAATTGTCCTTAAATTGCTTACGAAATCAAACGCAACTGAGAACGAGGAGAAGAGGGGCGGCAGAGGACAAATGCTGGTGAGAAAAATCAGAAGTTTTGCAAAACTATAAACTAACAGTCAACAGGAGGGTGCTGGGAAATTAAGTAAGAATTCATAATTATAGGCATAAACAAGCGCTCCCAATCAAAAGTACTTTGTCTCCAACAATTTTTTTAATTTAGTAGGTATCCCACGATACATCGATGGCTAATCCGTCTTCTCACGTAGTTTCGGTACCAAATAATGTGACAACTTACTTTTAAGCTCCGAGTCAAATAATGTTAAAACAAAATCTATGATTCTATAAAATGCATATGTGAGAGTTTGAACTTGAAGATTGAGTTACTTTGTTTCCATCATTAGTTCGCTTAAGTAGAAATTTAGTTGTGATGACGGTAGTATTGGAAGAAAAATGAAACACAATAAAGAAAGAAAGACTAAAATCAATGACTAAAATTAAAGACTAAGAAAAAAACGAAAAACTTGACTGAGTCAAAGACTAAGGCAAAAGAATAAAAAATAAAAAGACAAAAAAAAAGACCTAGTCAAATTCTCAATTCAAGTTGGCACCAGAGCATCCGTTCTACTCTAACGACATCAATATTGTCCCAAACTTTACCACATGTCTAATCCGTCTGTAGAGTTTTAATTCGAAAGATCTCGATATTAGTTATAGTGGGCTAATTCTATTTAAAGGGATTGTTCTCAAGTCGCGGCAGAGGAATTCTAACAGAAAGCAAGAGCAATAAGCTAACTACATATAAAAGCACCAATCGCAACTGCAAGGCGACTAACTACATATAAAAGCACCATTCGGCAACTGCAAGGCCTTCACTTTCACAGAGAGAGAGAGAGAGAGAGAGAGAGAGAGAGGATGAGCGGAGGAAGTAAAGTGGTTTGTGTAACAGGGGCATCCGGGTTCATAGCGTCATGGGTGGTGAAGTTCCTACTGCAAAAGGGTTATACTGTCAAAGCCACTGTACGTGACCCAAGTAAGTATACATACATACATATATATATGATATTTAATTAATTTATTTGTTTTTTTCTCTTAGCTTGCTTCATCAAATTGTTGTATTTCAAGTTTCTGGGTTTCAGTTCAGTGTTTATTTTTGGGTTTTCTTATGTAAGTCCTCGATAACTTCATATATTAGTGAAAAACACTTTAAACGCAGTACTATAAAAAATAAAATAAATAAATAAAAAATAATAGATGAGGGGTTATTTTCTCCAATTGAGCCCTGAAGGAGCTCATTCGGGCAAAAGAAGGAAAAGCCCAAGTCGAGCAGGCTAAAGTGGAAACAGCCCAATACGGCAACTTGGAAAAGGGCCTTTGGGGCAAACTGGGTGAAGCCCTTCGGGCAAAGAGAGAGATCTTACTCTACATAAGGGTCCCATTGGGCATTTAAATTTGTTCACCCCCTAAATTTGTAATGGGCCTTGCGGGTAAGCTGAGATTTACTTGATCAAGAAATTGGTGATTGTGAGCTTGCCATCACTAGTTATTGGTAAACGAGATTTGAGTGATGAAGATTGCACTATTTAACTTCTAATAAAAAAAATTGTGTGATTGAGTGACAGTGGCTCAACTTAGGTTCTTTCTTTGCCTTATATGATAAAGACTTTACTTATATAGAGAAATAACTCATAATCTATAAATGGTCAAGAGAAAGAGAAATTGTTTTAAGTGCTTTGTATTGAAATGACAATAATAATTCAGAGAGAGAGCACGTATTACAATGGAGGAATACTTGTAAAGACAACAAAGATATAATGAATTGAAAGAGTGCTTTGACTTTAATTGAAAGAAATGAAAGAGCTTGCAATATTGAAATGAAAGTAAAAAGCTTGCAATATTGAAGAAAGCTTTGAAATTTGAAATGAAAATGGTGCAGCGGTAGAGAGATTTGTTTGATTGTTTGAGTGTCCTCAATTTCATGCCTTGGTTTCTTTTATCTAGAAAACAACGCCTAGTCTGAAAAAACAAAGCCACTCCCCCAAACGCACCTCCTTAGGAAATGATATCAAAAGAAGCCATTTGATGCATTCCACAGTCCAAATCACTTGCATGAGAAATATCTGCAAACATATAGATATATATATATATATATATATATCATATAATCATGGGTGTCACTTGATAACTGTAAGCCTAACATGTGCCGTTTGATGCAAGTCTAGCCTAATTTCACAATATTCCCACAAAATGCCATAATTTGGCTTTAGTCCCAAATGAGTGAAATTTGCCAATTTTAGGCACAAACAAGTTCGTAACCAATAAAAAGGATAGCGATAACATTATTGAATATACATTTCTTCCACCTCGCTCCCACAATAGCTATGGTTGATAAAGAAGAGTAGAGGAATGTTTTAATTCTTGGAAACTTGTGGTGTTCGTAAGTCAGCTCACCAGTCCTGGTTTTGTATGTCACAGATGATCCAAAGAAAACACAACACTTACTCTCACTAGATGGAGCAAAAGAAAGGCTTCATTTGTTCAAAGCAGATTTATTAGAAGAGGGATCTTTTGACGCTGTCGTTGATGGATGTGAAGGAGTTTTTCATACGGCATCGCCTGTACTAATGTCAGTCACTGACCCACAGGTAATCTCTTCACTTTCATTGTCAGAGCTTTATTACATGCGGCATGAACCTAAGTTTTGCATCTCGAGCCGTTTGTTTATATAATCCGTTACATTCTAAAATTCAGGCCCTAAAATATTGGTAGTTTAATATCTTGTCAGGCAGAACTAATTGACCCTGCAGTGAAGGGAACACTGAATGTCCTCAGATCATGCGCAAAATTTCCGTCTATCAAAAGGGTGGTTCTAACATCCTCCATAGTATCAATTGTGTTTACTGGAAAGCCTCTTTCTGCTGATACTGTAGTTGATGAATCTTGGTATTCAGATCCAGCTTTCTGTGAAAAAGCAAAGGTTTGTACACCACATATGCTAATTTAATTTTACGACAGACTTATCATTTATGTAAGGGGAATGTGAGCGTGCTGCTAGCTTCCAGTTTCGTGCAATAATATAAGAACTCGTCCTTCCATGGTTTTTCTTTTCTGTCTCTGTTCTCAATGATTTATTTGTTCACATACTCTGCAGAAGTCGCTTGTGCTTATCGTGCTTTTTCTAATTATGTCTCAGTTGTTATCTCTCTCTCTCTATTAACGAGTTTGATTATGAGCAACTTTTACGACTCTTTAAACATGTCTTGTCAACCAGTGGATGTAAACTGAATGACGATTACTAATTATATGTGGTTACACAATTCATGCTCATATGTTTGTTGCTTATCTTGGTCTGGTTGACATACCTGTTGTAATTCTGTGATAAGAATCATACGATTTAAATCTGATTGCTTTCATTCTTTAAAAAAATGCATTCATTGTTCTTATTGTCTTTGGTTTTCATCAGCTTTGGTATGCACTTTCAAAAACCTTAGCTGAAGAAGCTGCTTGGAAGTTTGTGAAGGAGAATGGAATCGATTTAGTTGCAGTAAATCCAGGGGTGGCGATTGGCCCTCTTTTACAGCCAACTATGAACTCAAGCTCGGAGCTACTTCTCAAACTCTTTGATGGTACGCTTACGGAAGTAGAATAAAATCTTTAGACACGAAATTTTAGGAGCATAGTTGCTAGTTTTGTCTCTACTGACAGTTCTAATTACACCTCAAATACTATGAGATGAGCATAGTCAGGAAAGGGACTAAGTTTGTAGTTATAAGAAATCTTAAAACACATGTTTACCGAAGTTGGGAAACCTGTTTACTCTTACTGAAAAATAAAAATGACATTTGAAGGCTTGCATGCTTGAGTTCTTCAGGTTTCAACAATAGATATTTGACCATATAACCGAAAATCTATTAGGCATATGAAATATTATTGTAGCACATATCTGCGGTATCATATACCATGCTTTTAATCACTGGATCCACATATCCAATACCATATTGTAGACCATATCTTGTAGTGTGTTCATATCCATAGTTCTTTGATAATTTATGAATCTCAGATAATTGAGTTCATCGTTTTTAGTTTTTATAGCAAAGTTACTGTTGCCTTGCCATAACTTCTGCATTATTCAAAATAGAGGACTTGCGTTTAACCAATGCAACTCAATCATTGAAAGTTCGTTTTACTATTTCTTGCACAGATCTTTTATGATTGTTTGGGATTGGACTTTATTGAGCTCACCATTTGCAGTCTCTTCTGTATTCAAGTGTCATCAATATGCTGCTCTTTCTGTGAAAATTTAAATCTATGAAAATTTATTGTTCCTAATTTATCATTTATGCAGGAACTGGAAAATTTCCAAATGCAACTCACAGATGGGTTGATGTTAGAGATATTGCTAATGCACATATTCTAGCCTTTGAGAATCCTTCAGCTAGTGGGAGGTATTCTATAGTTGGAAGTGTAGCACACTATTCTGTGGCCGTTAAAATTCTGCGTGACCTCTTCCCTGCTCTCAATCTTCCGGAAAAGTAAGTTGCTAAACATAGCCACATTATTGCATCTTAATTATACGCGTGTTAGAGGCACTTCTAAGGATAGAGTGGGTTTACTTATGCACTCTAGGGTCGTGTTTACTTAAGCACTCTAGGGTCCTGTTCTGTGGCTTTTCCTTCTGAGAATATCTTAATTAGCATATATTAGGTATTTTGAGATGGATGGAGTTGAGTCAAGGTTATCACTAGAGACCTAGTTTTGTGAAAGGGATTCCTGGCTCTTTTTGTTTTCTGTTGTTTTGGATGATTTCTGAATCTTCACGGTCTGAATAAGCAATTTGAATGGTTTAAATTTTTGAATTTCCGAACCCAATTAACGATCCTGAAAGTAAATGGCGTGCTAAGAGAGTCAGATAGTGTACTGTACTGTAAATTTGTTCACCGTCTCTTGATTTCTCAACACAGAATACTTGGACACGAGTTTTCAATGTTCAAGATTAACCAATTTATGTGTCTATTATGGGCAGATGTGCAGATGACCAACCTTTCGCACCAACTTACCAGATATCCAAGGAAAGAGCTAAGACTTTGGGTGTTGTGCATACTCCTCTGGAGGTGACTTTGAAGGACGCGGTTGAAAGTTTGAAGCAGAAGAACTTCTTCTAATCATGGAACTCGTCGATGTTGAGCAATTAAGTTGATAATCATGACATATGTACTTGTATATTATCATGCCAATCTGCTCATAAATGTTACCGTAGGGGTGCTTTCCGTCATATTTCAAAGTTTGTGAAATAAAATGTGAAGTATTTGGTTGGAGAAAGTGCTAGCCATTGTTAATCGGGAGACACTAAAACTCATTTTACTGAGAATAGTATGTTAAACCAAATAATTGGTGGCTTGAAGAGCCGTCTCTTTGGCTCGGACTCTCCCATTGTTGTTTTCTTGCTATTACTAGCATTTCTTTGATACTTTCCCAAGGAAGTCTCCAGGTATTTCTCTCATTTAATATTTTTTGCTTGTACAAAGGGGGTAAGGAAATCTGCACCGGTTTCACACTTCTTACAATTTAGCATCTCTGAATATACTTTTTAGTCACATAATGGACAATCTCTAATGCAACTAAGATTTAATTTCACCGCTCAATAAATATTTGTCATGTGTTCTAAAATGCACTACCATCCAATAGACGACTGACAAGTGATGAATTACTAACACGAAAGAATCTCTTCAAACAATGGCGTGTGACCAACACTGGCCCTCTTTGCTTTTTAAACACAAATTGGGTGCACGTTGGAGTAAATAAGTTCAGGTACCGTACTCTTTTTTCCGGCTCCATGCAGCAAGTACCGATGACGTGTTGATTTGCAGTGTTTGAGCAGATGAAATAAGCAGATCCCTTCTTAATCAAACTTTAATTCATAAACAATGACTTCCAACAAGATTAAGTAATAATTAGTGTTTTCCTTTCATATTGCGTCTTTATTTGGTCCATCTTCATAGTAGACAATGGCGGGCCATTGCATAACAGATATTCTTCAGCTAACATTCCACCATAAAAAAAACACCAACTCTACCATTACATAACTGAAGTGGAAAGTGATATAGACACAGAGAGAAAATGAGTGGAGAAACAAAGGTTGTGTGTGTAACAGGAGCCTCTGGCTACGTAGCGTCATGGCTCGTGAAGCTCTTATTACAAAGAGGTTATGTTGTCAAAGCTACCGTTCGTGATCCGAGTAAGTATTACTTCTACTTCCTTTCTTCCTCCTTTTCTCGCCTTACAATTATTTTGTTACCGTTCATTTTCAAATTCTGGGTTTTGTATTTTGTATTTTTGTCTTCAAAAAGAAAGTTTTATCGGATCTAAGACATATTCTGAAAGGGAAACCGAAATTTTGATCTGAAGATCCTCCAGTATCACTTCGCCATCTTTTCGTTTGAAAGGCCGGCGAGTCCCGACTTCAAGTCTCTCTCTTTCCCTTCCAGCCCTCCCCCAGCGCAATTTGTTCCCATATTTGACTCAGAATTTTTATCAACTAGCAAATTATCAAGGTTGGGAGATCTCTAATTTTGGGCGTGTGCCTTCTTGGTGACCAGATGATTTCATTGAAAATTTTAATTGAGGAAAATAAATCTGGGGGTTTTTTTTTTTTCAAATTTTTTTTTTAATGCATAAGTGATGGGAAGTATTGGTTGATTGTGGTGAAAACAAAACTCGGTTTTTCTAAAGGAACCAATAAAGATGGATAGTGGGGGTGTTGATGCTGTTTGTTTAGGGTAGGTGAGTTGTAGGGGAGGCGAAGGAGATCCTTTTTCAATAAGTCCAGAGCGGTCCGCTATATGTTGTATACAAGAAGAGGGTAATATTTTTTTTTAAATATTTTTCAATTTGTATAATAGCATATGACGTATGCCATATGAGGTATGAAGTTGGATAGTTGGCATATTGAAAATCTCGTGAGTGAAGGAGGTTGAAGGTGAATAGTTGTAGGAGTGGGGCCCATTATGTTTTAAAATTTTTAGCATAAAAAGTTATTTATTATTTTAAATTTTTTTCTTTCTATGTTGCATGTTAGTGACATTCACGTCAACAAAAATATGGAAGTGTCACGTAATCATTTAACAGTCAATTAAACAATTTGACAAACGATTGTATAACATAACAATTAAAACATAAGTTTGTGTAGAACATTTTTATATTTCAAATATAAGGTATGAGTTTGCAATTTCATCCAAACTTAAGGGTGCAAAATGTAAAAATGAAGTTACCATCCTATTCCTACCTCTTGCGGTGGTTGATAATATGGTAAAGTTGAATTGAAAACTAGTGTTTTTGTTTTGGATGACAAACTGAGTATCCAGTTATTTTATTTTTTTCTTGGAAAGTTGTAGCATCCTTAGGTCAACTCAGTAGTTCTTTTTATGCATTCCACAGATGATACAAACAAAACACAACACTTACTCTCACTAGATGGAGCAAAAGAAAGGCTTCATTTGTTCAAAGCAGAATTACTAGAAGAAGGATCTTTCGACGCTGCAGTTGATGGATGTGTTGGTGTTTTTCATACAGCATCTCCTGCTCAATTTTCAGTCACTGACCCACAGGTTTGCCCCTTCACTTCATGCTTCAAATATTCCAACATGTGTTGTTAGAAAATCGATATACTTTCAACAATGATATATAGAAACCAGCCTGATATTTTTCTTCCTCCATATTTCAGGCTGAATTGGTCGAGCCTGCAGTTAAAGGAACACTTAATGTTCTAAAATCATGCGTGAAATTCCCCGCTGTTAAGAGAGTGGTTATAACATCTTCTATGGCTGCGGTAATGATGACCGGAAAACCTCTGACCTCTGATGTGGTTCTGGACGAAACATACTATTCGGATCCACTTTTTTGTGAGAAGATCAAGGTATGTCTGTGTATGTTCCCGTTCTATTTATAATATTGAATATAGAGGTAAGCATAACACAAGACAATGCAGTACATGATGATGACTACAAACTCATACGAACTCCCTTCTTCATTTGTTCAGCAATGGTATCGTCTCTCAAAAACTTTAGCTGAGCAGGCCGCCTGGAAATTTGCCCAAGGAAATGGGATCGACTTGGTTACAATACATCCAGGGTTTGCGATTGGTCCACTATTACGGCCAACTCTTAATCTCTCCATCAAGTTTTTTCAGAATCTCATGAGTGGTACAATTCATCCCCTTTGTGTTTAACAATATTCTTTGTGATGCCAGCTATAAATTGTGTTTTGTTTCTCTTTCGTGGTCAGGTATCGAAACGCCGTTTGTAAACTACCCATTTGTGGACGTTAGAGATATTGCCTCTGCTCATATTCAAGCATTTGAAGTTCCTTCAGCTAAAGGTAGATATTGTTTAGTTGCCCAAGTTGCTCATGGACCCGATACTCTCAAGATTTTGCAACAACTTTACCCCACATTGTGCCTTCCGGAGTTTGGCAATCCTTCTGACTCAAAGTTTCAAGTGTCCATAGAGAAAGCAAAAGGTTTGGGAATCAATTTCCTTCCTCTGGAAACGAGTATCAGAGACACTGTTGAAAGCCTCAAGGAGAAGGGCTTCCTCAACATTTGAATTCTACTACTCGCAGCAATTTGTTACACGAGTACTCGATCAACTAATTGGGAAGTGAAGTTGGTTCTATGCTGAAGTATCCCAATATTTTAAATGTATTCCGTGGGCAAATGCTCAGAAGTTGCTTTTCCCTTTTGTCTCTTGCCTAGTTGTTATTTGTTCCACTGACAATCTTGCATATATTTGGTTGATGCTTTCCGACAACATCTGTTAGCTATCCCACATCGGTGGGCTAAAAGAAAAATAAGGACTTTAAATAGGCTTAGCCCCACTTGAATTTGAGATTTTTTGTGATAAAACCTTCAATTACTAAGTTGGTGATTAATATCGGTGTTGTTAGAGTGCGTCTCTCAGACTTGTATCATCGTTCTTCAATATGCGATTACTTTCACAAATATATTTTTTATTTTATTTATTTATGTTTTCTTGGCCTTATTCTCACATGTCATTATTTCTCAAATAAAATCTAATTCCAATAAATAGTTGGGAGGTAGAGAACAAATATAGGAGATTGTCGTAAAAATAAGTATTGAGTTGTGGCGTGAAAAATAAAGAATATTGAGTTAGATAAAACCACTTTTAGTAATTTTTTGAATTTTTTACCATCAGAATAATCTTGCCATTGATTTCAACATTATAACCAATGGAATGTCTGGATTGTGCCACGTCAGGGTTTATGAACTTTTAAGACGGCTGGATGGGCATATGCCTTTCCCCCAATAGGCCTCTCATTTTTCCAACGGTGGAGCAAAGTTTCTTTGGGCAAGAAGGCAGTTTTACCCAATTGCAAGCGCAATTGGGAACTGCTGGAGATGCTCTAGATGTTCAAATTGCCCTTACTCACTCTCCAGAAGGAAGGCCAAAGCAAATTTCTCTGAATAATAAGTTAGATGTAGTTCGGGATCTTCAATTGGAAAACTAAATTGCTATTAAATCGTTATTATCAAAGATTTATCACATAAATATCACAAGACTGCAATAGATTTTAAGGTTTCGTGTACTAATTATACACTCCAAAAATCGCCTTAAATTAGCTCATCATGAACACCTCAAATGAGTGGTGGAGGATAGTGCCAAAAAAAAAAAAAAGAGTGTTGGATCATGAGTGCCAAAATGATCATCCCATTAAAAACTAACAATCAAGGTACGTTCACCCAAAAAAAAAAAAAAAAAAAAAAAATCAAGCTAAGTTTCGTGTACTAATTATACACTCCAAAAATCGTCTTAAATTAGCTCATCATGAACACCTCAAATTAGTGGTGGAGGATAGTGCCAAAAAAAAAAGAGTGGTGGACCATGACTGCCAAAATGATCATCCCATTAAAAACTGACAATCAAGCTGAGAGAGAGAGAGAGAGAGAGATGAGTACTGTAGAAGGGAAGACTGTATGCGTAACAGGAGCCTCAGGTTACATAGCATCATGGTTGGTGAAGTTCTTATTGCAAAAGGGTTATACTGTCAAAGGCACTGTTCGAGACCCAAGTCAGTATTTCTTAACTTGCTCATATCATCTAATATAATTCCAAGTGTGGTTCATGGAATCCAAAACTTTATGCAAAAAGACAGGACTTGCAGCTTTCGTTTGGATGCCAAGTTTTGTATGCTACCAATTTATAGTTTTGGGTTAGTAAAAATAAAGTTGGTATACTAACTTATCATTTCTGCTTCTCATTGCTTAAGAAACTAATTGTAATTAGAAAGAAAATGAGGCAATTGGCATGTAATTCAGTAGATTAAGAGCATTCGTTCTTGCATCCAGGGCCCGTGTTCAAATCCCCCTCCTCATAGTTTAATGTAAATTATCCTCTCTTTTGGCCAAAAAAAAAAAAAAAAAAAAAAATTAGAAAGAAAACGAGCCTTTCCCCCTACCCCCTCTTAACTAGTTTGAATTGCGGCATGAACTGAGTGGAAGTTATGATATATTTCAGAAGTAGTATCTTTTTTGTTCATATATGGCCCTACTCTTAAACTAATTGATTTTTAATTTGGAAATTTTGTTAAAATAATACTACCGGTACCAAAAGACGAACATGTTAATCTATTTTTGGGCAACTTAATTGCCCACTTAAATCTCCCTAGTGCAGTCGATGTTTGTCACATGTTAATCTATTTTTGCAGCAATTTGATACACGAGTACTCGATCAACTAATTGGGGAGTGAAGTTGGTTTTATGCTGAAGTATCCCCAATAGATGCTGGGCATTATATTTTTCCCGTAAAATATTTTAAATGTATTCCGTAGGCAAATGTTCAGAAGTTGCTTTTAGATCTTTAATTAATATATGGCTCATGTGTAATTTGTAATATTTCAATTTAACTCTAAATGACAAATTTCAAGTTGAAATTGTTATCCTCTACTGTCTTTAAGAAATCTTAATTAAGGCACTCTTGATATCTTTGCAAGTTGAGATTTCTTTTCCCTTTTGTCTCTTGCCTATTTGTTATTTGTTTTGTTCGACAGACAATCTTGCATATAGTTGGTTGACGCTTTCCGACTACATCCGTTAGCTATCCCACATCGATGGGCTAAAAGAAAATTAAGGATTTTAAATAGACTTACCCCACTTTAACTGATACTGAGATATTTTATGATAAAATCTTTAATTACATGTTAGTGATTAATATCGGTATTGTTCAAATAGGTCTCTCGGGCCTGTATCATCATTCTTCAATATGCGATTACTTTCACAAATATATTCTTTATTTTATTTATTTATGTTTTCTTGAATAAAATCTCACATGTCGTTATTTCTCAAATAAAATCTAATTCCAATACATATTTGAGAGGTAAAAAACAAATATAGGAGATTGTTGTAAAAATAAATATTGAGTTGTGGCGTGAAAAATAAAGAATGTTGAGTTATATAAAGGGAGTTTTAACGAATTATGTTTTCTTGAATAAAATCTCACATGTCGTTATTTCTCAAATAAAATCTAATTCCAATACATATTTGAGAGGTAAAAAACAAATATAGGAGATTGTTGTAAAAATAAATATTGAGTTGTGGCGTGAAAAATAAAGAATGTTGAGTTATATAAAGGGAGTTTTAACGAAAAGCCCGCGGTACTGTTCATTTTAACGAAAAACCACATTTTTACACTAAAAAGTCAAAACTGGTACTATTCACTTTACCCTTTATTTTGTCCTTATCGTTAAAACTCAAAATTTTCAAGCATTTTTCATTAGTTTTCTTTTATATATAAAACCACTTTTAGTAATTTTTTGAATTTTTTACCATCAGAATAATCTTGCCGTTGATTTCAACATTATGACCAATGGAAAGTAGGATCTTTTAGGGCGGCTAGCTGGATGGGCATATGCCTTTCCCCCAATAGGCCTCTCATTTTTCCAACGGTGGAGCAAAGTTTCTTTGGGCAAGAAGGCAGTTTTACCCAATTGCGCTTGCAATTGGGAAATGCTCTAAATGTTCAAATTGCCCTTACTCTCCAGAAGGAAGGCCAAAGCAAATTTCTCTGAATAATAAGTTAGATGTAGTTCGGGATCTTCAATTGGAAAACTAAATTGCTATTAAATAGTTATTACCAAAGATTTATCACATAAATATCACAAGACTGCAATAGGTTTTAAGGTTTCGTGTACTAATTATACACTCCAAAAATCGCCTTAAATTAGCTCATCATGAACACCTCAAATGAGTGGTGGAGGATAGTGCCAAGAAAAAAAAAAGAGTGGTGGACCATGACTGCCAAACTGATCATCCCATTAAAAACTAACAATCAAGCTCAGAGAGAGAGAGAGAGAGATGAGTACTGTAGAAGGGAAGACTGTATGCGTAACAGGAGCCTCAGGTTACATAGCATCATGGTTGGTGAAGCTCTTATTGCAAAAGGGTTATACTGTCAAAGGCACTGTTCGAGACCCAAGTCAGTATTTCTTAACTTGCTCATATCATCTAATATATTTCCAAGTGTGGTTCATGGAATCCAAAACTTTATGCAAAAAGACAGGACTTGCAGCTTTCGTTTGGATGCCAAGTTTTGTATGCTACCAATTTATAGTTTTGGGTTAGTAAAAATAAAGTTGGTATACTAACTTATCATTTCTGCTTCTCATTGCTTAAGAAACTAATTGTAATTAGAAAGAAAATGAGACAATTGGCATGTAATTCAGTAGATTAAGAGCATTCGCCCTTGCACCTAGGGACGTGTTCAAATCCCCCTCCTCAGTAGTTTAGAAAGAAAAAAAAAGGCAATTGGCATGTAATTCAGTAGTTTAATGTAAATTATCCTCTTTTTTGGCCAAAAAACAAAAAAAAAAAAAAATTAGAAAGAAAACGAGCCTTTCCTTTCCCCATACCCCCTCTTAACTAGTTTGAATTGCGGCATGAACTGAGTGGAAATTATGATATATTTCCGAAGTAGTATCTTTTTTGTTCATATATGGCCCTACCCTTAAACTAATTGATTTTTAATTTGGAAATTTTGTTAAAATAATACTACCGGTACCAAAAGACGAACATGTTAATCTATTTTTGGGCAACTTAATTGCCCACTTAAATCTCCCTAGTGCAGTCGATGTTTGTCATATGTGTATTTATTTTGTGTGTTTAAATTTAATCAGTTCACTAATCACTATTTCTGCTTGTATATGCATGCAGATGATTCAAAGAAAACTGAACACTTGCGCTCATTAGACGGAGCCAAAGAAAGGCTTCATTTGTTCAAAGCAGATGTATAAGAAGAAGGGTCTTTCGACGCCGTAGTTGATGGATGCGAAGGTGTTTTTCATACAGCGTCCCCCGTACTGCTTTCAGTTACTGACCCTCAGGTTCGTCGCCCTTTTACATCATGATTGCATAGTCCAGAAAAAAGAAATCTGAAAAGTCTAAAGCACTGTATTTATTTACTTTCGGAAAATTGGCTTACTTTCCAGAATTTTAATGTTAAATCTGGAACTATTTTAGGGAGAACTACTTGACCCTGCAGTGAAGGGAACACTTAATGTTCTACAATCATGCGCGAAATTTCGTAGCATCAAGAGAGTGGTTTTAACATCTTCAATTGCTTCAGTAATGATGACTGGAGTCCCTCTGACCTCTGATGTGGTTTTGGATGAAACATGGTATTCGGATCCACTTTTTTGTGAGAAGCACAAGGCATGTATAAATGTTCCCGTATTATCTTTCTTTGAGTTTTGCATTTTACTCCTCGTCAATTTGTTATATTTCAATGTCAGTAGGAAAAATAATCTGATCTTGTTAGGTTAGCATGAACTGCAAGCTTATATGAACTTCTTTGTTCCTTTGTTCAGCAATGGTATTTGCTCTCAAAAACTTTAGCCGAGGAGACTGCCTGGAAATTTGCTAAAGGAAATGGGATTGACTTGGTGTCGTTGAATCCAGGGTTAACCATTGGTCCACTCTTACAACCAACACTTAATCTCTCCGTCGAGATGCTTCGGAACTTCATGAGTGGTATTTTCAGTAACTCAATTACTTCTTGGGTTAATAGCTAGTAAAACATCATCAACCAATCCCTTCGTGTTTAAACAGTTGTCCTTGACTTGTGATGCAAGCAATTGATTGTGTTTTGTTTCTCCTTCTTGCTCAGGTACCCAAACAACCATCAGTAATCCATTCGTTGACGTTAGAGATGTTGCCTCTGCTCATATTCAAGCTTTCGAAATTCCTTCAGCTAGTGGGAGATATTGTTTAGTTGGCCAAGTTGCTGACGACCTTGATATTCTAAAGATTTTACGGCAACTTTACCCGACTTGGACCCTTGCTGAAGTTGTCAATCCTTCCGACTCAAAGTATCAAGTGTCCAAGGAGAAAGCAAAAGGTTTGGGAATCACTTTCCTTCATCTGGAAACAAGTCTTGGGGACACTATTGAAAGCCTCAAGGAGAAGGGGTTCCTCAAGATTTGAATGCCTCAATCTGCCCGCTGCATGTTAATCTGGTGTAATTTGTAAGGTTTCAAAATCACACTAAATAAATGTTGAAAAATATTAGTATTTGGGTTTATTTATTGTTTGAATATTTTTATGTAACTGCTTGTTAATCTAGTCCCTGAGCTGAGCATCAGATCGAGCAGTTCGGTATCTTTCTGCTTCTAACTGCTTCCTGATCCTTTCTCTTCTTTCTACCTCACTCAAGGTTTCCCCATCCTTCTCGTCCTTTCCTTTTATTTTGTTTTCAATCAGCTACTAGACCACCTATTCAATTGTTTCTTAAGGGTTTCTTGGGCAATCTCTTTACTAATCTCGTTCTTTAGTGTGTTCTAGAATTAAGGATTTCTTCCAAAAATTGTTGGCGTTAGATGATGCTGATTGTTTTAGACTGAGTGAACGGCAAATACTGTACGGAACAAACCAGTTTTTCGTTATCGAGGTTAGCGCTCTGTTTGACTTCTGTCAAAAACGATTATGACCGAGGAACGAACGTGTTGGTCGTAAGTTCTCCGGGCCTTGTGACATGCTGGGTGAATTTGAATGTTCTTGTGATGGGCGAGAAATTGGTAGGGTCGAGATACTCGCACTTGATGGTTATGATGAATGTGTAATGGATTTGGTTATCAGTGGTGTGATACATGAGTGAGTGTGTATGATGAATCGCATCAATTCTAACGAACTGGTCTTGGGGATTGATTTGATAAGAAACTCAAATATAAACTAAAATAATCTAAATAAAAAATAAATCTAAATTACGAAATTAAAATATTGAAATAAACTTTTTATAACTGAATTGAAGGGTTGGGTGTTGAGGCCCAAAAATGTCATAAGCAAGCCCAAACAAGTTTCGAAACCCAATTGTCACGAGAGCCCCAAGTCAAGCCCAAATACATTTGAAATTTGCTGGATTAAAGAAAGAATATATTCACAACCATGTCACCTTAACGTAATTAAGCCAAATATTATATAAATCATATCATGCTCATGACCTATTTGTCATGCTAAAATAAGCCTAAGTCACATGCTCGGGGTTTATCAAGTGCATTGTGGTGTGGATGATTGCCAGAGTTTATTGGGCCTATGCGGAGTCAAGATTATGAAGGACTTTGAGCTGCTTGGGAGCCAAAGGTCCAAGCCCAAAACACTTCTAGCCCACAGAGGCATTGAGAGAGAACAAAATTAGTTACCCATTTCCCTAGCAAGCTAACCAATCCAATTAGAAAGAAACCAAGTCCTAACTCTAAGCTCACATGAAACCCCAAGCAAAGTAGGTATTTAATGAGGAGAAAGGTTGATTTTCCCTTCCCATCTTATGCAGAAGTTCAACGTGCGAAAGCCATGAGGGGCGCTACCAAAAGTAGCACATGTGGAAAGCTGATCTGAGAAAGAAGCGCTTTGGGAAGGAGGCATGATGCAGGTTTTCACAGGTTGGCATCACCTAGCTATCCTGCACCGAATAGAGGGTAGCAAAAGGACTAGGGAGAAAAGGGAGAAAGAAACAAACCATAACTAGAGATTCCTTGCGAAGGAATCATTCAACTATGAATATAGGTCAAGAATTGTAGGCAGGGGATCCAATCCCCCAGCATAACACTGATCAGCCAAAGAAACTCAAGAGGCTTCACTCTGTAACCTTAGTATTTTCCATAATCTTCCTCTGAGCATCCCAGCCATCAGAAGCCTTGTTACCACCCTAGGAAACCGATATTATCCAACAAAATACACCATACAATCAACCAAGCTCTCTCTCTTTCATGTTAAATTGATGAACTTCTAGCTTCCACACCACGATTCTCTTGATCAAGCCATTATTTTCCTAATCGTGCTATTTTCGAGTCATTGATCTAACCGGAATATTTCCTAAGATGAGCGAACTCTTTCGAGATATTTCGGGACTTGTGATGCAAGCAATTGATTGTGTTTTGTTTCTCCTTCATCCTCAAGTACCCAAACACCTATAAGTCACCCATTCATTGATTAGAGATGTTGCCTCTGCTCATATTCAAGCTTTCGAAATTGCTTCAGCTAGTGGGAGATATTATTTAGTTGGCCAAGTTGCTGACTATCTTGATACTCTAAAGATTTTACGGCAACTTTACCCGACTTTGACCCTTAATGAAGTTGTCAATCCCTCCGACTCAAAGTATCAAGTGTCCAAGGAGAAAGCAAAAGGTTTGGGAATCACTTTCCTTCCTCTGGAAACAAGTCTGAGGGACACCTATTGAAAACCTCAAGGAGAAGGGCTTCCTCAAGATTTAAACGCCTCAGTCTTCCTGCCGCATGTTAATCATGTGTAAAAATCACACTAAATAAAAAGTTCAATCTTTATAGAAGGATTGAACACATATGCAACCTCTAGTGATGCTTTCTAGCATTGTTCTAAAAATCCCCGCCTAGGCGCTAGACGGTTGGCCACCGCCCCGATTAATGCCTAGGCGTTTGAAAATTAAAAAAGGACGCCTAGACCTGCTGAGGCGTCCCCCTAGACCGCTTAGGCACCCGCCTAGCCCGCCCAGACCTGCCTAGGTTGCGACTCACTTAGATAGAAAATATATAACTTTCATTTTGCATTTTATTTTTTCCAATAAATTGTAAGAGACTTGTTGAATACTTAAATGAATACACATTATATGAATGTTCTCCATGTTTTCATTATGTTCCAATACCTCCTAATATATATGTCATTCTATTTTGTAGTTTATAATGAAATTATATATATTTTAAGTATAAATAGACACTTATTTACACTAAATATAATAGATTTACTTAAATCCGCCTAGTCCGCCTAGGCACCCGCCTAGTCCTCGCCTAGCCACCTAGGCGCTAGGCCCCAGCTCGCCGCCCGACTAGCGCCTAGCGTCTTTTAGAACCTTGCTTTCTAGTATGAACAATTAAATGTAACGTAATCTTTGGTCTTGGTGACGCTTTAAACTCAATAATTTCATTATGAATAGTATGCTAACCCAATAAATTGGTGTCTTGAAGAGACGTCTCAACTCTGACTCTCCCACACCGGTTGTCACTTTTCTTTTTGTTAATAGGTCTCCAAATATTTTGCTCGTGTTTAATCTTTTTTGCTTATAACAAAGGCACTTTGACAAGAACTCAAACCTCATTTGCTCAAAACTATTTAGTGAACATCGCCAACGTAATATTTGAAGAAATTTCTCCCTCTTGTTCTTTGGACTGCACCTTAAGACCAACTCCAACCATAGGCTATTTGCCAAATTTCCCCCCAAACACCACCCAACCCAAGCTAAAACATTGAGCTAAAAGCCAAATGCTAAAGCTGGGCCAAATTCCCCCCCCCCCCCCCCCTCAAACGCTTGGACTCGCTGGAACTTGCCAGTCTCGGCCCGCCCACACGCCAACGCGCCACACGCGGTGGGTTTGAAATTGTTTCCCGAAAGAGTGGGGCCCACTGTCAGGGCCCCTGTCGACCACTTCCTCGAGCCCAACGACTCTTTTGCGCATCGGACGACCATCATTTAAGGACTGTTGGTTGATCCAACGGTCCAGATTCAATTTTTTTTAAAAAAAATACGTTATTTTAAAATACATTGAATCCAATGGCTGAGATCGAATATAATCAAATCTAACGGTAATAAAAAAGATCTAACGGCCCAAATTTAAATCCAACGGCTAAAATAATTAAAAAAATTATTTAACTCAAAGTTGAAGGATTTGTGAAAGTTGAAGGCTTGCTTTGTGGAAAATTTAGTGATTTTTCAATATTTATTGGAATTTAAATATTTTTAGATTAAAATGTTCATAAAATTAATTTACGATAGTCTACTTCTTTATTTATAATTTAATTTAAGAAAAAAATTAGCCTAAGTTCATTCTTTAATAATTCCGAGCTAAAATTTTAGACCAGAAGGGTTGGAGCAGAAAAACTGTTTCTGAGCTAAAAGCTAAATTTTCCAAGCTAAAAAATTTAGCTTTTAGCCTGAAGGTTGAAGATGGTCTAAGTGTTAGATGAAAGACCAATTTAAAATTTTCTTCTTTTTTCTCCCTTGAAATTTACATGGACTTGTTTTCAATATATAAATAAAGACATCAATTAATTTTTTTTTTTTTTAAAGAATAAAGACATCAAATTTAGTCAAACCTTCATAGCACACAATGAATTGCCATAAAATAATTAGTCAGAGCTGAAGAAGACTGAAGTTGCCTTATTTGACCTTAATGTCCAGATGACTTTTCACCACAAAAAACAAAAACTGAACCAAACCAAAGCTTATTAACTCGATTTTGAGAGAGAGAGAGAGAGAGAGAGTGAGAGAGATGAGTACTGGAGAAACAAAGACTGTGTGTGTGACAGGAGCATCTGGTTACATAGCATCATGGCTCGTGAAGCTTTTACTACAGAAGGGTTATACTGTTAAAGGCACTGTTCGTGACCCAAGTTAGTATTTCCAAACTTTGCTCATATCATATAATATAAAACTGCTATCCTATCTACATTGGCACTCGAAAATAGTCATGCACACCTTGCTCTTATTCTAAGCATTAGGGGAAGTGCAGGGCGACTATTTGGAGTGCAAATAACAGCTCATGTGTATCCATCTTTTTTGGGGTGCTATGCTCGGCCTAGCCAAATTACCAATTTGAACCTCCTCAATGATTGTATTTTTGCAAAACAAAGATGATCCAAAGAAAACAGAACACTTACTCTCGCTAGATGGAGCAAAAGAAAGGCTTCATTTGTTGAAAGCGGATTTGTTAGAAGAAGGGGTTTTCGATGATGTAGTCGATGGATGTGTAGGTGTTTTTCATACAGCATCGCCTGCACAATTCTCAGCCACTGATCCACAGGTTTATCCCTTCATACTTCAAATATTCTATCATGTCACGTGCACGCGTAGAAAACCAACATAGTTTCAAGACAAATGATGTAGAAACTGAAATGACATTTCTCTCCGTATTTCAGGCAGAAATAGTTGAGCCTGCAGTGAAAGGAACACTCAATGTTCTTAAATCGTGCGCGAAATTCCCCGCTGTCAAGAGAGTGGTTTTAACATCATCTATGGCTTCAGTAACGGGGACTGGAAACCCTCTGACATCTGATGTGGTTTTGGATGAAACATGTTACTCAGATCCACTTCTTTGTGAGAAGAACAAGGTATGTATGTTACCATACTACTGAAAAATATTGGATATAAGAGGTAAGCTTAACAGTAACACAAGGTAAAAGTAGTACATGATGATGAACTACAAACTCATATGAACATTCTTCATTTGTTCAGGAATGGTATCCTCTCTCAAAAACTTTAGCTGAGGAGGCTGCCTGGAAATTTGCTGAAGGAAATGGGATTGACTTGGTGTCGATGAATCCAGGGATTGCGATTGGTCCACTATTACAGCCAACTCTTAATCTCTCTGTCGAAATATTTCGTAATCTCATCAGTGGTACATTTCACCCCCTTTGTGATTAAATACTATTCCTTGGGATGCAAGCAGTTGATTTTGTTTCTGTTTCGTGGTCAGGGATCCAAACATCATATAAAAGTTACAGATTCGTTGATGTTAGAGACGTTGCCTCTGCTCATATTCAAGCTTTTGAAGTTCCTTCAGCTAGTGGCAGATATTGTTTAGTTGGCCATGTTGCTGACAGTCCGGAAACTCTCAAGATTTTACAACAATTTTACCCCACTTTGTGCCTTCCTGAGTTTGGCAATCCTTCAGACTCAAAGTATCAAGTGTCCACGGAGAAAGCAAAAGGTTTGGGAATCACTTTCCTTCCTCTGGAAACAAGTCTTAGGGACTCGGTTGAAAGCCTCAAGGAGAAGGGTTTCCTCAAGATTTGAATTGTGCAACTTATAAACACTTGTGAATTTGATGCACGAGCCGGTTTAATTTTGGCAAATAAAGTTTGTCTTCTGCTGAAGTACTCCAAGAGATGCTGAAGATTATATTATATTGTTCCTGTTAAGAATGTTGAAAGTAATCCGCAAAAGTTTAGCTTTTGGGCTTGAAATTTTTTATATAGATTTTTAGTTTGGGCTTCTTTTTTTTATAGGATTTTTAGTTTGGGCTCAGTATTTATATAAATCAAGGGCTAAAGTATTAGATTTTAAATTAATAGAGAAGGTCTAATGTGATTTTTACAGTTCTTGAGAATTAAAAACCAGAATCGGAATCGGAACCGTTTTAAACACTTCAGTTCGGTTCTAGTCCAAGTTTGAACGGTTTTAGTCAATCCAATTTTTTATGATTTTTTTTTCATCCGATCCGATTTGATTTTACGGTTTCTCGATTTTTACGCACACTTCTAAAATTGATCCCAAAAATCAAAATCCTTCCCTTCTAGGTCTGTACCTTTCAAAATATCTTATCACCATTGGGTCCCGATATTTATAATAACAAAAATTATTCCTCAGTTGATCGTAATCATCGCCTAATTTTTTATATAAGCAAAACACCAATTATACACAAAGTGAGACTCAATGGTAGCGCGTAACATAAATTATTAGAAAAATATTGAAGATATCATATTTTTGTATTATAAATGCACTGTTTGATCTGCTAAGTGACGTGTATATATCATATCGATTAATGAACTTATTTTATTAGATGATAATTGTCTACATCGCTTACTACATAAATATATAATCTCAACATCACTCAAATAATAAAGCCAAAAGAAAATAAAAAAGTTTAACAAACTTGCGTGTTCCACACCGCTCCATAAATATATGGCAAATGCATACCATTAAATCACACAACATGGGAACAGAGTGACATAGAATATGAGCTTTAAAAAGTTGCATTCTGTGTTTTTTCAATTAGGAAATGGTTGTCACCTCTGGCCCTTGCACTAACTTTTGTATTTAAATATTTTCACTTATTCTCACATTAGGCGTAATTACGATTTATTTATATAAATCTTCACCCAACTGAATAAAATTATCGGAGTGCATGGAAAAAAGCAGATTTATTCGTTAAGATTTATTCGCAGTGCTTGAGCAGATGAAATAAGCAGATGCTTTCTTAATCGAAGTTTATGAAAGAGTGGATCCTCTCCGGATACTTTGTGGGTGCGTTTGTTGTACCGGACTATCTCGGACTGGAATAGCTTTAGGGACTAAGCTGGACTGGCTTAGACTAGACTAAGCTGGACTAAATTAGTGAAGCGTTTGGTGTAGTA
Organism: Cotoneaster glaucophyllus; assembly: GCA_036320875.1. NCBI lineage: Eukaryota > Viridiplantae > Streptophyta > Magnoliopsida > Rosales > Rosaceae > Cotoneaster > Cotoneaster glaucophyllus. The sequence continues at coordinate 30,025,685 of CM070063.1, forward strand.
TCGGACTAAGAGGCAGGATAATGAAAAAAATATTATTCTCAATTTGGTGTTTGCTCGGAGAATGACTAAATTAATGTTTATTTTAATTTCTTTCTGATTAAAACGGTTATGACGATTAATATTATTGATTCCATATTTTTATGAAAATTAATTTTGTTGATTCCAAGTCTTTTAATATCAAACTAAAAAAATAAATAAAGAGTCTTTAACATTTATCTTGAAAATATCAAGATCCTTTTCCATCTTGGAAATATCGAAAACAAAAATAAAAGGGCATAGCCCTCTTCTATGCGAAATAGTGCTCTGCAATTAAATAGTTTGAGGCGGGGGAAAATCGACGACGGCTTCCAGAGGTTCTGTGGCTCCATTTTGTTCTCTCCGCCTCTCCTTCCCCTGTTCTCTCCGCCTCTCCTTTCCTGTTCCTGCCTCTTCACTTCTGCCTCTCCTTTTTTTTTTTTTTTTTTTTTTTTTTTTTTTTTAATTTTGCAGGATCTGGGTTTGAAAAGGATTTGGGCATTTGGTACGCTTTCGGTCCCAACTTGCGTCTGGGTCGCGCACGAACGCGGAGATCGACGGCGAGCTTCTGGTGATGGTCGTCTGGTGGTTGCAACCATGACGATTTTGCTGAGAAAGAGAGTGAATTGAACGAAAAAGAAAGGAAGGGAATCAGTAGATTGTTTTTCAGTTTTTGTTTGAGGTCTGGGTTTAGGCTTTTGGGTGGGATAGTGAAGGCCCAAGGGAGTGGGCGAAGGTGCGAATCAGAAGGGAGAGGGCGAAGGAGAAGGGAGACGACGAGGGATCAGCGGCGGGGGAGAGAACGGGACTAGCAATCCGCTTGAAATTGAGGGGTCTCCTTAAGAACATTTAGCGAACCGTTCAGTCGGGGCGAGTCCCCTTTAGTCCCATTAAACATAGTCATTGTTCAGACCAAACAAGGGACTACAGTCTAGTCCAGTCCAATCTCCCCTAATCTGGTCAAACAAACACCCCTGTGGGAATTTTAAGGATCTCCATATCTTAACTGTTTATTATACATCAAGCGGTCAATTTTCGTCATGTATTATTTGTGTTTAATTTTAAATAAAAAAAGTTAAATGATTTTTGACCGCACGGTACACGATGAATGACTAAGATGTGGGGATCCTAAGATGTGAGGATCCTAAGATGTGAAGATCCCTAGGATCCCCACAATTTGAATCCGGATGGGATCCAAATCCAAAGTTTAATACATAAACAATGTTCCAACCAGATTAAATAATAATTAGTGTTTTCCTTGCATAATGTTTTTTTATTTGGTCAATGTTCAGAGTAAACAATGGCTGCCCATTACATAACTGAAGTTTCTCAGCTAAACTTTCCACCTTAAGAAACCACCAACTCTACCATTGCATAACTCAAGTTGTAAGAGAGTGACACAGAGAAAATGGGTGGAGGAACGAAGGTTGTGTGTGTAACAGGAGCCTCCGGCTTCATAGCGTCGTGGCTCGTGAAGCTCTTACTACAAAGAGGTTATACTGTCAGAGCTACCATTCGTGACCCAAGTAAGTATTACTACTAGTTCTTTTCATACTAGGTGGGATCTGCCCGTATTACTACTAGTTATTTTCATACTAGGTGGGATCTGCCCCCATTTTATTTCAAAACGTCACTGCAATTTAGGGAGAACTACCACTTATGACTCGTTTTATAACAGTTTTGTTTTTAGTTTTTAAATTTTGCGTGTGTGAGACATGAGAAAAGTATAAAGCTCAAATGAAGGACAAATAAAGTATTGAGATAGAGGAGAAGATATAAAGAAGAATGAATGAAAACAAAATCTTTGTGTGACAATTGTATTTGATACACAATAGCTAATATGTTGGACTTTAAAATTCAATTTGACCCTCAGCTAGAGTAGTCAATGTCCCATCTTGTGCGGTTGTTGTAATGCAAGTTCAACTCACTAGTTCTGTTTGTCTAATGCCACAGATGATCCAAATAAAACAGAACACTTACTCTCACTAGATGGAGCAAAAGAACGGCTCCATTTGTTCAAAGCAGATTTACTAGAAGAAGGATCTTTCGACGCTGTGGTTGATGGATGTGTAGGTGTTTTTCATACAGCATCGCCTGCACAAATTTCAGCCACTGACCCACAGGTTTGTATCTTTCACTTCACGGTTCAAATATTCTATCATGTCCCATGTGCACACAAAGAAAACCAACATAGTTTCAAGACAAATGACGTAGAAACCGAAATGATATTTCTCGCCATATTTCAGGCGGAAATAGTTGGGCCTGCAGTGAAAGGGACACTCAATGTTCTTAAATCGTGCGCGAAATTCCCCGCTGTCAAGAGAGTGGTATTAACATCATCTATTGCTTCAGTAATGGGGACAGGAACTCCTCTGACATCTGATGTGGTTTTGGATGAAACATGGTACTCGGATCAACTCTTTTTCGAGAAGCACAAGGTATGAATGTTCCCATACTATTGGAAAATATTGGACATAGCGGTAAGCTTAACACAAGACAAAACAGTACATGATGATGATCTACAAACTTATATGAACTTCCTTCTTCATTTGTTCAGCAATGGTATCCACTCTCAAAAACTTTAGCTGAGGAGGCTGCCTGGAAATTTGCTGAAGGAAATGGGATTGATTTGGTGTCGATGAATCCAGGGATGGTGATTGGTCCACTCTTCCAGCCAACTCTTAATCTCTCCGTCAAGTTTCTTCTGAATTTCATGAGTGGTACAACCCCCTTTATGTTTAAACACTATTCCTTGTGATGCAAGTTGATTGTGATTAATTTGTTTCTCTTTTGTTCTCAGGTGTCCAAACTCCGGTTGTAAACTACGCATTCGTGGATGTTAGAGATGTTGCCTCTGCTCATATTAAAGCATTTGAAGTTCCTTCTGCTAGTGGCAGATATTGTTTAGTTGGCCAAGTAGCTGACGGCCCCGATACTCTACAGATTTTACGACAACTTTACCCCACTTTGTGCCTTCCTGAGTTTGGCAATCCTTCAGACTCAAAGTATCAAGTGTCCAAGGAGAAAGTAAAAGGTTTGGGGATCACTTTCCTTCCTCTGGAAACAAGTCTAAGAGACACGGTTGAAAGCCTCAAGGAGAAGGGTATTCTCAAGATTTGAATTGCGCAACTTATCGACATGCACTTGTTAATTTGATTGACGAGTCGGTTTAATTTTGGCAAATAAAGTTTGTCTTCTACTAAAGTACTCCAAAGAGATGCTGAAGATTATATTGTTCCTGTTAAGACTTTTGAAAGTAATCTGCAAAAGTCAGAAGTTGCCTTCAAATTAGTCTATATATATGGCTGGTATTTCCTGCATGTTAATCATGTGTAATTTTGGCAAGTTACAGATCTTTATACATGTCAGGTTATGAATAATATAAGGTTGTGAACACATTATTAATTCCAGTGCTGACTACTTTACGGCCCTCAAAACCAATCAGACCTTGAATATGTGAAAACAATTCATGTGGAGTGTCCAGAATAGTAAAGTCCAGCAACAAACAGGAGGGTTACACTGGCCAAGGCAATCTTGTCAGATTACATCAACGTCTCAACTTTACGTAAGCGAACAGACCAAACCATTTGATAAATAACCAATGCAGACAAATAAATAGAGAATCAAAGACAAAAAAATCATCTAAATAACAGGGAAACATCTGAGTTTTAAGCTTTAAACCTAAAGCTTAAGTTTTAAAGAGCCACTGTGAAAAATGACATCTTTAAAGGAGGATGCTCGTTAAGTCAAAATTCTCACTCCAAATTCCATTAGATTCCATTACATAGAAAGCAAACATGCCTACTGGAATACGGTCTGCTATGATTAGTACACAGATCGCACCATGTTCCGATTGCAGTTCAAAGAATAGGAATCGAGAGACCCTAGATGCTCGCTGGTGAGGGATTCGAGAGACCCTCTCTCGTCAAGAACTTAAAAACACTAATAAAACAACGAAGTTGTACTCATACAAAACTTCTTCGTGATAGATGACATCACGTTAATTACATTAGACACACAAGCTAAGTCCTCTAATTAATTGACTCAAAAAATGACTACATTAATAATCGAATCCTCCTTTAGTCCTTTACATTTTGCAATACAAATTAAAGCCATAATTCCAACAGCTGAGAGCCCCTGCCAATGCTACATATTCTCTTCACACTTCTCCACCAGCGTTGGCACATGCAACACTAAATCCAGAAAGATTTGGCGTCTAGTCTGCTTGACCTCCCAAGTCCACTAGCCCCCGTTCCTCCTCTTCATGTAGACGATGACGAGGAAGAGATAATGTTCTAATGGTTAACACATACACCAAAACACAGAATTTAAAAGTAATTATAAAGAATAGACAAAAAGGAAACTTGTAAAGTAAGAGTAATGCTAACAGCATCTTCAAAGAAGATGTCAAAATGTTCAAATCAACAATAACGGTAACAAAAGACAGCATTAATGTTTTCCAACCGATAAGCCAAATCTGATGTGGCATGACATGGATTGACATCTCTCCTCCTTCCTGCCCAATTTGACAGCACCTTCAATTTTTTTAAATTAATTATTAAATGCTTTTTATTAATTTTTTATTGGTTTAAAGCATTATCTTTTTGTTTCTTTTCATTCCCAATGCAAAGAAAATACATATGAATTATTATTTTATGTTTAAAATTTGACATATTGGTTGGAGAGCAAAAGTTTAAAAAATGCCAAAGTGCCACGTAAGCCTTCAAATTTAAATTTTAGGTTTAAAATTTGACATGTATGGTCTAAGTAGTCAAAATTTGCAAACTAAATGATGTGTTACGAATAAAAGAAATAAACATGTTAATCAACACTTAAGCAGTAATCCAATCATCAACTTCCATATTAATTAGTCTACAAAATTTAGTTCACAAATTTAATCTCCCTACCATTACCCGTAATATATATATATATAAGAGAGATGTTAGTTATACCCAAAGTTCTAAAAAATGTTAGGCGCTAGTCGGGCGATGGGCAGGGGTCTAGCGCCTAGGTAGCAAGGCAGGGCCTAGGCGGGATTTATGTAAATTTATTATATATCTTCTAAATAAGTATCTATTTACACTTAAAAAAATATACTTGTATGGATAATAAAATAATGATAAAATGCAAAACTAGAAGTAGAAGAATACACAAGTACATCCATCCAACAAGTTCAATATTTACAAAATAGTAAGCATATAATCATAATGAAGAGTATTTTTGGATGATAGACTAAATTCTTTTTGTTCATGATCTTTGCATTGAATTGAGCATAGACTAAATAACTCATATGGCATTTAGATATAACATTCATATGTGTGTGTGTGTGTGTGTGTGTGTGTGTGTGTGTGTAAACTTTTAAAAGATAAAAGGCCACGTAGTGGGTTGTTGGATAATTAAAACCATTGAACTGTGCACTCCACCTCTCACATTACCCAAGGTAGAGCCCAAATAAAGTAAAATACCTTCCATTAAATCTGTTCGGTTCTTCATCTTCCTTATCCCTTTCAAAACCACAAAGTGAAAGGTGCAGAAGCTCACAACTGAAATGTCAAATACCCTCTCTCTCTTTCTCTCTCTCTCTCTCTCTCTCTCTACGAGTACTCTATCTTCCCTCATCTGCTCCCAGACGGCAAAGCTGCAGAAGCTCGCCGAGATCAGAAGTTGCAGATTCAGAGTTGCAGCGTATTTAGGATTTGCAACCGCCTAGAGTGGCACCTAGTGCCGCCTAGACCGCCTAGGCTGCCTAGCGAGCGCATAGACGGCCGTCTCCGCCTTAAGTGAACGATTTGGTCGAAATCGGGTCGGAGATCCGCTGTCCAGCGCCTAGGCGCCGCCTAGGCCGATTTTTAAAACACTAATTATACCATAGATTGGGTCATGACATATTCATATAATCTGGTAAATCATTGATTCGGTGATTCGGTTGAACATGAACTTTGTCATTCTTGGTATGCATATTCCAAGTTATACAACTTGAAATGATATACATTTGTAGGACTAAAGAAGCTTAACAACACCAAAAGCCAATTTGATTGTGTTATGAAAATTATTCTCTTGTTCTAAACCTTTTTAAATGACTCATTACTTGCTATAAAATCACAAATTTCTAATGTTTTCTTAAGAAGAGCATTCGGATTTATTTATAGTGAAAAGTTGTAAAGTTATGGAAACATATATAACACCGTATCCAGTATTAAAATATTATTCACGCTCACATTTATAAATTGATAAAACTAGCAGATTCGAACTTATCATGTTGATAAACTAGGATTTCATGCTATATGTAACCACGTGGTTCACCAACCAATGTAATTTGTAATACCTTCATAGGATTTTTTAAAAACCACTAAATGTTGAAATGATCAAACTTAATATCAATGATAGAACGATAAAATATCAATCAAAGTATTGAAGAGACATCAATGAAATATCAACAACATAATAAACATTAATTATTTCGAGATTTGATTTTAGATCATTTCGGCATGATTAGTATTTAATATAGTGTATTGTGTAAACTAAAGTATGAATCCCTATAAGATCCGTAATTTTTTGTGTGTGTAAATATATTATTGGCTGGCAAGTAATCATAAATAAAGGGAAAAAGAAATGATACCCCCCCCCCCCCCCCCCCCAATCCTCTATTTAAAAATGTATCAATTTTAAGAAATGATACCCCCCCCCAATCCTCTATTTAAAAATGTATCAATTTTCTGTTTGATTTGTTCAATCTGATGGCTTGGAGAAAAAAAAAAGAAAAGATAGAGGTGTGTAAGAGGAGAAAAATGTTGTGTGGTTCTCATTCCGTCATTTTTCTGTTTGATTTGTTCAAGCCAATTCAATCTGATGGCTTGGAGAAAAAAGAGAGAAGATAGAGGTGTGTAAGAGGAGAAAAATGTTGTGTGATTTTCATTCCGTCATTTTTCTGTTTGATTTGTTCAATCTGATGGCTTGGAGAAAAAAGAGAGAAGATAGAGGTGTGTAAGAGGAGAAAAATGTTGTGTGGTTCTCATCCCGTTTACAGTTGTGAGTAAGTAAGATAAAGTTGCAAAATAACTTAAGGGCTGTTTGATGTCCATTGTTTTGAAAAAAATGAAAGTTGAAAACTACTATCTTAATTTTCAAAATTTGGTTTTGAGTTGAGTTTTTTTTGTTTTTGTTTTAATGAAAGTAGTTGTCAAACAAAATTTCAATTTACAGTTTAAAAAATATAGTAATTAAAAATAAAATGGTTATCAAATTTGAAATTGTACTATCAGCACTAAAAAACATGTTAACCTATTTTAAGGCAACCTAATTTCCCATTTAAGCCCCGGCCACTACGTCACTGTTTGTATCCGTCACAACCAGAGTACAATTCAAGTTTGCGGGTGGGTCCGAAATTCAGTAGTAGCTTATAACCAAGGTATTAAATATCGGTAATATCGGAAATATCGGTAGTCCGAAAACACGGAAATATCGATGGAAATATCGGGATAATATCGATATCGATAAAAATTATATGGAAACCACGGAAATTGTAAGAAAAACTTTGAAATTTTTATTGAAATTTTGCAGGATGTTTATTTAGTCAATCATCTATTAGTTTATCACAAAAAATTGGAAGGAAATGCATTGCATGATGGATTTAACATTATCAAGTTGATTATATAGCGAGCTGACAAACATTGTGAGTGTAGAAAATACGTAGTAATTAATGAAAGAAGTTTAAACACACCATAATCATTTATATATAATGAATTAGTACAATATTTTACACTTTATACAACACACATGCAAAGACAATTGGACTTGAGCAGATTATAATATTGTTAATGACATTTGGACTTGAGCAGATTTGAACTCAACCAAATCTGCAACACACACACATACACATCTGCACGGGTCCACACGTGGTTTGTTGAGTTGTCATTTGCAAGCCTTCGTGGCTGGATGACAAAGCACCACCTGTCTTGGCAGTGGCACATCATGCAGCAAACACACGCACACACGCACACACGCAGCAAGCATACCCAGACTCAGTCTCCTTCTCTCTCTCCCTCACAAGAAATCAGACACACACTACGAGGGCTCTGCTCACTTGCTCGCTTCTTCTCCTCTGTACTGCACCAGGAAACCAGATTCCCCTCTCTCTCTCTGCTTTTCCTTTTCACATTTTCTTCACCTTTGTCCATTCGTAAAAGCCCTCTGAGAACCCCTCCACCCGTAAAAGCCCTCCGTTAATGGCTTCTCATTGATGACCCCTCGGTCTCTCCGTCTCCTTCACACGCACGCACACGCAACGCAACAAGCAGAAGAACACAGGAGAGGACAAAGCCTTTCTGGATTCTTCTCTGCCTCGGTCTCTCCGTCCGTCTTCTTCTCTCCCTCGGTCCGGTCTCCTTCTCTCCGTCTCCGTCCTCGTACCCACCACCTGTGGTTTTTCCTCCTCCCTTTCTCACCTCCCGGCGGCGGCGACGACGAGTGGACGACGACGAATCTTAGCGATATTATCGCTAATATCGCGATTTTTTTAAGATATTTTAATTTTAGTAAAAAAAATATCGGTCCCTCAAAAAAACGATATTGTCGGCGAAATATCGCCGATAATATCGATTTTTAAGACCTTGCTTATAACACCATTCCTCATAGAGTAGACACAAAAAATAGTAAGATATTTAATTTGATTCGTTATAAATTCGTTAAAGAATGTAAATTGTGTGATTGTAAAAATATTTATAACTATACATTTTTTGATTTTATTTTATAGTTTTTATTTATTTTAAGCAATTATTTGTGTTTTTATAGCATTGATAATAATTATATTTATGTTTTTTTTTAACAAACGATATTATCTACACTAAGGAGGTGGGGGAGTGGGATAACAATAATGTTGCTCAAATTCGTCTTTGGCGAGAATCGAACCTAAGACACTAGACTGTAATACTAAATAACAATTATTTTTGTGGTATTAAGTGTCATCTTTTTAACTAGCTTTTTTACCCAAGCAATTCTCATTTTTTGTTAAAATGGGGGCATATCGTGAGCCCACTCCGCATCGAACTTTAAATATGTTTTCTTGTTTGACATTATTAAACTATTAAACTTTTTTTAAATTATTTTTTGGGTAAATTACATAGTAGCCCCTCAGGTTTGAGGTCTATTACAACCCCATACAACGTCTTTAAAACATTTCACTTTCATACATCAACTACCATTTTATTTCAAAATAATACCTCCGTTAGATTTTCCATCCATTGGTCTGTTAAATGCTGACGTGGCTACCACATTTGTGCTGATGTGGCTGCCACGTGGTAAAAAAAACAAGAGGAAAAAAAAAAAAATCCTAGTTCGTTCCCTGCAAAATCTGCAACAAGAAGAAGAAGAAGAAGAGGAGGGAGGAAAAAAAAAGACCTCATTTCGCCGGGGGGGGGGGGGGGGGGAGGGAGGTGGGTCGCGACAGCGCGAGCACCAGGGTTATGGGCTTCTTCTTCTTCTTTTTTTTTGCTGGTACTGGGTTTGGAATTTTTCTGGTCGCTTGGGAGGTTGCCGAGAAGAGAGGGGAAGAAACGGGATCTGGGTTTGAGTTTTTTTGTTTTTTTTAATTGGGTTAATATTATAATATTTTAATGTATAAAAAAATATTTTTTTACCACGTGGCAACCACATCAGCATTTAACAGACCAATGGATGGAAAATCTAACAGATGTATTATTCTGAAATAAAATGGTAGTTGATGTATGAAAGTGAAATGTTTTAAAGACGTTGTATGGGGTTGTAATAGACCTCAAACCTGAGGGGCTACTATGTAATTTACCCATATTTTTTTTGCCACATGGTACAAATTTGATGATAGGTCATTAAAAGCGTGCCCCTACTTTTTCCACATCAACAGTTAACAGATAAACTAATGAAATTTTTAACAGAGGTCTGACATTGCAACGAATTCGTAAATTGAGGTATGATATTGTAATGTTTAAAATATGAGGCATGAAATTGTGGTGTGATCCATAGTTGAGGTAGTTTTGTGTAATTTACTCTATTTTTTTTTTCTATCGACACTAAGGGGTGGGGTGGGGTGGGCTTAGTCTCACAATGAGCTAGCAAGTGAAGAGGAATACGACTAGACATATTATATATATTATACATCAAATTCACTTGTCTTTTCTTAGTTAGTTCCTTATATTTTTGAGCTATTTATTTTATTTTTATATATATTATACATCAAATTCGCTGCCAAAGAAGAGAAAAGTAGCACAAGTAGTTGCGAACAACTCAGAATGAATTAAAGAATGAGCCCTATATGCTTGGAAAGCTACGAATGTCTATTTTCTGGAGCATTTTGCATCATGTTAATATCATTTTTTAGAATAAGTTATGCATGTTTTAACACTAAAAGGTTTCCAAGAGGCTAAGCAGTTTGTGCAATCAACCCAATAAATCCTAGCAGCCAAAACTGATGCCGCCAAGAAAACCACAAGTCAACTGATACCTATTCAAATATCAAAGGAAATGGAATTAAAGATGAGAATAAAGTGGGAGTAATTGGCATAAAGGTTACCCAAGGAATTACAATTGTTTTTTAATTAGGTGAGTTATGGAGAAGAAAATGATGCGGCAAGGATGTGGCTTAAGGGAAATGAACGGGAGGAAATAAATAGAGAGCTGACAGAATTTTTTTTAGAAAATGGTGGAGGAAGAAAAGCAAGGCAAAAAGAAGGAACCTTGGGGGAGGAAGAAAAGCAAGGCAGCAAGAGACTTCATTCTCTTCTTTCGGTTTTATCTCCTTGAACTCGTGTCTTTTTTTTTTCTTTTTTTTTGTTTAATTTAAGAATTATGTGTAACTAAATTTTTAAAAGTTAGGAGCTGGTTGAAGCTCCGAATATGATTGCAAGTTTGTTATGATATTTTGTTTCAAATTCTTTTATGAAAGATAAATTGGTTCACTACTTATGTCAGTGATGAATGCTTTATGTGTTTTCTATGGATGCATACTTAGTAAACATTTCTAGGATTCTAATGCTATGAATATCTGTGTGCCTGCCTGCCCTTGTTGAATGAGGATTTACATATGTTCTAGAGTAGTACTTGTTAATTGCGATTAACATGTGAACCAATTTCTAGAATAAGTAAGACAACGCCAGTACCTACGAATCCTTGTGATCATTCAAACTTTTTTGGTTCTTAATGATTTCTATTTGTTAAATCTATGAACATGCCATTCTAAATTGCATGTCAAGGACTAAGTTAAGTTGAAAACGCCATTCTCTTAACATACTGCGTAAGAAAGAGTAATAATTTGAATTCTAACAGTGAGCTGACTTGAGCATCTTCATTCGAAAATAAAAGGAATTTTAATGAAACATAACATGTTTGCATGATTGTTTGGTGGTGGATAGTAGTTCCCCTAACTCGTTTTCTTAATTTGTAAACTAAAATCTATTTTCGTTATTTCATTTTTGTTTATGTCCTATTTTTGTTCAATTTAATTAAATTAGCAAATCAACTCCAAAAATCCCAAAAATTTGAATGAGTGTACCTTTGTCTGTTTAGTTTCCGCATGTAAGTCAGTCTAATAATTAGTTTTCGATGGCTGGTTAGTAAAGGAGCAGTAGCCCAATTTTTGTGATACTTTAAGTAATTAGATAAAACAATCTGCTGTGGGAAAAACTTTTATTTTCATATGCTAAGATTGACAAATTCTAGTGTTAATAAGGAAAATCAATAGAACATTTGTGTGCCACTTTGTGGTGTGCTATTAATCCTACTAGGGTGCGTTTGTTGCGCCGGACTGTCTCGGACTGGACTAGCTGCAGGGACTAAGCTGGACTGGCTTAGACTGGACTAAGCTGGACTAACTTAGTGAAGCGTTTGGTGCAGTGTCGGACTAAGAAGCAGGATAATAAAAACAGTACTGTTCACCAAATTTGTGTTTGCTTAGACTAGGACTACAAATTTTTGCCATTGTGTAATAGAGTAATGCCACAAATCTCATGATATGGGTTAATTAAAGCATATTTTTGCCATGTATATTATGAATCTTAAAAAAAGAGGACAATTGTTTTGTTTCTATTACCTGCTAATAGAATTGGGACATACTATTTATAAATAGTTGAGTTTAATTTGCAAATGTAACTTGGTTTAAACTTAGTACCCAATACATGCAACTTCAACAAATACAAGTACATAAGAAGATCTCCATAATTTACAAAATCGTAGTTAACATTAGTTAACATTAGCCAAAATAGATGTCCATAACTTATAAAATCCTAGTTAACATTAGCCAAAATACTTTATAGTGCAAAGCTAAGTTATAAGCCATAACATAAGATTGTACGATTAATAAAATACATCCATGTTAACATTAGCCATGTTAACATTAATAAAATACATCCATGTTAATAAAATACATCGATGTTAACATTAGCCCAAATACTCATCCGCTTGCTTTGTCGCTTAAAAGCCTTTGGACGAACACTTTCTTCTCTGCAACCAACAACCACAGAATATTGCAATTCAGCATCAACCCCACACGGTACAAAACATTCACATTGTAATATCATGGTTATAAACCAAGTACACACACACACACACGGACAGAGTGCAGAATACCACACACTCATACACTCACACACACACACTCACACACAAACACAAACACACACTCACACACACACACACACACACACACACACACACAAACACAGATTACACACACACACTCACACACACACACACACTCACACTCACACATTACACACACACACATTACACAAACACACTCACACACACACACACACACACACACACACACACACGGACACACACACAAACACAAACACAGATTACACACACACACAAACACAAACACACACACATACACACACACACACACACACACACACACACACACACACACACACACACACACACACACATACTCACACTCACACTCACACTCACACATTACACACACACATTACACACACACACACACACACACACACACACACACACACACACACACACACACACACACACACACACACACACAAAAACACAAACACACTCACACACACACACACACACACACACACACACTGACAGAGTGCAGAATACACTCACACACACACTCATACACTCACACACACACACACACACACACACACACACACACACACACAAACACAAACACACACACACACGGACAGAGTGTAGAATACACTCACACACACACTCATACACTCACACACACACACACACACACACACACACACACAAACACAAACACACACGCGCGCACACACACACACACGGACATAGTGTAGAATACACTCACACACACACACACACACACATTACACACACACACACACACACACATTACACACACACACACACATTACACATTACACACATTACACACACACATAGAGTACACACACACATACATTACACATTACACACACACACACACACACACACACACACACACACACATTACACACACACACAGATTACACAGATTACACACACACACACACATTACACACACACACAGATTACACATTACACACACACACACACACATTACACACAGACAGTACACACACACACATTACACATTACACACACACACACAGACATAAATTACACACACACACACACAGAGTACACAAACACACACACACACGCACAAACACACACAAAAACACAGAGAGTACTCCCATTGTTAAAAACCCCAAATTTTAAAAATCGAAAACAGCATGTGGGTAGGACTTCCAAGTTTGACAACTTTGACATCCTAAATTCCCAAGTTCCATCTCATATTATTAAAACCCCAAATTCGAATCTCAATTTCACCTAAATATCAAAACCCTAATTTTTTCAAGTGCAGAGGTCTATGATCGACAATTTCTCAAACCCAAAACAACAAAATCAAATAAAGCTCAGTTAATATCACAAGCTAATCCACACAAATCGACGAAAAAAATCCAAGATTCGAAGCTTACTAGACAACTCGAGGCAGATGAGGGCGAGCAGATGCAGATCAGCGAAGACGCAGCGATGAGGGTAAGGAGGACGACGATGATGAGGGAGCACGGCAAGGACGACGATGAGGGAGCACGGGAAGGAGACGCAGAAATCTCTCGTGTTTTCTCTGGATTACGAGTCCACCCAAATTTGGGGATCCTCGTGAAGACCGGCTAAGCACCCCTTTAATCCGAGCGAATCCGGGCTAAGCTCATTAAAGCTAATCCCGGTGCACACCAAACACTGGACTATAGTCTAGTCCAGTCCAGTCTGACACGCCCCGACCCGGATATTCCCCGAATACCAGGGTAAGCACGTGCTGGCCGACACCCGAAGGTGACGAAAGCCATTTATTGAGTGAAATGCTGAGAACAAGGAATAGATAAGTCTTAAATATGAAAGAATAATGAATGACATTTAAGGAACGTGTTCAGAGCACATCTAATCTAGAACACTAAAAGAATTAATGTAAAATTTAATAAAACAAAGAATGGGTCCTACACCGAGAGGACTCGAAGATGCCGATGCGGAAGTGCCTTGACGTCGGGATTGTATGCCTCGATTCTATGCCCTGAAGGGGGCGCAAAACAAAGGTGAGTGGACCAATTTGATATACATATACTAAAACAGTTATCAACATACTAACCCCCAGGTTTTATGAAAACATATATATATATATATATATATATATATATATATATATATATATATATATATCATGATAAACATAGGTTTTCCGAAACCTAGCATGTCGTGCAATTTCTCAAATCATATCTCATAAAATAATAGTCACTAGTGAATGTCCAATGAAACACTTCAGGCCCCATGCCGGCTCCCCGTCTCTGAGCAGACAGTCAGAGGAAAATATCACTACAGGCCCCTTGCCGGCTCCCCGTCTCTGTGCTAAATAGCCAGAGGAAACACCCTCCAGGCCCTATGCCAGCACCAAACCGTCGCCCGGGACGGACCGGACACTATCCCTACGTCCCGTAGCGGAATGTGGACCACTAGGTAAATATAAAACCATTTAGCATAAGTATTGAAAAGCAACTTCATAGTATAAAGTCATCGATCGTCTATACTATGAAGAAGTGTTCGAAACATGTTCTAAATATTATATCGTCATCGATCGGATATCCTATAAAGAACATGGGTTATAGGAAAAATAGTAATAATTCAAACTAGCCTCAGTAAGCATGTTATCGCAAAGCATTTCATAGAACATATTCATCAAATCATGCTTTTCATGTGTGCATTTCTAGTATTAAAACATGCATTTTTAGAAGGGGTCCACTCACAGTACTTTGTCGTCGAAAGCTGCGCAGACTAGCAAAGAAGGAACGCCACAATCTTTGCCCCTAAGCACATAAAGGGTACATTTGATCAAACTCTATTTAAACAATTTAATTTGGGAAAACGGACATCGGAAACGGGTCCAGAACGTCGAAATTGGCCTAGGAGAGGTCCCGAACGAAAACCCAGAAAGTCAACGGTCAAAGTCAACATTGACCATTGACCAGTCAAAGTCAACGTTGACCGTTGACCAAGTCAACGGTCAAACGGGTCCGGGTCGGACCAGTCAAACTGGGTCAACCCGTTTGGGTTTTGGGTCTTGGAATTAGATGGGTTGGGTTTTAGGCTAAAGGGATTTGGGTTTAGGGCTCGGCCTAAAGGCCAAGGGCCTGCTTGAAAGAGGATTGGGCCGAAGGCCTAAAGCCTTACGGGCTTGGCTAAAAGGAACGGCCCAAAAGGACCTTCAACTAAAACAAAAATAGAAAAATAAAAGATATAGGTTTGGGTTGGGCTCGGCAAAAAGCCCAAAGGGCTTGGGTTTTTGGGTTAGACGCACGGGCCTAAAGCCCGAGGTCCTTGAACACGGCCTGAAAGGCCTTGGGTTGCCGGAGAAGAACACCGGAGCTGCTACAGCTCCGGCCGACTGAAGACGGAGGTTTAAGACCCCGATCTAGGTACCAAATTGAAGTACGAGATGAGAGGAGCACAAAGGTACCTTTGGT
This sequence comes from Cotoneaster glaucophyllus, assembly GCA_036320875.1. Taxonomy (NCBI): domain Eukaryota; kingdom Viridiplantae; phylum Streptophyta; class Magnoliopsida; order Rosales; family Rosaceae; genus Cotoneaster; species Cotoneaster glaucophyllus. The sequence continues at coordinate 30,041,731 of CM070063.1, forward strand.
TCGCAGTAAAACGGTCGGAGGTGACCGGAAAAGCCTTCGTTACTCACGGGTTCGCCGAGAAAAACTGGGTTTAGCACACCCAGGTTAAAACCGTGCTAAAACCTTGGCAAACAGAATGGAAACACTTCAATAATCACTTCCAAACATTTCACTAATCTCAGAGAGAAGGATTTGAAGCTTACCTAACCGGGAAAGGAAAAGAACTCGCCGAAGAGTTTTTGGGCTCGTCGGCCTCGCAGACGAGAGGGAGAAAAGGTAGCTGATAATGGTGGTGGTGTCCTCGCGCAGGTGGCGTGTGTGTGTGTGTGGGTGGCCACGGCCAGCAGGAGAGGGCGTGAAAAGAGAGCTCGGGAGTGAGAGACGAGAGCTTGAGAGAGAGAGACAGAGAAAATGCAGAGAAGAGAGTGAGAGTCGAAAGAGTTAGACCGAGAGAGAGAGAGAACTCGGGAGAGGTGAGACAGACCAGGGGACAAAAATGGAAGGGTGGGCCCCTTGGGCTCACCAATTAAGATCAAAAAAAAATTTTAAATAAAAATGGGGGTGGGTGTTACACAGTCCCTCTTAATCCTGTCAAACAAACGTGCCCCTAGAGTGCAAAGTTAATAAGAAATTAAGTGACAAATTTTGATTTTTAATGGCTTAGTAAAACACAAGTTGTTTTCATTTTTCTTTTCTTTTTTTCCCAATAGTAAAACACAAGTTGAAAGTGAATACTTTAATAACAACTTGTCACTATTGGGTCCCTGTATTAGCTTCACGAAATTTTTTATGGAAAAGTACAATAAGGGTCATGTTTTGGCATATTTCATACTCAGCTTAATCAAAGCTTATTGTATGCTTTTGAGATAGTCGTCTCCGACTCTACAGGGAGAGGATGAGTGAAGAAACAATGGTGGTGTGTGTAACAGGAGCCTCAGGTTACATAGCATCATGGTTGGTGAAGCTCTTATTACAAAGGGGTTATACTGTCAAAGCCACTGTTCGCTACCCAAGTAAGTATTTCTGTAGTTGCTCTTATGTAGTCTTCATGTTTTTCAAACAATTCTTTGAGTACTTTTCGTTTTTGAATTCTGGGTTTTGTGTACGGTTTTGTACGTATTCCAAAAGAAAAGAAAAAAAAGAGCATCTAGTAGTCATGTTCTTCTGATATATATTCATCTGGATTCCGGAGTTCAAGTCTGGTTCGTGAAGTCCAGCTAAACAGTTTATCAAGTTGTGGACTCAAATTATGAATCCCCGTGTATGGGAGAAAAAACATTTTGAGTGAATACGTATAGAGGAATAGTTGAAAATACGGGGTTAATTTTAAGTTTTTATCCCCTTGCATCGGAGATAGCCTCAAACTTATTACCCCAAACTTTGTGCAAGTAGATGAAGCGATAGAGCTGCAGCATTGCTTTGTTTGAAATTTGAAGCGCGAATTTGTATGTCACCAATTTACAGTTTTGGGTTGCTAAAATATTTTTCTTCGAAAGTTGATCCTAATTAGAAATAAGTTTTTTCCTGATTGGTTTGAATTAAAGGCCCGAGTGGAAGTTATGATATTTGGGTGAGCCCCTTGGCCAGCAATCAGCACTGTAAATTCTACTAGAACCAAGCAAAGCATTGCAGTAGTGTCTCATTCTTTTCGTAATCCCCAGGTGATCCAAATAAAACAGAACACTTGCTCTCACTAGATGGAGCAAAAGAAAGGCTTCATTTGTTCAAAGCAGATTTATTAGAAGAAGGATCTTTTGACACCGCAGTTGATGGATGTCAAGGTGTTTTTCATACAGCGTCTCCTGTTCAGTTATCGGCCACTGACCCACAGGTTTATCCCTTCACTTTCCAATATTCCACATTCTAGTAATGATATGTTGGTACATGTATTCTCTCACCAATCATGCGTAGTAATTTAAGCATAACATGTTTAATCAACATCAACTATGTAGCTGAAATTTTTGAAAATAAGCTTTGTCGAGTCTTTATGAACAAGAAAAAAGAAAATTGTATTGCATCAGTTGTTTGCGGAGAAATATCCAGTCCAAGACCAAACTTATAACAAGAGTCCAGACAAAACCGAAATGCATAAGGCAGTTGCATGAAAATGTATAAATCTAGACCTTGTGTATCCATTTCCTATCGACTGGAACATGACCACGCAAGCACACGTGTTTTTCTATATGTGTTGAAGAATCAATATACGTTCAATACTTTTATGTGAAAAATGGTAATGTTACTTATTCTCCATATTTCAGGCAGAAATAGTTGAGCCCGCTGTGAAGGGAACACTTAATGTTCTAAAATCATGCGCGAAATTTACTACTGTCAAGAGAGTGGTTTTAACATCTTCTATGGCTTCAGTAATTATGAGTGGAAAACCTCTGACCTCTGATGTGGTTTTTGATGAAACATGGTATTCGGATCCACTGTTTTGTGAGAAGAACAAGGTACGAAAGCAATTTCCAATACATATTTATCTTTCTCCAAGTTGCAAATTTTATTTGTTAATTTGTTCTATTTCCATGTCCAATGGAAACTTAATCTGGTTTTGTGAATTGTGACCTTATCAGTTGTCTGGATGCAATTATAGACGATATATATGATGGAATTTATCTTCTTTGGTTTTGTTTTCCAATGTTCTTTACTGGTTTGTGCATTTTCGGAGTTCAAGAGGTATCGTTGGTTGCCTTCTATATTTGCAGCTCATTTTGGACCTAACCGGCACACAATCAGGCAAAATCATCAGCATTGAACTATCCGTTGTGTTGTTAGAGTTTGTGATTTGTGTGTGTGTTTCAATGGATCTGAGCTAAGCTTCTAAGGAAGAAGAAGAAGAATGACTTTTCAGAAAACTTCACACATATATATTGGAATATGCTTTTCTCTTTCTTACATAGCAAAAGGAACCTGCTGAGACTATTCTAACAAAAACATAGGACAATCTCAGCCATTCATGTTATCTATCCTATGAGATAGTTACAAGTGTCACTCAACACCACTTACTTCTACTTAATCTATACCATCCATTTAGAATGTAATCCAAAGGATTCTGATTAACATTTACATAAAACAGAACCATTTATTTCAGCTAATATCACTTAAACACTAACACTCCCTTTTAAGTGTTTAGCTGAAATTACTCCCAATGCTTTCCTCAAATACTCAAACCGATCTCTTGCCAATGCTTTTGTGAATATATCAGCAAGTTGTTCCTCTGTTTTACAGTAGATCAGATCAACTTCACCATTCTGCAGTGCATCTCTGATGAAATGAAACCTTCTGTTTATGTGCCTTGTCTTGTGATGTGCTACTGGGTTCTTTGAAATTGCAATGGCAGATGTGTTGTCACATAGAATTTGTGTAGGCTCTACTTGTTCCTCTCCAAAATCTGAAAGAACAAACCGTAACCAGATAGCTTGAGCAGTTGCTTCTGCAGCACTTACATACTCTGCCTCTGCAGTAGACAATGCTACACTGCTTTGTTTAATTGAGGCCCAAGAGAATGCTCCAGATCCAAAACTAAGAGCATATCCAGAGGTGCTTTTCATGTCATCCTCACTCCCTGCCCAATCACTGTCACAGTACCCAATAAGCACAGCCTCTTTGCCTTTCTCATATACAATCTCATAGTCTAGTGTGCCTTGGATATACCTCAGCACCCTCTTTGCAGTTCCCATATGTTTCTTGGTTGGATTGTGCATGAACCTAGCTAATAAGCTAGAAGCAAACATAATATCAGGTCTTGTAGTTGTTAGATATAACAAGCTACCAACCATCTGCCTATAGAGACTTTCATCAGCCATTTCACTTCCATCTTCTTTGCTAAGTTTTTCACTTGCTGCCAATGGAGTTGCAACAGACTTGCACTCTTTCAATCCGAACTTTTCCAATAAAGTACTTGCATATTTCTTTTGATGCAGAAAAATGCAACTGTTAGTTTGAATGACTCCAAGCCCCAAGAAATGGTGTAATAGCCCCAAGTCTGACATTTCATATTTTCCCATCATTTCTGCCTTAAACTCATCCATTAATACACTTGAGCTCCCTGTGTATATAATGTCATCCACATACAGAGACACAATGAGAATTCCTGCCTCAGTTGTCTTGATGTAGAGGGTTGCTTCACTTGGACTTCTGTGAAAACCAGAGTTGCAGAAATATGAATCAATTTCCTTGTACCAGGCTCTTGGTGCCTGTTTCAAACCATACAAGGCCTTCTTGAACTTGTAAACTTTGTCTTCCTTGCCTTCAATTACAAAACCAAGTGGTTGGTCTACATATACTTCTTCATTGAGAACCCCATTCAGAAATGCAGATTTCACATCAAGTTGAAATAGCTTCCATCCTTTCTGTGCTGCAAGTCCAATCAGAGTTCTAATAGTGTCAAGCCTTGCCACAGGAGCAAATGTCTCATTAAAATCGACTCCAGGCTTCTGAGAGTAGCCCTTAGCCACCAACCTTGCTTTATTCTTCTGTATAGATCCATCCAAGTTTAATTTTGTTTTGTAGATCCATTTGACACCAACAACTGGTTTATCAAATGGTCTGTCCACAAGCTCCCAAGTGCAGTTCTTCTCTATCATTCCAATTTCTGCCTCCATTGCCTTCTGCCATGATACATCTTTGGCAGCTTCCTCAAAGTTTTCAGGTTCAATTATGCACAGATTGCATCTTGCATATACTTCTATCAAACTTTTGAACTTCAAGGGAGTATGATCATACTCTTGGGGACCTGTGTTATTCTGCATTGGCATCAACCTTGAGCCATTTTCAATTGACTCACAGATTTCAGATTCAACCTCATTACTTGTATTACATCTGTCACTTGAGCTCCTTTCTTCCCTTTGGTCACACATTCCCACTTCAGACATTGGTACACTGATGGTCTTCTTAGATTGAGTTTTCCAATCCCAACAGGCATTTTCATCAACTATCACATCTCTTGACACAATTATCTTCTTAGAAGTAAGGTCATAGAGTCTATAACCTTTCTCACATGTGCCATATCCCAAGAAGATGCATTTAGTGCTGGTTTCATCTAGCTTCTGTCTAAGTTGATGAGGAATGTAAGCATAACATATAGAACCAAAAATCTTTAAATGTTTGATTCCTGGCTTCCTCCCACTATAGGCCTCAAAGGGGGTTTTCTTATCCAGAGGCTTAGTAGGACATCTATTCAAGATGTATACTGCAGTATTGACAGCCTCTGCCCAGAAATCAAATGGAACTCCTTTCTCTGTCATCATGCACCTTGCCATTTCAACTATGGTCCTATTCCTTCTCTCAGCTACACCATTCTGCTGAGGTGTGCATGCCACTGTTAACTGTCTTTCCATACCAATTTCTTCACAGAATTCCCTGAATTCAACAGATGTATATTCTCCTCCCCTGTCACTCCTCAACTTCTTCAATTTATAGCCACTTTGCAATTCAACTGTGGACTTAAACTTCTTAAATATACCAAACACCTCCGATTTGTTTCTTAGGAAATAGACCCAACACATCCTAGTGCAATCATCTATGAAGGTAAGAAAATATCTATTTCCAGCCTTTGTAGAAGTTTGCATAGGTCCACAGATGTCAGAGTGGATGAGTTCCAGAGGTAGAGAAGCTCTCCATGATGCTTCCTTTGGAAATGCATCTCTGCAATGCTTCCCAAAAGCACATCCTTCACATATATCATCTGTCATTTTCAGATCAGGTAGTCCCAACACCATATCATGTTCTTTGAGTTGCTTCAAACTGCCTGAATTTAGATGTCCTAACCTCCTATGCCAGGTTATGGAAGACTGACACACAGTGACCTTTAGAGCAATCTGCATATCAGGTCTAAGTTTCAAGGGAAAACTCCTGTTTCCTCTCATTGGTACTCTAGCTACCAAGTTTGACATGGAACTATCATCATATATTTCTACAGTTGTACCACCAAACAGAAGGTAGTAACCGTGTTCCATCATTTGCCCTACACTGAGCAAATTTTCTTGTAAACCTGGAACCAACATTACTTCTCTGATGTACCTCCTTCCCAGTTTGGTTTCAACTACCAAACTTCCTTTGCCAGTGACTTCAACAAGCTGACCAGTCCCCATTTCAACCTTAGCTGTTATAGCTCTATCAATGTCAATCAATAACTCTTCCCTTCCAGTCATATGGTTGCTACTCCCACTGTCTACATACCAAATGTCTTCACATTTCTTCACAGAAGCATTATTACAGACATAGAACATGGTGGGGGTGTCATTGACTTGATTAACAAAATTCACATGCTGATTAGTTTTCTCCTTCTTGCCACGGCAATCTTTTGCCATATGCCCCAACTTGTGGCAATTATGACATCTAGGCTTATCCTTAAACCAACATTCACCAAAATGCAGTTTGTCACAGTGTACACAAGGATTCTTGGCTCCTTTCTGAGGTACCTGCAGCTTTACCAGCTTGATTTACAGATCTATTATCCCCTTTCTTCCACTTTGACTTCCAGTTCTTCTGTGGTTTGAACCCTTGATTCCCATTGTACTTATTTTGTTTTGAGCCAAGATTAAGACTAACAAATGCCTTCTCAGTGTGAGTCTCATCATGTCTATCAATTCTTTGTTCATATCCCTTTAGAATAGCAGCAACATCTTGAACATCCACAGTATCTAGATCCTTAGTATTTTCAATCACAGAAGCAATACTATCATAGGACCTAGGTAAACTTATCAGCAATTTTTGAACAATTCTCTTATTACTAATAGTCTCACCATAGCTCCTCATTTGACTAATCAGATCAAATAGTCTAACTAGATACGCAGAGAATGCTTCAGTTTCACCCATTCTAGTATACTCAAAATCACGGCGTAAGCCTTGAAGTTTCACAGCTCTTACCTGCTTATCTCCCACAAACTCTTGTTTCAGGACATTCCAAGCAGCGTGTGCAATCTCTTGGATGGCGATTCTCGGAAAAATCTGATCAGAGACTGCTCCTTGGATGATTCCAAGTGCCTTTGCATCCTTGATTATGTTTTCCCTCACTCGCTTGCTCTCAGCTTCAGTGAGTTCTTCATCCTCCTTTGCTGAAGTGACGAAACCCTCTTCAACAATTTCCCAGAGTTCATGAGATCTGAATATGGTCTTCATAAGGATCTGCCAGAAATCGAAGTTGTCTCCATTGAATACTGGTACTCGAAGATCAGCACCACTTGACCCAGCCATATGAGACTTGAATCAAAGTCACTGAGATTTCTTTTCTGAAATTTCAGTAACAGAACTCGACTGTTAGTTCGAGTTCGTCGCCGCACTCTTCACAGATTCACGCCCAGTTGCAGATGATGCAACCTGGCTTTGAGGCCATGTTAGAGTTTGTGATTTGTGTGTGTGTTTCAATGGATCTGAGCTAAGCTTCTAAGGAAGAAGAAGAAGAATGACTTTTCAGAAAACTTCACACATATATTGGAATATGCTTTTCTCTTTCTTACATAGCAAAAGGAACCTGCTGAGACTATTCTAACAAAAACATTGGACAATCTCAGCCATTCATGTTATCTATCCTATGAGATAGTTACAAGTGTCACTCAACACCACTTACTTCTACTTAATCTATACCATCCATTTGGAATGTAATCCAAAGGATTCTGATTAACATTTACATAAAACAGAACCATTTATTTCAGCTAATATCACTTACACACTAACATGTGTGTTGTCTTTTTTGCTCCGAGAAAATAGAAAAGTACAATATATGTAGGCTGTATAATTGTATATTACTCAAAGTCTGCCAAATAGTTAATCCGAGTCTTTGAATTATATTAGAAATATAAGTAACCTTAACATAAAGCAATGCTGTATATATTCCTTTAGCATGAACTATGAACTCAGTACGAACTATTTTACTTGTTCAGCAATGGTATTTGCTCTCAAAAACTTTAGCTGAGGAGGCTGCCTGGAAATACGCTAAAGCAAATGGAATTGACTTGGTTACAATGAATCCAGGGTTGGTGATAGGTCCACTCTTACAACCAACTCTTAATCTCTCCGTGAAGATGATTCAGAATCTCATAACCAGTACAGGTAAACGTCAGCAACTATCCTTTTGATCTTGCATGATTAAGGCACAGTATGAATGTATGATGGAAGGTCAAAATTAATTTCGATTGAGGTAGATATCATGGCAGGTTTAGTCTTTAGATGGAGGCCTTATCCTAGTAAAGTTACCTTATTAGATGTGGCAGGCTTAAAGCATGAATGTTTATCTGAACTTGCCAACATGTTGCTTACAGTAACAAATAATATTTATGCAACTGATCAGAAAAATACAACTGATCTGGTAAACAGTAATTTTCTGGGCTGTTAAATTCTACTAGCCAGTAGAATATATTCAACCTCTCTGTTTAAAAGATCCTAGTGAGTCAAGCAGTTGATTTCCTTTTCTTCCTCTCTTGTGCAGGTACCGAAACACTACCCGTTTCAAATTACCGGTTCGTTGATGTTAGGGATGTTGTCTCTGCTCATATTCTGGCATTTGAAGTTCCTTCAGCAAGTGGAAGATATTGTTTAGTTTCAAATGTTACCCACTCTTCCGAGGTTCTGAGGATTATACAAGAACTTTATCCAACTTTGCACCTTCCTGAAAAGTAAGTTATTGGAAAATTTCCGTGAGTAATTGATGCTGTTTCCATCAATTAAGATTGCATTTTACACGGGGAGTCACTGAAAGATTTCTATGTTTTTTTGTTGCTTTCGTTATTGGCAGATGTGAGATTGGCAGTACTTCAGACCCGATATATCAAGTATCCGCAGAGAAAGCAAAAGGTTTAGGAATTAATTTCCGTCCTTTGGAAGTAAGTCTTAGGGATACAATTGAAAGCCTCAAGGAGAAGGGCTTCCTCAAGATTTGAAATATGCAATTGACACAGAAGCTTGTTAATTTATTGCAATGAGGCACTGAAAAAGAATATGTTTTGCTGTTAAGACTTTCGAGTTAATCTGCAGACACCCACAAAATTGGCTACGCAAATGCTCAGATGTAGCTTTCAGATCATTCTGTATGGCTCAATAACACTAAGTGGGATAAAACTGTTGTTGTTGTTGTTTGTTGTCAAAATACCGATGACGTGTTGAATCGTAGTGTTTGAGCAGATGAAATAATGAGATGCTTTCATAATCAATGTTTATTGCATAAACACTGACCTCCAACCAGATGCTTTCATTTTCAAATTAGGGAATGTATTTATTCGTTTTTTTCCATAAGAAAAGTTTATGGGATCCAATTCAGATTCTAAAAGTTTGATATGGGCAGTCAAACGTGGTTTTGAAGTCGAGGTACGTCTCCTTGGGCTTTATGTTTGAAGGGATATAGGCCCATAATTATAGTTGTTTAGTTTTCGTTCTTGGGTTTGGCCCTCATTAGCCTAATGTTTTGTGTCCACAACCTCTTAACTTTCTTCCGATTTACACTAATAATGTTCTCAACTTCAGCATCTAGGTCCATACTAGGTAAGATCTGCACCATTTTATTTCAAAATGCCTCTTAGGGAGAACTACCATTTATGGCCTGTTTTAAAACAGTATCATTTGGCGTCTATTTAGAAGAAGGATCTTTCGACACTGGGCTCCATGGATGTGAGGAGTTTTCCTTACAGCATCCCCTACACAATTTTCAGCCACTGACCCGCAGGTTTATCCTTTCACTTCATCATTCAAATATTTTATCGTGTGTCCGCCGCACTGGCACAGGTAGAACCCGACATACTTTCAAGAATTCTGAAATGTAGAAACCGGAATGATATGTTTCTTCATAATTCAAGCAGAAATAGTTGAGCCTGCACTGAAAGAATCACTCAATGTCCTAAAATCATGCATGATATTCCCCGTTGTCAAGAGAGTGGTTTTAACATCTTCTATGACTTCTGTTATGGTTACCAAAGAAACACCTCTGACCTGTGGTTCTAGACGAAACATGCTACTCGGATCCACTTATTTGTCACAAGAACGAGGTGCATGTGTATGTATCTATGTGTGTATGGATGTTTCTAATACTCAAAGTCTGCCGTATCATTGATCTGATTTCCCTATAATTAATGAGGACACTAGCCTTCATGCACGAGCGTAAAAGACATTTTTTGAATCACATCGTGCTACGTGTGGCTGCACATATTTTGAATCATATTATTACTAGTTCATTGTGAGGCTAAGCCCTACCCCTCCCCTTTAGTGTAGATAATATCGTTTGTTCAAAAAAAAAATCATTTGACAACTAATTGAATCACATTATTATGCACGTGCGAAAGACCTTTTTTTATAACCGGCACTATGCGCCTCTTTAGACGTTTTGAACGTGTTTAAAAATAGAGAAAATATTATTTAATAAGCAACTGATTGAATCATATTATTGCTAGCCTTTTGTTTGTTTGCCAAGAACGCAGTGCTCACAAAACTCTATCTTTCCAGTTTTTGCTAATTTTAAACATCATTGCAATGATTTTTCTCTTACATGTCCCAACCTCATGTGCCATACTGCATACAAATCACTTTATCACTTTGCACTTCATCAACTACCATAGCCACTCCATTCTCCAAAGTCTTTCCTTGTAGCATAAAGCAAGCCATTACGAGGCCCTTTCATTACGTCAAGTGCTCCTTTAGTAACTTTGAGCACATTGTTATCAGAGTAAAACTTGTAGCCTTATGACTCGAGGGTGCCTAGTGAGATCAAATTTTTCTTCAGATTTGGGACATATCTTACACCATGCAATTCTCGAACCACAACATCATGATGCTTGATCCTGATGCTTCCAATTGCTTGAGTTGTACATGGCTTATCATTTCCCATATACACAGTTTCATTCATAACCTTGAAGCTTGAAAACCAATGCCTTTGAGAAGTCACATGATGAGTACAACTTGTGTCGAGCACCCACTCTTTCATATAATCCACAATGCTTGATGCAGGTAGGGCATAGACAAATTCCTCATCCTCGACTTCAACCATATTTGTTTCTGAGTCATCCTCCTTCTTTCCTTCCTTCTTCTAGTGTCCTTTCTCATGACAAAAGGCATAGTCATCTTTGTCCAAGAACTTCCTACTATTTGAGACTCCTCTAGTACGAGAACTACTGTTTTTCCTGTACGAACCTTTACTTTCTTTCGTTCTCCCTCTCACCATCAAAGCTTCAGAGTTATTCCTTTCTTGCCTGTCAAGGTGTCTAACCTCATGATTCATAAGAGCACTTGGGATTTCACCATACTTAATTGTCTCCCTGCCATAAATCCAAGTAGTCACGAAAGGCTCATAGGATTTAGGCAATAAGTTCATTAGAATCAAAGCTTTGTCTTCATCCTTGATTATCTCTTCAAGATTTACCAGTTCGGCTAGAAGCTTGTTAAACTCTTCTAGATGGCCAATCATCTTCGTGCCCTCTCTATACTTGAACCTATACATCTTGCTCTTAAGATGCAGTTAATTCTCTACACTCTTCTTCATATATTTTGTCTCCAATGCAGCCCACAATTCCTTCGTAAAAGTTATGTTCATCGCACGATACTTCTGTTGCTTTCCCAAGCATAGCCGAATCGTAGAACATGCATGAGCATTCAATCTTTCCATTTCTTCTTTCTTCATTGATAACGGCATATCCCCTAACACAACAACCAAACCTTGTTGTATCAAGACATCTCAAACCTCACACTGCCACATAGCAAAGTTGTTCGTTCCATCAAATTTCTCAATTTCAAACCTAGCACTTTGAACCGTCGTCTTGGTTCCACTAGTGCCAGACTTTTCTTCAACATCATGGAATCATATCTTCGTCATTGCTTGATAGTCACAACCCACGTAAGAACCTAAGCTCGGATACCACTTGTTGTAAACTAAACCAAGACAATCAAGCAATAAACAAAACACAAACGATTTCAGAGTTCCTTCAATATAGGAGTACCTCTCTAACAACGAAAGCTTTATTGTTTACTAACAAATACAAGAGAACTCACAAACACAAAGTGTTCTCAAGTATACAAAATATGCCTCTCAAAACTCTCACACAAAAACTCTATCCCACATCCATCTATTTATACTGATAGATGTCATGGGTTTACACAAAGTCCCTAGAATATAGGAAACCAAATCCTATACTAAAACCGAATTCCAAACAAACTAGGAAACATAAATCCAGATATCTTGCATCCAAGATATCCCAATCTTTCTTTGATTCTTGTTTTAGTTTAGTCATGTTGATTTAATGCCAAATCCAACAATATTTTAAATCAGTTAATCGTTCTTTACAACGATCTTGTCTAGAGTGTAGAAATTAATTGGCATTTAAATCTCATATATCTTTATTAATTGATTTCAATTCTTTTGTTTTAAATTTTAGAAATGCATGGAAAAACTCACTTTTGAATCAATTCATGTGAAATAAAAGATTGGAAATCAGGCTGTATGCAACAAATACGATGAGGTGTTGATCTCGAAGTGTTTGTTCATAATATACTCTCAAAAACTTTAGCTGAGGAGGCTGCCTGGAAATACGCTAAAGCAAATGGAATTGACTTGGTTACAATGAATCCAGGGTTTGTGATAGGTCCACTCTTACAGCCAACTCTCAATCTCACCATGGAGATAATTCAAACTCTCATAACCGGTACAGATAAACTTCAGCAACATCCTTTTGACCTTGCATGATTAAAGCACGGTATGAATGTATGATGGAAGGTCAATTAATTTGGTCTGAGGTAGATATCATGGCAGGTTTAGATGGAGGCCTTCTCCTAGTAAAGTTACCGTACTAGATGTGGCAGGCTTAAAGCATGAATGTTTATCTGAACTTACTAACCTGTTGCTACAGTAATTTTCTGGGCTGTTAAATTCTACTAGCCATTAGAAAGTATTCAACCTCTCTGTTTAAAAGACCCTAGTGAGTCAAGCAGTCGATATGCTTCTCTCTCACTCTTGTGCAGGTACCCGGAACACTATCCCTTTCAAGTTACCGGTTCGTTGATGTTAGGGATGTTGTCTCTGCTCATATTCTGGCATTTGAAGTTCCTTCAGCCAGTGGAAGATATTGTTTAGTTTCAAATGTTTCACTAGCTTCCGAGGTTCTGAGGATTATACAAGAACTTTATCCCACTTTGCACCTTTCTGAAAAGTAATTTATTCGAAAATTACCATGAGTAATTCATGCCGTTTCCATTAATTAAGATTACTCATGAGCAGCCAAAACCAAATGGGAGTGGAATAACATTAGCTTTCATAACAATATCAATTTGACAATGACACTGCACAAACCATTCTTTTTTATTTTTCCTTTCATATTTTGAAATATACATCTTTAGAAAAGAGAGATCGGATTTTACGCGGGGAGTCACTGAAAGTGGCATATTTCTAAGTTTTTTTTGTTGTTGTCATTATTCGCAGATGTGAGGTTGACAGTACTTCAGACCCGATATATCAAGTATTCACTTAGAAAGCAAAAGGTTTAGGAGTTAATTTCCTTCCTTTGGAAGTAAGTCTTAGGGACATAATTGAAAGCCTGAAGGAGATGGGCTTCCTCAAGATTTGAAATATGCAATTGGCACTGAAACTTGTTCATTTAGTGCAATGAGATGCTGAAAAATAATGGTTCCTGTTAAGACTTTCTTAGGTTAATCTGCAGACACCTACGTGATTGACTACGCAAACATTCAGACGTTGCTTTCAGATCGGTGGCTCAATAAAATTGCAGGAATGCATGGAAGAAACTCATTTTTTTATTTTTTTAATATTACCGGTGACGTGTTGGTTCGCAGTGCTTGTCTGCTTGAGCAGATGAAATAATCAGATGCTTTCTTAATCCATGTTTAATACATGAACAATGACTCCCAACCAGATGCTTTCATTTTGAAATAAGGTGTTTTGTATTTTGTGTTTTTGAACTTTTAGTACATGTGATGTGATATTCTACACTAATTAGGACGTAGCGTGTTAGCAGACATTTAGATATAGGTTTAGTTCATATTTTATTTTATTTTATTTTTAATTTTATTATTATTAAAAAATGGAGAGAGTTCGAGACTATTATAATAATTTAGGGGAAGAAGAGTTTCGAACCCCAGAATGCATAGCTAAAAACACAACGCCTTATCCACTAAGATATTGGACCACATGCAAGTTTAGTTCATATCTTCCTTCTGCAATCTTTAGGTTTCAAGTTTCACTAAATCAAAGGGGTGAGGCAAAAGGGCAGAGCAATAATATGGCTCTGATCTACTTGTAGGTTGGGGATGAAATGAGATAGAAAGAAGAGGGGAGAGAATCCTAATCCTTTCTACACAACCCTCTGCCATGAAAGCCCTAGAGATCAAGTCCTTCCACAAATTTTACTAGTCTGTGGAGGACGATGACATCATAGTACGGGTGAATGATTGGTTGGCTGTGGATTTGGAAATTTGGGTTCCTAAATGTTCCCTTCTACCTCCTTTCCATTTTTCCCTTCCCACCTCCTCCCCAAAAATACATTTGTTATATCAAAAAGAAAAAAAGAAAACTAATGAAAAAGGCTTGAAAACTTTGAGTTTTAACGATAAGGACAAAATAAAGAGTAAAGTGAATAGTACCAGGATTGACTTTTTAGTGTAAAAATATGGTTTTTTGTTAAAGTGAACAGTATCGGGAGTTTTTCGTTAAAGTGAACAGTACCGGGAGTTTTTCGTTAAAGTTCCCAAAGAAAAAACATTTGTTATATCAAAAAGAAAAAAACATTTGTTATATCAAAAAGAAAATTATTATCTGAAGGTTAAATTGTGTAAGAATTGTTTTGGTAAATATAAAAAATTAACAATTTCCTAATTGTTTTTGTCAATAAAAATTTAACAATTTCCAACAAAAGAACATCTTTTACACTAATCTACATTAAGAAAAAGCAGAGGGTTTGAACTCAAAACAGAATGATTTAAAGGGTAAAACTCTAACCACCAAGAGAATCCACCACTTGCAAATAAAGAATTTTGAGTTAATAAATATGATTTTTCTTTACTATTATGGTCATGTAACCCATACGTGGCATGCACGCCTTAGCAACAATGAATTTTATTCATGCCACGTAAACAATTTTGACAAATATATTGACAAATTTTGACAGTAGAGTGCAAAGTAAATAGGAAATTAAGGGCGCGTTTGTTTGGTCTCACTAACTTTCACTAGACTGTGCTGGCTTAGCCTGTGAAATCTCATCCCCGGATTTCACTATTTAAAATTACGTATTTTCATATTATTAGTTTCAACGCGTTGATATGTACGATGTATGTTTTTTTGGGAAACACCTCGATTGCATATTGTGAAAAAGGAAGCCACATGAGTGGCTATAAACAGGAAGGAAAAAAAAAGAAATTGGAGCTGCCAAATGGCAGCTAAAGAAAGAAAGAAAAAAAAAAGAAAAAAAAGATGGAGAGGCTACCTGATGGCAGCGGGAGAAGGGGAAGAAGGGAGATGCGGGGAGAGAAGGGAGGAAACAGGGGGGACGAATCAGACGAGGAAACAGAAAGGGAAGAGATGAATCAGGAGGGGAGAAATGAGGGAAATGAGGGAGGAAAAAGAAGAGGGGATCGGCCAGATCCTTGACCCGTGACCTCGACCCGTTTTCACCATATTTTCCGGTGGTTTTCCACCGGATTTCTCATGAATTAGACCAAGCCACCACTCCCAATCATTTCCTAACCCTTCCTCCTTCCATTATCACCCAAATTTGGAAGGGATTTGAGGGTATTTTAAAGGTAAATTCACGGGGGTGCGCCGGAGGTGGTGTGGCGGCGATCCGCCATTTCCAAAGTAAATCCCATCAACCACCATCACCATTAGACTCCCCTAGAACCCTAGAACAAAGCCCAAGCAGTGGTGGAGGTGTTGGAACAAGTTTGGAGGTCGAATCGAAGCACACCTAATTCTAGGGTTCCGCACGGTTTTGATGAAATTGAGGCGGTTCAAAGCCAAATTGGCCTTGGTCACAGGAATGAAAGTTACTCTACTCATTGAGATTTTCATTTCTACAAAATTTGAGAATTTTTAGAGATAGTTGGATTTTTCCGGCGAGTCGGGGCGGCTACCGCCACCCACCGCGGCGCATGGTTAGTAGGCCCCAGTGCTATTTTTAGACCATGTTAAATGCCCTGGGTTCAGTTTTGATATTTGATTGGCGTAGGTTGATCATTTGAACCTAATTTCATTACGATATGTGGTTAGGTCAAAATATGAATCGACGATCCGACCGTTGCATCGTCACCAACCTTTAATGTGTGATAGGACATAATAATTGAGGATCTTAGAAACTTACGGATCGGGAATCTGATGTACGGATCTTCTCTAATTGGATTTCTGAGTTTGTAAAATTAAATGTTGACCGCCACTTGAATTTGAAATTGGCGGAGATCCGACCGTCGGATCGTGATGAGAATTTAGTATGTTGTTCTAGAGGCATAATGTGGACCGTGGGAAGCTACGGATCCAAAATCTGATGTGCGGATCTTTCGGAAAGAATTACGTAGAGTTGTGGGCCTTATCGTTGACTGAGAGTTGATTTTTGGTCAACATGTCTTGAAATGTTCTAGATACTAAAATTAGTACTCTGGGAAACTAAGTGAAGTCTAGTGAGTCTACATTGGTTAGAGAGTGACTTGACTATATATAATATGGTTTTACCTTAATTTCTTATATTAATATCACTTGTGGATGTGACTTGGTTTTATAAATATGATTTCTATTGAAATGTGATTTTCATTTATTTAGCCATAGACCTGTGTTTGGTAAACGTGATTTGGCTTGTCTGCTAATGATGATTGTGACATATATGTGTTTATTCATTTTCTAATGACATGAATGATATGTATGATAAAGGTTATGACATTGTGATCCATGCATCCTATTAGAAAATTCTGTGAAACATATCTGCTTGAGTGACATATGGATTTCGTTGAGTGATGGTCCGGAATCCCTTCTACTCCACGATTCCGTTGCGTGATGGTCCGGAATCATATCCATTTGGATTCCGTCGATTGATGGTCCGGAATATCTCCTACCTTGTGATTCCGTTGAGTGATGGTCCGGAATCGTATCCACCTTGGGTTTCATTGAGTTTGGATTGAGATAACTTCAAAGAGGTAGGCTTCGGCTGAACTGTGTCACTCTAGCCCTGCATTTCGACATATTGCATATGTATTGATGATATGGTGATTGACATTATTGATTGATGTGATATTGGATGGTGTGGGAATGCGTATATGTGGATGAATGACGATATGACTAGAGATTATTATTGTGCTTTGTTAAATGTTCATTGAGGTGCTACATAATCGAATTGTGGTATTATGTTCAGACCTAGTGGTCTAGGTGAGGAATGTTCGAGTGTAGTGAAAAGGTGAACTACGAATGGCTTGATCCCTATTGAAGGTACGTAGGTAGTCTAACGAGGAGGTTAGATGCAGCCATAAAGCATATGAAAATTATTACGCAAATTAGATCTTGAGTGGTGCTTATTACATATCCAAGAGGCAGTGTCTGTTAGACGTATGAGTAATTGGTGACATCATGTGTTGATCCTGGACGGAGGTCGGGATCGGGGCGTGACATAGCAAGGATTACTAGTTCGTGTTTGGTTTAAACATATATTAAGTTTAATGAGACTAAGTCGGACTTGTGTGGACTAAATACCTTACTAAGTGGTCTTAGTGAGACCCCAAAAAAAATAAAAAAAACTATGGGATCGCTAATCCTGTCTTCAACACTTGCGTGTTTGCACGACTAAATACCTTACCAAGGTTCTAAAAGACGCTAGGTGCTAGTCGGGCGGCGGGTTGGAGCTTAGCACCTAGGCGGAGTCTAGGCGGATTTAAGTAAATCTATTATATTTCGTGTAAATAAATGTCTGCTTATACTTAAAATATATATAATTTCATCATAAACTACAAAATAGAATGACATATATATTATGAAGTATTGGAACATAATGAAAACATAGGGAACAAGGATATAATGTGTGTTCATTTAAGTATGCAACAAGCCTCTTACAATTTATTGAAAAAATAAAATAAAATGCAAAATGAAAGTTATCTATTTTCTGTCTAAGTGAGTCTGACCTAGGCGGGTTTGGGCGGGCTAGGCGGGTGTCTAGGCAGTCTAGGCGGGCGCCTCAACAGGTCTGAGCGCCATTTCTTAATTTTCAAACTCCCAGGCATTAATCGGGGCAGTGGCCAGCTGCCTAGCACTAGGCGAGAATTTTTAGAACAGTGTACCTTACTAAGTGGTCTTAGCGAGACCCCAAAAAAACTATGGGATCGCTAATCCCGTCTTCAACTCTTGCGTGTACCTTACTAAGTTGTTTCCTGTTAAGACTTCCTTAAGTTAATCTGCAGAATCTCACAGAATTAACTACATAAACGCTCAAAAGTTGCTTTCAGATCCTTCTGTATGGCTCAATAAAAATGCAGGAATGCACGGAAGAAACTCAACTTTAATTTTTTTAATAATACCGATGATGTGTTGATTCGCGGATATTGAGCAGATGAAATAATTAGATGCATTCTTAGTCAATGTTTAATACATGAACAATGACTTCCAACCAGATGCTTTCATTTTCAAATTACGGTGGTAGGCCCAATCGGTCTCAGACACAGAAAGCAAGAAAATCAGAGCAACAGTGCAAGAAGGAAAGGGAAGAAATAAGGAACTCGAAAGGAAAAGAGGCAGATTCTCATTCATCATATCCTTTTCAGATTACAATGGTTTATCTATATACAATCTGCAAGAGAACCCTAGCAATAACAGGCTGGGCTTTAAGTGAACTGGGTTACGAGCTCACACTCACGGGCTGGCGGAAAGCTAGCTAAAGGCCCAAGTCATATGGTCCTAACAACTCCCCCCCCTCCGCGCGCGCTTGAGAAGAGACCTGTCCTCAGGTCTGAAAGTCGGGAAAACGTGTAATGATATCATCAGCCTCTTCCCAGGTAGCGTCTTCAGTTGGGAGGCCTGCCCATTTGATTAACCATTTCGTGACTGGTTTGTTCTCTTTCTTGAAGAGGCCGCGGTCCACAATTGTTTCTGGTTGCCAGTGGAAGGCTCCCGTGGAATCCATCGGTGGAAGGGTGGGATTGGTAAGAATCTCAACACCAACCTTCTTTTTAAGTAAGGAGACATGAAAAACAGGGTGGATTTTAGAGTCCTGGGGAAGGTGGAGACGATAAGCCATAGAGCCAATTCTTTCCTGAATTTGAAATGGGCCATAAAACTTAGGTGCAAGTTTGTGGGAATCGACGGACTGGACTGCCGTTGTGCTAGGGAGATAAGTGTGGACAGATGGAGGGGTGACGCCATATAAAGCTTGAAATGGGGACATCTTGATAGCTGATTGGTAGGTGGTGTTATACCATCATTTGGCCCATGGCAACAAGGAGGACCACTTGCTTGGTTTATCGGTAGAAAAACAGCGAAGATAGTACTCCAAGGTGCAATTGAGGACTTCCATTTGGCCATCCGATTGAGGGTGGTAGGCCGAACTATGGCAGAGTTTGCTACCTTGGTGTTTGAAGAATTCCTTCCAGAAGTTGTTGAGAAATGTGGGATCACGGTCGGACACGATGGTTTTGGGCATGCCATGTAAATGGAAAATCTCTCTGATGAAGGTGGCTGCTATTGTAGCTGAAGTGTATGGATGTTTGATGGGAATGAAGTGACCATATTTGGTTAGACGATCGACCATAACCAATATAACCGTGTAACCATTGGAAGAGGGTAACCCATCAACAAAATCAAGTGCAATATCTTACCAAATGCCTTGTGGGATTGGTAGTGGCTACAAGAGACCCGGGGGATGGATTGTTTCATGGTTTTGGCGTTGGCATTCTGTGCAGTGGGCAACAAATGTCTTGACATCTCGGCGGACACCGGGCCAAAGAAAACTTCGTTTCGCCCGGTGATAGGTGCGAAGGAACCCGGAATGGCCACCCTGTAGGGAAGAGTGCAGTTCGTCGAGGATCGTAGAACGCCATTGTGAAGTAGAAGGGACATAAATACGGCGCTTGTAGTGGAGGACGCCATTGTGTAATGAAAATCCCTGAATGGTGGCGTCTGGAGAAGATAATGATGCAGGCCATATAGTGGAGAGGGAAGGATCCGTGGCATAGGCTTGTTGAAAAGCAGGAATGCAGTCCAAAATAAGCGAAGAGAGGCTCATCAGCTGTAGTGGTTCGGCTTGGCGGGAAAGAGAATCAGGAGCGCCATTTTCAGAACCCGGTCGGTATTCAACCGAATAGTTATAGCACAAAAGTTTGGCAAGCCATTTCTGTTGATGTGGGGTTGTTATGCGTTGCTCCAGGAGGTATTTGATGGGTTTGTGATCTGTGACAATCCTGAATTGTTGGCCTAACAGATATGGTCTCCAATGTTGGACAGCAAACACAATAGCTATGAGCTCTTTATCATACGTGGAGAGAGCGAGATTGCGTCCTGATAAAGGTTTGCTAAGGTAGGCAAGTAGGTGGCCGTCTTGGCACAATACGGCGCCGATGCCGGTGCCGGAAGCATCAGTTTCCACGACAAAAGACTTTGTAAAATCCGGGAGAGCAAGAACCGGAGTGGATGTAAGTGCTTGTTTCAGTTTCTCAAATGCATGAAGAGATTCCGGAGTCCAGAAGAAGTTGCCTTGCTGCAACATATTGGTTAATGGTTTGGTGATCAACCCATAATGCTTGACAAACTTTCGATAATAACCGATTAAGCCCAGAAATCCTCGAAGGCTTTTAATACAAACTGGGCGTGGCCAATTGATGATTGCTGCAATCTTTGATGTATCCACAGAAACACCATGCCCCGAAATGGTGTGACCCAAATAATCAATTTGATGTTGCCCAAAGGAGCATTTGCTAAGCTTCACTTTCAAGTTGTGTGTTGATAGAATGTGGAAAACAGTCTCTAAATGGGAGAGGTGAGTATTCAAAGAGGGGCTATACACAAGAATATCATCAAAAAATATTAACACAAACTTACGTAAGTACGGACGGAAAATGGAATTCATAAGGGCTTGAAAAGTAGAGGGAGCATTGGACAACCCAAAAGGCATTACCAAGAATTCGTAGTGACCGTCGTGTGTACGAAATGCAGTCTTGGCGATGTCCTCTGTGCTCATTCGTATCTGATGATAACCGGAGCGGAGGTCAAGTTTGGAGAAGAAGCAAGCACCATGTAATTCATCCAAAAGCTCATCCACAACTGGAATGGGGAAGCGGTCCTTGATTGTAGCCGCGTTGAGAGCTCGATAATCGATGCAAATGCGCCAAGAGTCATCCTTCTTTTTGACCAATAGAACAGAGGAGGAAAATTGACTGTTGCTGTTTCGAATTACACCTGAGGAGATGAGTTCTTGCACTTGTTTCTCAATTTCTGCCTTCTGTGAATGAGGGTAACGATAAGGCCTAACATTAATGGGTGGGGTATCTGGGAGTAACGGGATGGTGTGGTCAACTTGTCTGGGGGGGGGGGGGGGTGGGAGCTCAACAGGAAGAGAGAAAAGATGTTGGTATTGAGATAAAAGTGAAAGGATTGCGGGATGGGTATTAGGAGGTGGGTCAAGCGGTGTGGCGGTGGGAAAGGTGTTTTGGTGGGGTAGGGAAGTGGTGGAAGAATGCAATTGGGTGGAGTGGCACAAGTCTAAAGGTGGGTGGGCCGACTGAAGGCCTTGGAGGGTGTAGGTTTGGCCATGTGTGGTGAAAAACATGGTCTTGTTCTGAAAATGCCAACCTATCCACCCTAGGGATTCGAGCCACTCAGCTCCCAACACCAAGTCATAACCAGGTATGGTGAGTAAGAGAAAGGACCCCACTAAGGTATAATCCTGCAATTGGACAGCCACATTATGAACGCGCATAGTGGAGGTGACCGGTTTGTGAGAAGCGGTGGTGAATGGTATGGGAGAAATATGTTCAATTGGCAGTCCTAACTACTGGGCAATATCAACACTCAAAAGATTACAAGCAGAGCTTGAGTCAATAAGGACCTTGATGGGTGTGGACTCAATAGAGCCACGTCAGCGCATAGGCTGTCCAAAGCCGAGGTGAGGTATCGAGAACAGCTCGAGCATGTGACAAGAGGTATCAATGGGGTTGTCTTCCTCGGGATTACAATCCTGAAATTCCTGGGAATCGTCCTCGGGGGTGTCAATGTCCAATAAGACCATCATTGGATGTTTGCATTTGTGGCCAGGGGTATAAGGCTCGGAGCAATGAAAACATTCTTTCTTTCGAATTTTATCTTGTACTTCGGTTGGGTTTAAACGTTTGAAGGGTTGTGGTGGGTGATATGGGGGTTGGGGAGTAGGGGTGGGGGAGATGGGTGATCGTGAGAGGGACGAGGATTGAAAAGGGCGAGGGAATCTGGTATAACGTTTGGCCTGGTTTTTGGTCTCAAATATTTTGGCGAGCTTTTGGGCTTGGTGGAGAAAATCAGGTTCGAGATCCAAGACATCATGACGGATGTCGTCTCGTAAACCCCCAAGGAACACATGTTTCAACTGGTTTTCAGTCCAGTCAATCACCCAACAAGACAATTTGGTGAACTCAGTGATATATTCATCAACGGTGCCTTTTTGTTGGATGTGAGTAAGCTGAGATTCAATGTTAGCACGGTCACCACCGCCAAATCGTTGAAGCAAGAGTTCGACAAAGAGGCGCCAATTGTCCCGACTGTACCGCTGTTCAAACCCGCGCATCCAAATTGATGCATCGGCGCCAAAGTTACAGGCGGCTACCAAAACCCATTGATTTGGGGGAACCTCGTAATAATCCAAGTATCTTTCCGCCATGGCTAGCCAACCATAAGGGTTATCCTCAGTAAAACCTGGTAAATCCATTTGGATAGGTTTAAAATGAGGGGTGTGGGTGGGTTGGGTGGTGGTGAAGTGTGGAGGAATGTGGGACGAGAAAGGAACTGAGGTGGGCAGAGTGTGTAATGGGTTGGGTGGGTATATAGTAAGAGAGAGGGGATGGGGGCACGTAGAAGAAGGTGTGGGTGCGATGTGGAAGGCGTGGGAGAAAGATGAGATCAGGGTGGATGGGTGTGGAGAGAAGTTAGAAGAGGAAGCCTGGTATGGGTGAGATGGAATGGGCATGGTGGTAAGGGTGGTAGGGGACGGTGTGGGCCGGGTGAAAGGTATGGGCGAGTGAAGATGGGCCAAGGTGGGTGTGTGGGAGGGGCCCAAACCCTGATAGGGTGCAGTCGGTGGAGGAAAGAGAGATCGGAAAGATGGGTGAGGGCTGGGTGTAGAGGTACGGGGAGGGGTGGGTGTCGCAGCAGGAGGGATGGAAAGGGGTGAGTGGGTTGGCGACGGCGTTGTGGTGGTCGGAGGTGCGGGAAAGGTAGATTTAAGAAGGCGGAGTTCGTCTAACATGAGTGATTGGAACGACGCGAACTGGGAAGTGATGGTGGTTTGAAAATTGTCGTTGGAATTTTTCATTTGGTCAAGGGATTGTTGGAAGGTGGTTTGCTGGTTTTCAAGAGCCGAAACCGAATCGAAGATATCATCAACCTGGGTGCAGAGGTGGTCGTTGCGCACATCCAACGCCGCTGCAACGACATCGGGATCAGAGCTAGGGGAAGGGGTGGTTTTTCCCATTGAAGGGCTCTGATACCAATTGGTAGGCCCAATCGGTCTCAGACACAGAAAGCAAGAAAATCAGAGCAACAGTGCAAGAAAGAAAGGGAAGAAATAAGGAACTTGAAAGGAAAAGAGGCAGATTCTCATTCATCATATCCTTTTCAGATTACAATGGTTTATCTATATACAATCTGCAAGAGAACCCTAGCAATAACAGGCTGGGCTTTAAGTGAACTGGGTTACGGGCTCAAACTCACGGGCTGGTGGAGAGCTAGCTAAAGGCCCAAGTCATATGGTCCTAACATACGGGTTTTGTATTTTGTTTTTGTTTCAATAAGAAAAATTTATAGGATCCAATTCAGATTCTGAAAATCTTGATCTAGGCAGTCAAACGTGGTTCTGAAATCAAGTTATGTCTCCTCGGACTTTATGTTTGAAGGGATATAGGCCCAAAATTATGGTTGTTTAGTTTTCTCTCTTGGGTTTGCCATCCTCATCCTAGTGTGTTGGAGCCCACATCCTCTTAAGCTTCTTCTGACTTACACCAATATTGTCCTCAACTTCAGCATCTAGATTCATACCAGGTGGGATCTGCACCACTTTATTTCAAAATGCCTCTTAGGGAGAACTACCATTTATGGCCTGTGCTGAGTCAATTTTATACCATATATTTTACTCTATTCTTAGTATGTTCTGGTTATTATTTTGGTGAAATTTTGATACTTTGATTTATATTTCTAATGTAAGATACGCAACTTTCTCTTGAGCAAAAAATGACGAAACGGTCGAAATTTGGAGTAATTCCAATTGTAGGATGTTCGTGAGTCTCTCAGCTTGTTCATGTTAAAGTTTTAAATTTTCTATCAAACGATTAATTTAAGGCGATGAAATAAAAAATCAACCTGCAAGGCTGTCAAAGTGACTTTTTGGCATATTTGGGCTGTCAAAGTTTCAGCATCTAGGTCCATACTAGGTGGCATATGCACCATTTTATTTCAAAAATGCCCTCAAATGGAGAACCACCATTTTGGGCCTGTTTTATAACTTCATTTGACGTCTAAATAGTTCTATTTAGGGAGTTTGACATACCCTGACAAAACTTTTACTTAGCTTAAAACTTGTAGCAAACTTGTCCTTGGAACTAAGGACAAAATTCACTAAAACAACCCAACCCACAACTCAAAACCATATGGCTTTTATTTATCGACATTTACTATACCCCCTGGTTGTTCAAGAAAGTTAACGAGAGTTTCCAGGTAACTTAATAGTATCTTAAGTCCCTTGTGACAGTACTCTATTATTTCATGTATCCATGGACGGAGCCAATGAAGGTTTACTGGGAGCAGATGCTCCCACTCAAGTAATTTGTTTGTTTAGTTGCAGACTACAATTATATAATACACACGGGTTATCTTTGAAGAAAATATATGTATCTAATATCCAACATACATTCATTCTACTTATACTCGATATCAAATATTATATGAGCAATAATGCTCTTGTTCTGTCATTCAAACTGAAAAAACTCTCTCTCACCTATCATGTACTTATATTTTTCTCATCACTTTGTCACTTTCCACTACTATATTGAAATTTTTGTAACATTGGAATTATGATACATCATCATTTGAAACCATCCTTAATATCATATTGCCTATAACCATACTATAATAAGGTTTTCTTAGTTGTTTTCGGTTGCCCCCACTAGAAGAAATTTCTGGCTCTGTCCCTGCGTGCATTCTATAGATAATCCAAAGCAAACAGAGCACTTGCTCTCGCTAGATGGAGCCAAAGAAAGGCTTTTTTTGTTCAAAGCAGATTATTAGAAGGATCTTTCGACGCTGTACTCAATCGATGCGAAGGAATATTCCATACAGCATCGCCTACACAATTTCCAGCCACTCACCTGCAGGTTTGTCCTTCCACTTCATGCTTCAAATATTCTATCCTGTGTATGCGGCACTGGGTTACGACCCAACATACTTTCAAGACTTTTGAACCGAAATGATATGTTTCTCCATAATTCAGGCAGAAATAGTTGCTGCTGTGAAAGAAACACTCAATGTTCTAAAATCATGTGTGAAATTCCCCGCTGTCAAGAGAGTGGTTTTTGACATCTTACATGACTTCTGTTATGGTGATCAAATAAACACCTCTGACCTCTGATGTGGTTCTGGACGAAATATGCTACTCGGATCCACTTATTTGTCAGAAGAACAAGGTATGTATGTATCTATGTATGTATGTATGCTTCTACTACTCAAAAGTCTGCGAAATCCTTGATCTGGTTTCCCTAGAATTAATGACATAAAGGAAGGCTTAGCAAAAGACAACGCAGTACATCTTTCTTATATTTATAAGAAAACTAATGAAAATGATTTGAAAACTTTAGCTACTTTAACTTTATGGCGCGTTTACTAATCCGTAATCAAATTGAGGAGGAATTGGATTGAGGAGGAATTGGATTGAGGAGGAATTGAAATTAGGTGGAATCAGAATCAGATTCCAGTTGAAGTTGTTTACTAAAACTGTCAGGAATCGGAATACAATTCCATAAAGCTGTTTACTAATTCAGCAGAATCGGAATAAATATCAATATGATTACTAAATTACCCTTGTTTATTTTATTTTATTTTATTCCATATTTATGTTTATAAACTTTTTTATTAGATAATTTTATTTATTTAATTAAAATAAAGAGTTAAAATATGCATTATTGATTTATTGAGTATAAATTAGATTATAATCTAATTAAAGTAAAAAACCTAGCCACATTCATCTTCCTACCCCGCAAAAGAAATAACCCAGAAATTCAAAGAAATTTGTTTGCTCATGCCTATTTCTTTCTCAGGTTTATGGTGGTGCAGTGGTGATGCAGAAAGGAGATGGAGAGGGAGAAGTGGTTAGTGCTCTAATTTTCAAGATTCTTTGATTTTTAGGGGCAAACAGAGAGTAGTTGTAGTGGGTATGGGATCTGGGCTTGGCGGAACAACATCTAGTCGTGAGGTAGATGAAGCAGCAGCGTTGGTGAGGAATAATCACAACCAAGAGGGCATAATTGGTACAAGAAGTCCATTCCCGATTCCCCGCCAGTCCCGGAATTGAAATACCTCCCTTATCTAGGGAGTTCAATTCCTCCAAAATCAGGAGTGGGATTCCCCAATTGGCGTGGACCCCACATATTTTTTGATTCCCTAATATTAAGTAAACACAGGTATATCCCGTAATCGGAATCCAATTCCGTAAATTGATTCCGATTACGGGTACGTAAACGTGCCATTAGTTATAAGGACAAAATAAAGGTGTAAATAAATAGTACCAAAAATGATTTTTTAAGTTAAAAATATTCTTAATGTTAAAAATGAACCGTATTAACAATGTTTCATTAAAACTTTCATATTTATAGGCTTGCTAAACCGACTTACCTAGTCGGTGGAATTGGACTCTTCCATTTTAGCCACAAGTTTGTGAAGTTCCTAGATTCTACTACAACGAACCATTAAACAACCTTGCCGACTTAATAATGGGCTGAACCTTATTTTTGGGCTCTTTGGTACCAAGTAAACAATTTTATCGAATATATTGACACATTTTGACGATAGAATGCAAGTGAATAGAAAATTAAATGATAAAATTTGAGTTTAAAGGACTTAGTCAAACACGAGTTTTTTTTTTGTAATAAAAAAATAATTAATGATAAGTCACAATTATTGATAAGCTGAAAAGATTTACAAAATCAAACATACTCATTAACTTAAGGTCTAACCTAAACGTCTAGTCACTATCGGGTCCCAATAATTATAATAACTACACCGCATAGGTGATTATAAAATAAATAAACACCCATTGTCCCAACTTTTTATTGTAAGCTGTTGAGATACTCCTACGGTCCTACCCCAGCCGGGAGAGGATGAGTGGAGAAACAGGGGTGGTGTGTGTAACAGGAGCCTCAGGTTACATAGCATCATGGTTGGTGAAGCTCTTGCTACAAAAGGGTTATACTGTCAGGGCCACTGTTCGCGACCCAAGTCAGTATTTCTGTACTTGCACTTGTGTAATCTTCATGTTTTGAAACAATTCTATGAGTACTTTTCGTTTTTGAATTCTGGGTGTTGTGTACTGTTCTGTTTTCCAAAAGAAAAATGGAGCATCTAGTAGTCATATTCTTCTGATATATCTTGACCTGGATTCTGGAGTTCAAACTATGAGTCCCCGTGTATTGGGAGATGAGCAATTTGAGTGCATACGTGTAGAGGAATAGTTGAAAATACGGGCAAAAATTTTAAGTTTTTATCCCCGTTCGGAGATAACCTCAAGCTTGTTAGCCCAAAGTTTCTGCAAGTAGATAAAACGATAGAGTTGCAGCAGGGCTTTGCTTGAAATTTGAATCCCGAATTGTGTATGTCACCAATTTACATTTTTGGGTTACTAAAACGATAGAGTTCACATAAGTCCCAACACGTGTGTTGTATTCTTCGTTACAACTCATTAGTCGTGTTTGTGTATTCCGCAGGTGATCCAAAGAAAACAGAACACTTGCTCTCTCTAGATGGAGCAAAAGAAAGGCTTCATTTGTTCAGAGCAGATTTATTAGAAGAAGGATCTTTTGACACCGTAGTTGATGGATGTCAAGGCGTTTTTCATACAGCATCTCCTGTCCAGTTTTCAGGCACTGACCCGCAGGTTTATCCCTTCACTTCATTGTTCCAATATTCTACTATTCTAGTAATGGTGTGTCGGTCACAGGTCTTTTTTCACCAAACGTGCATAACTTGTTAATCAACATCAACTACGTTACTGAAAACTTTGAAAATAAGCATTGTCAAGTCTTTATCAATAAGAAAAAAGAAAATAGTATCGCATCAGTTGTTTACGGAAAATATCCAGTCCAAGAGCAAACTTATAACAAGAGTCCAGACAAAACAGAAATGACTAAGACACTTGCACGAAAACGTATAAACCTTGACGTTGTATCGATTTTCTCTCTACTGGAGCATGACGCGAGCGCACATGTGTTTCTGTATGTGTTTAAAGAATCGATATATGTTCAATAGTTTAATGTAAAAAATGGTAATGTTACTTATTCTCCATGTTTCAGGCAGAACTAGTTGAGCCTGCAGTGAAGGGAACACTTAACGTTCTAAAATCATGCGTGAAATTTGCTACTGTCAAGAGAGTGGTTTTAACATCTTCTATGGCTTCAGTATCGGTGAATGGGAAACCTCTGACCTCTGATGTGGTTTTGGATGAAACATGGTATTCGGATCCACTTGTTTGTGAGAAGAACGAGGTACGAATGGAATACATATTATCTTTCCCCAAGTTTCACATTATATTCGTTGTTAATTTGTTCTATTTCCATGGCCAATGGAATCTTAATCTGATTTTATGAAGTGTGACCTTATCAGTTGTGTGGATGCAATTATAGAAGATATGAATGATGAAATTTATCCTTGCTTTTGTTTTCCACCGTTCTTTACTTGTTTGTGCATTGTCGGAGTTCTAGATGTCTCGCTGGTTGCCCGCTATATTTGCAGCTCATATTGGACCAAAGCCTGCACACAATCAAGCACAATCATCAGAATTGAACTATCTGTTGTGTGTTGTTTTTATTGCTCCAAAGAAAAAAGAAGAGTACAACATATGTAGGCTGTATAACTGTACAAGTAACCTTAACATAAAACAATGCTGTATATCTTCCTTTAGTATGAACTACGAACTCAGTACGAACTATTTATTTGTTCAGAGATGGTATGCGCTCTCAAAAACTTTAGCTGAGGAGGCTGCCTGCAAATACGCTAAAGAAAATGGAATTGACTTGGTTACAATGAATCCAGGGTTTGTGATAGGTCCACTCTTACAGCCAACACTTAATCTCACCGTGGAGATGATTCAGAATCTCATAACCGGTACAGGTAAACTTCAGCAATTATCCTTTTGATCTTGCATGATTGAGGCACAGTATGAATGTATAATGGAAGCTCAAAATTAATTTCGTGTGAGATAGATATCGTGGCAGGTTTAGTCTTTAGATGGAGGCCTTCTCCTATTAAAGTTACCGTATTAGATGTGGCAGGCTTAAAGCATGAATGTTTATCTGAACTTACCAACTTGTTGCTTCCAGTAACAAATAAACTTTATGCAAATGATCAGAAATATACAACTGATATGGTAAACAGTAATTTTATGGGCTGTTAAATTGTACCAGCCTGTAGAATTATTCAACCTCTCTGTTTAAGATCCGTGAGTCATGCAGTCGATTTGCTTTTGTTTCTCTCTTGTGTAGGTACCAAAACACTACCCCTTTCAAATTACCGGTCCATTGATGTTAGGGATGTTGCCTCTGCTCATATTCTGGCATTTGAAGTTCCTTCAGCAAGTGGAAGATATTGTTTAGTTTCAAGTGTTACACACGCTTCCGAGGTTCTGAAGATTATACAAGACCTTTATCCCACTTTGCACCTTCCTGAAAAGTAAGTTATTGGAAAATTACCATGAGTAATTGATGCTGTTTCCATTAATTAAGATTACTCATGAGTAGCCAAAACCAAATGGGAGTAGAATAACATTAGCTTTCATAACAATGTGCTTTTGACAGTGACACTGCACCAAACCATTCCTTATTTTTTTTTTTCCTTTGTATTTTAAAATGTACATTTTGAAAAGGGAGATCAAATTTTACGCCGGGAGTTACTGAAAGTGGCACATTTCTAAGTTTTTTGTTGTTGTCATTATTGGCAGATGTGAGATTGGCAGTACTTCAGACCCGAAATATCCAATATCCGCAGAGAAAGCAAAAGGTTTGGGAATTAATTTCCTTCCGTTGGAAGTAAGTCTTAGAGACACAATTGAAAGCCTGAAGGAGAAGGGCTTCCTCAAGATTTGAAATATGCAATTGAAACAGAAACTTGTTAATCTAGTGCAATAAGATGCTGAAAAATAATATGTTTCCTGTTAAGACTTTCTTAAGTTAATCTGCAGACAGAGTTGACTACGCAAACGCTCAGACGTTGCTTTCACATCGTTCTCTATAATTCAATAAAATTGTATGGAAAAAACTCAATTTTTAATCATTCGCAATAATACCGATGACTTCTTGATTCGCAGTGTTTGATCAGATGAAATAAGCAGATCCTTTCTTAATCAAAGTTTAATACATTAAATAATAATTAACGTTTTCCCTTCATAATGTTTTTTTATTTGTTCAATATGCATAATAAACAATGCTATCATTGCACAAGAGAACCACAGAAGTCCTCCAGCTAACTTTCCACCTTAAGAAACCACCTACTCTACCATTACATAACTGAAGTTGTAAGCGATAGACACAGAGAGAAGATGAGTGGAGGAACGAAGGTTGTGTGTGTAAGATGAGCCTCAGGCTACATAGGGTCATGGCTTGTGAAGCTCTTACTACAAAGAAGTTATACTGTCAGAGCTACCGTTTGCGACCCAAGTAAGTATTACTTCTAGCTCTTTTCTTTCTCCTTTTCTCAACTCAGTAACATTTATTTTCAAATTCAGTTTTGCATTTTGTTTTTGCTTCAGTAAGAGAACTTTATAGGATCCAATTCAGATTCTAAAATCTTGATCTGGGCACTCAAATGTGGTTCTGATCTCTTGAAGGGATATAGGCCCATAATTATTGTTGTTTAGTTTTCATTCTTGGGTTTGGCCCTCATTAGACTAGTGTGTTGGGGCCCACATCCTCTTAACCGTCTTCCGACTTACACCAATATTGTCCTCAACTTCAGCATCTATGTTCATGCTAGGTGGGATCTGCCCTTTTATTTCAAAACACCGCACTGCAATTTAGGAGAACTACCACTGATGGCCGGTCTTATAACAATTTCGTTTTTAGTTTTTAACCTTTGTGAGGGTGACATAAGAAATGTATAAAACGTAAATGAGGGAAGAATAAAGTATTGAGATTGAGGAGAAGATACAAAGAAGAATAAATGAAGACAAAATCTTCGTGTGCCTTTCCTTGTACATTTCTTTTACATTCCTCCCACCATTCTTGCTCCACTCTTCTATATCCCTCATTTCTCCCATGTATTTCTTCTCTACCTCCAACACAAAAATGATAACGAAACCTAAAAAGAAAATGGTTAGCAAACGTCGTTTAAAATACCCCTTTATGAACTGTCACTTCTCCTACAGGAGACAATTGTATTTGACACCCAATAGCTAATATTTTTTACAGCTTAAAATTCAATGTATGTCCAGTGGGGTGGTTGTAATCCTAGTTCAGCTCACCAGTTCTGTTTGTGTAATGCCACAGATGATCCAAATAAAACAGGGCACTTGCTCTCACTTGATGGAGCAAAAGAAAGGCTTCATTTGTTCAAGGCAGGTGTATTAGAAGAAGGAGCTTTCAACGCCGTAATTAATGGATGTGTTGGTGTTTTTCATACAGCATCGCCTGTACAACTTTCAGCCACTGACCCACAGGTTTGTCCTTTTCACTTCACACTTTGAATATTCTATCATGTGTTTCAAGACTTCCGATGTAAAAATCGAAATGATAAGTTTTTCCATATTTCAGGCAGAAATAGTTGAGCCTGCAGTGAAGGGAACTCTGAATGTTCTAAAATCCTGTGTGAAATTTCCCACCGTCAAGAGAGTGGTTTTAACATCTTCTATGTCTTCAGTATCGTTTAGTAGAACACCGATAACTTCTGATATGGTTTTGGATGAAACATGGTACTCAGATCCACTTGTTTGTGAGCAGAACCAGGTACGCTTGCATGTAAGAAGTTATTAAACACTGTATGCAAGGAATCACAGGCACACACAGATATGCATACGGAAAGTAAACGTACTTACCTGAGGAAGAGGACGCCATTGCAAGGAACAAGGGCGGAGGAAAGTCTTCTACACTCAACAGCCGGTAGTCCAACAAGAATAGGGCTTGCACACAAGGATTAGTGCTGCGAGTGCAGGGACTTCCCTATATATATGCATCGTATCCCTTGATATTAGGCCTATTAACCAATACCAAGTATACTGCTAACTGATTAGTTAGCAGAATAGGGTTTCAATATATAGTCCTACTAGGTGTTGAACTCTTGTCAAATCTTGATAAGGTTTCGTAAATGTAAATGCATGTTATTAGGACTCTTATTCTTAGCCTGAACTGATCAAAACTCCTCAACATGATAACTCACATAATGAGCTATCAGTTTGCAGAGAGGACAATAACTCATTCCGCTTGACACTCACATCTTACATTCTCCCACTTGAGTGTCCAA
This sequence comes from Cotoneaster glaucophyllus, assembly GCA_036320875.1. Lineage (NCBI taxonomy): Eukaryota > Viridiplantae > Streptophyta > Magnoliopsida > Rosales > Rosaceae > Cotoneaster > Cotoneaster glaucophyllus. Next base: position 30,074,552 of record CM070063.1, read on the forward strand.
GCGGAATGATATAATTCAGGCCAAAACTAAGGTGATCACAAGTCCTCGAAAGCAGCAATTACCCTTTAACAACCTGTCACTTATGGTTTCGAATACTGAATCATAAATGCAGTATGTAATCCCTTCTACATGTGCACTTTATGATCACAAATACCTACACCATAAGTACTGTGTTGTTTGACAAATTCAAAAGTTTCAGGTTGATAAGCAAACTCAACTCCTGAACTGAGCCTCATACAAGGTATGGCTCATATCAATATCATAACAAAAACATGAAAAACAAACATTATGAAAACATCCAATTTATGCGAAGGAAACCTAACAGATAGTTGTGAGTTTACAACTCCCACTCATCAACTAAATCAGAATGGGTTTACTACTCCCACTCATTAACAGAATCGAAATCCTCTCGCATCCCCATGTTGTAGACGTGCTTCTTGAACACTCTCACTGGTAAGCCTTTAGTCATAGGGTCTGCTACCATAAAATCAGTGCCAACGTGCACTATGTTGATCAACCCTTTTCTGACTTCTTCTCTGACTCGTAAATACTTAATGTCCATTAGTCGACATGCAATGGACCTTTTATTATTTCTTGAGAAGAAGACGGCAGCCTTGTTATCACAGTGAATGGTCACAGGGTTTTGTACTGAGTCTACAACCTTTAGACCCATAATGAAATTCCTTAACCAGATTGCTTGTTTTGTGGCAGTGTAACAGCCAATAAACTCGGCCTCCATAGTTGAGGAGGCTATTACCTTCTGCTTAGAGCTTTTCCATGAAATTGCACCGGCAGCAAGTAAAAAAATGTATCCGTTTGTAGACTTCCTGTCATCCACACAGCCTGCCAAGTCTGAATCTGAATATGCCACCAACTCCAACCTCTCGACCCGTTGATACACTAGAGCCAGATTCCTTGTTCTTTTCAGGTATCTGAGTACCTTCTTTGCTGCAGTCCAGTGGCAAGTTCCAGGATTCGACTGAAAACGTCCTAGAACACTAACTGCAAACCCCAGATCAGGCCTCGTGCACACTTGAGCATACATGATGCTGCCAACAAGCGAAGCATATGGTTTGTCCTTCATGGTAGTTTTCTCAAGATCATTTTTAGGGCAGTCTTCTGTGCTCAATTTGTCACCTTTTGCAATAGGAAGTTCACCACCTGCGCATTTCTCCATGTTGAACCTTTTCATAATCCTATCGATATAAGACTTTTGAGACAATCTAAGCATTCTCTTTGATCTGTCTCGCTCTATCTCAATACCGAGGACGAAGTGCGCCTCACCGAGGTCTTTCATATCAAAGCTCTCAGTTAACATAGCCTTAGTGGAGTGCAGAAGACTCAAGTCTGAGCTAGCTAAGAGAATGTCATCCACATATAATACCAAAAATATAAATTTCGTACCACTGACCTTGAGATATATGCAGTCATCTATCTTGTTCTCTTCAAAACCAAAAGCAGAAACCACTCGATCAAATTTCATGTACCACTGCCTGGATGATTGCTTCAGGCCATAGATTGACTTGTCTAGCTTGCAGACCATAGTTTTCTCATTTCCTTCCTTCTCGAAACCTGGTGGTTGAACCATCACAATGTCTTCATCCAAAACTCCGTTAAGAAAAGCTGATTTTACATCCATTTGATGCAACTCCAGATTGAAATGAGCTGTTAGGGCCATGATTACCCTCAAGGAATCTTTGGATGAAACTGGTGAGAAGGTTTCATTGTAGTCAATGCCCTCTCTTTGTGTGAAGCCCTTAGCTACAAGCCTGGCTTTATGTCTTTCAACCTTTCCCTCTGCATTTCTTTTGGTTTTGAATACCCATTTGCAGCCAATCGGTTTGGCATTGCATGGAAATGGTATCAACGTCCAAACTTTGTTCTTTTCCATAGCTTCAAGTTCTTCGATCATGGCAGCATGCCATAAAGCTGATCTAGGACTATTCATGGCTTGTTTAAAGGTGAGCGGATCATCATCATCTCCAATGTCATATTCTGTCTCTTGTAAGTATACAAAATCAGGTAGGATTACAGGCTTCCTTTGCCTGTTTGATTGTCTAGTAGGCAGCCGCCCTTGTTGTTGTAGTGGAGCGACGAGATCAGCAACTTGTTGCTCAGATGTCTGGGCTTCAGGATTGCCTCCATGTACAATGGATTGCAGTGCTTGAGGAACTGATATGGGGTTCTCAGATTGAGAATCTTGTAGCACAATGGGAAATGTACATGAGTTCTCTTGATCCCCAAGTGTTGTCGAAGACTGGCCCATATTACTCCCAACCTCCTCGAAGTCTGGGATGTGGTGATGTTCAGTTTCTTCATGCAAATCTTCAATGAACTTTGCATTGTTGGTCTCCTGAATCCTAGTGTGATAATCCGGACAGTAAAACTTGAACCCCTTGGATTTGTCTGCATATCCAATGAACCTGCAGCTTACAGTTCTCGGGTCCAACTTCCTTTCACCAGGGTTGTAGAATCTTGCCTCAGCGCGACATCCCCATACGTGAAAATGGTTGAAACTTGGCCTCCTACCTGTCCAAGCTTCAAAAGGTATTAATGTCACGGATTTACTTGGAACCCTATTAAGTGTGTAGTTAGCTGTTTTAAGAGCTTCTCCCCACAAAAATATTGGAAGTTTGGACCTGCAAAACATAGACCGGATCATGTCTTTGAGGGTTCTGTTCTTCCTTTCTGCCACTCCATTCTGGTGGGGAGTGCCTGGAGTGGTATATTGGGCAACGATACCTGAAGCTTTAAGGTAAGCTGCGAGCGGTCCCTTGTGTTGTCCAGTCTCTGTGAACCTGCCAAAATACTCACCACCCCTATCCGATCTCACTATTTTGATTTTCTTTTCAAGTTGATTTTCGACCTCAGTTTTGTAAATTTTAAAACAGTCAATAACAGAAGATTTTTCAGATATAAGGTACACAAAACAGTATCTTGAAAAGTCGTCAATGAATGTTACAAAGTAAGAGTTGCCACATATAGTTTTGTTTGGAAAAGGGCCACACACATCCGTGTGAATTATTTCTAAAAGTTGGTTGCTTCTAGTGGATCCTAACTTTCTACTGTTGGTCATCTTTCCTTTGAAACAATCAATACAAGGTGGAAGCTTAGCAAAATCGAGATTTGGAATGAGGTTTTGTTTAGTTAAAATCACAAGCCTTTCTTTTGATATATGGCCGAGCCTCTTATGCCAAAGTATGGGAGAGTGTTCATTAGTCGACAGTCTCTTGGAACCAATGTGACAAACAGTGAAACATTCAAGTAAATAATCGCACTGCAATTGCCACATATCAACATGCAGTAAGGCATATCCAAGCAAAATGTCTAATTTATTTGAATGAAAAAGTCTCAAGCTTTCATTGTCTCCAACAAAAGTAAAACCTAATTTGACTAATTTAGAAGCTGAAATCAAATTCCTTCTCATGGAAGGTACATAGAGTACTGGACTAAGAACCAAAACAAAACCAGAAGAAAGCTTTAAAGAGACACTGCCAACTGACTCGACTGCTACTTTGCTCCCATTCCCGACAAAAACATTGTAAACGTCATTATTTCTCTCCTTTAGTTTTGTGAAGCCCTGCAAGGTATTGGTAATATGGATTGAGCAACCGGTATCAAACCACCAACTAAAAGGAGGGACTAGAATTAAGTTCGACTCGAAACAAACATAGACATTAAATTCATTACCTTTCTTAACAAGCCAATTTTTAAAACCAGTGCAGTCCTTCCTTAGGTGACCAACATCTTTGCAAAAATAACAAGGCTTTGGTGCTTCAGAGACAGCTTTGAACTTTTGAGATCGTTTAAGGGGGTTAGTATTTTTAAAAGAAGAAAAATGAGAAGTTTTCTTCTGCTTACCAGCAGCCACAGAAGACTGATCAACTGCAGCTTGTTTGCCCTTGAAGTTGTGAACATAATTCACGGTATCTACCTTATCGGTTGAGAGCCTCAGTTCCTCTTGTGCACACATGGAGATTAAGTCATCAATGTCCCAGGTTGCTTTCTGAGTGTTATACGACACCTTCAACTGACCATACTGTGTAGGCAACGAATTTAATGCCATATGCACCAAAAACTGATCTGTAATTGGATGCTCCAGGTCCTTCAGCTTCTGTGCAATATCTGACATCTTCAATATATGCTCTCTCACGCTGCCAACACCATCAAATTTCATGGAAGTTAGCTTAGTGAGAAAATTCCCCGTTTCAGCTTTCTCAGACTCTTTGAACTTGTTCCCCACTGCCTCAAAAAATGCTTTTGCATTGTCGCTCTTTGGTATACCTCCTTTTACACTACTTGTCATGGCCCTCCTCATAATCATGAGAGCCATCCTGTTAGATTTTTCCCATTGAGCAAACTTCAGCTTCTCTTCTGCTGTGCTAGTGGCCGTTAGAGCTGTTGGTTTGTCCTCCCTTAGGGCTAAATCGAAGTCCATCATACCAAGAGCTATTTCCATGTCCTCCTTCCACTTCTTATAGTTGGAACCAGTCAGTGTTTCGATATTGGAAAAGTTAAGCGAAGTCATAGCTGTATCACAAATATTCAGTCAGTTCTAGTTCTCATGTGTTCTTCATTAAGAGTTCAGAATATGAACAACTAATGGCACCAAAAGTCATATAATACCAGTAACATCTTTGGATTGAAACCGATTATATTAGGGTTCGCACAATTGATATACAAAATTTTACATTTACGACGCAGTTTTAACACTTTTGAGCAGATAAAACTGCGTCTATGTTAGTTTTGCATATCACTTATACACTAATTAAACATGACTGAATATAAGAATTCTTTAGAATTATCTCATAATATATTCACTATCAGTTTAATCATTCTGTTTCAACTGAACAGATGTCTTGAAGCATGATTCAAACACTTTTGAGTTGAAATTGATCATGATACTAAATAAGACAATTGATATAGAGTTCAGCAATCGTCTAGTCCTCGAAATCTTGAAGCTCAGCGTTGTTATCCTGAGGAAGCAGGTACATGTATATATATATATATATATATGCATAACAATTGTATGTACGAATGATTTAACACTTTTAAACAAGATGTTTTCATGTCAGATTCATTACGCGGAAGTTTTATATCAGGATCGTATATTTTAATCAGTATATCTATATGCTTGTGCTTATAGGATTCTAGGCATGACAGTGAGAGCTCTGATACCACATGTAAGAAGTTATTAAACACTGTATGCAAGGAATCACAGGCACACACAAATATGCATACGGAAAGTAAACGTACTTACCTGAGGAAGAGGACGCCATTGCAAGGAACAAGGGCGGAGGAAAGTCTTCTACACTCAACAGCCGGTAGTCCAACAAGAATAGGGCTTGCACACAAGGATTAGTGCTGCGAGTGCAGGGACTTCCCTATATATATGCATCGTATCCCTTGATATTAGGCCTATTAACCAATACCAAGTATACTGCTAACTGATTAGTTAGCAGAATAGGGTTTCAATATATAGTCCTACTAGGTGTTGAACTCTTGTCAAATCTTGATAAGGTTTCGTAAATGTAAATGCATGTTATTAGGACTCTTATTCTTAGCCTGAACTGATCAAAACTCCTCAACATGATAACTCACATAATGAGCTATCAGTTTGCAGAGAGGACAATAACTCATTCCGCTTGACACTCACATCTTACATTGCATGCTCCCAAGTTTCACCTTTTATTCATTGTTAGTTTGTTTTATTTCAATATCAGTAGCAACTAGCAACAAGATTTAATCTAGTTACATCAGTTACATGTCTGGATGAAGTTCTGTAATAGAAAGAACAACATTCATTGGAAGTGTATTGTGTTTCTAATACTCAAAAGACTGCCAATTTATTGATCTGATTTGGTGAACATAAGAACTTCCTTCATCATGTGCTCAGAGATGGTATCCGCTTTTGAAAACTTTAGCTGAGGAGGCTGCCTGGAAATTTGCAAAAGAAAATGGGATCGACTTGGTGTCGATGAATCCGGGGATTGTGAATCTGTGATTGGTCCGCTCTTACAGCCAACTCTTAATGGCTCCGTTGAGCTGATTGGAAATATCATAAGTGGTACAATTCTGCAACTTAATTACTTCTTGGGTTCTTAGCCAATAGATAATTTTTCACCCCCTTTGCGTTTAAAATCTGGTTCACTCACAATGTTGATTGTAATATGAACGCATGAAGTTACCAATCTAATCATGTCATAACGTTCTTTTTGTTTATTAATACTATGCATATTAGCATCACAACACTCTAGAATTTGTTGTGGTCTTATACTAAAATAAATAAAATATAAAACTCTCAGAGGGTTTGTAGCAGTCGACAAAGAAAATTTATGTTTGCACCCTAGATTTTGTGCTCAACTCCTTTAGAAAAAGGTCTTCAGCAAAAAAATATATCATCATATGCATTCAATTTCTCTTTTATATTTTTTTAAAATATTTTGCTCATCAGCCTAAAGCGACGGCTATGCTCACTATATATCCATTAATTATAGTTGAATGAGTTTGATTTAATTTTTTTTATATAAATCTCAAAATTAAAAATATAGAACGATGAATAATAAGGTGGTAAACAAATATTCACTCTTTATTTTTAGGGAAGTATTATTGACACTCCAAAAATCTCATTCTACACTCCTCACAAGTGTATTTTTCTTTCTAAATATAAAAAATTTGGAGTGTAGAATGAGAATTTTAGAGTACCAATAACAATTTCCTATTTTTATAAGAAATTTGTAATTGCCATTCTAAAATAATCATCACGCTGCAGGCATGCAATTTATTTTAGGGAGTTTTAACGAAAAGCCCACGGTACTGTTCACTTTAACGAAAAACCACATTTTTACACTAAAAAGTCAAACCTGGTACTATTCACTTTACCTTTTATTTTGTTCTTATCGTTAAAACTCAAAGTTTTCAAGCCCTTTTCATTAGTTTTCCTTTTATTTTATATATTTCAAAAGAGACGAGTACTAGTTGTTTAGGTGTGTCAATATTAAGGGGGGGTTTAGGATTGAGGTGATTTTTAAAAAAGTGGGTATGAAAAAAAGTTGGGAGGGTTTTTGGTGTTTGGTAAACTCTCAAATTCAGCTTTATTTCAAAGTTAGGGATGAAAATAAGCTGAAATCCTGAAGCTGCAAATTGCAGCTTCCAAAAACCAGCTTATTTTCAAAGCACACGGGTGAACAGTAATCTTTAATGAATTTTTCAATAACCCAAAATTGCACTCCTTTCCTCACATCAGCTCTCCTCTCGCAGCTCTCTCTACCGCTCTGTGCTCTCTGCGAACCCGAAAACCAGCGAAGATCTCTCGTTCCAAAAACCAGCGATCTCTCCCGTTCTCCAGGTTTCTCCGGCTCGGCCCTTCCTTGGTAAGCTTCTGTTCTCTAATTGGGGAAGGTGATATGGTTTGTGGAAAAGTTTAATTGGGAAAAAATTAATTGGGGGAAAAATTAGGGTTTGTGGAGGAAACAAGAAAAATTGAGAGAGAAGTTTGATTACTTCTATATTCATTTTTTTTAGAAGGTCTGCTTCTGATTTATCTTAGGGTTTAGATATCTAAGAAAGGATAATTTATCTTGCTTTCTTTTTGGCCTCTTCTGCCAATGCCTCACTTTTCTCCAGCTCCTGATATGAATGATAATACTCTCCCCCGACGAATCTCAGCCCTCCGATGCAAAGCTCGTCGTCTTACGCGGCACCGTCGAAGCCAAGTCCGTCGTCGACGGCAAGTGGAATAGCCTCAAATCCGGCGTATTCGTCTCTCAGGGAACAAAGAACAGTGCCGTCGTCGTTCAGAGAACTCAAACGGTGATTTTTGATTTCTTTCGTTGCTCAGTAAATTTAATCTTCGTTTTTGTTTGGAGGAAACTGAATTGAAAATTTCAATTTTTGTAAAGTGTGTTTACAAGGATCGGAAGAACTTCATCGGATTTCCGTTTGATTTGAGAAATTTAATTTTGAAGCCTTGGAGAGAGCAAGAATTGAAGGATTTAAGAACGGTACTGGAATTGCTTAATTATTTTCAATATTTTCTGTGAATTTCTATGGTTATTTTAAATTTATTTGAATGCATAAAATTTAGAAATTAAAGGGTAAATCTTGATCTCTTTTGGTGTAGGTTCCTTTTGTTCTTGTTGAAGGTAGCCGAAGGCGGGTTTCGGAATTTGTTGTTGTAAATGTAGATGAATCAAGACATCCCTTACCTCTTACTACAGTTTATCTTAATTTTCATCCTGTTAATGCTTCTCCCTACAAATATAAACCTCGTTGATGCACTCTTCCGGCATGAATACCCGGTGAGTTTCGCTAGTTTTGCCTCCCATGGTGTGCTTCTTAGGATCTCAGTTATTTGCTCTAGTGTTCCTTAGCTTCTCTTTTTTATGATGTCGTTTTTCGTTTCTGGTTTGGAAGATTGGTTTTCTCGATGAAGAGAAGATTCTTCCATTGGGAAAGGAAATTAGCGTTGTTGGTCTCTGCAGTTTAAAAAATGGAGTGAAATAAGATCAAATTCTAGTACATACATCGAGTTCTCTTCTGCATCTTCTGTATTTTCAGTTGCCCCTGCACAAACCACAGGACGCTAAACAGAGTTTTCCTCTTATTAGGAACAGTAATTTGTTATTTTTCTTGGCCAAACATAATAGGTCACTTTAATCTTGAAAATTACCATTTCCCAAGTGTGTTTCTATGAAAAAAATTATTTAACGATAGATTTTGGATGCGAAAGCTTGTTAACCTTTCAAACCCTGCAATTCACTGTGGTAGAGCTTCAAACCAGCAGTGGATGCATTGGGTTTGCCAAACTAATTATGGCTGCATACCCAGGTTGCATCTGTTTCCTGCATGGGAGATTCTCACTATTGCGTATTGAATTTCTTTTTGAAAGTTTGTTAAGAAATCACGTAGTAGTGCAATGTAATTAATTGTACAATCCATAAAGTTTGTCTTATGCTGAAGTACTCCAAGAGATGCTGAAGATTATATTATATCAGGTTGCTTAAGGAGAGGGATCTCCATTTTTTTCAAAAAATGGGGATTAGGTGTGGGCCCACTCTACATCGAATTTCAACGATCCGAACCGTCTATTTTTCAAGTTACACCTCATAGATCATCCCTGCAAAAATTCAATTCAATCCGAAACTATTTGCCTATTTAATTATCAAGATAAAATTTCATTGTTTCTTATATAACAAAGTATTCGTTAATATTTTTGAACCCAATTAGATGTCTTAAATATTTTAGATTTGGCTAATATTTTGCAAGGATGATCTATGAGGTGTAACTTGAAAAATAGACGGTTTGGATCGTTGAAATTCGATGTGGAGTGGGCTCCACACCTAATCTTTAAGCAATTCCTATATTATATTGTTCCTGTTAAGAATGTTGAAAGTAATCCGCAAAAGTTTAGCTTTTGGGCTTGAAATATTTTTTATATAGATTTTTAGTTTGGGCTTTTTTTTTATAGGATTTTTTAGTTTGGGCTCAGTATTTATATAAATCAAGGGCTAAAGTATTAGATTTAAAATTAATAAAGACGGTCTAGTGTGGTTTTTACGGTTCTTAAGAATTAAAAATCAGAATCAGAATTGGAACCGGTTTAAACTCTTCAGTTCGGTTCTAGTCCAAGTTTGAATGGTTTTAGTCAACCCAATTTTTTATGATTTTTGTTTTCATCCTATCCGGTTTGATTTTACGGTTTCTCGATTTTTATGCACACTTCTAAAATTGATCCCAAAAAATCAAAATCCTTCCCTTCTAGGTCTGTACCTTTCAAAATATCTTATCACCATTGGGTCCCGATATTTATAATAACAAAAATTATTCCTCAGTTGATCGTAATCATAACCTAATAAACAAAACACCAATTATACACAAAGTGAGACTCAATGGTAGTGCGTAACGTAAATTATTAGAAAAATGTTAGATATATCATATTTGTATTATAAATGCATTGTTTGATGTGATAAGTGACGTGCATATACCATATCGATTAATGAACTTATTTTATTAGTTGTTAATTGTCTACATTGCTTACTACATAAAATAATACACTTATATAATATAAATATATAATCTCCTTAACATCACTCAAATAATAAAGCCAAAAGAAAATAAAAAAGTTTAACAAACTTGCGTGTTCCACACCGCTCCATTAATATATCGCAAATGCATACCATTAAATCACACAACATGGGAATATCAGAGTGACATAGAATATGAGGAAGTTGGATCCTCTCCTGAGCCCAAGGAAAGGATCCTCTTGACCGAGCGGTGTAGGCCGTTAAATTTTTATTCAACGACTATAAACAAGAGGTGCCTTTAAATTATATTAATTATAACCGTTGGATGAAAATCTAACGACCCACACTGCTTGATCAGGAGGACCCTCTCCCTAGGCTCAAAAGAGGATCCAAATCCGAATATAAGCTTTAAAAAGTTGCATTTTTTTCAATTAGGAAATGGTTGTCACCTCTGACCTTTGCACTAACTTTTGTATTTAAATATTCTCACTTATTCTCACATTAGGTGTCATTATGATTTATTTATATAAATCTTCACCTAACTCAATAAAATTATAGGAGTGCATGGAAAAAAGAAACTCGGTTTTTAATCCATCGCAATAATAGCAATAACGTGTCGATTCGCAGTGCTCCAGCAGATGAAATAAGCAGATGCTTTCTTAATCAAAGTTTATGAAAGAGGATCCTCTCCGATCCTTTGCGGGAATTCTAAGAATCTTCATATCTTAACTGTTCATTATACAGCTTACGATTAATTTTTGTCATGTATTATTTATGTTTAATTTTAAATAAAAAAAAATTAAATGATTTTTGACCACACGATGAATGATTAAGATATAAAGATCCCTAGGATCCCCACAATTTAGATCCGGATGGGATCCAAATCCAAAGTTTAATACATAAACAATGTTCCCACCAGATTTAATAATAATTAATGTTTTCCTTGCATAATAATTTTTTATTTGGTCAATGTTCATAGTAAACAATGGCTGCCCATTACATAACTGAAGTTTCTCAGCTAAACTTTCCACCTTAAGAAAGAGACGTAGAGAGAAAATGGGTGGAGGAACGAATGTTGTGTGTGTAACAGGAGCCTCCGGCTTCATAGCGTCGTGGCTCGTGAAGCTCTTACTACAAAGAGGTTATACTGTCAGAGCTACCGTTCGTGACCCAAGTAAGTATTACTACTAGTTCTTTTCATACTAGGTGGGATCTGCCCCCATTTTATTTCAAAACGTCACTGCAATTTAGGGAGAACTACCACTTATGACCCGTTTTATAACAGTTTTGTTTTTAGTTTTTAAATTTTGCGTGTGTGAGACATGAGAAAAGTATAAAGCACAAATGAGGGAAAAATAAAGTACTGAGATAGAGGAGAAGATATAAAGAATAATGAATGAAAACAAAATCTTCGTGTGACAATTGTATTAGATACACAATAGCTAATATTTTGGACTTTAAAATTCAACTTAACCCTCAGCTAGAGTAGTCAATATATGTCCCATCTCGTGCGGTTGTTGTAATCCAAGTTCAACTCACTAGTTCTGTTTGTCTAATGCCACAGATGATCCAAATAAAACAGAACACTTACTCTCACTAGATGGAGCAAAAGAACGGCTCCATTTGTTCAAAGCAGATTTACTAGAAGAAGGATCTTTCGACGCTGTAGTTGATGGATGTGTAGGTGTTTTTCATACAGCATCGCCTGCACAAATTTCAGCCACTGACCCACAGGTTTGTATCTTTCACTTCACGGTTCAAATATTCTATCATGTCCCATGTGCACACAAAGAAAACCAACATAGTTTCAAGACAAATGACGTAGAAACCGAAATGATATTTCTCGCCATATTTCAGGCGGAAATAGTTGGGCCTGCAGTGAAAGGGACACTCAATGTTCTTAAATCGTGCGCGAAATTCCCCGCTGTCAAGAGAGTGGTATTAACATCATCTATTGCTTCAGTAATGGGGACAGGAACTCCTCTGACATCTGATGTGGTTTTGGATGAAACATGGTACTCGGATCAACTCTTTTTCGAGAAGCACAAGGTATGAATGTTCCCATACTATTGGAAAATATTGGACATAGCGGTAAGCTTAACACAAGACAAAACAGTACATGATGATGATCTACAAACTTATATGAACTTCCTTCTTCATTTGTTCAGCAATGGTATCCACTCTCAAAAACTTTAGCTGAGGAGGCTGCCTGGAAATTTGCTGAAGGAAATGGGATTGATTTGGTGTCGATGAATCCAGGGATGGTGATTGGTCCACTCTTCCAGCCAACTCTTAATCTCTCCGTCAAGTTTCTTCTGAATTTCATGAGTGGTACAACCCCCTTTATGTTTAAACACTATTCCTTGTGATGCAAGTTGATTGTGATTAATTTGTTTCTCTTTTGTTCTCAGGTGTCCAAACTCCGGTTGTAAACTACGCATTCGTGGATGTTAGAGATGTTGCCTCTGCTCATATTAAAGCATTTGAAGTTCCTTCTGCTAGTGGCAGATATTGTTTAGTTGGCCAAGTAGCTGACGGCCCCGATACTCTACAGATTTTACGACAACTTTACCCCACTTTGTGCCTTCCTGAGTTTGGCAATCCTTCAGACTCAAAGTATCAAGTGTCCAAGGAGAAAGTAAAAGGTTTGGGGATCACTTTCCTTCCTCTGGAAACAAGTCTAAGAGACACGGTTGAAAGCCTCAAGGAGAAGGGTATTCTCAAGATTTGAATTGCGCAACTTATCGACATGCACTTGTTAATTTGATTGACGAGTCGGTTTAATTTTGGCAAATAAAGTTTGTCTTCTACTAAAGTACTCCAAAGAGATGCTGAAGATTATATTGTTCCTGTTAAGACTTTTGAAAGTAATCTGCAAAAGTCAGAAGTTGCCTTCAAATTAGTCTATATATATGGCTGGTATTTCCTGCATGTTAATCATGTGTAATTTTGGCAAGTTACAGATCTTTATACATGTCAGGTTATGAATAATATAAGGTTGTGAACACATTATTAATTCCAGTGCTGACTACTTTACGGCCCTCAAAACCAATCAGACCTTGAATATGTGAAAACAATTCATGTGGAGTGTCCAGAATAGTAAAGTCCAGCAACAAACAGGAGGGTTACACTGGCCAAGGCAATCTTGTCAGATTACATCAACGTCTCAACTTTACGTAAGCGAACAGACCAAACCATTTGATAAATAACCAATGCAGACAAATAAATAGAGAATCAAAGACAAAAAAATCATCTAAATAACAGGGAAACATCTGAGTTTTAAGCTTTAAACCTAAAGCTTAAGTTTTAAAGAGCCACTGTGAAAAATGACATCTTTAAAGGAGGATGCTCGTTAAGTCAAAATTCTCACTCCAAATTCCATTAGATTCCATTACATAGAAAGCAAACATGCCTACTGGAATACGGTCTGCTATGATTAGTACACAGATCGCACCATGTTCCGATTGCAGTTCAAAGAATAGGAATCGAGAGACCCTAGATGCTCGCTGGTGAGGGATTCGAGAGACCCTCTCTCGTCAAGAACTTAAAAACACTAATAAAACAACGAAGTTGTACTCATACAAAACTTCTTCGTGATAGATGACATCACGTTAATTACATTAGACACACAAGCTAAGTCCTCTAATTAATTGACTCAAAAAATGACTACATTAATAATCGAATCCTCCTTTAGTCCTTTACATTTTGCAATACAAATTAAAGCCATAATTCCAACAGCTGAGAGCCCCTGCCAATGCTACATATTCTCTTCACACTTCTCCACCAGCGTTGGCACATGCAACACTAAATCCAGAAAGATTTGGCGTCTAGTCTGCTTGACCTCCCAAGTCCACTAGCCCCCGTTCCTCCTCTTCATGTAGACGATGACGAGGAAGAGATAATGTTCTAAGGGTTCTTTAGATATAAACCCTTGAAACTCTTATTTTCCAAACAAAAACCCACCTAAATTTAAACATTCAAATAAAACCCAAATTTCAATTAAACTGCCATGTAGACAAATATATAACCAACTATTACAATACATTTACAACTTATGCCACAAATAATTTGGTCAATAAATGTTATTACTCATCCTAATTATGATGAGCAATTAAATCCATATGGATATTTTACCTTTCTTGTATCATAAATATTAGCAACATATATATATTAGTTTACCAAATTAAAAAAAAAAAAAAGACATAACTTGTACGAAAAAAAAATCAATATTGTTTCAATCATGTAATTACCTACATACAAATTAATTTACCTACTTATAAAATATTATACTAATTTACCTGCATTTTGAATCATGTAATTACCTACATACAAATATTATACTAATTTTGTCACATCCCGACCCGGGGTCGACCACTTCCCGGGCCCGCTCCACTACCGTAGCACGATATTGTCCGCTTTGGGCCCCGACTACGCCCTCACGGTTTTGTTTCTGGGAACTCACACGAGAACTTCCCAGTGGGTCACCCATCATGGGAGTGCTCTCGCGCGCTACTCGCTTAACTTCGGAGTTCAGACAGAACCCGAAGCCAGTGAGCTCCCAAAAGGCCTCGCGCTAGGTAGGGATGGGAATATACATATAAGGATCACTCCCCTGGGCGATGTGGGATCTCACAATCCACCCCCCTTAGGGGCCCGACGTCCTCGTCGGCACACCACGACCAGGGTTAGGCTCTGATACCAAATTGTCACATCCCGACCCGGGGTCGACCACTTCCCGGGCCCGCTCCACTACCGTAGCACGATATTGTCCGCTTTGGGCCCCGACTACGCCCTCACGGTTTTGTTTCTGGGAACTCACACGAGAACTTCCCAGTGGGTCACCCATCATGGGAGTGCTCTCGCGCGCTACTCGCTTAACTTCGGAGTTCAGACAGAACCCGAAGCCAGTGAGCTCCCAAAAGGCCTCGCGCTAGGTAGGGATGGGAATATACATATAAGGATCACTCCCCTGGGCGATGTGGGATCTCACAAATTTACCTACATTTAAATTAATTTACCTATTCCAAAAAAAGTAGTGATATTAGATAATGTTCGAATGTTGTGGGTTTGTGCTTGTAGGCAATTAAATAAACTTTTAATCTAATGCACATAAATCATGTAGGTAATTAAGACCATTTTGGAAGTAAATTAAACCCTTTAAATTTTGGTTTGATGGAATAGGTAAATTAGACTATTTTGTAGGTAAAAATTGTGTGGAACATATAGCTTTTGTTTTGTGCATTAGGCACCTTATAACAATTTGAAAGTTAATCCATTAAATATACAATGAATGGCATGAATTATTATGTAAAATATATAAAATTAATTAAATGGGTATAACAAGTAATTGATCCAAAAACCCTATCCAAGTATTAATAGGGGTAGTTTAGACATTCGAAAAATACACAATTTGAAAAGTCAAACTTAATTAAAGAATTTGCTTAGTTGGAGGCTAGTAAATGGGTTTTATTCAAGAAAACAAAAGAACATGGGTTTTAGTTGAGAAAAATATTGTTTCAAGGGGTAATGTCAAATTTTCAGAATGTTCTAATGGTTAACACATACACCAAAACACAGAATTTAAAAGTAATTATAAAGAATAGACAAAAAGGAAACTTGTAAAGTAAGAGTAATGCTAACAGCATCTTCAAAGAAGATGTCAAAATGTTCAAATCAACAATAACGGTAACAAAAGACAGCATTAATGTTTTCCGATCGATAAGCCAAATCTGATGTGGCATGACATGGATTGACATCTCTCCTCCTTCCTGCCCAATTTGACAGCACCTTCAATTTTTTTAAATTAATTATTAAATGCTTTTTATTAATTTTTTTATTGGTTTAAAGCATTATTTTTTTGTTTCTTTTCATTCCCAATGCAAAGAAAATACATATGAATTATTATTTTATGTTTAAAATTTGACATATTGGTTGGAGAGCAAAAGTTTAAAAAATGCCAAAGTGCCACGTAAGCCTTCAAATTTAAATTTTAGGTTTAAAATTTGACATGTATGGTCTAAGTAGTCAAAATTTGCAAACTAAATGATGTGTTACGAATAAAAGAAATAAACATGTTAATCAACACTTAAGCAGTAATCCAATCATCAACTTCCATATTAATTAGTCTACAAAATTTAGTTCACAAATTTAATCTCCCTACCATTACCCGTAATATATATATATATATATATATATATATATATATATATATATATATATATATATATAAGAGAGATGTTAGTTATACCCAAAGTTCTAAAAAATGTTAGGCGCTAGTCGGGCGGTGGGCAGGGGTCTAGCGCCTAGGTAGCAAGGCAGGGCCTAGGCGGGATTTATGTAAATTTATTATATATCTTCTAAATAAGTGTCTATTTACACTTAAAAAAATATACTTGTATGGATAATAAAATAATGATAAAATGCAAAACTAGAAGTAGAAGAATACACAAGTACATCCATCCAACAAGTTCAATATTTACAAAATAGTAAGCATATAATCATAATGAGGAGTATTTTTGGATGATAGACTAAATTCTTTTTGTTCATGATCTTTGCATTGAATTGAGCATAGACTAAATAACTCATATGGCATTTAGATATAACATTCATATGTGTGTGTGTGTGTGTGTGTGTGTGTGTGTGTAAACTTTTAAAAGATAAAAGGCCACGTAGTGGGTTGTTGGATAATTAAAACCATTGAACTGTGCACTCCACCTCTCACATTACCCAAGGTAGAGCCCAAATAAAGTAAAATACCTTCCATTAAATCTGTTCGGTTCTTCATCTTCCTTATCCCTTTCAAAACCACAAAGTGAAAGGTGCAGAAGCTCACAACTGAAATGTCAAATACCCTCTCTCTCTTTCTCTCTCTCTCTCTCTACGAGTACTCTATCTTCCCTCATCTGCTCCCAGAGGCAAAGCTGCAGAAGCTCGCCGAGATCGGAAGTTGCAGATTCAGAGTTGCAGCGTATTTAGGATTTGCAACCGCCTAGAGTGGCGCCTAGTGCCGCCTAGACCGCCTAGGCTGCCTAGCGAGCGCCTAGACGGCCGTCTCCGCCTTAAGTGAACGATTTGGTCGAAATCGGGTCGGAGATCCGCTGTCCAGCGCCTAGGCGCCGCCTAGGCCGATTTTTAAAACACTAATTATACCATAGATTGGGTCATGACATATTCATATAATCTGGTAAATCATTGATTCGGTGATTCGGTTGAACATGAACTTTGTCATTCTTGGTATGCATATTCCAAGATATACAACTTGAAATGATATACATTTGTAGGACTAAAGAAGCTTAACAACACCAAAAGCCAATTTGATTGTGTTATGAAAATTATTCTCTTGTTCTAAACCTTTTTAAATGACTCATTACTTGCTATAAAATCACAAATTTCTAATGTTTTCTTAAGAAGAGCATTCGGATTTATTTATAGTGAAAAGTTGTAAAGTTATGGAAACATATATAACACCGTATCCAGTATTAAAATATTATTCACGCTCACATTTATAAATTGATAAAACTAGCAGATTCGAACTTATCATGTTGATAAACTAGGATTTCATGCTATATGTAACCACGTGGTTCACCAACCAATGTAATTTGTAATACCTTCATAGGATTTTTTAAAAACCACTAAATGTTGAAATGATCAAACTTAATATCAATGATAGAACGATAAAATATCAATCAAAGTATTGAAGAGACATCAATGAAATATCAACAACATAATAAACATTAATTATTTCGAGATTTGATTTTAGATCATTTCGGCATGATTAGTATTTAATATAGTGTATTGTGTAAACTAAAGTATGAATCCCTATAAGATCCGTAATTTTTTTTGTGTGTAAATATATTATTGGCTGGCAAGTAATCATAAATAAAGGGAAAAAGAAATGATACCCCCCCCCCCCCCCCATCCTCTATTTAAAAATGTATCAATTTTCTGTTTGATTTGTTCAATCTGATGGCTTGGAGAAAAAAAAAGAAAAGATAGAGGTGTGTAAGAGGAGAAAAATGTTGTGTGGTTCTCATTCCGTCATTTTTCTGTTTGATTTGTTCAAGCCAATTCAATCTGATGGCTTGGAGAAAAAAGAGAGAAGATAGAGGTGTGTAAGAGGAGAAAAATGTTGTGTGATTTTCATTCCGTCATTTTTCTGTTTGATTTGTTCAATCTGATGGCTTGGAGAAAAAAGAGAGAAGATAGAGGTGTGTAAGAGGAGAAAAATGTTGTGTGGTTCTCATTCCGTTTACAGTTGTGAGTAAGTAAGATAAAGTTGCAAAATAACTTAAGGGCTGTTTGATGTCCATTGTTTTGAAAAAAATGAAAGTTGAAAACTACTATCTTAATTTTCAAAATTTGGTTTTGAGTTGAGTTTTTTTTGTTTTTGTTTTAATGAAAGTAGTTGTCAAACAAAATTTCAATTTACAGTTTAAAAAATATAGTAATTAAAAATAAAATGGTTATCAAATTTGAAATTGTACTATCAGCACTAAAAAACATGTTAACCTATTTTAAGGCAACCTAATTTCCCATTTAAGCCCCGGCCACTGCGTCACTGTTTGTATCCGTCACAACCATAGTATTAAAAATCGATATTATCGGCGAAATATCGCCGATAATATCGGTTTTGTGAGAGGACGATTTTTTCGCACGGTTCCAAGTGAATTTCGTCCAAATATCGGCGATAATATCGATAATATCGCGATATTAGCGATATTAGCGATATTATCGCCGGAGAGAGACTGAGTAATCGCCGGATCCGTCGTCATCGTCGGCAATCCACGGCGTTGGTGGATCTGAATCATCTTCTGAAAGCCTCGTGGGGTGTGTGTGTGTCTGTGCATGAGGGAGAAGAAGGATCGACTCGAGACTCGAGACTCTCAGAGAGACTGAGGACTGAGGGATCGAGAGAGAGAGAGAGAGACTGACACTGAGGACTGAGGGAGAAGAAGGATCGGAGAAGGACTGTGCATGAGGGATCAGACTGAGGGATCGGAGAAGAAGGATGACTGAGCAGTGAGGAGTGTGAGGGATCGGTCGGAGAAGACGGATCGAGTCGATCTCTCAGACTGAACTGAGTCTGAGATCTCTCAAACTGAGACTCATCGAGATCACTGAGGCTGGGTAGGCTCACTGAAGCTTGATTTTCATATCCGATCGACTCGTCGAGAGAGAGAGAGAGAGACAGACTGAACTGTCTCAGACTGAGGAGGACAGAATGAGGGAGAGAGGAAGGCTCGAGAGACTCAGCGTGCGTGTGTTGCGTGCGCTGCCTGTGCTGCGTGTGCCGCGTGCGTGTGTGCCGCGTGTTGCCGCGTGCATTGCGTGTGTGTGTGCCACGTGTGTGCTGCATGCATTGCGTGTGTGTGTGTGAGAGTGTACAGCAGTGCATTGTGTGTGCAGTGCATTGCGTGATTGGTCTGCTGACTCATATTGAAGAAGGCATGTGAAAAAACAGTGTGTGTGTGTGAAAAAAGCATGTGAAAAAAGCAATGACAGCATGAAAAATGTAGAAAGAGTATTAGCGGAGGAGGTGGGATCTGGCAGCGCTGACTCTTTCGATGAACTTATGCGCCCAAGACCAAGAAACACTGGAATTCCACCTTCTTCCAATCCTACACAACCACAACATCCTGCTGATACTAATGATAGCTCTAGTACAAGATCAGGAGACTCACCTACCACCAGAGGTGGGAATGATGAAGGAGGTAGTGGAGCTGGAGGTAGTGGAGCTGGAGGTAGTGGTGGATATGGAAACTATTATGGACCACCTCCCGGATTTATGAGCCCCTTCACTGGTGAGGCAAACTTCACGCATGCAACACAGGATGAGGACCATGGCAGTAGGCGGGCAGGACCAGGAATTGGTGCCATAGGGAAGGACTATACTCGTACAGAAAGAGGCAAGGGGACTTTGTCAAGTGAAGAAGGAAGTAGTAACTATGGTTATACTCCTAACCAACCATTTCCCTACCCTTCATATCCCATTCATGTTGGGATGGAATCGAGCGACTCATGGAAAGAATCCGACACTCAATCTTCAAATGATTTTGGTTATGGACAACGTCAACCAATCTCGGATCCATATGGGTGGCATGTTAACAATTACATGGAAAACTATTTTGGGGATTTATCATTTGATAACTACTCTTCACAATACACTCACTCTACACGTAGAGATGATGAAGATAGTGAAAATTTTGAACCTCATAGGAACTCTATGTGGTACTAAGTCACTCATGTATCTTACCATGTAATGTATAAAGTGTAAAATATTGCACTAATTCATTATATATAAATGATTTTGGTGTGTTTAAACTTCTTTCATTAATTACTATATATTTTCTACACTCACAATGTTTGCCAGCTCGCTATATAATCAACTTGATAATGTTAAATCCATCATGCAATGCATTTCCTTCCAATTTTTTGTGATAAACTAATAGATAATTGACTAAATAAACATCCTGCAAAGTTTCAATAAAAATTTCCAAGTTTTTCTTACAATTTCCGTGGTTTCCATGGAAATTTTATCGATATCGATATTATCCCGATATTTCCATCGATATTTCCGTGTTTTCGGACTACCGATATTTTCGATATTACCGATATTTAATACCTTGGTCACAACCAGAGTACAATTCAAGTTTGCGGGTGGGTCCGAAATTCAGTAGTAGCTTATAACACCATTCCTCATAGAGTAGACACAAAAAATAGTAAGATATTTAATTTGATTCGTTATAAATTCGTTAAAGAATGTAAATTGTGTGATTGTATAAATATTTATAACTATACATTTTTTGATTTTATTTTATAGTTTTTATTTATTTTAAGCAATTATTTGTGTTTTTATAGCATTGATAATAATTATATTTATGTTTTTTTTTTAACAAACGATATTATCTACACTAAGGAGGTGGGGGAGTGGGATAACAATAATGTTGCTCAAATTCGTCTTTGGCGAGAATCGAACCTAAGACACTAGACTGTAATACTAAATAACAATTATTTTTGTGGTATTAAGTGTCATCTTTTTAACTAGCTTTTTTACCCAAGCAATTCTCATTTTTTGTTAAAATGGGGGCATATCGTGAGCCCACTCCGCATCGAACTTTAAATATGTTTTCTTGTTTGACATTATTAAACTATTAAACTTTTTTTTAAATTATTTTTTGGGTAAATTACATAGTAGCCCCTCAGGTTTGAGGTCTATTACAACCCCATACAACGTCTTTAAAACATTTCACTTTCATACATCAACTACCATTTTATTTCAAAATAATACCTCCGTTAGATTTTCCATCCATTGGTCTGTTAAATGCTGACGTGGCTACCACATTTGTGCTGATGTGGCTGCCACGTGGTAAAAAAAACAAGAGGAAAAAAAAAAAATTCCCAGTTCGTTCCCTGCAAAATCTGCAACAAGAAGAAGAAGAAGAAGAGGGAGGAAAAAAAAAGACCTCATTTCGCCGGGGGGGGGGGGGGGGGGGGGGGGAGGGAGGTGGGTCACGACGGGGGGGAGGAGAAGGGTTATGGGCTTCTTCTTCTTGTTTTTTGCTGGTACTGGGTTTGGAATTTTTCTGGTCGCTTGGGAGGTTGCAGAGAGGAGAGGGGAGGAAACGGGATTTGGGTTTGAGTTTTTCTGTTTTTTTTTTTTTTTAATTGGGTTAATATTATAATATTTTAATGTATAAAAAAATATTTTTTTACCACGTGGCAGCCACATCAGCATTTAACAGACCAATGGATGGAAAATCTAACGGATGTATTATTTTGAAATAAAATGGTAGTTGATGTATGAAAGTGAAATGTTTTAAAGACGTTGTATGAGGTTGTAATAGACCTCAAACCTGAGGGGCTACTATGTAATTTACCCATATTTTTTTTGCCACATGGTACAAATTTGATGATAGGTCATTAAAAGCGTGCCCCTACTTTTTCCACATCAACAGTTAACAGATAAACTAATGAAATTTTTAACAGAGGTCTGA